>OY728166.1:970196829-970840114 GCA_963277665.1 Viscum album
AACATAAGCACATTAACATACCTCATCAAATCATGAATAAAACATAGAAATCACAGGACATAAAGGTAACTTGAGGCATTCATTACATTCTTACATAAGGATTAACCCTCTTGGTTACGTTTGGAATACCCATCACAGTATATTCCCTAAATATTTTCATAGAAACCTCAATTTTTAACCCCTTTGCATTTCCCAATGCATTGAAGAGATATATCGGTCTCACCCGCCCTTAGTTTATCACAGAACCACCCGTCTTCATAATAATGCCCATGAACCATAACATAATCGTATCACATAAAACATGCATAAAGGAAACATAAAATTTCTACTTTTCAATCACAAGATATCAATAAAACACATTGATATAAAAACATTATGAAAACCATTTTCAATACCAAAATAAACTAAAAGTAAAACATGGTATTTTTTTCATTTAAAAAAAGGTATGGCTTGTAGAGTAAGCTGAAACTCAAATAATGGTCACGGCGGAAGAGAAGTCGTTGTCGTCGTATACATACGAAAAAAATTCCCTTTTGTCGTTTAGTAAAACACTTCATTTAAAAATATTCCTTTTGGATAAATGTAAAAGTCAAAGGGGTTTATACACCGTACAAAGGAAGGTTGTGTATAAAACAAAATATGCCTCAATGAAAGGAGATTGAGAAGAAGTCCCATACCTCAGGTCCGACTTGACTTGATCGTTCTTTAATGTCCTGAATAATTAACATGAGTTAATTTATATGTGCTTAAGAACCTTTTTCAAGTTCATTATTCCTTTTATATCACATATTACCATGTCATGAACACTATGTAATTATTTAAGTTAATAACTGTCGTTTTAATGATCATTGGTAGTTGAGTCAAAAATAAGCTCTTTATAATTACAAGTTGTTCAAGTATCCATTATATTCAGAGTTATACCCATGATGTAGATATCATACATATCATATATATCCAGTATATACATGCATTTATAATATTACATGACATTTAGAGGTAAGAAATGAAATGCACGGTTCATGGAGACGGTAAGTCGTACGTACGCATGAACGCTACTTCCATTTCTATTTCATATTTAATGGAATTAAAAAATAATGATACATAATAGTATTATAATTCCATTATTGTATCATATTTAATATCATTAAAAATATCCTTTATATGTACCACATATGGTATTAACGAATCAAATCACTTTGAGGGGACTGTAGTCTGCACTTCCTAAAATGAAGATATCACGTTTACCCATAATAAAAACCATAAAGTTATGCCATAAATGAAAAATAATTAAGATTAAGTAAAACATAAACATATTATATATCATATAAAAATATATTGACATCTTAATGTCCACCTTTTAAGGTGTTATATGAGTGTTGAACAATCATCATTTCGTGAGGTAGAAATTCGTCATCCACAGAAACAGTATGTTGTTTAACCATTATATGTAGGTGTGTGTATGTGTAGCTCAAATAATTCTTATAAAAATATCCTAGTATATTGAAGTTACTGGTGTTGTTACAAAATAATGGAATAAAAATAGTTTAAAGGGTTGGAGGATCAAAATAAAACATAAGAACACAAGAGAAAACACTACCTTTAAAACGGGTAACTCTTTTTGATTTGAGCTCAAAGGCTTCCTTGGGAAGACTTCTGCCCAATGTGAGGCTTCAAGGAGTAGTATAGGGATGTGGAGAGGAAAAATGGATAGGGTTTGGCCGAGCCAAAGGCTTTAGAGGTGTGGGTAATGTGGTAGAGGTGGTGGCCTTTTATAAGAGGAGAGGAGGGGCACTCTGGGAAAGTTAAAAAAGGTTACTTTATAATAAAATGTTTTTTGGATTTAAAAGGTCCCAAAATTATATATTTCGAGTATAAGGTGATAAGAGTTCTAAATCCACCCATCCAATAGGTTTTTTATATGTGTAGGTCTTATATTTTACATTATCTTTTCTTTTTTTTAATCGTTAAATAATGAGGTAATCGCTTCATCATCATGGTATCATAAATAATTTAATTTATGTAATGTCTAAAAATTATAAAAAAAATATAATGATGTAGGAAATCTTTTTATATTTCTAATTACTATTTATAGTCAAAGATCTGACCTGTATAAACCCATGTAACAATTTTATTAGTATAATAACTCATGTTTGTGACATTTTCATTTTAACTTTAAATAAAAAGTTATTAATGTCATTTTCCTACCAAAGTAGCTCCATGGGGTCCCCAAGTCGACCCATGGATTGTCTTGGTCGGCCATGACACATCCAATAAGGGTAGGAAATGTGTCAAGATCATTTCATATTATTAAAACATTATTTTTACCTTAAATTACACTAATTACCTCTAATCGCGATTAAAAACTTAAAAGTTACTATTCACCAAATAAAATTATTTTAATTCCATTGAACCACATTTTGCATTCTAATGACAACAATTTATGTCAGATTTTTTTTAAAATTCAAAACAAAGAGGTGGTAAAATTTCATTTAAACGAAAAATCAGTTTTTAAGTACCACTTAGTGGTTTCACTATTCATTAAAAAATGAATTTTTTCAGAAAAACTACCAAAACATCACCCTAAGCTATATTTGATCTTCCAGATTCAAAAATGATTTCTATTTTACAAAATTCAAAACATATAAGTTACATTAATTAATTTAATAATTAACTTCTACTATGAGAGAAAATAGCGTGTTTTTAAGAAACAATAAGTATCAAAAGATTGACACTAGTTTAAGTCCCATTTCAAAGTGAAATTAATTCCAACGACCACTATTGGTTTAAATGGTAAAAATATATTCTAATTGTACTTTAAAAACAATTAAAATTTTATTCTTATCATATAAATAAATTAGAATAAAAATGGGTTTTTAATTTAAATACTACATTTTTCACTATTCATTAAAAAAAAGAACTTTATAGGAAAAATACCAAAAATTTACACAAAGTGAATTTTGATGTCCCGACTCTAAAGAAGAGTTTTATTTGGTCCAATAGAAATTATAAGAGTGACCAAAACTATATTTAAAGAATGTTCTCCATGAAAAGGTGATAAGTCGACCCTTAGTGAATATTAGAGTATCTATGCCTAAAATTGAATTCTTTTCTTATATTAAGCCTTTATCTTTTATTGGAAAAATGTAAAAACATTTAAAAAACATATATAATCATATTTTAGTTGTTTATATTCATTCCAGCCAATACAACGGCTACGTGTTAACTACCATTTAAAATAATATAATTTTATTACTTGTGTGCAACGTAAGATTTCAAAGAAACTCTTTGTTGCGTATCAGGTACGCTATCGAACATAGCAACCCATTTAAAGTAAAATTAATAATTAATTCACAAATATTAATAAAAATTAAAATGATTTATTCTTTATTTACCTGTGATGTTACAATCAATATGATATAATTTTAATCTAATATATAGATAAGTAAAAATAACTTTATCCAATAAAAGTTTATAAGTATTATGTGATGTTTTTACCTTTATATCTTTGTTTTTACCCCTTTTAACCTTTTTGATTATTACCTTGATATCAATTTTTTTTACTATAAAAGATTCAAGGAATTCAAAATAAAAATAAATGTGACACAGAAGATAAAATTTTATAGATATGAAAATTAATGGAGTGGCATTTTTTTATTCTTTACATAAAATGATATTACTTTCATTATTGAACGAATATGGGAATAAATTTTCATATTTATGAAATTTTGGGTGTATAAGAGGAAATATAATTATCATTGAAGTAAAGGAATGTTTGTTTTGTGATTTTAATGACTCATCTCATAGTTTTGACAAGGTTTTACTAATTTTACCATATCCAAGGTGAAAAGTTATTACTTTGATTACTCATCCAATAGAATAAAAATAAAAGGGACATATTTAAAAAAACATAGTAATTGAAAATATAGAAACCATTATTAAAGATTCAATATCTATATGTGGCTGAAATTAATTTATGATAAAAACATAGAAAAAAATGATAAATAGTGTTTAGGAAATATATTGTTATGCCCAAAAATTAACTTATATCAAAACTAACAATATAATGATTCAAATGTAAATAATTAGATATTTATAACAATAAGAGAGTTATGTTAGTTTAAAATATAATGTGATATTAAATTACGTATGTTATTAATATTAAATTAATTTTTTTAAAATCAGTTTTTTAACTATTCATTTTAAAATAAATATTTTTAGAAAATACCTCAAAAGCATGAAAAATTAATTTTTAATTGGTGATTTAAAGTATAGAGTTCATTTTTTTCATATTAAAAACCTAATATTTATAAATTATTCTTTTAAATAAAAATTTATAATACATGAAAACAAATTTAGTATGAAAAACAATATTGTTTTATTAAAAATTTAATTGTCATTCATAAATAGATTCTAAATTAAGGATGTTAATAAAATAGGAATTTTATATTCAATTATTTGTGTTTTTTGTAGTGTTACACAATTTTGAAAATTGTGTACTCATAATTATATTCAACACATAAACAAGTGGGGGTATTTCCCTTTCATATAATTTTATGACTTAAATATTTCTTATTCAACTAAATGTTTTTTCAAAAAACCATAAATTAATGATTATTATTATTCCACAACTCATGTTATCTGAAATCAATAATTTGAATTTATATTTAGTTATACAAAATATTATCTTCTAACTATACTTATTCAAGGTTCAAAACCTATAACTTATATGGATCATATTTCATGAATAATGAAACATGAATGACCTCATGTAACTAGGATACACTCCTTGGAAAAGACACTTAATAGGAGAATGATCCAAAGTTATCTTGGATTTTATATGATCCAATGAACCAAAAACATAACTTTAATAGTTTAAAAAAATGTATAAACCATTACCAATGATAACATTGAAGAAAAACATGACCACATACGTAGATTAAAATATCATTCATTTTATTATCAACATTACTATTATAGCTTCTATAAGCCATCCTCATATACTATTGAATTGTTTTAAACTTTTATCCAAGTCTTCAACTGACTGTGAACACAATAGAATATATTTCCCCATGCCGTACCTACAAGATATATACCAAACCAATTTCAATATAATTCCTCAAAATGATCAATTTGTATACTATAATGAAAATGGTTCTTATAAGAAAACTAAAATAATGAAATATTATTATCCCAACTTCTCTGCTAGTCTATTTAAAAAGACTAAATATTATGTTTCAAAGTCTATATAATTGTCTATAATTTTCCATTGGACTGGGGATGAAAATAAATTCTGATTTTAAAGGAAATACCCAATGAATTATGAAGGCCTCAACACAAAATATATGTAAAACATTGATCATAGTTAGTTACAATGGATAGGGTATTACATGTAAAATTAATTCCTCCTTGAGATAGAGTAGAGAACAGAAATATAAAAAATTATCCTAAATAAGAAGTAAATGTAAAGATTTTACTAATTAATCAACAATAAACCACATCACATTATTACCTCAATATTTCATTAGAAATTACGCCACTAAATTGAAAGATATATTATTAAATTTTCATCATGGTGCTGGAAACTAATGATTCATTACTTATGGTAATTTCTCAATGGATGTAACATGTTAATAAGATAATCATTTCATGAAAAACACTTAAATATATTTATTTATCCCATCCCACTAGTAATAATCACAATGGTCACTATACATTATATTATTAATAGGATGAGTAGAAAAGGAAGAATTTTTTTCATTAATATATAATTCATTTTTTAATTAGGATATACTTAGAACATAATTTTTTTTAAAAAAATATCAAGAAAGTTACTTTTAAACATTCAAATTAGGTAACATATCTTTCTTTATTAATTCCACATTTCCATTCAGAACATATTATTTCTTCTAATCCTAGATAATTATATATGAAATTTGTGACTACATAAAAACCTTAAACAAAAAAGATCATATTTTTACATACACAATTTATAGTCCATCATTAATTAAATCATTTAAAAAAACATAATTTTCACAATTTATCATGTTTAATTATACTTTTTCATGACTACTCAAATAATTATGTACATATTCGATTTTACTTGATGTAAATGAATCATGTAATCATTATCATTTATCAATTTCCACCATCTTATTTTCATCGTGTTCAACTTTCATTGATTGAATGTATATATGAAACTTTTATGTTTTTTATATATTTCACACATTACACCATATAAATGGATTCTATATATCTTTAATGTTTTAAAGAAAAAAATAAAGACAGAGATAATTTGTACAATAATTTAACTCATGGGGATTAATTTAAAACAAAACATAACCAATTACTTGATAATTTGACTTGACACCACAACCAAATTCCTTTAAAAAAATTGTTTTAGGTGATGTTAAATTTACCATTTCTAAAGGGAAAGGTCAACAATGTAGAACTATGTACAATTATTTTAGTTCTAGTAAACATTAATCAATCTCTTTTATCCAGATGAATTTAAATCATTCTAATTTTACATAGTTAGTGTTATAGATAACCATGAAACATTTTCAACAAACCACCTATAGTAACTTTCTAATACAAGAAAACTATGAATCTTTGTGAAATTTTTTGTCCTTTTACATTAATTAATGACTTTTTTTACCAAGGTAAAATTTAATGAAATATTTAAAAATATTATATCCCATATATGAAATCAGGTACTACCAATAATAACCATATATTTTATGTAATATAATAATTCAACTAAATTTTTTTCATTGATGCATTGCATTATATGCAACATGGATTTTATATGAATTTTGTTATACTATAAAATTTTATTATTTAATTTTACAATTATAAACTAGCCATTAAATTGACAGGTATGAATAAGAAAAAATAATGTGTGAAATGTATGTGTTTTAAACATAAATTGGTTTCTTATCAATTGATTAGAAATGTAATTTAAATAATAATCAGCTAAATTTAAAATAAATACTTTTCTAAAAATTTATTTTTTGGATTCCAATGCTAATTTATCTTTATAAACTAAAATTTTCACTATTAGTGACTAATCTAAGTGAAATTTATATATTTTATATTAAATGATATTTTTTTATCATTCACCTAATATCGTTTCTAGACATGAGATTAGAATAAGTCCATTTTAATGTTTAAAAAAGAATATGTTTAAAAAGATGTTTTGTCCGGATTTTTACAATTATTTTAAAATTTTAGAAAATTTATGCAGAAAAATTTGGTCATTTTTTAAATCAAAATTACAAAATTATAAAATATTCTATTTTATATAATTCTTGGGTAAGGTTAATTTTTTTATGAATAGTGAAAAACATAGATTTTTTTTAAAAGTGCCTCATCTTTCATAGAATTTTAAAAAGTATCATTTTATTTTAAGATTATTTTTAAAGTAAAATTACTAAAATTATATAATTAATAACACAAATTAAGTCATTAGATTAAATTTTATGTTCAATTTTTATATGAAATTGTTTAATACTTTTGAAAACATTATCATTGGAAAAACAATTCATCATCTATATGTGTTTAATTTTAAATTAAATTATAAAAAATATGTGAATTTAATTTATAAAATGGTTTTATTATTTTTAATTATTAAAATTAAAATTAGTTATAATATTCAACTAAGTTTTTTCTCATAAAGGACAGCAAAAAAAGTAAATATCAATTACCGTTGGTAATGTTAAAACAGGGTTTTCATATTGCATGCACCTATGTTGAAAATAAATTTTAACACAAATAGGACATTTCTATGATAAATTAGAAATTATTATTATAATCAGTGGGTTTGAAATGTCAAATAGGTCTCACTTTTTTACTCTTAAAAGATAAATTACCTTGTTAAATAAGAAAAAAACATTTTATTATGGTGAAAAAAATGGTAAAAGTAAAAAACACATAGGATAAGGAAATAAAATGTTTATGATATGTTTCTATTTTAGTTTTGGAGGTGTTACGTGACATTAAATTCCACACAATCCCTTATGTATCAATTTTTGAGGTACTTTTTTTAGAGTGACTTCCCATTATTGAATATTTTTGGGTATTTAAAAAAAATACACTCTTTAATTGTAAAAAGGGAACCCTTCCCTCATATCATATAACATATTGAGCCTTTTATATTTTCCATAACCTAATAAAGTATCTCCCAAATATACTTTTCCAAATAATATATCATTTGGTCCTCCTAAAATTCAAACACTATGGTCCTTAATAAGAGACCCCGGGAGGGTTTTTTATGAAAATGTGATTAGTTTCACTGAAATTTTTTTGATATGTTCTCTTACCAAAATAAATCACATATTTATAATAAAAATATAATAAAAAAATAATCTACCATATATTGAGATATTATTCTATTTATGGAATAATTTATATCAATCTCCTCTTCCAACAAAGGATAATCAAATCTGTATATCATGTGTATGGTAGACTAATGCCTCACGAACTGATGTAATTCATTTTCTGTCACTACCTCTAATAAAGGGATACATTGATAGATTTAATATATATATATATATATCTATGTGTTTATATTTTATTACATAATTATTATTATGATGTAATATTATCACATCAACCTTATTACCTTCTAATCTATTGAAAGACGATAATGTCGCACGCACGTACGTGTAGATTGTCACATCTATGAAGCGATGCGATATTTTTTTCATTTTATAAGAAATGGATTGTAAAAAATCTATTTTTAATGAAAATATATGATATAAAATATATAAATATGATTATAAGGGTATACTATTATATTCCTTTCTTTCGTATCATTCGTTAAAAAATGGAAACAACGTTCATGTGTACGCGGGACATAGTGTCTTCATGATTGATGTAATTCAAATTTAAATCTATAAATTTATTTAAATCTAAATATATATATATATAAATATATAATTATTATATTTGATTTTTAATTCATTATTCAAAATTCACTATATTATATAATAATAATCAACATACAAGTACAATAACTACTCTACTAGAATATACATGGAAAATGAATCATTTATCACAAGGAATAATGACTCTAATAAATAATTATTAATAAATGTGTTGTAAATGGTTATAATTAAATATTATATTTCATGATATGTTTGAATATATTTATGGAATAGATTTATAACATACTTATATTTATTATGTTGTATGTTTTAACTTTTATGATGAACTTTATGGTTTGAGGTAAGAGATATGCATCCCATATTTATTCTAATGAGACACATGCCATATTCAACACTTGTTTAAATTATATAGATTATATAATGAACATGAAATTATATTATTATTATTATTATAATTATTATTAGATATAAATACCTATATAATTTTATTTATTTCAAGTGGAATATGGTTCAAATGTTACAAAAGTGTTATGGATTTTATGTTACAATCACATTTCTTATCAGGATTTTCTATGAGTAAGTTACTGAAGAAAAGATCTTATGATATCCCTCCCAATGATCTCATTAAGTATTTATACTTTTTTAATTTATATAAATTATATGTTTTTCATTCATTTTCATCAATTTATACACTTAAGATTCTATGAAATATATTTTTAATGAATGAGTTAACTGTATATAACTCTTCGATCAAAAATATATTATATTTTATATCTATTTTCGATAAAAATGATTTGAAAAATGTTTAAAATACTAAAATAATAATTTTTTAATATATTTTTTACCATTTCTTTATTTACTAATGTTTTTAAAAATAATATTCTTTTAATTTTCCAAATGAGTTACATTATGACTTTTTATGAAAAATGATAGAGGAATAATTATTTTAATGTACACAACATGAAATAAATCTTTTGGAATTATGACTAATAAATTATTTGATTGTTTTATTAACATTTTTTGTGTTTATTTAAAAATAAAATATTTTTATAATTTTTTTTTAAATTTTATATTTTTTAAATAAATAATTCCAATGTGGAATAATACTTTCCTTAATAATGTTTTAAAATATCTTCTATCATTATTTTTGTTAATAAACGATAAGGATCTATAAATTCACTAATACAATACCAGTTAAATGATCCAGTGATACCATCTATATTATTTCTCTCCATGGTTTATGAATATGTAAATAAATGTGTATATAACCTATTATTTCCATGAGTTATGCTATAATGAAATTAAAATTAAACCCATTTACCTTTCATGGGTTATGACATGATTAAGGTTTCATAATATTTTAGCATTCAAATGTACTAATGTAATTATGTAAAATGTGGACCCATAATTTTATAGCTCTCCAACACATTTGGAATAATTAAATATCCCATGAAATAATTATGCGTAACAAATTAATGTTCCTGATCTACAATGGGAAAAAATTTGACATCATTGATCTATCATGTTAAATAAGTAGATGTTCTATATTAGTTATGGAAACAAGATGATGAGTTTTATCCACAATTAGAAATTGGAATTTACTCTTGGTTTTTTATAATTTGTTTGTCTAAATTGTTAATCAGGTTTTATAAAACTATTTCTATACTTTTTATGGTTCCACACTTATAAAACATGAAAAAATAGTTCATTATTTATTTATTATGATTTATATCTCTTGTGATTCAATTCTTTTGAAATGATAATTTGTTATTCCATGAATCTTGTTTATATATTTGGTATTAAAATTGTATGTTATACTAAAGATCTCACACCCTTATTATGATATTATGATTTCATATGATCATCATTTAATATCTCACAAGATTAAAAAAATTATAATTTGATATCAACCATTCTTATGTTTTCATTCCCTAGATTATGATGAATGGTTTATGTTTGGTATCTCAATATAGAGTAATAAATGCAAAAAATATTTTTTGGAGGTGTTGAAGATAATTAATTAAATAATAGAATTGACTATCTATTCTATAAAGATACAAAACCATTATGGTCCTTAGTAAATTAATTGTGTAATGTTTCTGATATTCATCTTAGATGTTGTCATATTTATGTTTGAAAAATAGGGGTTTTTATAGTTGGTATCAGAGAATGTTTTAGTTAGTAATTGGTGATTATTGTTAGAAAACATTGGTGAAAACAAACAAATAGTACAATGTACTATTTTGTTTTATGAATTTTTTTTAAGGCTAGATTTATTTGTTTATAAGAAATTACATCGTTGATTGTATACTACAAGAAAATGTGGCTCTAAAATAGTTATAGTGAAAAATATTTTTATACATAAATATTACATCTTTTTTATGAATGTTAAATATATTTAAAAAATACTCACTTATGGACTTTAAAGGATTATTTTAATTGGATAATAGATACATACATTTTTTATTTTATGAGAGATATTAGAAATCTACCATACAGATCCTACCATTTCATTCTATTTATATTAATACCCTACTTAATAAATATTTTTATCACCTGGGAAAATGAAACATAAGAATGTATGATTTTAGATTCAAAGAAATGGTAAACAAGGGTGATATTAATAGATAATCATATAGAATCAAAAAAAAGTGTATGGGTATGATATCATTAGTATTACTTACAAATTTTATAGCCAATCTATTATTGATCATAAACTTGATTCATGAAATATATAGTAGTGGTTCATAATAGATGAATGGTGGGAGTGATAAATCATCATAAATCAATTATGAACCATAATTTCATGTAATATAATTGTAACACCATAATATGTATAAAACCCATTTTATATGTCATGTTTAATAATCATGAACCTAAAATCATAATATATTAGGCATAAACCCATATTTCATATAGTGGATCAAGAACTCATACTTGTTTCCCATTGTGGTTCAAGTGCATCGACTTGTTTCGCATAATGGATCAAGAACTTCATCTTGTTTCCCAAATCAGATCAAGCACATTGACTAGTTTCTCATTATCTTATCATTAGATATAAATCATCAAAAATAAGTTTGAGGGACATATAATTCATTTAACAACCATAAAATAATTAAAACCATGTATATATTTTCCATTAAATCATTAAACATTCATCATATCAACATATCATAACTCGTGTAAATAAATAGGGTTTCATTAACATTTTATAAATCCATCATATTATAAAACATTGAAAAATAAAGGGGTTTCCTAAACATATCATCATCATAATCATAATCCAACTTAAGAATAAATAAGTAGGATTACATTATATCATATTATTTTTGAAACATAATCAAACCCAAATGTTTTTTTCATTTATGAATATAAAGACAACCAAAATGTAATTAAAACCATATTGATGAAAATATGGTTTCTATTTTGAAATCAATAATTTAAAATATAAGAAATTACATAATATTAATGAAAACATTTTATATAAAAATAAATTTGAAAAAATGAAATTGATCAATTAAATTTGTGATCTTTCTTTATGATGGTAAATAACATTCATGACATACATGATAAAAAAAATAATCTTTTCTCATTTTTAGTAAAAATCAGAAAGTACATTTTTTGGAAAATAGAAATAATATTAAATTTAAATGATTATAATTATTAAAAAAAGTGTAAAAATGACTTTAAAAAAACATTGGTTAATATTAAAAATAGTATATAAAATACTTTTATAAAACATTGATATAGAATAGAATATATTTTTTCACTGAAGAGAGAAATAAATTCAATTTTCCGTTAACAAATCCTATAGAATATTTTTTTACATAAAGAGGGTAAAATGAAAGAAAAAAATTTAAATTATACAAATGACTATATTATAAGAATTTTCAAGATCATTTTGATAGATAGAAAATATATTTCATGATTAAAAGTAGAATCATATAAAATCATGATAAACAATGTGATTTTATTTTAAAACCCATACCACTATATAATTTTTGAAAAGTAAACACCATTAATGAAAGAACATTATATTGATATGTATAGAAATAAAAAATTACTAATAAAAATCATGAATGGATTAAATGGGTAGTATATATAACATATAAAATAAACAAGTGGTTAATATGTCTTGTGTCTCACAAATATAAAAGTGAGATGAAAATACCATACATTATATCTCGACAGTATTCATACATATATGAAACAAATATGAAAAATATAGGATTATTATATATATATTTTGAAAATATAATTATATATATAATACAATATATTATTTATGTAGAATTTTGTATCACAAATTTATTAAATATACTTTGAAAAAATCACTATTTTGGGTAATATGTGCATCATTTTTCGTGTATGTTTTTCTTTGATTGTTTTAGTAATGGTTCTCTAATCATGGTTCCATAATATAAATAATTTTAATTATCCTATAAATATCATATATATTCATTATATATGTATTTGTGATTTTTTATTAATGTTTGACATATCAAAATGAGTTACACCATTCATAGATATAGTAGGCCATACGTACACATGAAAAATATTTTTATTTCTTTAATGGATGGAATTAAGGAAATGAAAATCATTATTAGTGTTTAAATATAATTATTATATCATTTAAATCATCTATTTTTATTAAATCCTTAATTATTACCATATGTATCAAAAATAAAATGAAAAATGAATCACATCGCTTCGTAGAGGTGGAAGCCAGGACTTATGCACTAGAAACATTTTCAATTTCCAATTTATTTTAAGATATGATGGAAGATTTGATAGTATAATTCAATAAGATTCATTATTTCATAAATATTATATATATACATTATATATATCCTTATTTTAATCTATTATATGTGATGATTGAAAGAAAATTAGATCATCTTGTGAAGCAGTAGTCCATCGAACACAAGATCAATGATTTTATTTCCCATATAACGGGAGATGAGATTGATAAGGGTATTGAAATAAAAATAATAAATTATCAGTATATTGCATAATATCAAGTTATTTTTTTAATTTTTTATATATGATTGATTGTTCAAAGAGAATAATTAAAAATAATAATGATCTTAGTGAAAACAAATACCTTCACTTTCCAAAACCTCGTTTGGATATCTTATAATTGACCATAGGGTTGGTCTTTAGGAAATACAAGAATATATATAATATAAATAATGATGTTAAGAAGATATTTTGTAATGGTTTTTTATCTAATTGGATTAAGATACATGAAGAAGTTATGAGAGTGGGCATTATATTATATTTGAGGAGGACCTTCATTTCTGTAAATATGAAAAACTATTAAATAATTGGAATTAAATATCTTCCAAAGTACATAATGAATTGATAAATAATTTAGGGTAGGGAAGATATGGTCATTAAATAAATCCAACAGAAAAATACTCTAATTTTAAACATGTTATTCCATAACCACTATGTTTACTTTTAATATTTATGTTTTCCCAACGGTTAAAAGATTATTTTATTTTATTACCTATGACTAAAAATATATTATCCATAATATAAAATATGGATAAAATTATTCCATATATTAATTATAATTTATAAATGAAATGTTATATGTGTGTGGAATATAATATTTTTCTCATGCTCATGAAACGCGCAATACCAAATTTTAATCTAAACCGTGATAATTAACTTATACTTAGTTACCTTTAAATATTACCAAAAAATAATTCTAAACTATTAAATAATTTTAATTATTCTAATTAAAAAAATGGAATCAATTTCAAAAAAATAAAATTGGTATAATTGGTATAATTTAATTTAAAATTAAACAAGTAAGTGCGAGAAAGAAGTGATTTTCCAACAAAAACAATTTCTTAAGTATAAAAGATTATTATATAATAATTAAACATGAAATTGATTAAAATAACCTAAATTGGATTAATAATAATTTTATTGAACTAACTTTTCATTTAATAAAATTTTTATAAGGACCCGACCTTAAAACATTACATAATGTTGAATTAAATGAATAATTCACATTTAGTATCTTTTTAGGTTTAGAGATTTAGATAATTAGGCCATAACTATTACATAAAAACATGAATATTATAAGTAGACACTACTACTCATTATCCATTTTTTTCATAAAACAAAAACTCTTAAAAAGAAACTTGTCTAGTTCTATATTATAGACAGTATGAATTTTCCACGATCCCATCCTTGACCCTATTCATCTTTAATTCATGTGGAAAACATTTCAAAAACTTGATATGAGAATAAAAATGACATTAAGGGTTATAAAATAAGGAAGGAAAACATTAGCCCATCAATAAATACCAATCAATGAAACTATATTATTCAATCATAACATACCTTACGAAATCATAAGATTTATGAATAACACACCCAAATCATATATCATAAAGGTTTATTATGGAATCCATATCAAACTTATATTGTATCTATCACATCTATGTAGGGAGTTACACTTGGAATACCCATCACATTATATTCCCTAAATCTCTTAGGAGAAACATTACGTTTACCTCCTTCACGTTACCCAGTGCATTGGAGAGCTATCTCGGACTCACCCTCCCTATGTTTATTACGGAACTACCCGTATACATAAACAATGCCCAATAAACATTAAGAATTCATAACATATAGCACATTCATGAAGGAAAGATAACATTTCAACATTACAATATATTAAATCGAGATATTGAAATAAAAAATGCTTTATCAAATCATTTTCAAAACCATTTAAAAAGAGAATTTTGAATCAAAGTGTCCCATAACAATTTGAAGATATTAAATGAATTATCATTTGAAAACATTAATTTCCATATAAATAATTCCTAAAACCCATTTTAAAAACATTAACATTAATGAGAAATATTTATAATAATAAATCATTAAAATATTTAAAACCATATTTTAGTTAAAGAGTTTTTTAACAAAAAGAGAGACGCATGAATACAAATAATTGAGGAATGACATTTAATATAAACATTATAATATCATTATAATAAGGGTATTCATGATATAATTTGTCAAAGGATAGTATATACATCATATAAGAGTGAATTGGTGGATAACAACAATAAATTATCAGTGGAAATGTAAATTGAGATGAAATCCCTTTTAAAGACGGTATCTTTAAATTAAGGATAAATAAATCACATAATTATGTGTGAAAAATATAAATAAACCCAATATAAGTGGATATTAAGTGTAAAAAAATCATATTTTATTCACATATATTCATAGGATGACATATTCAAGAAGTACAAGTTGAACCCAAAGAATTGATATTGGGTTAAGAAGTTCCCTTGTAAAAATTCGACTGCCTAACGGCATCACATTAAAATTCAGAAAATGAGTTGATGAGATAAAAAGGGTATCTCAACACTTGGAAATAATTTTTACATCAATAAGGATATATAATAACATATCACAACATAATAATATGTAAATTAAAAGGCATAACAAAAATAAGTCTTTTAAAAAAAGGAGGGTGAAAGGTTCCCTTACCGATTTGGTAACATAAGAAACATACACCACATGAAAAAAGGATCATAAAATGAAGATTTAAATACTCATAAATGAAAGTATATTATACAAAGATTATAATCATGTGCAGTACATACACCACATAAAAGGAAATAGTGGGAAATATAGCATGAATCTCACGGGAATACAAAGTGAGATGAAACCCTTTACCACGTTGTAATCAACTGATTCTTATAACCAAAAGTTAATAATCACCAAATGGATCATATAATACCATGAATATAATGAATATAATGATAATATATATTAAATTTCTATACACAATACACCACATGCAATGAATAAGTGGCGAACAATGGAAATCTCACGGAATTAAAACTGAGATAAGAAAATCCCTTACTGATTTGGTAACATATGAAACATACAACCCATGAAATAAGGATCATAAATTAAATATTTAAATAACCATAAATTTAATTATATTACACAATTAATACAATCATGGGTAGTACATACAGCACACAATAGGAAATAGTGGCAAATATAGCATGAATCTCACGGGAATAAAAAGTGATATGAAAAACCCTAACCACGTTGTAATCAATCGAGTCGTATGACCAAAAGATAATAACCACAAAAATATTTATAGAATAATATAAATATAATTATAATCATGATAAAATATATCAATTGTCAGTACACAATACTCCACATGCAATAAATTAGTGGCGAACAATGGAAATCTCAGGGAATTAAAAGTGAGATAAGAAATCCCTTACCTCGTGTCTGACTTGACTCGATCGTTCATTAATCTCCTGAATAATAAACTAAAGTTAAATTATACTTGCTTAAAAACATTTTTAAAGTTTATTATTCCTTTTATATCACTTATTACCTTGTTATAAACATTATGTAATCATTTAAGTTAATAATGTTTTTTTTTGTCGATATTTGGTACCTTAGTCAAAAATGGACATCTTATAATTACATGTTCTTCATGTGGTCAATGATTCATTATATCCAGAATTATATTCATTATTTATATATCATATATATCATATATATCAAGTATATACATGTATTTATAATAGTACATAAAATTTAGAGGTAAGAAATGAAATGCACCGTTCATGGAGACGGTAAGCCGTACGTACACATGAACGCTAATTTCATTTCTATTTCTTATTTTAATGGAATTAAAAAATAATTATACATAGTTATATTATAATTACATTATAATATCATATATAATATCATTAAATCTATCCTTTATACATCCCACATAAGGCATTAACGAGTCACATCACTTTGAGGGGGTGGTAGTCCACACTTTCTCAAATGAGATTATTGTATTTACCCACTATAGAAAACATAAAGGAGTTCTATAAATGGAAAATAATGAAGCATAAATAAAACATAAACATAATATATATCATATATAAATATAGTTCCATAATAATGACCACCATGAGAGGCCATTGGATATTTTTAAACAATCATCATTTCGTGAGGCATTAGTTTTCCATCCACAGAAACATTATGTTCTTCATCCATTAGATGTAGGTGTGTGAAAGTGTAGTTAGAATACTTATCATAACAACATGATAGTATACTTAGGATACTGGTTTTGTTACAAAATAATGTAATAAGAGTGTTTAGGGTTTGGAGAAGTAAAATAAAAGAAAACAAATTAAGGGAAAATGTTACCTTTAATTTGGGTAACTCCCTTTGGTTTGAACCAAACAACTTCTTCAAGTGCCTTCTACCTAAGTTAAGGATTCTATGAGTAGGATAGGGGTGTAGGAATCTTAATTGGGCAGAGTTTGGACGATCCAAAAATCTTGTGAGGTGTGTGTAATTGGTTAGAAGTGGTCTCCTTTTATAAGGGAGAGGTGGGTGTCTTTAGGAATGTAGGAAAACATTATTTTATGATATATTTATATTTGGTTTATAGTGATCCAAAAATAATTATAGTCTAAGATAAGATGCCTCAAGTTCTAAATAAAATCATACAATATGAATTGGACAGGTTTTGGATAACATGTTAATCATTAAAATCTTATTTATTTAAATGATTTATTAATGAGGTAAACACTGCATCATTATTGTGTCATAAATAATTTAAATTATATGATGTCTAAAATTTATAAAAAAAAATACTATCATGTATTAAATATTTTTATATTTCTAAATAATATTTATAGTTGAAAATATGAATTATATAACACCATATAAAAACTAATTTACTAAGAGATATTTGCTTTTGTCATTTTTGCCTTTACATTAAGTTAATTAATCTAAATTGTCATTATCACAACCAAGTGGCTCAATGGGGTCCCAAAATCGACCCAAATATGACCATAGTGGTAAATGACTCAACCAATAAGGCTTGAAAATAGTGTTATGGTATTTTGGAATTATTATAATATTCTTTTTACCTTGAATTATATTATTTACCTTTAACCGTGGTGAATAAAAGTCAAAAGTTACTCTTTGCCAAAAATTATTTTCATCTTATTGAACCAAATTTTACTTCTTGATAACAATCATGTATGTCGGTTTTTCTAAATTCAATTAACAGAAGTGGTAAAATTTCATTTAAATGAAAAATTCAGTTTTTTTTAACTACCACTATGTGGTTTCACTATTCATCAAAAATTGAAGTTTTTCAGAAAAATACCAAAAATTTAGCCTAATCTATATTTGATATTAAAAATTAAAAAATGATGTCTATTTTTTCAAATTCAAAACATAGAAGTGGAATTAATTAGTTTTAAAATTAATTCCCGTTATAAAAAAACAAATAGCATGTTTTTAAGAAACAATAACTATCAAAATATTGATATTTGTTTATGTCCAATTTCCAAGTGAAATTAATTATAACGACCAACATTGAATTAAATGGTAAAAATATATTTTAATTTCACTTTAAGACCAATTAAAAAGATAATCTAACCATATAAATAAATTATATTAAAATGCACTTTTGAATTAAAATACAATATTTTTCACTATTCATTAAAAAATGAACTTTATCGAAAAAATTCCAAAAAATTACAAAAAGTAAATTTTGATCTCCCCATTATAAAGAAAGAATTTTTTGGTCAAATATAATGTATTAAGGTTCCCAAAATTGGATTTAAAAAGGGTTCGCCATTAAAAGGTGATAAATCAGCCTTTTAATGTAAATTATGCTTAAAATTAGATTCATTCACATTTTAAGCCTCTAATTTTTATTGGATAAATGTAAATACATTTAACAAACATGTATAATAATATTTTAGTCAGTTTCATTCAATCCCACCAATACAACGACAAGGAGTTAACTACCATTTAAAATAATAATATATTATTAGTGTGTAACGTAAGATTTCAAAAAAAACCTGTTGTTGTGTATCAGGTACGCTATCAAACATAGAAAACCTCTTAAAGTAAAATTAAAATTTAATTCAAAAATTAATAAATATGAAAATTTTATATTCTTTATTTACCTCGGATGTTATATCCTTCCCCCCTTTTGGGAATTGCGTCCTCGTAATTTTAAAATTTGGGCTCGGAAACTTTATTGAAAGTCCCATATCGGAAAAAAGAGTCCATAAAACAACCACTTTAAAAGAATGAAAGAGAAGTACAATGGTCACCTGAGTTAACCCATACTAAGATTCTATGAAAACATGGATATGGAGGAGAAAAAAAAGGTCAATTTCTAATGGGGAGTGATAGGAAACATGATTAGGAGAAATTTAACCATAAGAAAATCACAAAATTATGATGTGTGTAAATAGTATTTGATTACCTAGTATGAAACGTAAACCAAAAAGATTTTTGTTTTATATTCCTTTTCATAATTGTGAGGAATTAATCTCCTACAGAGAATAAAAAAAAGGAAATATACTTACCTTCATGTAGAGTTTCATATTTTAATAAGTTTCTACCAAAACTAATCATTTCTCTAAATGATGAGAATTAAAAAAGACTTGGTCACATAAAAAGCACAAGAATCATCTTTTAGAGAATCATATAATCCAAAAAAGGAGAAAAATATATTTCCCTTGTATTTATACATCAACTAAAACCAAAATTGTTAGTACAAGATCAGATAATCACCAAAAGGATAATCCTTTATAAAAAGAAATACTACTCTTAATCTCCAAAATCCAACAGAAAGAACACAAGGTTCAAGGAAGATCATAAAATAAATAGTTAACCTTAAAATTATTCAATGTAATCCAAACTAATATTGAAACCCAAATCTCTGATGTATTTAATCACATATTATTCCAAGGTAAATCTTAACATTTATTTCCAAATTACATCAGTTACTCTTAAAGTCTCATACTGAAAAGTAAGTAACCTAATCATATATCCTCCATGATTGGTTTATATTTTCCATAGATAACCCCAAATCAACTTATTCCTAATTCATAAGATCATCTAAATAAAAATAATTGGTCATACTAACTAGGGACTTCACATAGTCCAGTGGTAGGCAATAAATACCAGTCGCACTTTGGTTGTGGGTTCGATTCTCACAGCTTCGTTCAACACAACAGGTTGTCACACAGTTTGTGTGTTGTCCCTTTTCAAAAACTATATAATTTTATAACATTCCCAAAAAGAGATAAATTCATCAAAAATAACCATAACATATTTTAACCACAAAGTTTATCTAATATCTTTCATTTTTCATCTCAAAATGTATTAAATGGTAATTGCCTCAAATTCAAGGATCATATAAACCCAAATTGTTCTTTATAACTATACCCATAAAATATAAGATAATTATTCCTTGAATAAAATTTTCATATATAAAACATCAGGGTTATACATACTATAAAAATTATTCTAATGTAATCCCATCATCAGAAGATCCTTAATACTTTTAAGCATTTCACAATCCTAAATTCTTCCATAACTCTTGAATCCCTTATAAGTTGACATATTACTAATTAAATATTCATCATGATCCATTAACCATTCCTTTCCAACTTATTCTAAAATACTTCTTTCCTACAAACAAAATCATGAATCAAATCCTAAGATTTCAATAATAGGAAAACATATTTTAAAAAATAATCCATACCTTTAATTGTTCATTGTCAGTTTCCTCATCCTCAATCGGAATGGAATTAGGTATTGGTAAAAAATATTTGTGTGATCTTGGTGATCGCATTCCCAAAACATCTTCATAGGACATGTGTTTGCATAATGACCATGCACACCACATTTAAAACATTAAATTGATCCCTCGGAAAGGACTTTATTCCCTTTCCTATAGTCAACTAGATGCTTCCGTTTTCCATGGTAGGTTCTTTCTTTATGAACTTCATTTCCACATCTATAGCATCTTTCTGTCCATTTGAAACCTTTTACTAGGTGTTTCTTTCCACATCTTTGAAACATAGGTTTTTTAACACACTTACCTTTATGATTATTACCAGAACATCCATAGGGATTTGTTTCTCACATATATGATGCCTTATAAAGATCACTAAGGTTCAGGTGGTCAATCATGACTCCAGATAGTTGGTTGATAATAACCACAAGTGTTCTCATTACACCTCCCATATCATTCAGTTTCTCATTCAGAAAACCGTTACAGTTTTCTTCACATCCATTGTTACTTTGGTTCCTGCTAGATCCAGCCATTTACTAAAACCAAAAAGGTCATTGTGAGTATATTAGTAAAATCATCATATAATATCTTATGAGGAGGGTAAACACTAAGATATACTTATTCATGTTATCTTAATATTATTCACTTTATCTAAAAAAATAATGACTCTTTCTGAAATCGTAAAAATTATGGTAATGTCACTTATACATAACGAATTTCCTAACCTCTAAAGTTATCTAAACCGACCTATGATACCAACTATAAGTACCCGACCTTATAAAATTACATAATATGGAATTAAATTAATAATTCACATTGAGGATCATTTTAGGTTTAGAGTTTTAGATAATTAGGCCATAACTATTATATAACAACTTGAATATTACAAGTAGACACTACTACTCAGTATCCATTTTTTCATAAAATAAAAACTCTTAAAAAGAAACATGTCTAGTTCCATATTTTAGACAGCAATACTTTTCCTTGATCCCATCCTTGACCCTATTCATATTTAATTCCTATGGAAAACATTTCAAAAACTTGGGATGAGCATAAAAAGCTCAGTAAGGGTTATAAAATAAGGACGGAAAACATTAGCCCATCAATAAATACCAATCAATGAAACTATATTTTTCAATCATAACATACCTTATGAAATCATAATATTTATGAATAACACACACAAATCATAAATCATAAATATTTCTTATGGAATCCATATCAAACTTACATTGTAGAAATCACAGCTACATAAGGAGTTACACTTGGAATACCCATTACAGTATATTCCATAAATCTCTTAGGAGAAACATCACATTTACCTCCATCACATTACCCAATCCATTGAAGAGCTATCTCGGGCTCACCCACCCTAGGTTTATTATGGAACCACCCGTATATGTAAACAATGCCCAATAACCATTAAATATTCATAACACATAACACATGCATGAAGGAAAGATAACATTTCCACGTTCCAATATATGAAATCAAGATATTGAAATAAACAATGCATTATCAAAACATTTTCAAAACCATTTAAAAAGATATTTTTGAATCAATGTGTCCCATACCACTTTGATGATTTTAAATGAATTGTCATTTGAAAACATTAATGTCCATATAAATAATTCCTAAAACCCATTTTAAAAAAATGTACATCAATAAGAAAAATTTATAAGAATATATCTTCAAAACATTTAAAACGATATTTTAGTTAAAGAGTTTTTTAACCGAAATAGAGACACTTGAATAAAAATAACTGAGGAATAACTTTTAATAAAAACTTTATAATATCATGATAATAAATGTATTCATGATATAATATGTCAAAGTACAGTATATACACCATATAAGAGTGAATTGGTCCACAAAAACAATGAAGTATCAGGGGATATGTAAATTGAGATGAAATCCCTTATAAAGATGGTATCCTTAAATTAAGGATAAATCAATCACATAATTATGTGTGAAAAATATAAATAAACGAAATATAATTGTATATTAAGTGTAAAAAAATCATATTTCATTCACACATATTCATAGGATGACATATTCTATAAGTACAAGTTGATCCCAAAGAATTGATATTGGGTTAAGAAGTTTCCTTGTAAATATTCGACAGCCTAACGACGTCACATTAAAATTCATAAAATGAGTTGATGAGATAAAAATGGTATCTAAACACTTGGACATAAACTTTACATCAATAAGGATATATAGAACATATCCCAAAATAATAATATGTAAATTAAAAGACATAACAAAAATAAGTCTTTTAAAAAGAGGAGGGTGAAAGGTTCCCTTACCGATTTGGTAACTTACAAAACATACTCCACATGGATGAAGGATCTTACAATGAAGATTTAAATACCCATAAATGAAATTATATTACACAAAGAGTATAATAATGTGCAGTACATACACCACACAAAAGGAAATAGTGGAAAATATAGCATGAATCTCACAGGAATAAAAAGTGAGATGAAACCCTTTACCATGTTGTAATCAACTGAGTCGTATGAAAAAATGTTAATAACCACAAAATGGATCAAATAATACCATGAATATAATGAGAATAATGATAATATATATTAAATGGTAGTAAAAAATACACCACAAGCAATGAATAAGTGGCGAACAATGGAAATCTCACAGAATTAAAAGTGAGATAAGAAAAATCCCTTATCGATTTGGTAACATATGAAACATAAAACCCATGATAGAAGTATCATAAATTGAAGATGTAAATACCCATAAATTGAATTATATTACGCAATTAATACAATTATGGGTAGTATATACACCACAAAAAAGTAAATAGTGTAAAATATAGCATGAATCTCATGAGAATAAAAAGTGAGATGAAAATCCATTACCATGTAGTAATCGATCGAGTCGTATGACCAAAAGTTAATAACAACCAAATTATTGAAATAATAACATGAATATAATGAGAATCATGATAATATATATCCATTTTCAGTAAAAAATACACAAAATGCAATAACTTTGTGGCGAATAATGGAAATCTCACGGAATTAAAAGTGAGATAAGAAATCCCTTACCTCGTGTCTGATTTGACTTGGTCATTCTTTAATCTCCTAAATAATAAAATAAAGTTAATTTATACTTTATTAATAACCTTTTTCAAGTTTATTATTCCTTTTATATCACTTATTACCATGTTATAAACATTATGTAATCATTTATGTTAATAATGTTCGTTTTGATGATATTTGGTACTTGAGTCAAAAATGGACTTCTTATAATTACTTGTTGTTCATGTGGTCAATGGTTTATTATATACAGAATTATATTCATGATTTAGATATCATTTATATCATATATATCTATTATATACATATAATTATAATAGTACATAACATTTAGAGGTAAGAAATGAAATGCACCGTTCATGGAGATAGTAAGCGGTACGTACGCCTGAACACTACCTTCATTTATATTTCTTATTTTAATAGAATTAAAAAATAATTATACATATTTATATTATAATTGCAGTATAATTTCATATATAATATAATTAAATATATCCTTTATACATCCCACATAAGGCATTAACAAGTCACATCACATTGAGGGGGCGGTTGTCCACGCTTCCTCAAATGAGATTATCGTATTTACCCGCAATGGAAACCATAAATGCATGCTATAAATGGAAAATACTGAAGAATAAAGAAAAAATAAACATAATATATATCATATATAAATATAGTTCAATCATAATGGACACCATGAGAGGTGGTTGGAGATTTTGGAACAATCATCATTTCGTGAGGCGTTAGTTTGCCATCCACAGAAACATTATGTTCTTCATCCATTAGATGGAGGTGTGTGTAAGTGTAGTTCGAATCCTTGTCATAACAACATACTAGTATATTGAGGATACTAGTGTTGTTACAAAAGAAAGTAATAAAAGAGTTTAGGTTTTGGAGAAGTAAAATAAAAAAAAAGTAAGAGAAACTGTTACCTTTAATTTGGGTAACTCCATTTGGTTTGAACAAAATGACTTCTTAAAGTTCCTTCTTCCTAATGTAAGGCTTCTAGGAGGAGGACAGGGATTTAGGAAGCCTAAATGGGAAGAGTTCAGATTAGCCAAAAGGAATTTGAGGTGTGTGTAATTGGTTATAATTGTTCTCTTTTTATAATGGAGAAGAGGGGATTTTTAATAAAGTGTGCAAACATTATTTTATTATATATTTATATTCAGTTTCTAATGGTCCAAAAATAATTATAGTCGAATAAAAGATGAATCAAGGTCTAAATAAAATCATCCAATAAGAATTGGACAGGTTTTGGATAATATTTTAATCATTATAATCTTATTTATTTAAATGATTTATTAATGAGGTAAACACTGCATCATTATTGTGTCATAAATAATTAAAATTACATGATGTCTAAAAATTATTAAAAAACAATTATCATGTAGAAAATATTTTTATATTTCTAAAGAATATTTATAGCCGAAAATATGACTTATATAACACCATATAAAAATTAATTTACTAAAAGATATTTTCTTTTGTCATTTTTGCCTTTAATGTAAGTCAATTAATCTAAATTGTCATTATCACTCCCAAGTGGCTCAATGGAGTCCAAAAATCTACCAAAAGATACCCATGATCGTAAATGACTCAACAAATAATTTTTTTACAAGTGTTAAGGTAATTTTGAATTATTAAAATATTCTTTTTACCGTCAATTACCTTATTTACCTTCAACCGCAGTAAATAAAAGTCAAAAGTTAATATTCACCAAAAATTATTTTCATCTTATTGAAACAAATTTTACATATTTATAACAAACATGTATGTCGTATTTTCTAAATTCAATCCACAGAAGTGGTAAAATTCCATTTAAATGAAAAAGTCAGTTTTCTTAACTACCACTTAGGGTTTCACTATTCATCAAAAATTGATGTTTTTCAGAAAAATACCAAAAATTCAGCCTTAGCTATATTGGGTATTCCGAATTCAAAAATGATGTCTATTTTTAAAAAGTCAAAACATATAAGTGGCATTAATTAATTTTAAAATTAATTCCCGTTATCAAAATAAATAGCGTGTTTTTAAGAAACAATTAATATCAAAAGATTGATATTTGTTTCTATCCAATTTCAATGTGAAATTAATTCCAATGACCAAAATTGGATTAAATGGTAAAAATATATTTTAATTTCACGTTAAAATCATTTAAAAATATAATCTAACCATATAAATAAATTATATTAAAAGGCACTTTTGAATTAAAATACAATATTTTTCACTATTCATTAAAAAATGAACTTTATCGGAAAAATTCCAAACAATTTACACAAAGTAAATTTTTATTTCCCCATTCAAAAGAAGGATTTTATTTGGTCAAATATAATGTATTAAAGTGACCAAAACTATATTTAAAAAGGGTTCTCCATTAAAAGGTGATAAATCGGCCTTTTAATGTAAATTATGCTTAAAAATAGATTCATTCACATTTTAAGCCTCTAATTTATATTGGATAAATGTAAATACATTTAACAAACATGTATAATCATATTGTAGTTATTTTCATTCATTCTTTCCAATAAAAAGTGTAAGAGTTAACTACTGTTTTAAATAATAATATATTATTAGTGTGCAACGTAAGATTTCAAAGAAACTCGTTGTTGCGTATCAGGTACTCTATCGAACATAGCAATATTTTTAAAGTAAAATTAATATTTTATTCAAAAATTATGAAATATTAAAAATTAATATTCTTTATTTACCTAGGATGTTACAATTTTAATAAAAAAATTATTTTTCAACGCTTTAAATGATCAAATAATTTCAATAAAAACAGTAATTAATGAGCAATCATCGAAAAATTAATCTTTTTCAGAAAATTTTCAAAACATAATAGAAAGATAAATTTAGAATTATTATTATTAATTTTTTTCCATTTTTTCAAATCCATTTTTTATAATTGGGAACACTAAATTTTAAAAAATACATGTGAAACGTGTCAAAAATTATTTTTAGAAAAATATATCTTATAATAATAAAAATGGATTTTTTATTTTCCCATGAAAAAAAAATTTAGACCAATTATGAATTTTTTTACTGAATATATAATGTATAAATTTTTTTAAAATAAATCACCAGTGTTGATTAATGTAATTTATAAGAAAAAAACACAATTCACACATAAAAATAGTTTTTGAGGAAAACAATTATTTTACTTTCATATGATGATTATTTTATTTTAATTCAATTCATTACCAGGGAATTTTTTTAAACATGTTTAAAACATAAAAATTTATTAACTTATTATGTTCAATTCATTCCAAAAAAATTAATTTCTAGGTTATAATTTTCATCTTAAATAATAGTATTCGAATAGTATATCCGGCTTTGTTTATGCTCGGTGATATGTGTAACACATGATATTGAAGAAATTAAATTTATGTGAAAAAAAATTTATTACTCTTAATATATACCCCTCAAAAAAATTCTCCCTTGAAATTATTAATAATTTTTGATACTTCTGCATCATCATATACTTTTGTTCCCAGGTAACTTCTAAATTATTTTCACATAACATTTACTAAGAAAGTGGTCTACTTTCATTTGTCCTTCTATTGATGATTTATAATCTCCACTGATTGTTCCTCATAAAAAATATCATCCTCTAATTGTAAAATTTATGAGTTTGGTACATGTGAAGAATTACATATGTTCCTATTGAGGAGAGATACACAAAACACATTGTGGAATATTGAGAGGTTGAGTGGAAGTGCCATGTGATAAGAAACTATCCTTACATGATCACATATCTCAGAAGGGAAAATAAAAAATGGATCAAACTTACCTTCTTGTGAATCTCATAACCTTTTTTTTTTGGGTAAATTCATTAAAAAAAATTTTCACCAATTTTGGAAACTAAAACTCATCGATGTAGATCAGTATTGATTTTTTTGTGGACTTTCTGATAACCTTATATATTGTTGAATGTATCTAAATTTATTTACCATTTATTCAACTATATCATTTAAAAAAATAATTATTTATCCAAATTCATCCTATCATGTTATATTTGATTATAATTATTCCATATAAGGATTCATAAGGATATATTTTAATTCTTTATTGCATGTAACAATTATAATAAAACCCAACTAGAAGACTGTGCTGACCCCAACACCTTTAAAATCCATAAAACAAGATCTCAACATAGCCTCTATAATTATAATGGATATATCATACGAAACATCTATCTAAAAATTATTCATAGTTTTATAACACAACTATGTTTCAATAACTTTGTGAATAATTCTCTAGAACGTTGAGTTATACCTCAGATCTCAATAGGATACACTATAATGTTATACTTCATATTACCTTATAACTTCATTAATATGTAATATAGAAAATGATATAATGATAAGTCTCTTTTAATATAAAAGAAGTGTATTGAATTCTTAATATGGTTGATTATAAGACAAATAGTGATATAGAATTTATATATTTTTGGGTGTCTGATAAAAAAGTCCATAGCGAAGTCTTCCAATTTTCATTCTGGTATGGTTGTTGGTTCTATCACCCCCATATAATTTTCTCTCTCAGTTATAATGTGATGAAACAAAAATAACTAATATATATACTCCAAAATATCTTTCTATATGCCATATCTTTAGAAATACACTTTTAGAATCTCAATACATATTTTCACTTCCAAGATGAATATAGAATGTAGAACTATGAGATTCCTCTTTAAAATCCACCTTCAAATATAGTATATACGAAATAAATAAAAAGTTACTTGAACTTATCTTTCTAAAATAATAATTTTTAAACTCAGAAACATTTTTGAACTTCTTTTTCAACTCCACATCTTTATTTTTAACTTCTTTTATCTTTTCATGGAAAAATGGTAAGAAACTCCATTGATAAATATATTATTTCAACCTATTTAAAAATATTTCTAGATATATCTTTTACACATCATGAAATATTGGATCTTTTAAGATCCTAATTATATATAACATGGAATGATCCTCTCAGAAAAAAGAATCATCTTCCTTGTTCGACATCCAATGGTAGTAATATATTGAGGAATCATAATCATTAATTAAATCCAAAAAAAAATCTTTGAAACATGTTCACCTATTTAGTAGTGAATATATTCTTATAAAATTTATGATCAGTATATACATCACATTATTATCTATAAATATAATTCCTAAATAGCATTAATACAAATATTATCATAGCTAATTCAAAATCATGAGTTTGGTAATATTTTAATAAACCATCAATTTCCAAGAGGAATAAACTATCACCATATCATTAAAAATTAGAAAGAATAAAAATAAATTATTTGATTCATCAATATAGATTATAAAACCTTCCCATTTTAGGGTAATGTATTCAAAAGATTATTTAATAGACTTTTATTCAATTATTTTAAATTTTCCTCACATTATTCTATCCAAAGGATAATAGATCCCTTTTAAGTTATGTTGGGGATTGGATTTAAAAACCAAAGGAAATTTAAAAGAACTATGATACTATCATTCTAAGCCAAGAAAACTATGGATCTTAGTCACCATGGATTTTCTTGTCCAATGACCAATAGCCCTTATCTTTGATGGATCCACAGATATACCCACACTAGTAATGGTATAACACAAAAATAAAACATATTGTTGAAAAAAATTCACACTTCATAAAATTTTTTCAAAAAAAAACATCGCTTTAATTAAGGTCTCTAGTGAAAATATTAAGTGATATTCATTCTCTTCCTTTTCCTTTGAATATAAAATAATATCAATTTCAACCACTAACATAAATTTCTCAAGGTAATATCACTAGACTCTATTCATTAAATCCTTGATTATAACATGGGAATTGTTATGACCAAATGGAATCACTATAAATTTATATAGTCTATACAAGTAAATGAATATCATGTTGGTTATATTATAATTAATTATTATCAATTAATAATATTTAGAATAAATGTAATTATTGGAAAATTATTTTGCATCATACAACTGATCAAACAAGCCATCAATATAAGATAGAGGATACTTATTCAATATAGTGATCTTGTTACACATATTTATTCATTACATAAATAATAAGATCACCCCATGGTGACACACATGTTCCAATAACCCCCTTTCAAGATTATCCTGGAGATTCTTCTTCAATTCATGCAACTCAATTGGGTCCAGTATATAAAAAATATTTGAAATAGTTATAAAAACTTATATTAGTACTATTGATAATTCAACATTATGATTCAGTTGATGACTGGACAACTATTTCATAAATATATCACTAAAATCACTCACCATATTCATTTAATTTATTTTTAGTTTCTCTCAAAATAACTGAGATAAATAACCCTTTTATTATTACTCAAGTTCCATACAAAGGATGTAATTTCCATTGGATACTTTTTTTTTATCCTCACACCAATAAATGGGTTTTTTTAAATTTGAAATTTCTCTTATCCCCCTTGATCATTTATATAGGATCCATATAAATAATTTCAATCCATGATTATGATAACCTAATATTCAACGAAATATATCATAATAAGATTTACTGAAAGTGAATTTCTATAAACACCAATCAAATAATAATCGAAGACATTAAATATTCTCATCATTCCATTAAGTGTTCTCACTACTAATTTAACATCTAATAATATAGTTTATGAATTTACATTTTTTTAGAGTTTTCTTAATATAAAAGAATTAATATAACCATGCTTTAGTTGGGTATTTTAATTATACATATAACCACATCAAATTCATCATCATATTTTCAATTATTTCATAAAACCACAATAGTCAACATGACCATGAGGGATCATTAATCATGAAAATCCACTCATAGGATGTCTAAATCATGAATCCTTTTGTTAAAAATAGGTAATTAATTTTCATCATATATTGAAGTCCTTTGAGATGACTCATTAATAATTTTTCAAATTCCAAACCAAATCATATGGATGTGTCAAACCATGTATGCATCAAGGCCAGTTGTTGTGCATCGGGTTTTGATTATGTCAATGTATAATTCTTACTTTTAAAAGTATTTAACCCTAGGTATAACTATACTAGAGCCACATCCTCTAGTAGTATCACAATAAGGGTGTATTTCTAGGAAACCCAATCAATAGTTTTATTACAAAAACATTAGAAAATTATCATATACTTAAACATATCTCATGTGGTTTTAACAATATTTTCTAAAAATAATCTTCAAATATTTAATAAACCTTAATCTTATACAGACTATTGTGGCCCATTATTTTCATACATAAATAATATCTCTATTTAGATCAATATTCAGTACATGTCACAGATAATTTCTTGAGAAATGAAAAGTTTTAGTAAATTTGGAGACTATATACACAATATTTTTATTTCATTATTGATTTCCAACATCTCAAATAATTATAAGCCCATTTAGTACACTTTAAATAAACACCCTTTATAAATAATTTCCTCATAACTTGGGTAAAGGAAAATAACAACATGAAATCGTAAATACCTAGTAAGGGTAAATACTGAGGATATTAATCAATGATCATATTGATGAAAAAGATAATCATAATGGTATTAAATCTTATGTATAACTTAAAAATTTCCTACCCAATCTATCATAGACTATAAAAAGGATTCACGGCTTAAAAATTGGTTGTTTATAAAAAATTAATCATAAAAATGAGAAATCATCATTAATCAATCTAGAACCATAATTTCATTTCATACAATTCTTACACCATCCTATGTATAGAAACCATTTAATATGTGAAGTTTAACTACTGTGACAATAAAATAATAATGGATCGGTAATCAAAAATTATTTTGCATAATGGATCAAGCACATTGACTTGTTTTCCATAGGGGATTGAGAACATTGGCCTCTTTCCCATAACTGATAAATAATGTCTACTAGTTTTTCATAGCTAATCAACTACATAGACTACTTTTTATAACTAAATAACTAATGAGATTTAAAAATTTCTCAAATTCATTGGAGGGATATATAATTCTCATCCCACCTATAACATAATTAAAATCATATATATGTATTCCATAAATTAATTAAATATTCATCATATCATAAACCATGTAATGAAATCCAAAAATTTAAAAATTCAATCAATCCATTATAGAATAACCCATGATAAATATATGTGGTTTAAAAATATTTCATCATAATAATCATAAAACATATACTTAGATAATAATTATGGTACCATTTAATCATATCCCTAGTAAAATATAACAAACAAAAACAATTTCTATCATTTATGAATATATATTCCAAAAAAAGATCATTAAAACATTATTGAGGAAAAAATATATTCTATTTTATAATAAATTATTTAAAATATAGAAAATTTAATAAATTTTAAATGAACCAATTTTTTAAACATAACTTTGGAAACTTATCATAGAAAAATTATATCATTGAGTGGTCATGATAATGGGAAATTCCATTCATACCATATATGTTAAAACCAATATTCCTTTCACATATTTGGTAAAAATTAAAATGTACCTCATTCAAGAAATGAAAATGTGAATCTTATAAAACAATTTTTTAAAAATTCAAATAATGGTTAAAATGACATTAACCATTCATATATGAATAGTTAAAAGATTTTTTTTACACATTTTGGAAAATTTGGTCATGGATGTGAAATTATTTTTGACCAAAGTGATAAATAAAGAAAAATTTTCTTAACATAATTACTTTACACTCTATTATAAAAGGGGTGAAAATGAAAGAAAAACATTTAAACAATTAGAGTGTATCATAAAACCATCAAAACATTGGTAAATTTAAAATAATAACCATCATGAAGTAAATAACCATTTATTAATATATAAATACTCTTAAATATAATGACAAACAACCTTATCTAAATTTAGTGGCATTATATACGTTATATTATAGAAACAAGTGGTGAATATTGACCATCTCTTACATAAATTTAAGAATGATGAAAATACCTTACACGATGTCAGAACTTTATTCAAACACCTTATATCCTCCATTAAAATAAATATATTTTTATTATTCATGTATTAATAAAGTTCATATATATCATAGAATATATTATTTACTTATAATCTTTCATCACCTCTTTATTAATAAATCTCTGTTGAAATCACTATTTTGGGTAATAACGACTTCAATTTTGATATATTTTTTGGTATTGGTAGTTTTGGTCATTATAGATTGATTAGGGTTCCATAATATCCATAAAATTAAACTTCATATTGTTATAATATTTATTCATTATACAAGTATTTATAACTTTCCTAATATGTGAGAGATAGAAAAATGAGTTACACTATTTATGGGGACGGTGTGATGTATATATTCAGGGACATTGTATTCATTTTTTAACTAATGGGGGTGAAAGAAAGGTAAATAAGAAATAAACTATAAAAAATAAATTATTTTATAATATAAATAATTTATTTTCATCAAATTACTATTTTTTATCATCAATGTAAAAATTAAATAAACAATGAATAAAATCTCTTCCAGGAGGTGGTAGTCCACAAGTACACATGAGAGACATTATATTTTTCCAATAGATTAGATGGTAAGAAGGTATAATTTATATTATAGTAATGGTACTATAATTATGTCAAAAATAATATATATATATATATATAAACATTTAATCCATACTTATATCTATCGGTGAGAAATTGTGATGGAAATGAATTACAGCACTTCGTAAGGCAGCGGTCCGGTGTAAACACGATTGATGAATTAGATTCCAATTTTATGGATGTAGACATAGATATATGTTATGAAAAAAAATTATATAATCTCAATAAAGTTAATATACTATTATTATTATGTTTAAATTATTAATACATTAATTAATTTCAAAATAAAATATTTAAAAAAGAATAATATTATTTAAGGCAGTCATCTTCTCTTAGAAAATATAATCAGATATCTTATTAAGAACCCTAGGTTTTTTTCTTTTGGGAAAAAATAATATATAGAAAAGTTATAAGAAACTTGGGTAGAATTTTTTTAACTTTTTATTAATGAAAAATGACTTAATAGGACTAGAGAATCGATGGAAGTGGTTCCCTTTTATAATTGACGATGAGCTGCATTTTTTTAAACACCCAAAACTATTAAATAATGGGAATTCACTCTCAACCCAAGTGCCTCAAAAAATTATAAATAATGCAGTATATGGAATATATGGTCAATAAAATCCCCCAAAAAAATAAACACACATGTTTTAAACATGATATTTTTTAACATCCACGTTTTTTTACTCTTACAATTTTAGTTTTCATAAGAGTGACTATTTATTTTATTAGTTTTCCAAGATAATTTATCATTTAAGACTATAATTAAAGGAGAAAAATTATATAATTTTCAATAATTAAAAATAAATATTTTATCCTATTTATCAAATAAATTTATTATGTGTTTGGAACATTAATTTTAACAACAGAACATGTAATGCAGAAAACCTTATTTTAACCTTTACTATAGTAATTCAATTTATCTATTTTAACTACTCATTATGAAGAAAAATATGTTAATAATACTGATGAATATTAATTATTCTTATTGAAAATATTTAATCCATTTTATGAAAATAAATTCATATAATAAGTAAAATGTAATATTAAATGAAACATACAAGCGTAATGAAAATGTGGTTTTCCAATGAAAATGTTTTATAAAGTACAACAGTTTTCATATGAGAATTCAATAAAAATTGATTCACATTAACTAAATTGGATTAATAATAATATGATTTAAGTAATTTTATTTTTAATTATATCTAAAACACAATTTAACATTATAAATGGTTTAAATAAAAATATAATTTTATTAAATTTCAATAATTTTTCAATATTCATCAATAAAAGAAACTTTTTAAAAAAATCTTCAGAATTTGATCAAATGTAATTTTTTAATTTATTATATAAAAAATGAAGTATATTTTTTATAATACAATTTATATAAGATTAAAAAATTAATTTTTAAAAATTACTATCCAAAACACAACAAAACTACTATTTAAGGAAATAGTATTTTTAAGCATAAAAGTGGATTTATTCTTATCCCATTATAAAAAATATTATATCAATGATAAAAATATTAATTATCAAATACTGTATAAATTTCATTAAAATCATTCACCAATATTGATAAAATTAATAAATTATAACAAAACACTATTCACACAAAAAAACATTTTTCCATAAAAACATTTATTTTACTTTGAAATGATTTTTATTTTCATTTTAAATCAGTTTGAAACAAATTAATTTATTATATAAATTTATACCTAATATAATTACAAAAAAATTTATATACAATTCATAACCACCAATTTAACATCTAGGATATAATTTTCTCCTAAAATAATAATATTTTAATAGTATGTCATAGTTCGTTTAAACTCGGTGTTGTATGTAATGGAAGATATTAAAAAACATTTAATTTATTTGAAAAACAATATTTCATAAAATATTATGGTGTTAAAAAATTTTTTACCTAGGTGTAATAACACCAAAATGTGTGCATTTTAATTTGACATAATATTCACCTAATGCCTGAAAATGAGCCTTGTTTGAAACCAGGTTTAAAACGCATAGGGGATATGTTTTAGAAATTAAAAATCTATTTATAAACCATAATTAAGGATTTTAATAGATTATTACCATGAATTTCCATGGTTAAACCAAAGGTGTAAGAGATTTAAATAAGGTGTAATGATTTATACATAATATAAAATATATTTAGAACTATGTGTTTTCCTATTATGAGTCTTTTCTCTAAAATTATGATTTTTGATTTAGTCAATGATTGGAAACCAAAGTAATCATATGAATCCTAAACATGGCAGAAAATGTAATAATTTTCCTCATGAGAAACTGAAAATTTTCAGCGCTAGAATGAAAACATTCATTTTTATGCTTAAAAACATTCTAAATCAATTAAACAAGTAGAATTTACAAATGTGAAAATGATGGAAAAACATTTTTTGAGTCCTTATTGAAGAAACATTCACCATATTTTAGTATTCCTACTAATACAATTATTAATGTGACATACATTAATACCATTGAAAAGTTACTTTCTGTTCTCCGGTGATTAGATTATGGAAAATGAATTTTGTAAATTTATCATTTAGGATGAAAATAATATCAATGGTGGACTCATTAAAAGAATAAAAGGAAACATAAATAAATTTAAAGCATTGAGTGGAATGAGTATAATTTCTTACTTTTCAATAACTACATTCCTAATATTATTCTTATAAAAGTATAAGAAGTATGAAATGATCTACTGAAGAATGATAATGAATATTTTGTTAACAATGATGAATATTTCATGAGAATTGTGAGGTTTTATTATGGTATTTTCATCCAATAAAAATGTAAGGTTGATCGATTCTCTAATAGCTAAAAACCAAGTAACTAAATGCTATTAGCCATAAGTGAATTTAAGATCTATGAAAAATAATTATATTTTCGATCTAGGTGGAATTGGATACTAGGTTTAACCATCAATGATATGGTTTTGACTAGAAAATACATATTTAATTCATATGTAACTCTAGGAATCATAGAAAAATGGATATGATATTTATTTTATGGTTGAAATTTGGAAGGAAACAAAGAGGAAATTTATTAAGGGTGCTAGTAAATGTTTTAGGTGTGTAAAGGATGGTCTCTAGGTAATAAAATACTGAATTTATTAGAATAAGTAATATAATGATGTAAATATTTAAAAAGGTCTACAAAATTCCCACCCAAAATCTAGTGTTTCAAATGTAAAGAGTATGGGAATTATAAAAATCAGTTCTCAAATATAATGGTTAATGATGATAATAGACATCAAAAATATTTTAATCCAAGATATAATGATAAATATCATGTGGTCACTACTTCTGTAGAGGGGTATAACAATGAAGTTGTGAAATATGCACTTAACATCCAATATAGAACATCTAATGTCTTATTTGATTCATGATATACCCAATATTGTATACCTGGATAATTTTATATGAACATCACAATACCACATCAAGGATTATATGTTTAATTATCTATTAAAACCCCTAATTCTATGATCATAACATCAAACTCATTGATTTTTCTTGAGTTCAATTTTATGGGAATATAAATCATGAAAATCTGGTTATTATCTTTTTATTTTAGTTTAATGTTATATTATTTAGGGAATAAATTTCTCTAACCAAATCCCACATTTACAACCAATTAAGGGAAGTACCATTGGATATTACAAACCAAACTCTGATTGCCCATGATTTTGCAGATAAATAAAAACATTCAAGGGAAATTGTATCAATTTTATAGATCTTGATCCTGATTTAAATGGGCCTTTTATGTCATTTGGTTAGGTAGAAACTCAGAATTGATGATATTCATATTGTTTTATGGTTGGATAAATTTTTTCAGGAATAACTTAATATTCTTCCACTGAATCATGAAGTTCAGTTCTTAATAAAAACAATATTTGGAGGTAAGCCTATTTCAAATACTCCATATATAAAGTCACCATGGGGTGAATATATTCTTTTTTTATAAAATTAATGATTGATTGATGTGACGCTACATTGATTTTCAAGAACTGAATAAGATCACAGTCATGAACAAGTACACTCTACCCCATTTTTGTGAATTGTTTAATCGATTACACAATGCTCAATACTTTTCCAAAATTTGACTTCATTATGGATATCATCAATTGTGTTTCAAGATAGATGATATACCAACCCCTGTATTCCTTATAGGTTATGGAGATAATGAATATATTGTGATGAAATTTGGTCTTACAAATTTTCTTTATATTCTCATGAATTTAATGAAGAGAGTCCTTAGATATTACAATGATTTATTTTTATTAGCCATTATATATAAAATTCTTATATATTAAAAGTGAAATAATGATAATGAATATCACTTGAGAATTTTTATGTATACCCTAATGAAGGAGAAGTTGTTTGGAAAATTTTCCATGTGTGAAATTTGGCTACAAAAGATTTTATATTGAGGAAATATAATATCAATAGATGGTATATCTATCGATCCATGAAATACTTATTGATCATTGTCATTGACCAACCACTACAGAAAAGATTTGAAATTTTCTTAGGTTGGATAGATATTATCGACAGTTTGGGGAGAATTTCTCATGACTATGTAATTGGCTCTCTCAGTTAACATCATAGGGATATTAGTTTTTTTAGACTCATGAATGTGTAGAATGTTTCCATAATTGACTAAAAGAAAATTAATTTTACCTATTACCTTATTACCCTATAGCGGGGAAGGTTTTTTAATAAGTGGAGTTACGAAAAATAGGGTATTGAGATGTGTTCTCATATAGAATGATATCATTATATCTTATACCCTATGAGAATTGATGGGTCATGAGAAAAATCACCCAATAAATGACTTAAAGGTAGCTAAAATATTTTTTGAATTAAAAATATTAAGGTATTAACATCATGGAGAAATGTGTTATATATGTATATAAATCCTAATATTGTGGATAATACATTCACAAAGAAAGAGTTGAATATATTCCAAAGAATATGGTTGGAGGATATTAAAGTACTTGACTACTCAATATATTATAACTTTAATAAAGTGAACAATGTGGATGATTCTATGAGTAGAAAGGATCATGATAGTTTATCTATGATGAATATCACTAAATATATAATACTTATGGATTTGAAAACATTGGATCATGAAATCAGGATTTAAGGGGGAAAATATTATCTTTCTTAAATGAGTGTTTGGCAATAATTCCAGGTGATGATTAGACAGGATCAAAATTTTTACATAGGGAATAATATGAATGATTAAAATATTCTTAATATTAACCATGGGATTTATTGAATAAAAAATTTTAATAACAATTTGTGTGTTCTATATATATGAGAATTGAATGAGTTGTTACTATAAGTTCATAGTTCTTCATTCACTATTCATCCAAAAAGTATAAAGATGTATAGAGATCTGAATTTGTATTACTTTTTTAATCAATTTAAGAGAGATATTGTGGAGTATGGATACTAGTGCTTGGTATATCATAAATTTAAGGCTAAGAGATAAAATTATAATTTTATGTTTCTACCAATACCCATACTTGAATGGAAATGGAAAAAATCACATTGGATTCCACAAAATGTATAAAGGCCATAATTCTATTAAGGATTTATTTGATCACCTTATAAAGTAATAAAAATTCATTTCTGTTAGAAAAAATTTATGTATTGATTAGATTTAAATAATAAACATTATGAAAGTTCTAATCTTGTATGTGTATCGTATTCAATTGTACTAATCAGGGTCTGAGGATTACCTCAAAGTTGTATAAAATTATTCTGATTGATATGGATATAGAGTTAAGATTCATCACTTAATATCATCCTTAGAATGATGTTTAGAGTAGTAGAACCATTCCACCCCTAGAGTATATGATGATATTTTCTTCTATGGGTATCAATGGATTATAGGATTATCACCTTTCTCTAGTTGAGTAATCATACAACAGTGGATTTAATATGAAAATTCATATAGATCCTTATGAAGTATTATATATAAATAAATGTAGAAATCCAATTTGAATTGGTGAATTTGGATAAATAATTATATTGGGACCAAATCTTGAAGAATAACTAGAAGAGATGTTTAGATCCATTTTGTAACACTTATAGGAAAAAAAGATAATTGAAATACTATGTTAAATATCATCAGTGAGATTTGGAGTATAAAGTCATTGAGAAGGTGTCTCTATGAATTTTTCCTCGGAAGAAAATTTTTATATTCATAAAGATGGGAAATGTTATCTATATTTCTACTGGATCTTTCATGTTTTTTCATCGATTAGATATAGTTTTCTATCCCTTGGTACACCCACCAAACCTATCACTTGTTCATGATGTGTTCTATGTATCTCTCCAGAGGAAATACTTACCAGATCCTTCACATATACTAAACTCATAGGTCATACCACCTGAAAAAGTTATCTCTTATGGGAAAAATCTAGTGAATAAATTGGATCACATAGAGATAGTTTCTACGAAATAAGGCTACTCACATATTAATATTTTTTTAGAAAACCCTCCAATTTAAGGAAACTACATGAGAACTTGAGGATATGATTATGCATAATTATCTTCATAAATTTTTACCAAATTAATATAAATTGAATGGATAGATTAATTTGTGGGGGTATAATGAAACACCATGATAATGACAAAATTATTTTCAAATAAATTTAATTTCATCGATAGCTTTCCTTTCATGCAACACCTAGTTTAAATAAACCACATTATTTTATTATATTATTATAATTTAATGGGATAATTGTAAAATAGGCATTGCATTTGTGGTTAATAATAGATCTAAATAATTTAATAAAATTATATTGTTTGCACATGAATTCATTGGACATTAATTGAGGAGAAATAAAATTTTAATAAAAAACATTTGAAAGTGAAAGAACGAATTTTCTAAAACACAGTTTTAAACACAATTTTTATTTATCATAATAAAATAAATTATCAAATAATTTATAATTTGTTGAATTAAATTTTTATATTATATATTAATTAAAATTTTTTACAACTGATCTAATATTTTTTCAATGAATGGGCTAAGAATAAACCCACTTAAATGCTTAAAAATTTAATTTTCTAAAAAGTTGTTTTGTTTCATTTTGAACACATATATTAAAATATTTTTTTTTAATTTATTATAAAATTTATTTTAAATATAAAAAAAAATTATGAATCAACAATTAAAAATTACGTCAGAGTGAGTGTTTTTGAATTTTTTAAAAGATTAATTCTTCAATGAATAGTAAAAATACTATTTCTTTAAAATGTGTCATTTATTTTAAACAGCTTACAATGTTACAAGTTATTTTAATGTTTTTTAAAGTGAAATCATTTAATGTATATAAATATTAATCTAATTTTTTATTGGATTAAAACTTATGTTCAATATTTTTATGAAATATTTCTCTTTGGAAAATTGTTTTTCACCCGTATTTGGGTTTGATTAAAATTATATTCGAAAAAAATTTATTCATTAAATTTCATAAAATTAAATCTATGTTTTTATATTTAGTAATTAATATTTTTTTAATATGTTAAACAATTAATAATATATTTTAAAAATTGTTAATATTATTAATTTTAGTTAAGGTTAAAATTGGGTTATGAGTGTTACATTACCATGTGTTAAAAATAATTTTGTACACACTTAGGAATTTTATTTTATAAATATTAATTCATATTTATAATCATTGGTTGAAAATTTCATATGTAGTATCATTTATATGTAGTATAAAAGTATTAATTGCATAGGTAAATAGTTGAAAAATAGTTAATGTGGTGAAAACAAGAATAAGAAAAGAAAGTTAATGTATAAGATAAGGGAATCAATTGTTTAAAATATGTTTATTTTTTTGGTGAACTTGTAGAAAAATATTTCATACCCTAAACTCGATTATATTAAATTTTATAGGTACATGGATTGAATTTGACTTCTCTTAATTGAATAGTTTTGTGTATTTAAAAAAATCTCACTCCACAATTATATAAGGGAACCTCCTCCCCTAAATCTATTACACCTATTAAGAATATAACCTAGACTAAAACTAGAAAAAAGGTATCCACAAAATCATTGGAAAAATTCTATATCTATTAGTATTCAAAAAAAATTCCAACCCTATCATCCTTAATATGAGATCCAGATGACATTTTTCAAATCCATGGTAATTGTCTCCACTAAAGACTTTCTTAATTATTTTTGTTCCTAAAACATTAATTCATGTATTAATAAATATGATATAATAAAATAAATAAATACCATATTATTATAATTTTTTATATTTATCAAATAACCTATATACATCCCCTCATTCAGGAAATTGGAAATCAAAACATCAAACATGTGTACGGTGGGGCACCACAACACGAACCATTGTAATTCCTTTTCCATAACCACTTATCACATATGTATACATTGATAAATTTAAATTATATATTGGATAATTATTAAATTATTAGTATTTTTAATGATCATATAAAATCTAAATTTTTACCCTCGAATCCATTGAAAATTTATTACATTTCTAATTCGTATGTGTGTACTACAACCTCAATGAAGCAATGTGATTCGTTTTTCATTATATTTTTAACATGGTAGTAAATAAGTATTCATTAAATTAATATATATGAAATAAATTATATAAAAAAATTTCTTGATGGGTATATTATTATATACTTTTCCTTATTTCTAACTATTTAAAAAATACAAACAATGTTAATTCTTACTTAAGACCTACCATCTCCATGAAAAATGTAACTCAATTTTTTATATTTAATTGTATGGATGAATCAAAATATGTTTATAATGATTTTTCATGATATATATATCAAAATTAATCAATATGAATATTATTTGACTATAATAAATGTACATGGACCAAAACTATCAAATCAAAACATATATGAAAAATGATGAAGTTATAACCTAAAATATTGACTTTAATAAAGAATTGTTAATAAATGGTTGGAAAAAATATATAAGTAAACCATATATTTTATGGTATATATGAATATGGTTCTATAAAATGTGTATAATAAACCTATATTATATATATTTGTGATTTATAACATTTATGATTAAGGTCTATATTTGATGTAATGGATTTTAATCCCAGTTTTATTCTTGTTCGATACATACCATATTCACCTGTTGTTTCTTTTGTGAGATGTATAAAAAAACCATGAAATAATTTTATGAATATTAAATTTTTTTTTAAAATAAATATCCCTATATGGTTCCTTCTTTCTTATATAATATGACTCAAATGTTACTAAAGTGGTAATAGTTTTAGGTTACAATATCATTGTTTATCAAGAGTATTTATGAATACATTTTCGATTATAAAATATGCTAATCTATATCTCATGAAAAAAATGAATTATATTATCCACGGTTTATTTACGGAAATTAATTTTTCTCATTTCATTTTTCTCTCTTTATGTACTCTTTATTAAAAAATGTTTTTAGAGAAAAAAGAATTTCTCTCTCTTTGATCAATTTTTTTCTTCTATATACATGTTTTTTTTTGAAATGTTTTTACTAAGGTTTTTAATATTAATAAATGGTCTTTAAGGAAATATTTATTGTTATTATAATATTTAATAAAGGGTTTTAAATTAATTTTTTTATTTCTGGAATGAACTAAATTTTGACTTTTTTCCAATATTGTGAAAGGAATGTATTTTTAATGTGAACAAAATTAAAATTTTCTTTCACCATCATGAAAGAAATTGTAATATTTGTTTGAATTTTTCCAATAATAATTTAAATTTAAATTTTTTATTTAATATTTGTTATATTTTTATATTTTAAATATTTAATTTCAATGGGAAAAGGATATTTTTTATATCATTTTTAATGATCATTAAATTATATTTCTATTTATAAAATACAAAAACTGTTATTTTTTACATAATATATCTTTGTTATATGTTCCTGTGATTCCATCCTTATTCTTTCTCCAGTTGGTTTATGATTATGTAAAGAAAATTTTTATGAAACCTGTTTCTTTTCTATGGGTTATTCTATGATAAAAGGATTATGAAACCCATTTTATTTTCATGGTTTATGATATGATAATGGTTTTAGGATTTTGTGGGAGATATATGTAAGATATTAACTATGTGAATGGTGGGTTTTGAAATAAATATATAACTAATGCATTGGTACTATTTTATAACTCATGATATAATTTAGGGAAATAAGTCAATGTTCTTGATCCTCAATGAAAACCAGGTTGATATGATTTATCTATTATGATAAAAAAATCATTTAGGTTGATCTACTGTGGTAAAATGGTGTTGATTCTTGATCCATTATGATTTTATGGTCTTGATGGTTAACCATAATATATGTAAATATATCTATACTTATGATGTCTCCATACTTATGTAACCTGAAAATATAGTTTATGATTAATTTATGATGATTTCTCCCTCTTATCTTTCATGTTTTTTAAAAGGATAATATTTTTCCATGACTCCTTTTTATTGCCTATGATAGATTTTGTATGAAAGTTTTAAGTTATATTCATCATACAATACCCTTATTATAATATTATTCTTTCTTATGATCATCAATTGATATCTCTTATTTTTTCCATTACAAATCATATGAGATCACCCTTTCTTTAGTTCTGTTTTATAGGGGTATGATGAAATGTTTTATGTAGGGAGTGTCTAGGAAAACTAATAAATGGGAAAATATTTATGGGGTAAGTTTAAAATCATTCATGATATGTGATTATTGTTCATTTATTCTCCAAATACAATTAACCTTTATCGTTATCATGAATTTTTGTAATGTATTTAATATTCATCTAGGAAGTTGTAATAATTATGTTTGAAAATCATTGGCCATTATAGTTGGTATTTGATCTAATCTTAGTCAATCTTTAAAGAATAGGGTTAGAAAAAAATTTGTGGGAACCCAAGGGATAAGAAAAAGTATAGGAATATTTGATGGAATTTTGTTGAATTTTTGAAATAATGGTTTTCTATATGTTAAATCCTTGTATGTAGACTACTATTGTATGTGGATATTTCATAGATGTACATAAGGTTAATAACTAAGAAAAGTTTTCATTAGTAATTTAATCATTTTTTACCTAGTATACAATAATGGCCCTTTCTGCACAATAGGTTTGACACTCTCGATATATATACTTTGGAAATTTACAAACTCTTTATGAACTTTTATAAAGGATTTTATTAGATAATGATTATGAATAAATTAGGATGCACCTATTTTATCCTTGATTGAAAATAATATTTCTTGATTAATCCATCCTATAATTGTTTTTCATGCATATATGTTTTACCACTGTGATTATTGTTTTTCACCATATGATTTGGGTTTTAATCGATTGTCATAACCCAAATAAATTTTGTTAATACTGATTTTCGTGGACATTGACATTATTTTCATCCTTGTAAACCAAATTTTATAGTTTATGGAAATAAAAATATCATAGATATTCTGAAAAAACATTTCCACATTATGAATGATTATGAACATCCAAAGAAGAAAAATTAGGGGACAATGTTCCGTTTTGTGTTTCATGAGGAAACATCCACCTTATTTTATAGTGTCTATAGATCAACTTGTTTCTGAGAAATTTATCAGCACTATTGTAAATATTTTCTTTCACCAATGTTTCAATCATGAGAACTCCATTTTGACTGACAATAATTTGGAAGGAAAAATAAATCAATTTTAAACTCTGATCAATAGTATAAGGAAACATGAACTAATTGAATCCTTGGTTTGTGATGACTTTAAAGGATTATTTTTTAGTAAGTACATTCCTTTTATTTTATATATTAAAATGGATAAATAATTTTGTCATATAAAGTAGAATTATGATCAATCTATTGGTACATAAGATAAAAATTTTATAGAACCTATAAGGTATGGTTGTATATTACCATCGAACCTAAAATTGTGGTTGATCGATTCATTTGTGTATTAAAACAAATTCCATGAAGGTTATTATCCATATAGTAATTAAATAACTATGAATAAATCATTCTCTATTCTACCAAGGTGGAAATAAATGATGGAATTACCCATCAATATCATGGTTTTGACAATAAAATAATGATGGGATTCAATATAAACTCTATAGACTGTAGGGAAAATTTTATTATATTTTATTTATGCATTCTGTATAGAAGTAAACATGAAGAAAATTATCATAAGGGGATTGGTAAATGTTTCATTTGTGTAAAGTATATTTGTTATGAAATATAATACCATAGTATTGGAAATAAGCTAGATAATGTTGCGAATATAGAGAAAGATCCACCAAACAAACAATCCACACTCATGTGTTTTAAATTCAATGAGTGTTGGAATTATTCTAAATAATTCTCAAATTTGAAAGTTAATGATGATGACTAACATCAACAACCTATTAATCCTATGATAAATGGAAATATCAATGTAAGAACCCGGTTTTTCACTCTGGTATGGAGCCATTAATGTTAAGTCTATTTATTTTTTTCAGACATAATATGGATGCCTAATGGGTTAGAAAATGTCATATGGGTATCTGGGGCTTGTTAGAAGGATGAAACACATCTTTTTAGGGAAATTGGCCATGTCTCATAGTTGGTTCATGGTTCGCTCACAATTTTTTTGACTATGCGGATGGTCAATTCTCAGGTAGAACCATATCACACTATTGGTTCATGGTTGTGCAGCCTAACTGTGTAGGTCCCCATTCTTCCTAGGTACCAATCCACGATTTGTGCACAGTTTGTCAAACCATGCGGGAAAACCATGCATAGGACAATTTTATGGGTAAAATGTCTATTTTTTCCTTAATGATCTCATTAAGTCCCCTCTTTCATCCTAATCCTATATACAGTGTCATTAACCTATTTTTCTCTCATTTTGATGATTTAAATGGCCGGACCTAGGGATCATGTGATCCCCTTAATCCGGGATCTAATAAATCATATATTCATTATGTTGGATGCACAACGGTAAGTACTCGAGTCCATTTAGGCCTTTCTATTTGTCTTTTTCTATCAACCATGTTAGAGTGGTGTGAGATTTTTTACAATTTTATAATATATTATATGATCCGAGCCAGATCAATGGTCAATATTAGAGAAGGAGAGTCTTACAAGCCAAATTTGGTGGTCTATAACTCATCCCTCATGTTTTTTGATTTGGTAATTGTTGTGTGGGGCCCATGGATTTCATCAGGTGTCATTAATAGAAATTTTTTTTCATTCTTATAATGATTAGAGCCTTATGGTTATTCTCTTTCCATATGTGTGATTAATTGTTGGTGGTTACACCCAAAAATCCATCCATCCCATGTAGGATTTTATGCATTAATTGGGTTTTTAGTATTTTACATGTTTGAGACACCATTCGGGTGTGACTTTGCATAACCCTTTTAAGGGTAAGATTTTCTATTTTAAATGGATTAATTTATACTGTCAATTTCATAATGGAATGTAACATGTATTATCTCCACTTGACCCACCTAAGGTAATTACATCAATTGATAATTAAATGGGAAATAGAAATTTAAAAATACACAAAGTATATGAGTTGACCAGATTTATTGTGAAAGATTAATAGGTTGAATGTTCGTAGCACTCTATACCACATTAATGGAAGGTAATGGATTGAACCTTAATTATTGAATATGACTTAAATGGAGTTAATAAAGGTTTCATGCTACATCACCTTGTCACACTAATTAAAGTTAAGGATTTATCCAAATAAACAAATTGATTAATTATGACTTTATTTAAAGGTTACATGATACATGCCCTTATAACATGAATGAAAGGAAAGGATTGAACCAAATGAACTATTACATGACATAAAAAATAAACCGGAATGTATTGACTTGATCTTTCCATTAATTCTTATTGAGGAATGACTTCAGTACTTGGTAACCCTTTCTAATTGAAGGATTCGTCTTGCTTAAGAAGAGACCCACCAAGATCCAAATCATTATTTATTCATTGGATTCCTAATATGAAATTGTATGATCCTTTCAATATTGTTACAGGGTTCTTTGAAACACTTCTTAGATCCAGTATTGACATGTATGTGCCTTGGTTAAAGTCCACCATGCCCATTCATTTCATAGCCACATTTTAACTTGGATGAACTCCTTGGTCTCGATAGGTATCTAATTTTGGAATTCAATGGACTATGATCCTTGTAATGCACTCTTACCCTTATCCAGGATATAGTTATTACTAATTTGTGACCCTTGAGGTCTACGTTTCCTTGTTTATTACCTTTTAACTTCATTATTAAATGTCATTATAGGTTTACTTTTCATAACATGGAACCTTTACTATTATTAATTTGTGACTTTTTTATAAACTGGTAAAAATTAACTAATAGACTAGTTGTTATCAAACATCTGCTGAAGTATGAAGTATGTACATGAGTATTTAGTTGCATTATGCTACATTACATTATATATACACGAATTCACTCTGTTACATTTCTATTACATGGGACATATGTTGTAGACATCATTGGTGGTGTCCAACTAAGATTTATCTCACACCCTCTTCGGGTTCCATTTCGTACCCAGTCAGATTTCTTGGTTAAAAGTGTTGAAAAAGGTAATCATATGAATTCAAACTCTTGATTTATTGATGTTTAGTACGGATCATTGTAGTAGATGACTGAGACATAGCTCAAGATTCTTAGGATAGACACTGATATCATTTATACTTATGAGGAACATTTTATGCTTGTATTCTTGTATCCATGTTTTCCAGTTTTCTAGTGAAGTGAAAAATCATCATTTGTTGAATGTTGTTCCATTTATTTCAATTATTATTACTATTGTCTCTATTTTTAATTGTTCCTTATGTTTATTTGTATTTCTTCCACTATTTACCTCTATTTATATTCATCTATTGAGATAAACTTTGGTAATTAGTGAATATTATCCCCACAGATACACCATAGGCCCTCGTTGCTAGTCGATTGACTATGACATTGTAACACCCTAAGCTTCCACGGTACGCTTCTCTTTGAATAATACAACAGCGTGTGTTGTACGTAAATTCGAGTTCTAACACACACCAAAACCAATCAAACTACCCGTTATGAATAGTAATACCCACTTTTTAAAATTTTATAAATTTTATCATTAAAAATGGACTTCATTTTTCGATTCGGAATATCGAAATTTAGCTTTGGGTGAATTTTTGGTATTTTTTTCAAATCATTCAATTTTTAATGAATAGTGAAAAAACAATGAGTTATAGTTTAAAACCGAATTTTTATTTAAATAATTATTTATTTTATTTTATTTTAATTAATGCCAAAATATATACATAATACCTATATAAGTTCAATGTAAGTTATTGTATTTAGTTTAGAATAATTTTAGATATATAACAATTTTATTGAACTTTTCACCATCTTTTACCCACCTCCTAGGAGAATTTACAAATTCACATAAAACATAATTTTATCGCTTCTGTGAGTGGAATTTTTAAACTCTGAGAGACACGGTTAATATCAAGGAGTAAAATGTGGTTCAATAAGATTAAAATAATTTTTGGTGAATTGCAACTTTTTACTTTTATTTATCATGGTTAAAAGTAAATAGGATAATTAAGGAAAAAATGATAGTATTAATTATTACCCTAACGCATGCCCTAATTCTATTTGCTAAGTATAATTTAACCAAAAACAACCTTAGGAATAAAATATGAACCTATTTGGTCCACGTGGATTAGATTAGGACATTTATTATTATTTAATTCAAAGAAGAGTTAAAAGAGTTAAAATCAAAGTTTAATAGCTAAAAATTTTTTTATATAGGGTTACACATATAATAAATTTAATTATAAATATTCATTATAAATATAAAAAGATTTCACATATAATGGTATTTTATTTATAATCATTAGACATTAAATAATTTAATTTATTTATGACACAATGGTGATGCAGTAATTACCTAATTAAGGTCAGAATAGATACATAATACATATATAAGTTCAATGTAATTCATTGGAGTTAGTTTAGAATAATTTTAGATATATAAAAATTTTATTGAACTTTTCACCGTCTTTTACCCACCTCCTAGGAGAATTTACAAATTCAGATAAAACTTAATTTTACAGCTTCTATGAGAGGAATTTCAAAACTCCAAGAGACACGGTTAATATCAAGGAGTAAAATGTGGTTCAATATGATAAAAATAATTTTTGGTGAATAGTAACTTTTTACTTTTATTTATCGTGGTTAAAATTAAATAGGGTAATTAAGGGTAAAAATGATATTATTATTACCCTAACACATGCCCTAATTTTATTCACTAAGTATAATTCAACCAAAAAAACCTTAGGACTAAAATATGAACCTCTTTGTTCCACTTGGATTAGATTAGGAATTTATTATTATTTAATTCAAATAAGAGTTAAAAGAGTTCAAATCAAAGTTTAATAACTAAAAATTTTTAATATAGGGTTACACATATAATAAATTTAATTATAAATATTCATTAGAAATATAAAAAGATTTCATATATAATGGTATTTTATTTATAATTTTTAGACATTAAATAATTTTATTTATTTAGCCTCGAAATAATTCACTTTGGATCCATTATAAACTGAATATGAATTTATTATAAAATAATATTTTATGTTTTTTCTAAGGTGCACATCACCCCTTTTATAAAAGGGAACTCCCCCTTCTCTCAAATTCATACCTTCAAAGCCTTTTGGTTTGGCCAACCCCTACCCAAATATACTCTAAACTTCCCTCACTTGAACCTAGATTCCTTGGTTTGATCAGAAAACCAACCTAATGATCGCTTTTGATCAAATCAAAAGGAAGAACCCAAAGAAGAGGTAATGATTTCACCACCCTCTTTCAAGGTCCTTTCTTCTTCCACTTCTTCTTTATTTGTTATTTCCATTCTAAATTTACAAATCCAGTATCTTCTATATACAATTATTTTATTATAAATATGGTACAAACATATTTAGTATTCTATCCATCCTTTAAATGACATGTCACCGTACATGCATACGTACGGCTTACCATCTCCATGTCATGGTGTAATTGTTATTCAATACATTATTATTTGGATGGGTATAATAATGATGAGTAATTCATGTAAATAATAAATATAACATGATAATTATTCTGTATATATGACACACCATCCAATTATATATTATTTTAATATCAAAAGAATGATATTGTCGCTCGTGCGTACGTACGGACTACCGTCTCCACGAACGCGATGAGATTAATTCCCCATCATATCCATTCAAGACTAATTTTCATTTGATGATTAAAAATATTGTTTAAGGACTTGATATAATTCTAGATATGAATAAGATACATCATTTCCAAAACAAATATGGCTCACATAACAAATAATATAAAGGAAAACAAATCCGTTAAACCCAAAAACAACGATAATACTTAGATATTATTAACAAATTAATGTCAAAAGATCATATATGATATCATATTAATATATATTTATCTTTTATAATTCAATAAAAATTATTTAACCATTATACTGGAGGTTAAATTACCCTCAACCAAGGAAAAATTACAAAGTAAGGGGTTTCTTATCTCACTTTTAATTCTGTGAGATTTCCATTGTTCACCACTTATTTATTGCATGTGGTGTGTCTACTGCCCATGATTTTATTCATTTTTTAATATACTTTAATTTATGAATATTTACATCATAATTGTATGATCCATCTTTCATGGGATGTATGTTTTGTAAGTTACCAAATTGTTAATGGAATTACAAATTTCAATTTCCACTCATTCGGCTTTACGCACACTTCATTGATTATTTTACTCCAAGATTATGTGTGGAGTCAGTAGTCATTTTCTTATGTCATAATTCCAACTCACCTTTATATGGATATAATTTTTATACACATAATCCCTCCATTGATAAATTCTCAAGTCATCGATATGAACTTGATAAGAGTAACTTTAACTCAATCTCCATTTGTTGAGTTAAATATCCAATTCGTTGGTGTTGTTTTTAAAACAATACGTGTGAATGTACTCAGATTTATTTACATTGAATATCCAATCATATTGAGTGTATTTATATTTTTCACACATAATTATTTTGTTGATTTATCCTTAAGATAAGGATATAGTCTTTATAAATGATTTCATCTCAATTTACATTCCATTGAAACTTCTTTGACGTTATACACCAAATCACATTTATAAGGTTTATATAATTTACTTTGAAATAGTATATCATGAATCCCTTTATTCTCATGGCATTATAATGTTTCATTACCTCAATTATTAGTATTCAAGTTTCTCTCTTTTGGTTCGGAACTCTAACTAAAATATCATTTTAAATTTTTTAACGATTTATTATTATAAATCTTTTTAATTAATGTCCATGTTTTAAAAATGGTTTTAAGGATTTATTTATATGGACATTAATGTTTTAAAATTAAAATTTCTTTTAAACATTTCAAAGTGGTATGGGACACTTTGATTCAAAAATATATTTTTAAACAGCTTCTTGACAAATAGTGTGACTTTTAAATATTTTCAAGAAAAAGTGGGATATTTCTCTCAAATAGTTTTGATGAATATATTCATCTATGTAAATATCCTTCATTATTATCGATTGAGGTTAATATGTTACAATACAATCTTCCATATTTTATTTAATGAGTTTTTATCGACTGTGGATGTGTTATTTTTATACCATTCGTGGTTTGTGGATAAATTTTTGATATTTCCTATTCTAGTTTTAATACGAATTTTTATGTTATGTTTCAAAATTTTCATATAAGGAATGCATTGGACTTAGTAAGTGATAGGTGGAGCCTGTTATAGCCCCTCGATGCATCGGTATGTCTAATGAGTCAAACTACTGTCTAGGCACAAGGTCTTGAAAAAATCTTATTTGTTGTCTTGGCACAAGGCCTTGACTATGTGGTAATGATAGTCTAACATTATTTATTACATCATTATGAAAGTGGTTATTGATATTTCATGTGATTATTCGACTAGTATAATATCCATGTGAATAAGTAAATGGCATTATTTAATTTCATTTTTACCATATTTTGCTGAAGTTCAAGTTTAAAAGGCTTTTTTTTAGTTATACATTGCCTTAAATGTTTATTATTATTTCTGAAAGTTTCCACAATATTTTTATCCTTACTGAGCATCTGAACTCACCCCTTTCTATGTTTTATTTTTCCCAGGATGTGAAGAAGTTAGTTATGAGTGAATTTCAGGCATAATCTAGGAAGTTTGGATGTTTCTAATTGTAACATCCCAAGTAAGAAATGAATAATATATATTTTTATCTATGTCTATTAATGAATTAGATAGTGTTTTAGAGGCCTAAAATGAAAATAAGTCCAATCTTAAGCATGGAATACACTAATATTTTTAAAAGATTGTTTTACTGCCTTTTGATGGAAAACCATTTTTAAATCTATCTTTTGACAATTTTATAAGCTATTTTTTGTAAAAATAAACATATTCTTTATGATTGGGACATCAAAATTTACTTTGTGTGATGTTTTGGTATTTTTCGGACAATGTTAATTTTTTAATGAATAGTGAAAAATACTGCATTTTACATCAAAACTGCTTTTTAATCTAATTTATTTATATTATTAGATTATCTTTTGAATTGGTTTTTAAGTGAAATTAGAATATATTTTTACCATTTAATCCAACGGTGGTCATTGGAATCAATTTCACTTTGAAATTGGACTTAAACTGGTGTCAATCTTTTGATACTTATTATTTCATAAAAACACGCTATTTGTCATGACAGCGGGAATTAATTATTAAATTAATTAATGTGACTTATATGTTTTTAATTTTGTAAAATAGACTTCATTTTTGAATTCGGAATATCAAATATATCTTAGGGTGAATTTTTGGAATTTTTCTGAAAAACTTCAATTTTTGATGAATAGTGAAACCACTATGTGGTACTTATAAAAAACTGATTTTTCGTTTAAATGAAATTTTACCACTTCTGTGTTTTGAATTTCAAAAATCCGACATACATTGTTGTAATTAAGAAGTAAAATTTGGTTCATTGAGATTAAAATAATTTTTTGGTGAATAGTAACTCTTAAGTTCTTAATCGCGATTAAGGTAATTAGTGTAGTTTAAGGTAAAAATAATGCTTTAATAAAATTATATGAGCTTGACACATGTACTAACCTCATTGGATGTGTCATTGCCGACCAAGAAAATCCATGGGTCAACTTGGGGACCCCATGGAGCCACTTTGGTTGGAAATGACATAAATAACTTTTTATTTAATATAAAAGTAAAAATGACACAAACATGAGATGTTTTACTAAAACACTTTTTACATGGGGTTATAAAGATCAGATATTTTATTATAAATATTAATTGGAAAGATAAAAATAGTTCCTACATCATAGTATTTTTTTTAATTTTTAGACTTTACATAAATTAAATTATTTATGACATGATGATGATACAACGATGACCTCATTATTTAACGATTTAAATAAAATGGAATGATAATGTAATATCTAAGACCTACACATGGCCAAAACCTATTGGATATGTGGATTTCGAACCCTTATCACCTTATCCTCGAAACACATCAATGTGTGACCTCTTAAATCCGAATACCATTTTAAAATAAAGTGACTTTTCTTTACCTTCCAAGAGTGCCCCTCCTCTCCTCTTATAAAAGGCCCCCACCTCTACCTCCTTACCCACACTCTCAAAGCCTTTGGCTCGGCCAATCCCTGCCCATTTTGTCTCTCTACATATCTATCTTACTCCTTGAAGCCTAACTTTGGGCAGAAGTCTTCCCAAGGAATCCTTTGAGCTCAAATCTAAGAGAGTTACCCGATTTTAATGTAATGTCTTCTTTTGAGTCCTTTTGTTTGATTTTGATTCTCCAACCCCCTAAACTCTTTTTATTCTTTTCTTTTGTAACAACTCCAATATACTAATATACTAGGATTTTGTTATAAGATGGATTCTAGTTAAATTTACACACACCTACATCTAATGGTTAAAGGACATACTGTTTCCGTGGATGGTGAATTTATGCCTCCCGAAATGATGATTGTTCAACATTCTCTTAACACCTTCAAAGGTGGCCATTAAGATGTCACTATATTTATATATGATATATAATATTTTTATGTTTTCCATAAGCTTATTTATTTTTTATTTTGGGTATACCTTTATGGTTTCCATTATGGGTAAACACGATATCTTCATTTAAGGAAGTGCGGACTACCGCCCCCTCAAAGTGATTTGATTCGTTAAATACCATATGTGGGACGTATAAAGGATGGAACTATGATATTATATATGATATTATAATGGAATTATAATATACCTTTATATAATTAGGATTCCATTATATAAAATACGAAATAGAAATGAAAGTAGCGTTCATGCGTACGTACGGCTTACCGTCTCCATGAACGGTGCATTTCATTTCTTACCTCTAAATGATTATGTAATATTATAAATTCATGTATATACTGGATATATATGATATATATATAGTGATTATAATTCTGGATATAATGGATACATGAACAACTTGTAATTATAAAGGGTTTATTTTTCACTCAAGTACCAATGATCGTTAAAACGGCCGTTATTAACTTAAAAAATTACATAGTGTTCATGACATGGAAATAAGTGATATAAAAGGAATAATGAACTTGAAAAAGGTTCTTAAATAAGTATAAATTAACTCAAGTTTATTATTCAGGAGATTAAAGAATGACCGAGTCAAGTCGGACCCGAGGTATGGGACTTCGCCTCAATCTCCTTTCATTGAGGCATATTTTGTTTTATACACAACCTTCCTTTATATGGTGTATAAACCCCTTTGACTTTTACGTTTATTCAAAAGGAATCCTTTTTATACGAAGCGTTTACTAAATGACAAAAGGGAATGTTTTTGTCGTACGTATGTGGCGACAACGAATTCTCCGCCGCCGTGACCATTATTTGAGTTTCGGCTTCCTCTACAAGCAATAACTTTTTTTAAGAAAAATAAATACCATGTTTTACATTTCTTTTATTTTGGTATTGAAAATGGTTTTCATAATGGTTTTATATCAATGTGTTTTATTGATATCTTTTGATTGAAAGGTGGAAATGTTATGTTTCCATTATGCATGTTTTATGTGATACGATTATGTTGAGGTTCTTGGGCATTATTATGAAGACGGGTGGTTCCGTGATAAACTAAGGATGGGTGAGCCCAATAAAGCTCTCCAATGCATTGGGTAACGCGAAGGAGTGTAACGTTAAGGTTTTTCTGAAGAGATTTAGGGAATATACTGTAATGGGTATTCCAAACGTAACCAAGAGGGTTACTCCCTACGTAAGAATGTTATGAATGCCTCAAGTTACCTTTACGTATTATGATTTCTATGATTTATTCATGATTTGATGAAGTATGTTGAAGTGATTATGTTTTATGGGTAAAGTCTGATTTCATTCTTATGTATATATGTACCCATGTTTCCTTTCCATATATTTTTATATCCCTTACTGAGCTTTTTATGCTCATCCCAAGTTTTTTTTGAATTTTTTTTCACAGGTCAAGGGAATGGTACATGATATGATGATAGTGTCAAAGAAGTGTCAAGAAAGAAACCATGTTTTATTTTAAATATGTTTCCATTGATGGGAAAGAATAATACTATCTTTATGTAACCACTTTGTTTATATGAGGAATTTAATGCAAGTTTTATGATCCAATTCTCTAAAACTCTAAACCCGAAAAGATCCTCAATGTGTATTCTTGTAATAACTCAAGATTAAGTATGGTTTAAGGCTGCAGCCTTATAGTTGGTATCATAGGTCGGTTTAGATAACTTTAGGAGTTATAATTCTATTAAATTATTATCCAAAAATATATTTTTTATGGTCAGATTGAAGTGATATAGTATTTGAAGATTACCATGTTGCTTCATCTAAGACATGTTTGTTCAGAATGGTTTTCCACAGAGGAAACAGGGAAGCAGTTCTAGGAAGTCATGCAGAAGGAAATAACCTTCCGAATCAGCATCCTGAGATGGTCGGAATTGGAACTGAATAGTTTGTTGCAGTAATGGCGTAGTTGACTCAAGTGATAAATGGCGGCGGTATCCATACATGAGATCAGCCAAATCAACCGCAGAGGAACATGTCTGTTGTGGAACTTTTCATGAGGCAACATCCACCATCATTTAGAGCATCATCTGACCCATTGCTAGCTTAAGGATGGATTAAAGCACTGGAGAAGATTTTGGATGTCATGGGGTGTTCAAACAATCAAAAGGTTAGTCTTGCTATTTATCGTTTGGAGGGTGAAGCAGATCAGTGGTGGTCGATGGTTAAAAATATCAGGGACGCTGATGAGATTGATGCTCTCGACTGGGATGAATTCAAAGTTATGTTTCATGAGAAGTATTTTCCTAAGGCTGTTCGACTTAGGATGGAAAATAAATTCTTGGAATTGAGGCAAGAGGAAGACTCAGTGGCTGCCTATGAAGAAAGTTTCACTCGATTGGCAAGGTATGCTCCAAATTTTATCTGAGACCTTGATAGTAAAATCAATCGTTTTTACTCAGGATTAAAGCCAAAATATCTAAGGGCATTATCTTCTCGTGAGATTAAAAGTTATGAAAAGCTTGTTCGATGTGCTGAGAAGGTGGAAATGGATTTTGCCGATGATCAAGTGTTCTATAACAACCAACAGAAGAAGAGACCAAGGTGGCAGGAGAAAGGGAATAATTATTCAAAAAATTTTGATGGTAAGAAAACTAAGTTTTAGTTTGTGATAAATGTGGCAAAAGGCATGCTGGGGATTGTCTTCTGAATTCTGGAAAGTTCTACCGATGTGGTAAGATGGGAAATAAGGCTCGTGATTGCACTGAAAAAGATCAGGGTGATGGTAAGACCAAATTTGATTTATAGTTAGTGAAATGTTATAAGTGCAATGAGATGGGTCACTATGCAAATTAGTATCCGACAAAGAGCATGGGTGATGTGAAGTAGTTATACTAAAATCAGAAAGGGGTGTTGAAATCCTTTGCAACTACTTTAGTAGATGTCGGGCCATCAAATGAAGTTGTATCAGGTACTTTGTTTGTTTTTTTAGATTATGCCAGTGTGTTGTTTGATTCGGGGTCTACACATTCTTTCATCTCTGAAACCTTTTCTAGTAAAATGGGAATACCATCTCAAGAAATGACTCCTAAACTTTTGGTAAAAACACCTGGGGGAAAATGCTGAGGCAAAAAGAATTTATAAGAATCTTTCTATCCTTATTTTTGGAAAGAACCTACTTTCAAACCTTATTGTTCTACCTCTAGAAGAGTTTGATGTTATCCTAGGTATGGATTGGATCTATATTTACCATGCTAAGATTGACTGTAGAGCTAAAAAAGTTTCTTTTCAGAAAGACGTTTAGTTTGTGTACAAGAATGAACCCTTACTGTTGATAACTTATCAAGAAGCCAAGAAACTTGTAAAAGATGGAAATGAATGTTACCATGCACACATCGTTGAAAATAAAGGAACTGTTCAGATTAATGATGTGCCAGTGGTAAATGAGTATCCGGATGTTTTTCCTGATGAGTTGCCTGGAATAATACCAGATCGGGAAGTTGAGTTTACGGTTGACTTAGTTCCTGATGCTAAGCCAATTTCAAAACCCCCTTATCGAATGGCTCAAATTGAACTTTTAGAGTTGAAGGAGCAATTTCAAGATTTATTATAGAAAGGTTTCATTCGACCTAGCACATCACCATGGGGTGCTCCTGTTTTATTTGTTAAAAAGAATGATGGTTCAATGAGACTTTTCATTGATTATAGAGCCTTGAATAACATCACTGCTAAGAACCAATATCCTTTTCCTCATATCGATGATTTTTTTGATCAGCTCCAGGGAGCTCAGTATTTTTCAAATATTGACTTGAGATCGGGGTACCATTAGCTGAAGGTAAAGGAAGCAGTTGTTCCGAAGACCACGTTCCGTACAAGATATGACCATTATGAATTTGTAGTAATGCCTTTTGGGCTAACCAATTCACCTGCTGTATTCATGGAATTAATGAATAGAATTTTCCATGAGTTCTTGGATAGGTTTGTGGTGGTTTTAATTGATGATATTTTGGTGTTTTCTAAAAGTAAAGAGGAGCATGAAAGACATTTAAGGTTTATCTTGCAAACCTTAAAATAAAAGATACTTTATGGAAAATTCAGAAAGTGTGATTTTTGGTTGCAACAAATTTCTTTCCTTGGTCATATTGCTTCAAAATATGGGATAACTGTTGATCCTGCAAAAACAAAGGTTGTTGGAGAATGGACAAGACCCACAAATGTAACTAAGATTCGTAGCTTCCTTGGTTTGGCAGGCTATTACCGAATGTTTTTTAGAAATTTTTCACGGTTATCTAGTCCAATGACTAAGCTAACTCGGAAGGGTGTTAAGTTTATCTGGACAAAAGAATGTGATGATTGTTTTCAGGAATTGAAAAGAAGATTGGTGAATGCTCTAGTTTTGGAACTAGCTTCCAGGAATGGTGAGTTTGTCATATACAGTGATGCTTCATTGAAAGGACTTGGTTGCGTCCTAATGCAAAATGATCAGTTAATTGCTTATGCTTCCCGACAGTTGAAAACTCATGAGGTAAATTACCCTACACATGATTTGGAATTAGCTGCTGTTGTTTTCGCTTTAAAAATTTGGAGGCATCATTTGTATGGAGTAAAGTGTGAAATATATACTGATCACAAAAGTTTAAAGTATATATTCTTCAGAAAGAGTTAAACATGAGATAGAGGAGATGGATGGAATTAATCAAGGATTATGATTGTACAATTCATTACCATCCGGGAAAATCAAATAAAGTGGCTGATGCTTTGAGTCGAAAAAGTAATGCTTCATTATCAATATTGCGCTTGGAACGTGATCATTTGGTTAAGGATTTGATGAAGTTTGGAATAGAAGTTGTTGGTGTAGGAAGTTCTTCTATTTTGTTTCAGGTATCAGTGAGATCATCTCTATCAGATAGAATCAAGCAAGCACAGAAGCAAGATAGTGAGTTGCAGAAAAAGGTAGAGCTGGTTCAGAAAGGTAAGTTGCCTGAATTCAACATTGATAATGATTGCGTTTTGAGATTTGGGAAGAGATGGTGTGTTCCTTGTGATTCACAGTTGAAGAGAGAGTTGTTATGTGAAGCTCGTAGTTCTCTGTTTTTAGTTCATCCTGGCAGTAATAAGATGTACAGAGATCTGCGAGAGTATTACTGGTGGGATGGAATGAAAAGAGATATTGATGATTTTACTGTGAAGTGTTTGACATGTCAACAGGTTAAAGTAGAGCGGCAGTTACCAAAATGGATGCTTCAGCCTCTACCAGTGCCAAAGTGGAAATGGGAGAATATATTAATGGACTTTGTTGTGGGATTACCGAAGACATCTCGAGGTAATAATGCAATCTGGGTTATTATTGATTGCTTGACTAAATCTGCTCATTTCCTTGCTATACGAGATACTTTTTCCCAAGATCAACTTTTCCGTTTGTATCTTAAAGAGATAGTCAGGTTACATGGAGTTCCCCTCTCCATTGTATCTTATCATGATCCCAGGTTCACTTCTAACTTTTGGAAAGGCCTTTAGAAGTCTTTGGGTACTGAATTAAATTTTAGTACATCTTTTCATCCTCAATTAGATGGGCAGTCAGAATGAACAATTCAGACCTTTGAGGATATGCTACGTTCTTGCTCTAGGGATTATCAGGGAAGTTGGGACCAACATATTTCTTTGGTTTAATTTTCATATAATAACATTTTTCATTCCAGTATACATATGGCACCATTTCAGGCATTATATGGGAAGCGGTGTCGAACTCCATCATTCTGGGATGAAGTGGGTGAAAGGAAGTTGATGGGACCAGAATTGGTAGAAGAGATGGCAGAAAGAGTTCAGCTGATTCAGAAGCACATGAGAACAGCTCAGAGCAGGCAGAAGAGTTATGCGAATAACCGGAGGAAGGATCTATCTTTCGAGGTAGGTGATCATGTTTTTCTCAAGGTTTCTCCTTGGAAAAGTGTGATGAGATTTGGTAAGAAAGGAAAGATGAGTCCAAGTTTTATTGGACCATATGAAATTCTGGGGAGAGTTGGATCAGTTGCATACCGGGTGGCTTTACCTCCAAGTTTATCTCATATACACAATGTTTTTCACATTTCGATGTTGAGAAAGTATATGCCAGATCCATCTCATGTTTTGAGTCCAGTGGTAGTTCAGCTGGAAGAGAACATTTCTTATGAGGAACAACCGGTCCAGATTCTTGACCACGGGGAGAAAGTGTTACGGAATAAGGTGATTAATTAGGTAAAGGTTTTGTGGAAAACCCACATGATGGAAGAGGCAACATGGGAATCTGAAAATGCAATGAGGGATAAGTACCCCCATTTATTTGATAAGTAAATAAATTGTGGGGGCAAAATTTTTTAAAGGGGGGAAGGATGTAACATCCCAAGTAAGTAATTAATAATAGATATTTTTATCTATGTCTATTAATGAATTTGATAGTGTTTTAGAGGCCTAAAATGAAAATAAATCCAATCTTAAACATGGAATACACAAATATTTTTAAAATATTGTTTTACTGACTTTTCATGGAAAACCATTTTTAAATCTATCTTTTGAAAATTTTATAAGCTATGTTTGTCAAAATAAACTTATCCTTTATTATTGGGACATCAAAATTTACTTTGTGTGAATTTTTGGTATTTTTCGGACAATGTTCATTTTTTAATGAATAGTGAAAAATACTGCATTTTACATCAAAACTGCTTTTTAATCTAATTTATTTATATGATTAGATTATCTTTTGAATTGGTTTTGAAGTTAAATTAGAATATATGTTTACCATTTAATCCAATGGTGGTCATTGTAATCAATTTCACTTTGAAATTGGACTTAAACTAGTGTCAGTCTTTTGATACTTATTGTTTCATAAAAACACGCTATTTGTCATGACAGCGGGAATTAATTATTAAATTAATTAATGTGACTTATATGTTTTGAATTTTGTAAAATAGACTTCATTTTTGAATTCGGAATATCAAATATAGCTTAGGGTGGATTTTTGGTATTTTTCTGAAAAACTTCAATTTTTGATGAATAGTGAAACCACTAAGTTGTACTTATAAAAACAGATTTTTCATTTAAATGAAATTTTACCACTTCTGTGTTTTGAATTTCAAAAATCTGACATACATGGTTTTCATTAAGAAGTAAAATGTGGTTCAATGAGATTAAAATAATTTTTTGGTGAATAGTAACTCTTATGTTCTTAATCGCGATTAGAGGTAATTAGTGTAGTTTAAGGTAAAAATAATGCTTTAATAAAATGAGATGAGATTGAAACATGTCCTACCCTCATTTGATGTGTCATGGACGACCAAGAAAATCCATGGGTCAACTTGGGGACCCCATGGAGCCACTTTGGTTGGTAAATGACATAAATAACTTTTTATTTAATGTAAAAGTAAAAATGACACAAACATGAAGTGTTTTACTAAAACAATTTTTACATGGAGTTATAAAGATCATAATTTGGATTATAAATAGTCATTGTAAAGCTAAAAAGATTTCCTACATCATATTATTTTTTTATAATTTTTAGACTTTAAATAAATTAAATTATTTTTGACATCATGATGATGCAGCGATGACCTCATTATTTAATGATTTAAATAAAATGGAATGATAATGTAAAATCTAAGACCTACACATGGCCAAAACCTTTTTTATGGGTGGATTTCGAACCCTTATCACCTTATCTTCTAAACACATCAATTTGGCACCTCTTAAATCCTAATAACAGTTTAAAATAAAGTAACTTTTCTTTACCTTCCAAGAGTGCCCCTCCTCTCCTCTTATAAAAGGCCCCCACCTCTACCTCCTTACCCACACTCCCATAGCCATTGGCTCGGACAACCCTTGATCATTTTGGCTCTCCACATCCCTCTATTACTCCTTGAAGCCTCAATTTCGGCAGAAGTCTTCCCAAGGAAGCCTTTGAGCTCAAATCTAAGAGAGTTACCCGATTTTAAGGTAATGTCTTCTTTTGAGTCCTTTTGTTTGATTTTGCTTCTCCAACCCCTTAAACTCTTTTTATTCTTTTATTTTGTAACAAAAACAGTATCCTAAATATACTAGGATGTTTTTATAAGAAGGATTCGAGCTACACCTACACACACCTACATCTAATGGTTAAAGGACATACTGTTTCCGTGGATGGTGAATTTATGCCTCCCGAAACGATGATTGTTCAACATTCTTTTAACACCTTCAAAGGTGGCCATTAAGATGTCACTATATTTATATATGATATATAATATGTTTATGTTTTCCTTAAGCTTCTGTATTTTTCAATTTGGTCATACCTTTATGGTTTCCATTATGGGTAAACGCGATATCTTCATTTAAGGAAGTGCGGACTACCGCCCCCTCAAACTGATTTGATTTGTTAAATACCATATGTGGGATGTATAAAGGATGGAACTATGATATTATATATGATATTATACTGGAATTATAATATACCTTTATATCATTATGATTCCATTCTATAAAATACGAAATATAAATGAAATTAGCGTTCATGCGTACATACGACTTACCGTCTCCATGAATGGTGCATTTCATTTCTTACCTCTGAATGAATATGTAATATTATAAATGCATGTATATACTGGATATATATGATATATAAATAATGATTATAATTCTGGATATAATGGATACATGAACAACTTGTAATTATAAAGGGTTTATTTTTGACTCAAGTACCAATGATCGTTAAAACGACAGTTATTAACTTAAAAAATTACATAGTGTTCATGACACGGAAATAAGTGATATAAAAGGAATAATGAACTTGGAAAATGTTCTTAAACAAGTAGAAATTAACTCAAGTTTATTATTCAGGAGATTAAAGAACGACCGAGTCAAGTCGGACCCGAGGTATGGGACTTCGTCTCAATCTCATTTCATTGAGGCATATTTTGTTTTATACACAACCTTCTTTTATATGGTGTATAAACCCATTTGACTTTTATGTTTATTCAAAAGGAATATTTTCTATACGAAGTGTTTACTAAATGACAAAAGGGAATGTTTTTCTCGTACGTATGCGGCGACAACGACTTCTCTACCGCCGTGACCATTATTTGAGTTTCGGCTTCCTCTACAAGACATACCTTTTTTTAAAAGAAAAATAAATACCATTTTTTAATTTTATTTTATTTTGGTATTGAAAATGGTTTTCATAATGTTTTTATATCAATGTTTTGTATTGATATCTTGTGATTGAAAGGTGTAAATGTTATGTTTCCTTTATGCATGTTTTATGTGATACGATTATTTTGAGGTTATTGGGCATTATTATGAAGACGGGTGGTTCCGTGATAAACTAAGGGTGGGTGAGCCCGATAAAGCTCTCCAATGAATTGGGTAACGCGAAGGAGTGTAAAGTTAAGGTTTCTCCGAAGATTTTTAGGGAATATACTATGATGGGTATTCCAAACGTAACCAAGAGGGTTACTCCCTACGTAAGAATGTTATGAATACCTCAATTTACCTTTACGTCTTATGATTTCTATGATTTATTCATGATTTGATGAGGTATGTTGAAGTGCTTATGTTTTATGGGTAAAGTATGATTTCATTCTTATGTATATATGTACCCATGTTTCCTTTCCATATATTTTTATATCCCTTACTGAGCTTTTTATGCTCATCCCAAGTTTTTTTTGAAATGTTTTTCACAGGTCAAGGGAAAGGTACATGATATGATGATAGTGTCAAGGAAGTGTCAAGAAAGAATCCATGTTTTATTTTAAATATGTTTCCATTGATGGGAAAGAAGAATACTATCTTTATGTAACCACTTTGGTTATATGTGGAATGTAATGCAAGTTTTATGATCTAATTCTCTAAAACTCTAAACCTGAAAATATCCTCAATGTGTATTCTTGTAATAACTCTAGATTAAGTAAGGTTTAAGGTTGGGGACTTATATTTGGTATCATAGGTCAGTTTAGATAACTTTAGGAGTTATAATTATATTAAATTATTATCCAAAAATATTTTTTTTATGGTCAGATTGAAGTGATATAGTATTTGAAGATTACCATGTTGCTTCATCTAAGACATGTTTGTTCAGAATGGTTTTCCGCAGAGGAAACAGGGAAGCAGTGCTAGGAAGGCATGCAGAAGGAAATAACCTTCCGAATCAGCATCCTGAGATGGTCGGAATTGTAACTGAACATTTTGTTGTAGTAATGGCGCAGTTGACTCAAGCGATAAATGGCGGTGGTATCCATACACGAGATCATCCAGATCAACCGCAGAGGAACATGTCTGTGGTGGAACATTTCATGAGGCAACATCCCCCATCATTCAGAGGATCATCTGACCCTGTGCTAGCTGAAGGGTGGATTAAAGCACTGGAGAAGATTTTTGATGTCATGGGGTGTTCAGACAATCAAAATGTTAGTCTTGCTATTTATCGTTTGGAGGGTGAAGCAGATCAGTGGTGTTCGATGGTTAAAAATATCAGGGACGTTGATGAGATTGATGCTCTCGACTTGGATGAATTCAAAGGTATGTTTCTTGAGAAGTATTTTCCTAAGGCTGTTCGACTTAGGATGGAAAATCAATTCTTGGTTTTGAGGAAAGAGGAAGACTCAGTGGCTACCTATGAAGAAAGGTTCACTCGATTGGCATGGTATGCTCCAAATTTTATCTGAGACCTTGATAGTAAAATCAATCATTTTTACTCAGGATTAAAGCCAACATATCGAAGGGAATTAGCTTCTCGTGAGTTTAAAAGTCATGAAAAGCTTGTTCAATGTGCTGAGAAGGTGGAAATGGAGTTTTCCAATGATCAAGTGTTCTATAACAACCAACAGAAGAAGAGACCAAGGTGGCAGGAGAAAGGGAAGAATTCTTCAAAAAAGTCTGATGGTAAGAAAACCAAGTTTCCAGTTTGTGATAAATGTGGATAAAGGCATGCTGGGGAATGTCTTCTGAATTCTGGAAAGTGCTACCGATGTGGTAAGATGGGACATAAGGCTCGTTATTGCACTGAAAAAGATCAGGGTGATGGTAAGACCAAATTTTATTTACAGTTAGTGAAATGTTATAAGTGCAATGAGATGGGTCACTATGAAAATGAGTGTCCGAAAAAGATCTTCGGTGATGGGAAGCAGTTAGACTACAAGCAGAAAGGGGTGGTGAAATCCTTTGAAACTACTTCAGCAGATGGCGGGCCATCAAATGAAGTTGTATCAGGTACTTTGTTTCTTTTTTAAGATTATGCCAGTGTGTTGTTTGATTCTGGGTCTACACATTCTTTCATCTCTGAAACCTTTTCTAGTAAAATGGGAATACCATCTCAAGAAATGACTCCTGATCATTTAGTAAAAACACTTGGGGGAAATGTTGAGGCAAAATAATTTATAAGAATCTTCATATCCTTATCTGTGGAAAGAACCTACTTGCAAACCTTATTGTTCTACCTCTAGTAGAGTTTGATGTTATCCTGGGTATGGATTGGCTCTCTATTTACCATGCTAAGATTGACTGTAGAGCTAAAGAAGTTTATTTTCAGAAAGACTTTCAGTTTTTGTACAAGAATGAACCCTTACTGTTGATAACTTATCAAGAGGCCAAGAAACTTGTAAAATGTGGAAATGAATGTTACCTTTCACACATCGTTGAAAATAAAAGAACTGTTCAGATTAATGATGTCCCACTGGTGAATGAGTATCCTGATGTTTTTCCTAATGAGTTGCCTGGAATAATACCAGATCAAGAAGTGGAGTTTACTGTTGACTTAGTTCCTGATGCTAAGCCAATTTCAAAACCCCCTTATCGAATGGTTCAAATTGAACTTTTAGAGTTGAAGGAGCAATTGCAAGATTTATTAGAGAAAGGTTTCATTTGACCTAGCACATCACCATGGGGTGCTCCTGTTTAATTTGTTAAAAATAAATATGGTTCAATGAGACTTTGCATTGATTATAGAGCCTTGAATAACATCACTGTTAAGAACAAATATCCTTTGCCTCATATCGATGATTTGTTTGATCAGCTCGAGGGAGCTCAGTATTTTTCAAAGATTGACTTGAGATCGGGGTACCATTAGCTGAAGGTAAAGGAAGAAGATGTTTTGAAGACCACATTTTGTACAAGATATGGCCATTATTAATTTGTAGTAATGCCTTCTGGTCTAACCAATGCACCTGCTATATTAATGGACTTAATGAATAGAATTTTCCATGAGTTCTTGGATAAGTTTGTGGTGCTTTTCATTGATGATATTTTGGTGTTTTCTAAAAGTAAAGAGGAGCATGAAAGACATTTAAGGGTTATCTTGCAAACCTTAAAAGAAAAGAAAATGTATGGAAAATCCAGTAAGTGTGAGTTTTGGTTGCAAAAAATTTCTTTCCTTGGTCATATTGTTTCTAAAGATGGGATAACTGTTGATCCTGCAAAAACAAAGGTTTTTGAAAAATGGCCAAGACCCACAAATGTAACTGAGATTCGTAGCTTCCTTGGTTTGGCAGGCTATTACTGAAGGTTTGTTAGAAATTTTTTACGGTTATCTAGTCCAATGACTAAGCTAACTCGGAAGGGTGTTAAGTTTATCTGGACACAAGAATGTGATGATTGTTTTCAGGATTTGAAAAGAAGATTGGTGAATGCTCCAGTTTTGGCACTACCTTGCAGGAATGGGGAGTTTGTTATATACAATGATGCTTCATTGAAAGGACATGGTTGTGTCCTAATGCAGAATGATCAGGTAATTTCTTATGCTTCACGACAGTTGAAAACTCATGAGGTAAATTACCCTACATATGATTTGGAATTAGCTTCTATTGTTTTCACTTTAAAAATTTGGAGGCATCATTTTTATGGAGTAAAGTGTGAAATATATACTGATCAGAAAAGTTTAAAGTATATATTCACTCAGAAAGAGTTAAACATGAGACATAGGAGATGGATGGAATTAATCAAGGATTATGATTGTACAATTCATTACCATCCGGGAAAAGAAAATAAAGTGGTTGATGCTTTGAGTCGAAAAAGTAATGCTTCATTAGCAATATTGCGCTTGGAACGCATTCCTTTGGTTAAGGATTTGATGAAGCTTGGAATAGAAGTTGTTGGTGCAGGAAGTTTTTCTATTTTGTTTCAGGTATCAGTGAGATCATCTCTATCAGATAGAATCAAGCAAGCATAGAATCAAGACAGTGAGTTTCAGAAAAAGGTAGAGCTGGTTCAGAAAGGTAAGTTTCCTAAATTCAACATTGATAATGATTGTGTTTTGAGATTTTGGAAGAGATTGTGTGTGCCTTGTGATTCATAGTTGAAGAGAGAGTTGTTATGTGAAGCTCATAGTTCTTCGTTTTCAGTTCATCATGGCAGTACTAAGATGTACAGAGATCTGTGGGAGTATTACTAGTGGGATGGAATGAAAAGAGATATTGCTGCTTTTACTGTGAAGTGTTTGACATGTCAATAGGTTAAAGCAGAGTGGCAGTTACAGAAAGGGATGCTTCAGCCTCTACTAGTTCCAGAGTGGAAATGGGATAATATATCCATGGACTTTGTTGTGAGATTACCGAAGACATCTCGAGGTAATAATGCAATCTGGGTTATTGTTGATCACTTGACTAAATCTGCTCATTTCCTTGCTATACGAGATACTTTTTCCTTAGATCAACTTTCCCGTTTTTATCTTAAAGAGATAGTCAGGTTACATGGAGTTCCCCTCTCCATTGTATCTGATCATGATCCCAGGTTCGCTTCTATCTTTTGGAAAGGCCTTCAGAAGTCGTTGGGTACTGAATTAAATTTTAGTACAACTTTTCATCCTCAATCAGATGGGTAGTCAGAACGAACAATTCAGACCTTGGAGGATATACTACGTTCTTGCTCTATGGATTATCAGGGAATTTGGGACCAACATCTTTCTTTGGTTGAATTTTCATATAATAACAGTTTTCATTCCAGTATACAGATGGCACCATTTCAGGCATTATATGGGAAGCGTTGTCGAACTTCAGCTTTCTGGGATAAAGTGGGTGAAAGGAATTTGATGGGAACAGAATTGGTAGAAGAGATGGCAGAAAAAGTTTAGATGATTCAGAAGCACATGAGAATAGCTCAGAGCAGGCAGAAGAGTTATGCAGATAACCGGAGGAAGGATCTATCTTTCGAGGTAGGTGATCATGTTTTTTTTTCAAGGTTTCTCTTTGGAAAAGTGTGATGAGATTTGGTAAGATAGGAAAGCTGAGTCCAAGGTTTATTGGACCATATGAAATTCTGGAGAGAGTTGGATCAGTTGCATACCGGGTGGATTTACATCCGAGTTTATCTCAGGTACACAATGTTTTTCACGTTTCGATGTTGAGAAAGTATATGCCAGATCCATCTCATGTTTTGAGTCAAGAGGTAGTTCAGCTGGAAGAGAACCTATCTTATGAGGAATAACCGGTCCAGATTCTTGACCACAGGGAGCAAGTGTTACGGAATAAGGTGATTAATCAGGTAAAGGTTTTGTGTAAAAACCACATGATGGAAGAGGCAACATGGGAATCTGAAAATGCAATGAGGGATAAGTACCCCCATTTATTTGATAAGTAAATAACTTGCGGGGACGCAATTTTCTAAAGGGGGAAGGTTGTAACATCCCAATTAAGTAATGAATAATAGATATTTTTATCTATGTCTATTAATGAATTAGATAGTGTTTTAGAGGCCTAAAATGAAAATAAATCCAATCTTAAGCATGGAATACACTAATATTTTTAAAAGATTGTTTTACTGCCTTTTGATGGAAAACCATTTTTAAATCTATATTTTTACAATTTTATAAGCTATGTTTGTCAAAATAAACTTATTATTTATGATTGGGACACCAAAATTTACTTTGTGTAAATTTTTGGTATTTTTCGGACAATGTTCATTTTTTAATGAATAGTGAAAAATACTGCATTTTACATCAAAACTGCTTTTTAATCTAATTTATTTATATGAATAGATTATCTTTTGAATTGGTTTTTAAGTGAAATTAGAATATATTTTTACCATTTAATCCAATGGTGGTCATTGGAATCAATTTCACTTTGAAATTGGACTTAAACTGGTGTCAATCTTTTGATACTTATTGTTTCATAAAAACACGCTATTTGTCATGACAACGGGAATTAATTATTAAATTAATTAATGTGACTTATATGTTTTTAATTTTTTAAAATATACATCATTTTAGAATTTGGAATATGAAATATATATTAGGGTGAATTTTTGGTATTTTTCTGAAAAACTTCAATTTTTGATGAATAGTGAAACCACTAAGTGGTACTTATAAAAACCGATTTTCCGTTTAAATGAAATTTTACCCCTTCTGTGTTTTGAATTTCAAAAATACAACATACATGGTTGTCATTAAGAAGTAAAATGTGGTTCAATGAGATTAAAATAATTTTTCGGTGAATAGTAACTTTTAAGTTCTTAATCGCGATTAGAGGTAATTAGTGTAGTTTAAGGTAAAAATAATGTTTTAATAAAATGAGATGAGCTTGAAACATTTCCTACCCACATTGGATGTGTCATGGCCGACCAATACAATCCATGGGTCAACTTGGGGACCCCATGGAGCCACTTTGGTTGGGAAATGACATAAAGAACTTTTTATTTAATGTAAAAGTAAAAATGACACAAACATGAGATGTTTTACTAAAACAATATTTACATGGGGTTATAAATATCAGATTTTTGATTATAAATAGTCATTGGAAATCTCAAAATATTTCCTACATCATAGTATTTTTTTTATAATTTTAGCCTTTAAATAAATTAAATTATTTATGACATCATGATGATGCAGCAATGCCTCATTATTTAACGATTTAAATAAAATGGAATGATAATGTAAAATCTAAGACCTACACATGGCCAAAACCTATTGGATGGGTGGATTTAGAACCCTTATCACCTTATCCTTGAAACACATCAACGTGTGACCTCTTAAATCCGAATACCATTTTAAAATAAAGTGACTTTTCTTTACCTTCCAAGAGTGCCCCTCCTCTCCTCTTATAAAAGGCCCCCACCTCTACCTCCTTACCCACACTCCCAAAGCCGTTGGCTCGGCCAAACCCTACCCATTTTGTCTTTCCACATCCCTCTATTACTCCTTGAAGCCTCACTTTGGGCAGAAGTATTCCCAAGGAAGCCTTTGAGCTCAAATCTAAGAGAGTTACCCGATTTTAAGGTAATGTCTTCTTTTGAGTCCTTTTGTTTGATTTTGCTTCTCCAACCCCCTAAACTCTTTTTATTATTTTATTTTGTAACAAATACAGTATCCTCAATATAATATGTTGTTTTTATAAGAAGGATTCGAGCTACACTTACACACACCTACATCTATTGGTTAAAGGACATACTGTTTCCGTGGATGGTGAATTTATGCCTCCCGAAACGATGATTGTTCAACATTATTTTAACACCTTCAAAGGTGGCCATTAAGATGACACTATATTTATATATGATATATAATATGTTTATGTTTTCTTTAAGCTTCTGTATTTTTCATTTTGGGCATACCTTTATGGTTTCCATTATGGGTAAACGCGATATCTTCATTTAGGGAAGTGCGGACTACCGCCCCCTCAAAGTGATTTTATTCGTTAAATACCATATGTGGGACGTATAAAGGATGGAAATATGATATTATATATGATATTATACTGGAATTATAATATACCTTTATATCATTATGATTCCATTCTATAAAATATGAAATAGAAATGAAAGTAGCGTTCATGCGTACGTACGGCTTACCGTCTCCATAAACGGTGCATTTCATTTCTTACCTCTAAATGATTATGTAATATTATAAATGCATGTATATACTGTATATATATGATATATACATAATTATTATAATTCTGGATATAATGTATACATGAACAACTTGTAATTATAAAGGGTTTATTTTTGACTGAAGTACCAATGATCGTTAAAACGACCATTATTAACTTAAAAAATTACATAGTGTTCATGACATGGAAATAAGTGATATAAAATTAAAAATGAACTTGAAAAGGGATCTTAAACAAGTAGAAATTAACTCAAGTTTATTATTAAGGAGATTAAAGAACGACTGAGTCAAGTCGGACCTGAGGTATGGGACTTCGTCTCAATCTCCTTTCATTGAGGCATATTTTGTTTTATACACAACCTTCTTTTATATGGTGTATAAACCCCTTTGACTTTTACGTTTATTCAAAAGGAATATTTTTTATAAAAAGCGTTTACTAAATGAAAAAAGGGAATGTTTTTGTCGTACGTATGCGGCGACAACGACTTCTCTGCCGTCGTGACCATTATTTAAGTTTCGGCTTCCTCTACAAGCCATACCTTTTTTTTAAAAGAAAAATAAATACCATGTTTTACTTTTCTTTTATTTTGGTATTGAAAATGGTTTTCATAATGTTTTTATATCAATGTGTTGTATTGATATCTTGTGATTTAAAGGTGAAAATGTTATGTTTCCTTTATGCATGTTTTATGTGATACGATTATGTTGAGGTTCTTGGGCATTATTATGAAGACGGGTGGTTCCGTGATAAACTAAGGGCGGGTGAGCCCGATATAGATCTCCAATGCATTGGGTAACGTAAAGGAGTGTAACGTTAAGGTTTCTCCGAAGGGATTTGGGGAATATACTGTGATGGGTATTCCAAATGTAACCAAGAGGGTTACTCCCTACGTAAGAATGTTATGAATGCCTCAAGTTACCTTTATGTATTATGATTTCTATGATTTATTCATGATTTGATGAGGTATGTTGAAGTGCTTATGTTTTATGGGTAAAGTATGATTTCATTCTTATGTATATATGTACCCATGTTTCCTTTCCATATATTTTTATATCCCTTATTGAGCTTTTTATGCTCATCCCAAGTTTTTTTGAAATGTTTTTCATAGGTCAAAGGAAAGGTACATGATATGATGATAGTGTCAAGGAAGTGTCAAGAAAGAATCCATGTTTTATTTTAAATATGTTTCCATTGATGGGAAAGAAGAATATTGTCTTTATGTAACCACTTTGTTTATATGTGGAATGTAATGCAAGTTTTATGATCTAATTCTCTAAAAGTCTAATCACAAAAAGATCCTCAATGTGTATTCTTGTAATAACTCATGATTAAGTAAGGTTTAAGGCTGGGGCCTTATACTAATAGAATAATTTAGTGTTGTTTTTCTTTTCAAGTTGTAATGTTGACCTTATTAATGTATCTAGTATTTCCAAGGATATTAAACTGATTGGTCTTTCGGGACATGATTTCCTTGTATCATTCTAATGTTATGTAATAATGCACCAACTCTGGGTAACTGGGGTCAGGGTGTAAGAATTGGTATGAGAGGAATTTTAGTACAAACCTTGTAAACTAGATTTAGACAAACTCGTATTAGAGCACATATCCCTAAGATATACTTTGAGAATTAGTATAGAAGAACTTCCTAGAATTTTGGTATTGTATAGATTTTGTGAGTATTCCAAGAAATATATCCCTGTCTGGATACGAGCAGGTAGAGGTGGCTCGGCATAGATGTACCTAAGGGTAAAACCCAAAAACACCGCTTTGAGCTAGACTCGAATAGGAACCGGTGAACGACAACGGGCCTTGATGCACCCTTGGATACGACACTCCTTGGGGATATGCTTAGGATAATTACAATTTCTTTAAAAACCGATTTGAAGTATTTTAATATAAGATGAGAATAAATGACCTTCATTAATCCTACAGTGTTTAAAATTGAGAATATGGTGTCATGACATTCTCTAATTGATTTTATGACTACTGTTACTCACACAATGATTTTTGGTTTTAGTCAATGGCTGGATTCCAAGGAAGTCATAGTAACTTTGAGAATGATGTTCAATGTGGGAACATTGGTGGAAATGAGTAACAAAATAGAATGTTGATAGGCGTAAAATATATCGTGTTCATGCCAAATCAGTTTTCCAAAAATATTTTCAACAACATATATATTTACCAACTCCCGAATTCAACAAAGAAGAGAAAGGTGATGAATGATAAGAGATCCAGCAGTGTAGAACATGGAGAAAAGAATGCTCAATTTCTATCATGTAGGAAATGTGGAAGGAGACACCGAGTAAAGTGTCTCAATGGAACAAAGAAATGCTTTACGTGTGGGAAATAAGGACATAAAGTGATGAATTGCATTGAAAAAATGAAGAGTATTATGGATAAAAATAAAATTTTCCCAATAATCAATTTGAAGTCATTTTTAGTAAATTTAGGGGACCTGGCCATTACCCGAGTGAATTCTCTATTCTATAGGATATTTTGTTTGTCAAAGAAGAAGCTATATGGAAATAAATTGTTGGGGAAATGTTTAAAAGTATTAGTGCTCCTTGTTGTTGGGATTACTTGGGAATAATTTTCTCTTGTATTTGTAACCCTCCAGTATGCCATGTGAGAATAATATTTGAGGAAGACTTATCTTTTCTCTTGTGGATATAGTTATAAATAACCATTTGGTTTTATATGATCATTGGGTTTGAGGAAATTACAAGTTATTATATTTTGGGGTGAAAATGCAAGGTATGAGAAAACATTTATGGTTATATCATTTTGAGGAATTTATCTCATTTTGGATCTGTTATAAAATATAATATTTAAAAAGGGAAAACACGCATACTGTGTGACAACCCTTCGTGTCGGACAAAGCTGTGGGAATCGAAACCACAACCAGAGTGCAATTGGGATTTATCACCTACAACTAGACTACGTGATGTTTCTGGTTAGTGTGACAAATTATTTTTAGTTAAATGATTTTATTGATCAATAAAAATTTGATTTGGGATATTATGTCTTATCAAATTAATACCATTAGTATAAGAAAACAGTTTGGTGATTAAGTGATAAATTTTATTCTGGAAGATGTTCTCTTTGTAGGTAAAAATATATGCCCAAGGAAAATAGAATACTATAGGATTTCATTTGAGGAGTAATGGTGGATTTTTATCTATGGATTTATAGTGATTTGGATTATTTATGGAAATGATTAACCTATAATAGAGAATATGTTATAAGGTTAATTACTTTTAAGTATGTGACTTTAAGAGTAATTGATTTCATTTGGAGATATAATTTAACGTGGAAGACTACATAACCAAATTCTTCTATGTTTTGGGTTTCAATATTAGATTGGATTATATTTAAGGATTTTAAGGAAAATTTTTTGTTGAATGTAATTTATTTTACTTTTGGATATTGTTGTTTTAATTTTAGAAATTAAGATTAGTGTTTCTTTCTCTAAAAGAATATCCTTCTGGGGGATCATCAGATGTTGTACTAACCATTTTGGTTTTGATTAATCTCTAAGCACAAGGTAAATATATAGTTTATCCTTTTGGGATCATGTGATTCTCTAGAAGTTTATTCTAGATCTTATAGTGTGACCAATTCTTCTTGAATACTATTCATTTAAAAAATGAGTTAGTGGCAGAAATCTATTAAAGAATGAAAATCTACTTAAAAAGTAAGTATATCTCTTTATGTTCTTAGTCAATTTCATAAATAAATTTCTCATCTTTATGTAATGTAACTTAAAAAATGTTGTCTTTTTACTTTTCCTACTGGGAAAATAATAACCATTTGTACCATCACAAGTTTGTGGTTTTATTGTTGTTAACTTTTTCTTGATCATGTTTTTTATCCCTCTCCATCAAAACATTACACTTAATTTATTTACCATATCCATGTTTTCTTACATGGAATCCTAGTATAGGTTATCTTGGATGACCTTTGTACTTCTCTTTATTTCTTTTAAAGTGATAGTTTTATTGACTCTTTTTATAATGTGGTACTTTCCATTATATTCCCAAGCCAAATTTTAAAAATTGTGAGGACGAAATTTATTGAAGGATGGGAGAATGTAACACCCCAAACTTCCATGGTACGTTTCTCTTGGAATAATACAGTATTGTGTGTTGTACGCTACTTCGAGTTCTAACACACACCACAACCAATCAAACTACCCGTTATGAATAGTAATACCCACTTTTTAAAATTTTATAAATTTTATCTTTCAAAATGGTCTTCATTTTTGGATTCAAAATATCGAAATTATCTTAGGGTGAATTATTGGTATTTTTCTGAAAACATTCAATATTTAACGAATAATGAGAAAACATTGAGTTATAGTTTAAACCCGAATTTTTATTTAAATAATTATTTATTTTATTTAAATTTAATTAAGGTAAAAATAGATACATAATACCTATATAAGTTCAATGTAATTCATTAGAGTTATTTTAGAATAATTTTTGGTATTTAAAAATTTTATTTAACTTTTCACTGTCTTTTACCCACCTCCTAGGAGAAATTACAAATTCTCATAAAACATAATTTTACCACTTCTGTGAGTGGAATATCAAAAATCCAAGAGACACGGTTAATATCAAGGAGTAAAATGTGGTTCAATGGGATAAAAATAATTTTGGGCCAATAGTATCTTTTTACTTTTATTTACCATGGTTAAAATAAAATAGTGTAATTAAGGGTAAAACTGATATTATTATTACCCTAACACATATCCTATTTCTATTGGCTAAGTATAATTCTAGAAAAAACAACCTTAGTACTAAAATATGAACATCTTTGGTCCACTTGTATTACATTTGGACTTTTATTATTATTTAATTTGAAAGAAGAGTTTAAAGAATTAAAATCAATGTTTAATAACTAACACATTTTTAATATAGGGTTACACATAAGATAAATTTGATTGTAAATATTAATTAAAAATATAACAATATTTACTACATAATGGTATTTTATTTATAATTTTTATATATTAAATAATTTAATTTATTTATGACACAATGGTGATAGATTAATTACCTAATTAATGAAATATTAAAATAATTGATATTACAGATATCCAAATAAATATAATTTGAGACTTTTTATGAATTCAACTAATTTTCCCGGTTAATATGACATATTATGAATGGTTATATGATTTGTTTTGGAATTAATAATGATGTTATGAATTTAAAAAAATAACAAATAGCGTCAAAATTGACATAAAAGAGTTTTTAAAACAAATATTATATTATTAATTGATATTCTATTCCTAAAAATTTAAGGTTATGCCAAATGACTTCGATAAGGTTATATATATTAATAGTGAACCACTTGGGGTTCTCTTGTATTGTTGTAGTATGTTTATTAACCATATAATATAAAAATACAAAGAGACATGGTAAATGTCAAACAATTCAACTAAGAATTAAATATAAATGATAAGGTTAATATAGTGTCCCAAACCTGTCTAAAATATATTGGTTAAAATTATTTCGACCCATCCACACCTTAGCCAAGAAATAAGTCACTTTGGATCCATTATAACCTGAATATGAATTTATTATAAAATAATATTTTATGTTTTTTCTAAGGGGCCCCTCACCCCTCTTATAAAAGGGCACTCCTCCTTCACTCAAATTAATACCTTCAAAGCCTTTTGGTTCGGCCTACCCCTTCCCAACTATCCTATAAACTTTCCTAAATTCAACCTAGAGGACTTATTTTGATCATAAATCCAACCTAAGGAGCCCTTTTGATCAAATCAAAAGGAAGAACCCAAAGAGTAGGTAATGATTTCACCACCCTCTTTCAAGTTCCTTTCTTCTTCCACTTCTTCTTTATTTGTTATTTACATTCTAAAATAATTACTACAGTACCTTATATATACTATGATGTTTTTATAAATATGGTACAACCATATTCAGTATTCTACCGATCCTTTGAATGACATGTCACCATACATACATACGTACGGCTTACTGTCTCAACGTCGTGGTGTAGTTGTTATTCAATACATTATTATTTGGATAGGTATAATAATGATGTTTAATTAATCTAAATAATAAATATAACATGATAATTATTCTTTATATATGACACACCATCCAATTATATATTATTTTAATATCAAAATAATGATATTGTCGCTCGTGCATACATACGGACTACCGTCTCCGCGAATGCGGTGGGATTCATTCCCCATCGTATCCATTCAAGAATAATTTTCGTTTTATGTTTAAAAATAATGTTTAAGGACTTGATATCATTATGTATATGAATAATAAACATCCCATCAATAACAAATATGGCTCACATAACAAATAATATAAAGGAAAACGAATCTGTTAACACCCGAAACAACGATAATACTAAGATATTATTAACAAATAAATGTTAAAAGATCATATATGATATCAGATTAATGTATATAATTCTTGTATAATTGAATAAAAATTATTTCACCATTATACAGGAGGTTAACCTACCCTCGACAAAGGAAAAATTAAAAAGTAAGGGGTTTCTTATCTCATTTTTAATTCCATGAGATTTCCATTGTTCACCACTTATTTATTGCATGTTGTGTGTGTACTGCCCATGATTGTATTCATTGTGTAATATACTATATTTTATGGATATTTACATCATCATTGTGTGGTCCATCTTTCATAGGATGTATGTTTCATAAGTTACCAAATTGGTAAGGGGGTTACAAGTTTCAATTTCCACTCATTCGGCCTTACGCATACTTCATAGATTATTTTACTCCAAGATTATGTGTGGAATCACTATTCATTTTCTTATGTCATAATTACCACTCCCCTTTCTTTGGATATAATTTTTATACACATAATCACTCCATTGATAAATTCTCAATTCATCAATATGAACTTGATAAGAGTATCTTTAACTCAATCTCCATTTGTTCAGTTAAATATCCAATTCGTTGGTGTTGTTTTTACAAGAATATATGTGAAAGTCCTATGATTAATTTATACTGAATATCCAATCATATTGAGTGTATTTATATTTTTCACACATAATTATGTCGTTGATTTTTCCTTAACCTAAGGATAGAGTCTTTATAAAATATTTCATCTCAATTTACATTCCATTGAGACTTCTTTGTTATTATACACCAAATCACTTTTATACGGTGTATATAATGTACTTTGACATAGTATATCATTAATCCCTTTATTCTCATGATATTATATTGTTTTTATTACCTCAATTATTTGTATTCAAGTGACTATATTTAGGTTAAGAACTCTAACTAAAATATTATTTAAATTTGTTTAATGATTTATTATTCTAAATCATTCTAATTAATGTCCATGTTTTAAAAATGGTTTTAAGGATTTATTTATATGGACATTAATGTTTTAAAATGAAAATTATTTTTAAATGTTTCAAATTTTTATGGGACACATTGATTCAAAAATCTATTTTTAAACGGCTTCTTGACAAATAATGTGACTTTTAAATGTTTTCAAGAAAAAGGGTGATATTTCTCTCAAATAGTTTTGATGAATATTTTAATTTATGTCAACATCATTCAATATTATCGATTGAGGTTAATATGTTACAATAAAATCTTCCATATTGTATTTAATGAGTTATGTTTGATTGTGGATGTTCAATTTTTATACCATTCGTGGTTTGTGGATAAAGTATTGACATTTCGTAGTCTAGTTTTAATACAAATGTTTATGTTATGTTTCAAAATTTTCATATGAGGAATGAATTAGAATTATTAAGTGATGGGTGGATCCCACTATAGCTCTTCGATGCATCGGTAGGTCTCATGAGACAAACTAGTGTCTTGACACAAGGCCTTGACAAGATCTTATTTGTAGTCTTCACACAAGGCCTTGACTGTGTGGTTATGATAGTATGGCATCATTAATTCCATCATTATGAAAGTGGTTATTGATATTGCATATGATTATTTTACTAGTTGAATATCCATTTGAATTAGTAAATGGAATTATTTCATTTTATTTGTGCCATATTATTCTGAAGTTCAAGTTTAAAAGGCTTTTGTTTTAGTTATACATTGCCTTAAATGTTTATGCTTATTTGTGAATGTTTCCTCTATATTGTTATCCTTACTGGGCATCTGAGCTCACCCCTTTCTATGTTTTATTTTTCCTAGGATGTGAAGAAGTTATTTATGGGTGAATTTCAGGCATAATCTAGGAATCTTGGATGGTTCTAATGGAATAATGTATTATTGTTTATCTTTTAAATTTTTAATGTCGACCTTATTAAGGTATCGAGTATTTCCAAGGATACGAAACTGATCGGTCTTTGGGACATGATTTCATTGTATCATGACAATGTTATGTAATAATGCACAGACTCTAGGTAACTGGGGTTGGGGTGTTACAGACATTTTGGGAGATACACCTAAGGCCATGTGGCCCACCAATCTCAGTGAACCTATTAAGTAGAATCCAGGTCTGAGATATCAAAAATTGGTATTAGAGAAGTTCCCATTCTTTATTTAATATTTAGTGATAATAGATTGGAGGTTAGGACCACTAGTAACATGGTCATATGTTGTGATTGTGAATCATGAACCCATATTCGAGGTAAGAGCTGAGTTTCCTAAATAATAATTTTTGTTCTATTTTTCATATTACATTTGACATTATATATCCATTGGGTGATGCACATAAAGTGTAGTGTGGGTGATTATTACAATGTTTTTGGATTTTATTTTAGCCTTGGAAAGATGAAATTAGTGAAAGAATCATTGTTACATGCATTATTATAGGCACATACGATTCGTATGTCATGCATTTTGCAATTCCATATAAGTGAATTTCAATATTTTTTATTGCTTCATATACTTGTGATTGTTGAGTGATAATTTGACAGTAAGATTATTCTTATATTACACTTGGTTGAGATTGAGTTATTTCCTATCTCAATTTTGGAGGTGTATGGGCCCTCATGGGTTGTAATGAGTAATTTACCGAGTCGAGCCATTATGCAATAAATAAATGGTTGTCATTTCTAGTGATAAGGTGTATGGTAACTAGTTTACCGAAAATGGATATCCATTATAAAGTTAATCCTGAAATCAAAAATGAGTTAGTTTTACATCCTTATCTGGACCTGTCATTTTTAAGAAAGGTAATGGATTAAACATGAAAGTCAAATATAAAATTAAATTAAACTTATACATGAGAAAAAATTGATACTTGGATGTCTAAACAGGTGGTGGAGGTATAATTCCATGTGTATGGAGTTTTATTACAATCATATTCTACTAGTGATTATATCATTCTGCTTAATCTTTTTTGAGGTGTGTTCTTGGCATTTTAGACTAATTCTTCCATGAAGTCTTTGTATCGTACACCCGGAAGGTGGTGATGACCATGCTTTAGATGTGGTGGGAACTGAGCCTCCACTCTTACGTCCAGCAATGAAACTCGAGGAACCACCTACTATACCTAATCTAGGTATTGATCCAATGTTTAGGATAGTTTTAGACAGATGATGTAGTCCATGCATTATGCTCCATGGCTTTCACTTATAATGGATTATTGGAATCGTGAGTCCCAGCAATAAAATCCTCCTATTTTCTCATGGGATAGAGGTACTTAGGTTTTTGAGTATTGGCTAGAAGAAACCATATCAATATTTGAGTATCTGGATACACCTCCATAGTAGAGGGTACAACATTACACATACATGCTTCAGGATTTTTCCATGCACCGGTGGGATGTGATTACCGAGGCTGGTCATCATCATGTCATGATATGAGTTGATTTCCAGACTTCCTTCTATGAGTATTTCTTTCCTCAGACACTAAGAGCTGACAGGGCTAGAGAGTTCATGCATCTTGGGTAGGGTTCTATGTCATTTATGGAGTATTCAGTGTGTTTCATTGAGTTACATTTTTTTTCATGACCTATAGTCATTGATGAACTTTCGGGTCCTAGATGCTTCGAGGATGGGCTTTTGTATGCCATATATACGCTGGGGAATTTATTTCACCTTCATACCTTCTCTGAAATAGTAAAACATGCTCTTATTTGTGAGTATAACCTATGGGAAAGAAATAGTGTCATGTTTAAGGGACCTGTACCGCATCAGGCCCATACTTCTTCTAGTGGAATGAAAAATTCTCTTGAGGTTTCTCATTGGGGAGTGACAACTAGATTTCCCATTCTGATAGCTCCAAATTTTTTCATCAGTTTAGATGATGGGGCACCTAAAGACTCATTGTAATGGAGACCCAATGGAATATCGGGATTGTGGCCTTATGGGTAATATCCAGTGTTTCTATTGGACCATTACCCTAGCTTCATGTGGAAAAGGATCCGTGAAATCTCCACATGAAAGAGTGTGTACATTTATGTTGTGTCGGGTGGGTAGTTGGAATAGCACCAGCAAGACTAGATGAGTAGGTGGTCGTGGTCGAGGTAGTTAGACCCTTGATCTCCAGCATCGCTAGCAGAGCAGTTATGATCATGGTGGTCTATCTGTTTCATAGGTATGTTGAATATGTCAATTTCATATACTATAGCTGATACCTGAGGATCAGACTTTGGTACCATCTACAGTACAAGGTACTATTCTTGTGGCATCTACAATAGTATATTCTTTATTTGATAAAAGTACTTCAAACTCTTTTACCTCTATATCTATCATATACTGTCTCAAAATAGAGATACAATATTACTATGGTGTAATGACCCTAGATACGACGTTAGGGGTATAAAAGTAGGGTATACACCATTTTAGTGACTACCCCCTTGAGGTAGGAGGTTACCCCTACTTATGGACCCTCTTTGTTCTCAAGATTAAAGGCTTCTATGTCATTCTTTGGATGGTTTATTTGGTTCAGTGTCATTATTTTGTAGACTACTATCACTGCAAGGTATTGTTTACTTCATCATATGGAAAAATTATCTACATAATCTTGAGTGGAATGTACAAATTGGTAGAGCTATAAAATAGCATCATGGGTTTGATTGAGTGACCTCCCAGATCATAAAACTCTTCATAGAGGACGAGGGTTTACAAAAATTTTATTTCCCTCTAGTATTGGATTGTTTCAGTTATGTCTTTGTTACAAAATATTCTATACTTCCTTGTGTGCGATAGGTAGAGTTTACAATCAATCATGTTCTGAGAGAAGCTCCTATACCCATTCCTTTATAAAAGATGACACCTATAGAACATCAAGAGCTCAAGTGAAAGTTAAAGGATTTAGAGGCCAAATAATTTATATGTCCTAGTACATCTTCTTGGGGTTTGGCCATGGATTTTATCATGAAAGAAGATTAAAACTTACATCTATGTGTGTATTATTGGATGTTGAACCTGGTTACGATCAAGAACCAGATTCCATTACCTATAATAGATGTTCTATTTGTCCATATCTGAGCATCTAAGGTCTTCTCCAAAATTAACTTGAGCGTAGGATTTCATTTGGTTTTGTTCAGACCATCAGACATACATCATACAGATTATCAAAGTAGTTATACTCTTTATGAGTACCTTATTATGTCGTCCAGTCATATGAATGCTCCTACCATTTTTATGGCTCTGATGAATAGGGTGTTCTGTCACAATTTGGATTCTTTTTTCATGGTATTTTTGGAAAATATATTGGTGTATTCTTACACTAATACTGACCATGAAAATAATATTGAGATTATTATGAGTACACTACGAGAGAGTCCGATTTATGCCAAGCTTTCCAAGTGCCACTTCTGGATCGACAAAGTTCACTTCCTGGGTCATAATATCTCATAATCAGGCATGTCTATTGTCCCAGAAATGGATAGTGTTCTGGTTTCCTAGGATCATCCAATGAATTTGTTTTACATATGATGTTTCTTTGGGATAACCAGATATTAAATGCATTTCATATAAGATTTATCACATCTTTTTTCACCTCTTAATGGCCTTACAAAGATTGGTGTCATGTTCCTTTGGTCAGAAGTATGTGAGAAATCCTTTCAGAAGTTGGAGGGGAGGCTTATCTCAGTGCATATTCTAATTCTTCCTAATCTAGGTGTTGGTTATACTATATTTTATGATGCATCAGTAATTGGAATAAGAGTAATGATGATGTAGGAAGACAGAGTCATTGCATATAGATCTCTACATTTTAGGCCTCATGAGAGTAATTACACAACACACGATAGTGAGTTAGTAGCAGTTTTATGATCCATATGTTGCTGGAGACACTATATTTTGGGTGAGAACTTTGTGACGTACACAAAAGACCAGATCCTAAAATATATTAATACTCATCATGGATTGAACCTCTGACAATGGATATGGATTGAATATCTAAAATCCTTTCATTTTGGTATTTATTATATACGAGGGAATGGAAATGTGGATGCATATGCACTAATATGAAAAACCCAGGAACAAAAAGTACAAGAAAACAATGATGAATTAATGTTAATGGCCCTCTTATTTGAGCTGCACCTAGAGTTTCAAGATAGTCAAGAGTAGTCTTATCTATCATATTTGGTAGTTACCTCTTCCCTCCATGAGAAGGTAAAAATTAAACAATTTTCAGATCCTGAAGGCCTAGTTGTCTAAAAGAGTATTTCTAGAGATATCCCACATTTGAATTAGTCTATAGATAGAGATGGCATTCTACGTATTCATGGATGTATTTAGGTCACAATATATATGAGATAGGAGTAAATGAAAGAGTCCCATGACACTTAGTGATCAGTTTATCCAGTAATATCGAATACGTATCAAGAGATGTGATGTCAATATGGGTGGCCTTGGATGAAATGTGAAATAGTAGGCCATGTCACTAGGAGTTCCACTAATCAGTAGGTGGAATTGGAGAACTAGAGATTAGAAGGCTTGTTACAGACGCTTCCAATCATTTAATAGATATGGTAATATGTTGTTATGAACTTTTTAGTAGGTTTACCAAGGTCTCTTAGAGGTAGTGATGTTTTATGGGATTTTTTTGATAGGATAACGATATAGTCATACTTCATTTCTATTCGAGAGACTTTCTCAGTTGATGATATTGGAAAAATATATTTTTGTGAGATCATACGACTTCATGGGGTCCCATGTACTATCATTTCAGATAAAGACTTTAATTTACAATCAATGTTTTTAGAGGGATTGAAAAAGGCTATGGGAACATAGGTTATTCAATGCATAGCTTTTCACCCCCATACAGATGGACAATCATAACAGATAATATAGGTTCTATAGGATATGGTTCAAGCATGTGTTCTTCATTTCTATGGTTCTTGAAAAAATAATATCCCTCTCGTTGACTTTTCCTATAATAACAGATTCTATGGAACAATTAAGATGGCTCTTTTAGGCCTTATAAGGTAAAATATTCCATTCACCCATGTACTAGATCGAGGTAGGTGAGGTAGCCCTACTAAGTCCTTGTATCATTCAGGAGACTTCAGAGTAGGTTCAGATGATCAGAAAGAGTATGAATACTGAAAAATCTAACAAGAATATTATACCAATATTCATAGATGACCTCTAGAGTTCATGTTTACAGATCATGTTTTCCATCGAGTATCTTCCTGGCTGGGGCATAGATGGCTACAAAAGAAAGGGAAGTGGTCACCTCATTATGTAGTTATGTTTTGAGATCCTAGAAATTGTCAGGCTAGTAGCCTATAGATTTCATCTACATCAGAGGTACCATCCCATGAATGAATTATTCCATTCTTTACAGAGATGGTTTCTACACCTCAAGGATGAGTTCTTTTAAAGGGGTAAGACTGTAAGAACCTGGTTTTTCACTCAGTTATGGATCCTTTAAAGTTTTATCAAATTATTTATATTGGACATAATATGGATGCCTAATGGGTTATAAACGGTTTTGGTTGCTTCATGAGATTATTTAGTGCTTGGAACACATATGTTTTGGGATTTCTTGCATGTTTCATCGGTATCGCATGGTTGACGCACAATTTTCCTAACCATGGGGTTGTTCAATTCTCAGATAGAACCATATCGCATGGTTTGTGCATGACCATGTTTCATAACCATGAAGGTTTCCTTTATCTCCATGTACCTATGAATGGTTTGTGCATGTCTTTTCAAACCATGAACATTTTATTTTTCTGGGTAAAATTTCTATATTTCACATAATCATCCAATTAAGTACCCTCCTTTTTTATAATTAAAGATCTAGTGGTATTAACCTATTTTTATATCATTTTTTATGCTTTTGAAGGACTAAAATACGAGTCAATAGATATACCTCAGCAAGGATCCAATTGATCTTTTTTTTCATCACGTTCGATACGCAATATTATCTTCTTAAGTTTATTTAAGCCTTTATCTCTTTTACTCTTGTCCTAGATATCATAGTGTAAATGTTTTTTTCTCTTTTCTTAGATCTAATCTGATCAGATCCAAATCAAGTTCCAATACCACAGGAGGAGAGTTGTAAAATCCTATGGTGGGTGGTCTATAACTCATGCCTCATGTTTTTTCATTTTGGAATTTTTGTATGGGCCAACCTATTTCATCAGGTGTTGTAAATAGAGATTGTATGTCATGATTATAATCATTATAACTGAATGAATATTCTCTTTCCATATGTGTGATTAATTATTTGTGGTTAATCCCACAAATCCATCTATCCTATGTAGGATGTTTTGCCACAATTTGGTTTTTAGTATTTGACATGTTTGAGCCACCATTCGAGTGTGACATTACTTGACCCTTCTAAGATTAATATTTTCTATATTAAATGGAATGATTTATATTTAAAATTTATAATGGGATGTACAATGTATGGTTACAAATTTACCTAACTAAAGAATTTCTTTGATTGAAAATTAAATGTAAAATGGAAATTGGAAGTTATAATGTGTGTATGACTTGACTGGATTAATTGTGAATGATTATTAGGTTGCATATCTGTAGCAACCCTTACAATATTCATGGAAGTAAGATGAATGATCCTTAACTATTGTATATTCCTTAAATGGAGTTAATAAAGGTTTCATACTACTTTCTATTTTCATACTAATTAAAGGAATGGCTTGAACAAAATGGACTTATTTATTAATTATTAATTGATTGAAAGGCTGCATGATACTTGACCTTATCACACTTATGAAAGGAAATGCTTGAACTAAATGAAATATTGCATGACTTCATAATTAAAAAATAATGGCCTGAATTGAGTTCGCCTTGGATTCTTATCAAGGAATGCCTTGAGCACTCTGGAACCCCATTCTAATTCAAGGATACAACTTGTATAGGTAATGAACCACCTAAATCCAGATCCTTGTATATTCTTTGGGTCCATGGTATGAATCTATAGTATCCATTCAATATTATTATAGGTTACCTTGGATACACTACTTGGATCTAGAATTGAGAAATAGGTTCCATGGTTAAATCCCATCAGGCCCAGTCAATGATTAGCCCCATTTTACCTTGGATGAACTCCTTGGACTCAGTATACGCCTAATTTTGGAATGCATTCAACTATTATCCTTATATTAAACTCTAACCCTAATCCAGGATACAATAATTACTGAGGTGGAGACCCTTAAGGTCTACGTTTCCTTGGTTATTACCTCAGAACATCATTATTAAATGTCATTACTAGTTTCCTTTTCATTACTTGGAACCTTCACTATTGTAAATATGTGACTTATGTATAAACTATTAATAAAAAATTAATGGACACTAGGTTTAGATTCCAGTTGAGGGATGAAGTAGGTACATGGGTATTTAGGTACATTGTACTACTTTACTTTTTATATACATGCTGGAAAACTGTTACATTTAGGTTACATAGGCCGGATGTTATAGACATCATTGGTAGTGTCCCACTGAGATTTATCTTACACAATCTATAGGTGACATTTGGTACGCAGAGTTGATTAAAAGGTTGTAGGTGTTGATAAATGGAATCATACAACATCAAACACTTGATTTCTTGTTGTTTAGTATGGATCTTGATGGAAGATGACCGAACTAGAGCTTGGGGTGCATGGGATAGACTTTTATTTTCTTAATACTTATGTGGAACATGTTATGCCTTCTATCCTGTATAAATATTTATTACTTTTTGAGTGACATGACATATCATCAGTTGTTTAATTTTATTGTTGTTATTCTAGTTATTGTTATTGTTTTCTCTTTTTTCCACTATGCATTCTGTTTACTTTTATTTCTTATTCAATTTACCTATATTTATATTCATATGTTGTGATAAACTTTGGAAATTAGGGAATATTCTCCCCATAATCACACCCTTGTCTCTCAATACAAGTTAGTAGCCTCTGGAATTTGTGGAGATGGGATTTAGTCTATGTGTCCCACCAGGATTGGGGCACCTATTAAGTGGAATCTAGGTCTGGGATGTCATAATCAATCCATCTCTATTTCACAAGATGGGAATGATAACTTTGTGGTTAATGGAACACTTTCCATTCTATCTAGAGCTACTAATGAATTACTTGATTCTAGAACTACCCACTTATTTATATCTGATTAATTATATTAGGGCACCACAATACCACATCAACAATTAGATGTTAAGTTAGCATAAATAACACCAAATGGAAAGATGAGCACATCTCAATTATATGAGTCTTATCTAGTTTATTTTTGTGGGAATATACTTCCTAAAAATCTATTTATGGCCCCATTGGTTAATTTTTATGTTATGTTAGTCATGTATTGGATTTATCTAAACAAAAATCCCATTAATTATTATGAAAGGTAAGTCACATTTGAAGTTTCAATCCAACCAATATTTGTTTATTAGTATGATGATAAAAATAAACATCCAATGGAAATTTCCTTGATTTTATAAGTATGAATTATTATGTAAAAATAAGTTTTATCTCAAAAGGATGGGAAAAATATAACATTAAAAATATGTCTATTCAATTATATTTGGTTGATGAATTTTTAAAATAGTTTCCTAGTCTTTCACTAAATTATGAACTTGAGTTCTCAAGAATCATTCAATATGTTTTCTTTTCAAGTTACAGAATTTATTTTCAGTAGTTTGTATCATCCATAGAATGATTTTTAGTCAAAGAGAACCCTTAAAAACCTAGATGATATACTGAGATATTATTCTATATATTTCAAATTTGTATTTTGTTAACACCTTCCTCTATTATAGTTTTCTTATGATAATATCTTTCACTAGGGCATTCAAATGTATCCTTAAGAAGTCCTCAATTGAAGGATGTATATAAAGAAATTATGATTGGATGAAGTTGGAGAAATAAATCTACTGGTACCTGAGATTACTGATGAAATGAAAAAAAAATGTTATAACGATTCAACTACACATATGAGTAGCAAACATTTAATAAAAATTTTATGATAACAATCATCAATGAGATTTGGAGTCTGAGGTTAGTGAGAAGTTTTTTCTGAATTTATCCATGGAAGAATACTATGTGTTTCAAAAAAAAGTAAAATCTAAGCCATAGATATATTAAACATTCCAGATTCTTTATCTAGTAGAGATGGTAAATTATATCTTGGCATTCCCACTGAGCCACTCTCTAGTCTATGATGTGTTCCATGTATCTCTCCTTAGGAAGTACATACATTATCGTTCGCATATAAAGAAAAAAAGGATCATGTCACTAAAAAATATTTTTATTATGATGAACAAGTATTTAATATTTAAACATTTATATAGAACATTATATGATACAAAACCAATCATTTAGTCAATTTTTAAGGCGAAAAATCAATTTAAGGAAGCTACGTGGGTATATAAGGAAATGATGTGGCAGAATTACCATCGTTTGTTAGAATTAAAATAATATAATTTTATGGTTGAAATTAATTTTAATAGGGTTCGAATGTATTATTAATAGATTTAATGAAATATGTTTTACCAATTAAATTTAATTTCTCTAACAGTTTGTGTTACACATGACATTGAGTTTAAATAAAAAACATTGGAGTATTAAAATACTATTATTTAATGAGATTGTATTAACCTAGATATTAAATTAGTGAATATAAATTCTAATTTAATAATTATTAATAATATATTTTTTACACAAAAAATCAGTTGTTATCAATTTTCTAGAAATAAAATTTAAATAAAAATCATTTTAAATTAATTGAAATATTTTTCTGAAGAAAACTATTTTTATACCTGAAATGTGTTTCAATCTCAATAAATTAAATGAGTCACTATTGGTGAAATATTTTAATGAATATTCTATTCTATATATTAAATAATATTTAATATCCTTCATCAAATATTTTTTATATTCATGAGATGATAATAAATTCAATTTTATGTTTGAAAAACTATATTTTTCTAAAAAGTAGTTTCATCACATTTTGGAAACATATTTTTAAAATAATTTTTCATAATTTTACAAGATTTATCATATAAATGTAACAATATTTCTTAAATAAAACTTCCAAAATTACCTGATTTTTATTTTATATACAGTTTTCTAAAAAGATTAGTTTCTTATGAATTTTGAAAATTGATGATTTTTATTAATAAGTTAATTTTATTTTAAATAATCTAAAAATATATTTTTCATTATTAGATGGTTTAGAATGTAAAATTAGATCAATAAATTTATTATTAATCTAATTTAGGTCTTTTAAATCAATTTTTTGTTCATTTCTTATATTTTAAATATTTATACTTAAGAAGGTGTTTTCTTTGGAAAATATTTTTTTTCATTGTGTCTGTGGGTTTAATTTTAAATTAAAATATTCAAATTCTATGAATTGATTTTTATAAAATGGATTATAAATTTTTAATAAAAATAAATAAAAATATAAATTATTTTGAAATTATTTTTTTCATTATTAATAATAATGACAATAAATATTTATTTTCACGACTAAGTTTAAAATAGTGTTTTTCATGTCACATGTGCCTGTGTTAAAATTAATTTTCCACATAGATGGAAATTATATTTGATAAATTTTATTTAATTTTTATAATTTTTGGGATATATTTATCTAATATTATCATATTTTTTGAGGTTTAATGGTTAAATTAACAAGTTAAATAAAAAAAAGAATTTTTTTTATCTTTTTGAGAACTAAAATGTTAAACTAATTAATCATAGAATAAAAATGAATAAAATCCTTATAAAAATATTATATTTATATTTGGAAGTTTTTATCTAACTTAACATCACTAAAATCCATTATTTACGAATTTTTGAGGCACTTGGGTTGATATTGAATTTCTATTATTGAATAGTTTTTTGTATTTGAAAAATTACACTCCTCCTCAATTATAAATGGGAACATCATCCTCTGAATTATTCAAAAATATTAAGAAATTTGTCTTGAGAAAACCCTTAAAAATATACCAAAAATATCCTTATAAATATTATAGGGCTGCAGGTCTTCCCAAAAGACCAAGACTCGGGTCCTCGACAGGTGATCCGAAGGGGGTTTTTCTACGTGATGGTAATTGTCTTCACTATGATCTTTATAATCTAGTTATTCTCTTCCCATAATCTTTAATTTATTAAAAAATTTAGAAAAATAAATATATTTTCTAACTTATACAAAGATTTTATTATGTTTATTGAATAACCCATATCCAACTCCTCTTCCATCAAATGGGAAAGAGAACCGCCGAAAATGTTTACGATGGACTACTGCCCCACGAACTAAGGTATTTTATTTCGATAATTGCTTAGTAAGGATGTATATAATGAACTATTTGTTAATATCTAAACCATAAACATTGTTTTGATATGGTATAAAGAAATTACATCCTTTAAGCGACATCTCCAAGGTGCCAAAGGCTAACAATAATTGCTAAAGGATTCATTAACAGATGGGGGACGATTTCCCTTTAAAGATAAGACAACCCAACAAAACATACCATAGAAAATAACCATTTAATGATGCATGATAAAAATTTATAACTACGCATATAAATAAAATAGATATCAAAACCAAATACAAATGTGTATCATAGCAGAGGACTACAAGACATCAAAATAAACAACTTAAGACAATACTAACAAAACCCAAATACTCCATGGACATAGATCCTTAACTCCAAACATCATACATGCTCCAATATCACAAAACAAACCAATTATCATGAATTTACATAAGATATGTGTGATATATTACCTTTTCATGTATCTTGGTAAACAATATCTACAGAATTTCCAAAGTACCAAAGTTGTGGTGCGTAATAAAACACTATAGGATATCCTCGAATGACTTCTCTAATCCTGCCACTAGGATAGAAAATTTTATCACATTTATATAAAATATTTTATATAAAACAATTGAAAATAGTTTACAAAAATCCAAGAATTTTTATACCAAAATTGCTTTCCATTCCAAAATAGCTCCCAATAAAATAATCCAAATAATGGCCTAAAACAATTTAACAAATTTATTTTTGGATTAATTCATTCCATTCCACATTTCTACACATCCAAACATGGATGAAACCATGAACCTCTCTATAAAAATGATTGTTGATTCATCCATTCGCTAAAATATTAATTAATGAACCATTTTTATGGGGGGAAATTCATACCCATATCAATCCCACAAATAATGGGGAAAACTTTATACCCTTATCTCTCTTTGATGGACAGGAAAACACACTAATCCATCATTCCATAACCAATTCCAAAACAGAGAATTCAAAAATTTCAATAAAACCACAATTTTATTGAAAACTATACCAATAATACATTTCAATAAAACCAACACTTTTATTGAAATCCATTCAAAATATCTTTTCAATAAAACCATAATTTTTACTAAAAACAATATTACATGCATCAAAACTAAATAAACATTTGGAAATAATCATTTTAAAATAATGTTACTATATTTACTTTCCATAAAACAACAAATTTTCAAAAATTTCATAATATGTCACCGACGAAGGTTTCAAACAATAATTGTGCAGTAATTATTCAATCGATTTCACATAAAACAACCAATTTGAAATCAATCCATTAATTCCTAAGTATAGGAGTCGAGAGTGAATCCACATACCTTGGTATTTTAGGAGAAAATTAATAACAATAATGAAACGCCAATAAAACTAGGTTGGATCTCCAAACACCAACCTTAGACCTATTTTCCTATTATCAACATGGACAAATATAATCAAGATCGACATAAAAACCCTTATATTTATCCCAAAAGAGAGTAGATATATGAAAACAGGAGAAAGATTTGGATGTAGATCTAAGAATAAACTATGAGAAACTACTATAAATGAAGAATTAACAAGGTAATATAGCTTCAATTCACCAAGATAATCCTTTGGATAACCTATAGATTGATGGGAGAAGCCTCAGCAGTCTTTATGAAGAAGGAATCTCAAGTTAAGTTAGATTTTGGGAATCAAAGGTATTTTGAGGTAAAAAAGTGTGAGAACCAATTTTTATGGATATAACTTTTATACCATGCACAATTAGTCACGTGGTTAGGGAAACTGTACACCAGCCTCTTCCTCAAGGAGAAAATCTAACAATTTTCCCACATGGTTAGACAAACTATGAGCGAACCCTAAAAAAGAAAAATGCCCCACATTTCACAGTTTCTCAATTGTAGCTATACAGTTTGGAAAAATTCATGCCTACCTATATACCTTCCCCTTAGCCTCTATATAATGGTGCAAGGTTTCATGTATGAGTTTAATGGATACCAAAAACCATGTTAAAACAATGCACCATTAGTAAAGTCCAAAAAACATTCCAAAAAGGTTTCCAAAGCCTCCAAAACATCAACCAAACACATTATATATTTAAAATACAAAAATATGGGGTTAATTACTTGAAATTGAGGGGGATATAGTCTCCCCACCATTGGTACTTTTGTCCATGGAAAGAAGAAAACCATCATTTTTTTAATGATTTTGGCCAATTATGTTTTATTTCTATCTCCAATTCTGAAATCACATCCTAAATCTAATCATGTTTCCAAAAAACCACACTATATCACTATTTTTTCATGAATTACTTCATCTTAACTATCAACAATCCACATATGTATATGCACCAATGATGAATCCAAATGTAGGTCAATGTGATCCCTTTCAACCATGTAGATAGGATCAGACTAATAATTTCTCAACAAGAAACATGAAACACATTGTGAGCTATACATAACCAGGGTGTAAAAGGCAACTAATATTCCACCACATCAACCCATTCATTTATCTCAGAAGGGACAATGTATCGAGGATATAAAATTCCCTGATTCCCAAAATGATGATGTCCAAGAATTGGAGAGATCCTACAGAACACATTATCACTCACCCTAAAGTACAGTGACCATTGACAATGATATGCATATGATTTATGAGGTATTTGAGCCATCTCTATTTGTTTCATGATCAATTGGATATTATCTATTATTTATCGAACAAGGATCAACCCAAAAACTGAAGTCTCACATGTTCCCACCCAAAAAATTGGTGAATGGAAAAGAAACTGATACAAAGCATTAAAATAATCCATTTCATCAAGGATTGATATCTTTCGTAATATAAGAACTCTCCCAAATGTGTATTATATTCCCATAAGCCATTAAAATCCATTACACAATCCCACAACATGTCTTCCAACATTTGAATCATCCTTTGCGATTTCCCATCCATTAAAGGATGATACACCATAACCATAGTCAACTGAGGCCCAAGGGATTTCTGTATGGAATTCCAGAAATGTGACATAAACCTCATATCTCTGTCTGAAACTATCGAAACTGGTATTCCATGCTTCTTTATCACATTTCTAGATTTGATTTTTGACATGTTCCCCACTGTACTAGATTTATGAATAAGAATAAAATGAGCCCCCTTTGTAAACCTACCCACTATCAACAATATGGAATTATGTTTCTGAAACATTATATAGAGACCTTGGAAAAGATTCATCACTATCTTCTCCCATTTCCAAACAAGAAAAGGTGAAGACTAGAATATAACTTCTAGTCACTTATGTTATGACGTAACATGATGACAAGTTAAGAATCAGGAAAAAGAATCATTCTCTTTCTTTTTCATACGGGTGCACAAAAAATATTTTCTCATCACCAAAAACAACATTTATTATTTCATGATGAACAAACCATCTTGAATGGTGGTAAACATGAATAAGTTGTTCCTGATAATCCATAGGTACAACCATATAATTTCTAAACCACAACACTGAACTCTAATCTATTATTCATCCCTCAAGGGTCTCTCTACTTATAGGTTTTGAGACTATATTCATGCATTCTGTATCAAATATTTGTACATCTTTAAACATCATTACTAAATTAGGAACAAAATAACTAGAAATAAAACTACAACGTCACATTGATAAAAATATTCCATGTGCATGTCAGTGATGACCGACATTAACTATCACTGGTATGATGCCTTTTTTCATCAGGACATAAAAATTTTGTCTTAGTGCATATTCTATATAATTTTATCTTACCCATTGTATACATAAATTCAAGAACAAAACTTTTGAGATAATCCACACATATTCTTTGAATTATTTTTAAAAAAATTTGTGATGAATTATCTTTCAATATCATTTGATTCGAAAACATAGTGAATTTTTCAATAAAGAGGTAATGGTGCCAAGTCTTCAAAGAATGCACTATGACAGATAACACCAAATTGTGTGTTTGTTAATTATTCTCATGTAACATCATCTTCCTTGAGCCATATGAAACAGCATGATCTCCTTTCATGAGAAAACATCCCAACCATGGTCATGAAGCATCATGAACTCATATCGATTCACTATTCAATTCCACCCATACACCGATGTTTTAAACAAGTTTTGTAATGAATATTCAAAATATAATAATAAATTTCACTTCTTTTTTTATTCAATTAATTAATTTTTTCCATATTATAAAGTTCTATTATACATGTTTTTATGTTTTCATTGATGGTACAGGTGATTTGGATGTTCGGAGATCATCCAAAAGAAAATGGGCAAAACTGCATGGCATCCCATGGACATCTATCCACTGTTTTGAACTATAAGAGAATTATGTGCTTCCAAATGGTCAACAACTTGGTGTTAATCTCTAAAACAGGACTTTATACAAATCTTATTAATGAACTGAAGCCTAATTAGGCCATTTTTTGGCCCAACCGAACCATTATGTCCAGGGGACAGAATCTTCCCAAATTCAAAAGTGTATTTCTTTCTCTTGACCATGTCTCCCAATCTGGTTGCCTAATGGACACAGAATTTGACAAGGTGATAGTCAAGAGGCTGTCCAACAACTCTTTTCTTTTGTTCAAGTCGTTATATGGCTTTCTATAATTCTAAAACCGATACACAAGTGGTATCTCAAAAAGAGGGTGCCCAAAACCATGTTCCATTTTGGCTATAAAAAGGCACCATGGGCAACTCATTTGTAAGTTCGACCAAGGAGTGAAGTGATGCCAATTTGGATTTCCATAGGAGTAAACTCCTCATTATATAATTTATAGAGGCACCTATCCTCAAAGGGGGATCAATAATGAATAATGAGTTCACTTGAGCATCATCTACCTCCTGATGTCGAGCTAAACTGTGGACGGTAATTTCAAGGGAGCTACACACACTTGGGAGGGGGTTCCAGAACTTGTTCTTCTACTGGTTTTGTATAATTTGTGTACTAAATGTTTCACTTATTTCTTATGTTGACATTAGCCTCCCCTTATTTAACTTCTATTGTTATAATTAAGTGAAACACATTTTATTTCAACACTTATTGGGTTTAGATTTCAAGTGAGAATCTTGGGTTGTTCCGATTGGACAAGAAAAGAGTCCTATTTATCTCACACATACATAAGATTTTAGTATGCATTGTTAGCCTTTATTCTCTATTATATATACCCAAAACATGATAACACAATTTTTGTGTCATGTGAGGGTTTTTGGGCATCGTTTAAGAGGAAAGAGGAAATTTGATATCTTGACAACCATCAACCAATGGATTCCATTAAACTATATGTATCTTTCAGAATGTTGAACTCACCAAGATGTGTAGAGAACTGTAAATGATCTTATTATATCATAATTATAAAACACCACATTTATTTATCAACTATTAAACTATTTAAATCAATTCATTTTCTTTTATACTATTTTGAAACCACCCCTCTTTTAGTACTTCTTATTAAAAACAAACACTCTAAACCCACCAATGGTCCTTGAGAGACGACTTAGGGTATATCCTAGACTAAATATAAACTTTAAAATCATAATAAATTTGATGTGTCACGATAGCATGTTCAAATCACAATACACAATGTACTATTATCCTTATTTTGAAAAACCCATGATTGGTGATCATATACAGATTACATTAAGATCATGAAAAGACCCCTAACATTCCTCCTCCCATTGAAATGGAATATTATTCCTTGTCAATGCTTTCATTGGTGAATCTAGTCATGAAAAATCCATAATAAAGCATTGGTAATAACTATCTAGGAAAACGAAACTATATTTTTTAGAGACATTCATTACTGTTTTCAAAGATATTATAAATGATATTTTACAGGATCCACATAAACACTTTTTTTAAAGATTACATGGCCAAAAAACATACATATTTTATCCAAAAATCAACCTTTTATAGTTTGGAATACAATTGATGATCCCTTAAGATTCCAAAAACTATCACCAAGTGTTTTTCATGCACATACCATGTCCATGAATACACCAACATTTCATCCATAAACACCACTTTATAAGAATCCAGCTACCTATGAAATATATGATACATCAATTATATAAATATATTGAGTGCGTTCATATGAATAAAAGGAATTACTATATATTTATAATGTCCATATATACTTCTCAAAGCTATATTTGGAATATCCTCATTACCAATTGGAAATTGGTGGTATCCAAATCAAAATTAAATTTTATTGAACCACTGAGCTCCCCTCAGTTTATTGAAAAAGTCACCAATGTGTGGGTGTGGGTACTGATTCATTATCATGACTTGGTTAATATTATGATAATATATACACACAAAAAGGGTTTCATCTTCCTTTTCAATAAAAAAGGATGGTTCTACCATAGAGTCGTGCTCGGATGAATGAACCCTTTGATTTTAAACTCACCAAAATACACTTTCATCTTTCTTAATTATTTTGGTTCCATCCGATAATATTAAAGGAAAATAGGAATGATCCTTGGAAGGTGATCAGCTATAAACTGCACATATCTTCTTGGTGGAAACCCTGATAACGTTTTTAGAAAAAATCCATGAACTAATTTACAACTTCTGGAAAAATGATGTTCTCGATCTCTTCCATCGATGCCAAAGTCAATGATGCCAACTGATATGAGGTCATTCCAACTAATGGTGTTACCAATCCAATTTACCTTACCTATACATTCCTTTATGATCTAAAACTATACTTGACATCATCCTCGTTCGTGAAACTAACTATTCTTTAAAAATAGTCATTATGATACTTGAACATTTTAATCAAATACATACCAAAGATTATACCATAGGACTCCATATCTAGAACATATAACTCATGTATTAGCTTATCTTATTAGATAGTTATAAAACATTATTTACACAAAAAGGATTAAAATTCTCTTTTACTAAGAAGATTATTATGTTGTAACACAAAAAGTGTCATCTCAACATTTCAACCCAGTAAATCAGTTCCACAAGAATCAATGAAAAAATGAGATGTGACAGTATCAATGATTTCATAATGGTAGAATTCAAAATAATCATAATTATCACCATTGATGGTCAAGATTGGTCATCCACAATAACCAGATCATCTTGATATAATTTTTTTATCACTAACTTTATTCCTGGTTTCCCTATTGATATTTCCCTTTATTAGGAGTCATAGTATTCTGAGAATCACTAAACCCAGTTCTACTATAAAGACAAGATTGATTCAGATTCCCTTGTCTAGTTGAATTATACGACATACGTGATACATGATAAGTATCTCGAATACCTAAACATGGAGCACTAGGACAATAAAATTAAATATTCCCATTCTAATTGAAATTGTGTCATGCTCTAGGTGGATTTGTACATTGTCGCTTCATGTGGTCATATGAGCCACATTGAAAAAACCCAGGCTTTATCTTTTTCTTTAGAGGAATATTAACCCATCCAACTGTCTAATTATGAACCATCCAACTACCTTGGAAATAAATGTCCCTCTTCCTATTTCATCAAACATTATAGTTCCGAACATTTCCCATACATATCTACATTCTCCCTCCACCCGTACCTCCTAATATGTCCCTTTCTACCATAGTATCTATATTTCCATCATTGTATAATCTATTATATAAAGCATTATAATCTTTAAGAGAATATTTTATCTCAGCATAGACTCAAAGATGTGTGCCTTGAATGACACACTAGCCGCAACTTCAGGTGTTGGGCACACTAAATCCCATTTTTGAACATATATAAATATAATTATTTGTTAAACAACTCTTAAAAATCCTCCCATTCAAGGCCTTAGTATAATTTAACATACACAACTAAATCCCATCATTTTCATGCAAGATCCTCTAGAATATATATTTCTATATTGACTTTAATCTATTATGGTGTGCCAAGGAAATATATGATTTGATTCATCCTATAGAGCCACACTTATTCTCTCTTTTTCTCCAAATCACCCCAAAAGACGGGTGGATTCTAATTCAAGAACATGACAGAAATATCCACTCTCCTTATTTTATAACTCATGTTCCCACTATCCATAACCTATAATGGTTGGACAATACACTAAAATAACTAGTGGTAAAAATGTGTTTCATGAGAAAAAACATTTTCTATATCGTCCGCCATTTGGTTCCCAAAAACCCTACAATGTTCATGTTTATATATAGACAACAAATTCCATAAGTCTCTCTCTGGAATCTAATGGCATAATAATTTCAAATTCTACCACATCAATCTATCACAACATTTATTTCCAAAATTAATTATTTCTATATTAAATAATTTTTTAAAATCTCTCCATACATTTTAATGTCAAACCATTTTCAAAATAAGTATTTCCTTCATTTTTAAAATCTCCCATTTGAAAACATCTTTAAATTTTGTCAAAAATCAATAGTTTTGTACAAAATCATATATAATTACTTGAAATTAAATATGCACTCTTAGTGGAATTAATTTTTATAATTCATGTCATGATTTTTTTATTCGTTAAACAAATGAAAATTAGATTTCATATTCTATAAGTGTATCCAAAATACAAATGTACTCAAATCTTTGCTAACAATATTTTCTTGATAAAAATTTTAGCTACTTATTTTTATGCTCTGAATTTCATGTCCCGACAATCCAACATTATTATACCAACACAACAAAAGGAATATACCAGAATGAATTTCAGTTCCAAGACCGAGTGAACTAAAGGAAAATTGTTAGTCAAGGACAGAACATGTTGATAACAATTTCTCCACAAAGATAAATAGAATGACCAAGACTTATAAAACTTTTAATTTCCCACCCCTCCTCATTGGCTTGAGGAGGTCAATGGGCATTACTTGGCCTTAAGTAAGAAACGAAATCACCAATGTATGGTAATAAACACCAAGGGCTTCATTAATAGATAGGGGATGATTTGACCTTTTAAGATAATATGACATAACCAATAATACCATAGCAAATATCCACTACATGATTTCTAATGAAAATGTAAAACAACAAAAAGTAAATCCAGAGATATGAAAACCAAACTAAAAGGAGCATCAGAATGGAAGACTACAAGGAATAAAAGTAAACAACGGAGGACAAAACTAATAAAACCCAAATACTCCAAGTACATAGTTTCATAAATTAAAAAATTATCCATGCTCCAATGTCAAAATAAATATACCATGTGTCATGAAAGACCACTAGAGAAGTTTAATATTTACCTTTCCCTACTTCTTGATAAACAATATCTAGAAAAGCACCGAAGTGATAAAGTAGGGTTGAGTGATGATACTCAATGGGATTTTCTAAAATGACTTCCATACTGAGTCCATAATGATAAAACAAGTTAGGAAATTTATATAAATCACATTATATAATACAATTGAAAATAATTTATAAAAATATACTCATATCAATAAAAAAATAGGTTTCTATGCCAAAACATTTTCCATGAAATTAATCAAAAAAAATCTATAAAACCATTTCAAAAATTTAATTTGTTCATAATTCGTTCTATTCCATATATCCACACATCCAACCATGGTTTCAACTATAGAACACCAAATACATACGAGTTTTGATTAATCCTTTAACTAAGACACCACATAAAGAACCATTTTTTGATGGAGAATGTCCATTCCCTTATCCATCCAAAAAATTATGGAGAAAACATCATACCCTTATCCATCTCAAATTTACATGAACACACACCAACCCTTCATTCCAAAACCAATTCCAAAACAACCATTTCAACTATTTCAATAAAACCACACTTTAAATGGAAACCATACCAATATAACATTTCAATAAAACCAACCATTTTATTGAAAACCATTCCAAAAAAACAGTTCAACAAAACCAACTGTTTTATTGAAAAAACTATTCTATGACTTAAAACCAAATAAACATATAAAAATCATCATTTTAAAATCAATTTACTTTATTCAATTTCAACTAAAACACCCAATTTTGAATGATACCATAATATGTCACCAAATATGGTTTATATAAATCATTTCACAATAATTTCACAATTAATTTCATAGAAAATCACCAATTGTAATTCAAACCATTATATTCGAAGAAGAGGATTCAAGAGTGAATCCACCTACCTCATGATTTATGGAGAAAATGAAGAACCAAACTAAAATACCAATGAAACCATCATAAATCTCATAAAATCAACCATAGATCTTATCCCTTATTATGAAAAATGCTAAATATAATCATGATTGGAATCAATAACTTTATATCTATCCAAAAGTTATATAGATCTACGTAACCAAGAGAGAAAGGGAAGTATATCTATTAAGAACAAATAACAACTACCATTAATGAGGACTTACCAAGGGAATAAAAATTCAATATAGCTATAAAATCCTTTGGATCACCTTCTGATAGATGGGATAATACTTTACAGCCATTAAGAAGAAGGAATCTAGAGTTAGGGTTGATTTGTGGGAAAACAAGCTAATTAGTGGTAAAATTGTGTCTGGTCCACATTTTAAAGATCTAACATTTAAGCCATGCATGGTTAGTCGCACATTTTGGAAAACCATGTTTTAATAGTGTTCCATCCAATGACTCAATGAGGACCTCCCATGGTTAGACCATATGGATAGAAAAACTGTGTTCTAATCATGAAAAATATCACTATCAGGCATTGCATGTTTTTTCTGTGGTGGTTGTATGGTTTGGAAAAATTGTGTGCCTACACAAGTTCCATCCCCTTAGCCCATGTCTCACTATTCACAGGTTCTTAATGGATTTTCATAGTTTCCAAAAACATTTCTAAAACCAAGATCTTATATGAAATCCCCAAAAACATGACAAAAGGATTCCAAACTCTCCCAAACTTCCCCCAAACACATTATATATTTAAAATAATTAAATGAAGTGTTACTTACCTGAAACTGGGGGTGCTAAAAGTTTTATGTGTGTGTATATATATATATAATTTATATAAAAATAATTATACTTATTTGGTTATAATATATCCTCATCCTCATTATTTTAGAATCCATTGAAAAATGATAATGTTGCTCATGCGTACATGTGGATTTCCACCTCCACGGTGTGGTGTGATAAATTTTTATTATAAATTTAAGATAGATAGTAATAAATATATATTTAATTAATATATATGGTATAAATGGTATTAAAATTATTATGTGATGGTAAATTATTATATACCTTTATTTTGATCCATCCATCGAAATAATGGAAACAACGTCCATGCGTACGTATTGCCTACTGTATCCATGAAAAGTGTAGTTCATTTTTCTATCTATACTATTTCGGATGAAACTAACTATGTATATAAAGAATTTATATGATATATACATAATTATTAAACATTATTATGATTATTTAACCTTGATCAATATACAAATAAAAAATAACTAAACAAAACATACTTGAAAATCAAATAAGTTATAATATGGAATAGTGATATTAATAAAGAACTATTAATAAACAAAGAGTAAAAGGTTATAATTAAGAATATAGAGTGTTATATATTCCCAATGAAATAATGATACTTGGATGCATATTTTTAAGGTTTTTATATTAAAAAGTAATTTTTTATTTGGACTATTAATAGATATGTTTCTGAGGATAAAATAATGTAATCTACTTCCAAATAAACATATAACATTTAGTATCCTTCGGTTATTCAGAGAAATTGCATATTTTTTATTCATTTTCATATATTTATATACTGAAGAGTCTAAAATAATGTTTTTAGGGAAAATCCCACTTTTACTAATTTGTTAGTACAAAATACCTTTTCTTACACATCATTTTTTTCTAAAAAAGTTAAAAAAATTTAATATTCATTTAGAACTCAATAGAGTAGTTTTTTCCAATTATTACATTTAAGTATTTTTATAATGAATCTTATTATCTTTTTCTTAATGAGTTACTTTTTTACTTTTTATCGAAAAAAATGAAAGGAATTTTCTGTTTAATGTACACGACATTAACAAAATTTTCAACCATCATGGCCAATAAATTCATTGAATATTAAATTAATAATCACCAAGAATATTATAAATGAACTAATTTATTTATAATTTTGTAAATTATTATATTTTAAATAAGTGATTACAATGTGAAAATGTTACTTCCCTAATAAATGTTTTAATCAACTTTTAACAGTGTTTCTATTCATCGTAGACAAAAAAATCTTGATTTTACCAATGTTATTCTGGGGATGTGATCCATCGATATCGACATTATTTTTTAGATGGTTTATGAATATGTTAGAAAGATTTTTATGAAGTCTAATTCTTTTACATAAGTTATGAATTGATTAAAATATGAATTTTTTATGAACCCCATTTCATTTCCATGGGTTATTCTATGATGAAATTATTATGAAACCTATTTAATTTTCGCGGGTAATAATTTAATAAAGGTTTATTTCTCTTTTTTCACACATGTGTATGATTATCATTATTTAATTTGTGGGACCAAAATAATATTTCCCTCTAATTTATTGGTTAATGATTTATATCTCATGTGTTTATTATGGGAAACATGTTGATGTGCTTGGTCCTATATGAGAAATATGTTTATGTTCTTGATATAATATGGGAAACAAGACAATGTTCTTAATCTATTATTGGAAACAAGTCGTTTTGATTGATCAATTATAGGAAACATATGTTGATTTATTATCAGTTATGAGTTGATAGTCTCGTAGTTAAACATTACATATGATATTATTTTTATTATAATGATAGTCCCATACTTATATAACATCGAATTATGGTTCATGATTGACTTATTCTGATTTCTCACTCTAATTAATCACGTATTTGGAAATGATATGTTTTCATACCATAAATTATTGGAAATATCTACGATATGTTAGGAGGGAACTTTTTATGTTACATTTATGATGTCATACACTTATGTTCATCTTATGATTTCATATGATCTTTGATTGATATCTCTCATGTTTACGATTGTTGAGCATCTAATATAATCATCTCTTATGTTTCATTTCTCTATGTTACGATGGAAAGCTTTAAGTAGGGTAATTATATGAATAATACATATTATGAAGATCTATATGGGATATTTTAAAGATAATTCGTGAATAAGCATATTTTTTATCTAGTATATAAATAATAATCACCTTTATGGTCATTGGGAAAGAATTGTTTATGTATTTAATATTATTATAAAAATAATTAATATTAATATTTGAAATCCTGGGTCATTATACTTCCCAAATTCATATTTAATAAAATTTCCATTAAACTTTTTTTGTTTTAAGGTTTTAAAATGAATCCAAAGGAATGTTTCTTTATCCTCATGAATTTTAGAAAATACCGAAGTATCATTAATTAAACATAACAAAAAATTTATCCAAATAGTCATGGAAAAAATAAATTAATTAGATCTATGAAAAAATTGGGAATTATACAACCCATATGGAATAATCACAAACTAATAATACCCCTTTCTTTTTTGAAACAGATTTTTTGGAATATATTCTTCTTTCAAATTCAACTGGTTGTTCCTTTATAGGAGATCGATCATTAAAAAAGGCTTCTCTTGATAGAGATGATCAGAGAAATTTTAATTTTGATGAAATGGATACTTGTTCTAAATAATTTTTTTATTCAAGAATATATAGATAATAAAAAACCACATTTTATCGTCATTATTTTTAACATTGAAATCTAGAGAACCCCATTATGAAGTTAATGGTTTAATCAAAACTTTATCAAGAAACATTGGTGACTAACTTATCAATTCCAATAGTTTTACATTAAACAGTATATATGGGTTTTGAAATTACATTATCATTAGGAACATAGATAATAGTAAATTAAACCACTCAATTAAGAATAGTACGAGGAAAATAATAAGGAAATAAATCCATATGATCGTATTCACCTGGGGCATCACTAATATGAACAAAATAATTTTTTTTAATAACATGTGTTAGGTAAATTTCACTTGAATATTTAATCAATTCTCCCCTTCTTTATTTGTTATCAATGTTATAAAATCATTGAATATAAATTTCTTAGATTATAAATATATCATTTTATGACTAAGTGAATTCCAATACATACCCATAATTAAATAAAACCCAATTATGAGAAGTTCATAAGATCTATAAGGAAAAAATGCCCCACTGATAACAATATATTTATTCATATAAATCATGGTTACTTTAATAAATCCAATATATTTTGCAAATAAAATTCATATACTATTTTCTTGAGGTGATATTCCTATTTTAAATATAAATTTCCAAAAAATAATGTCTTGTGAGGAACCAGATTCAAATAAATTCTCAATATAATTTTCATAAATAGGTAAAATACCTATGCATAATTCATTAAATGGACCAACATCAACCATAGTAGTATAAATAGATTTTTCCACACCACATTACTTTTGTTTTATATGATTTACACCTAATGTGACTAAAATGGAACACATGTTTTCATAATAACCAAACCCATTGTATGATACCCCCTAATTATATTGATTAAGTATCTTTTCTCTATAGTAACCTCTAATGTTATCAAACTCACCAAACAACTAATAATTTTCAGATCATATTAAAAATTCTTGAACTTTTTACCAAGATTAGAAAATGTTATGGGTTTTACATATAGGTTACTGAGTTAGCATATTTTAAATTTCATGCAGCCATTATCACTTATTACACTTGTATTCATGAGGCACATAAGGGTTAGATAATTCGAACACAACATTCTCAACACAATGAAAATTATTATTATAAATTATAAATTTCCATTAGGTGAAATCACCTGTTTATTATTTTTTTCAATCCTGAAAAAATATATTAATTTATATACTATTTTCCTTAATATAAAATAGTTTGTATATATCCAAAATTGTAAAATTTTTATCATGAACAGTGACTAAATCCTCTTCATTTTGAATAAATTAAAAAAAATTTTTTACTATTTTGAGTCTAATTTCTATAGGGAAATATGTCTGCAGGAAAAAATAATTAAATATATCCTAATACACTACATCAGTATATTCTAACTCTCTAGTATTCTTAACCAATGACCACTATCGATTATAATCCCCTTCAAAATGATAAATGGAAAACATTATTTTTGATGTTCTCAAAATACTTTGTCTTCAAATATCTTTTCCATATAATTGATCTATCTATTGAATACAAATTGATATGAGGTTCCACCAAATGTTCGAGAGTTTTTTTGGAAATAAAATCACAATAATAAACAAATTTTTATTTGGTTAATCTAGTTTCCCTCAAACAATAATTCCACCATAATTTAAATACTTAATCAACTAATCCCTCACTACATCAAACTGATCTATTATAATTCTAACCATTCTAGGTTGTTAATTTCGATAGATATTTTCCTCTTACTACCTTCCTAATTCAGCATCCCAATTTCCTCTATGGAAAACCATTATAAAGTGACCTAGTTTAAAATATTTAACAAGATAGTCATTGAATTTAATATCATTTCACCATAACCATGATTTTCAATATTTTAAGTGTATTATAATAATATTATCATAATCACTAATATTATATAAATAGTTCCTTTGATGCCAACTATAATAAACTAGCCATAAAATGTTACGTAATCTTTTGTTTTAGATAATAATTCAATTTCACACATTTTAGAGATCATTACAATTTAGTGTTATAGAAAATTAGTTAAAAACATTTATAGAAAACTCATATATTAAAATATGGACACTTCCACTCAATATATATTTCCCCCATAATATAAAAATTTTAATTTGAAACAAATTTTCTTTACATCACATATTATCATGACATTCAACTTGACTTCTTTATTATACCTACGCATCCTAATACCCAATGAAAAACATTTAAAAACATGGGATGAGTATAAACCATGGTAAGGGATATAAAAGAAATAAATTCATTAGACTATTGGAAAACATGAAAATCCATAAATCTTTTACATTATCCACATTATTCATTGATTGTATAAGATAAATCATATCCACATAGAAAAACATTATTTCAAAATGAAAACCTTTAGAACAATAAAAAACTATTAACCTTTGTAGCCATCTTAGAGCATTGTACTCATTACTCATGATCACTCGTATTAGAATCAATTATATCCTTATTAAAAATATAATAGAAACCTCTTTGATTAACTATATCCTTCTTTAATTTGATGATAATGAACATTACCCAATTAATTCGAGAGGTATATGAGCATAACCCATTATAAAAGCAATATCTGGCTAACATGTTGTATAATTTGTATCAGGATCACACATTTTATATATTGTACTGGGATCACACATCATCTTCTCTAAGTCAAAAGTATCATATGATAATCAAAAAAATTAGTCATCTAACATTTAATCATTTGACCCTTTAAATACAATTTTAAACACTGAAGTAAATAATAATCCATTTGTGTATAAATAAATGAGGAAATGCCGTTTATTTTGAAACAATATTTAAAATAATAAATTTCAATAGTATTGTGTAAATTTTTTAATTTTAAAATAACAATGGAAACACGTAAATGAATATTTATATCATTGATAATTCCTAATGACTGAAAATTATATTCATGACATTAAAATTAAAAAAAATAGCTATGATAAAAGTTACTTGTTTAGAAAAAAAGAAATATATTCAATTTACAAAAATTAAAGAAACAAATATTTATTCAAAAAGAAAATTTAAATTAAATATAATTAAATATAATAACATTCCTGAAACATTTTAAAGAAAATAGAAATAGAAAGAAAAATATTTTTAAGGGTTGCATTTGAACATTTGTTTAATGAAAAATAACATAACATAAATACAATCTAGCATCGTATGTTCGTTAAAACAAAAATTATAAAAATTACTGAGTTATTTTCTTGATTAATAAACATTTTCATGTTAATTTTATTTTAATTATCCCTATTATTCCATTTATGAATTTTTATTTATTTATTTAATCAGTTAAGTTTATATCAAACGTTTTAAGGATGTTTAGTTCATAATCCCAAAACTAATTTTGTAAGATTAACATAGTTAGATGTTTTGGTTATTCATCATATCCATAATATTTATCATTAAATTATTTTATTTATATTTTAAATACAATTTCATAACCATCCATGAATGTATGGCATGAAAAATGAATGACAGCACCTCATGAAGGTGGTAGTCCATAGGTACGCATGAAAAAATTTAACATTCTCAAGGGATTGAAAGGTAAAAAAATTGATTATTAACTTTCATTAAAGAGTTATTATTATTTTATTAATATAATATGTATTATTTAAATAAATCATAATAACCTTCCTTGTGATGGGGTGATGAAAAATGAAACACATCGCTTTGTGGAGGTGGTAATCTACATGTACGCGAGAGTGATGTATGCATTTCCTAAAAGACTGAAAATGAGATGAAAATGTGAAATTACCTAATCAAAATAAAATTTAAATATATTTAAGATACAAATTTTATTATTTAATCATGGTAGAAATATGTATTTTTAGGTATAAGATGAAATATGTGTTTAATAAGTCATTTTTAACTAATACCTTCACCTCAAAAACACTTTATGAATTACACTTTATTCCTTCTATATTTGGTATTTTTGTGAACAAATTACATCTATGAAGTATTTAGTGATGTTAGTGAGAGACTTGGGTAGGTATTGGTTATTATAGAGTTCTCAAAACGTTTTAGTAGAGGATTATAAGAGGTTTCCTTTTATAAGAGAGGGATGGGTCACCCATGGAATTACTAAATGTTTTAAATTAATATAAATTAGTTTTTTTTAATGTGAAACGAAATAGATATATTAAGAATATAGGATGAGTATGAGTCTAAATATCATCATAAATTGAAATATGGATAATTTTATGTAATGTTATCACCCTTATCTCTTAATTTTAATCCCTGAAAACTCTATTGATGATTACCTTTATATCATTGTTTTTATACTATATGAGTCAAGAATATTAATATAATAGTCCATGTGACCCCTAAGTGATACAGTTTTTATATTATAGACCATATACCATTAATTTCTCTAAATATTATTTTTTTACTAATTTTATGTGATGAAATAAAATATTACTTAATATAATATACCATTATAGTCATTTTTAGGGATATTCACAAATTTTGATTTTAACGACAACTAGATTCTGATGGGATTCAAAAATAATATTTTAGAGAATAAATTATATATAATATTTTCCTGAAAAAAATTAAACATAATATATCATCAAAAATTAATTACTGTTAATATTTTTAAAAATCAGTTCCTTGGTTTATCCATAACTTGAGTGAGCACACTTTTGTTGTTCTATAAGAATTCAATGTACTTATTAAATTAATAATGATTTTAAAAAAAATTAACATGATGAAAAAAATACATTTCAATTATAAATTAACATTTATAATATAACATAGCCTCTTTTTATCCAAATTTAAAAAAATTAGAGATATTAAACTAGTGAGTTTCATTTTATTGTTATTCTATACATTTAATCACAGTAAGTTCAATATCAAATTAATGTAGAAAAAACAGAACTTTTTTAGATTCTTGGATGGTTATGGTAGAAACATAGTAATATAATTAAATAAAATCAACTTTTTGGATGATTTTATGGACTAATTTCATAGTTCTAACCATGTTTTAATCATTTTACCCTTACCAAGGTGAAAAATATTTAGTTTGACTATAATTAATAATAATAAAATAAAAGAGGGAACAATTTACCAAATTTTATCATTCTAAATAAAAAATATAATATATTTTTAATTATTAAATATCTATTAGTGCAAAAAAATAATTTAATATTAAAATGTAAAATATAATAAAAATAATTTTAAGTAAAATATGTTTTTTCCCAAAACTGAACTTATAGAAAATCCAAATATATACTAATTCCTATTAATAAATTATAATATTTATTATTAATGGAGATTTATGTTACATTAAAATGTAAAGGTACATTAAAATTATATTATTTATTGACAATAAATGATAGATTTAAAAAAATTATTTTTTCCGTTTCACTTTAAAAAATATCTATTGAAAAATCCAAAAATAATAATTCTAAGATAATTTTTACTTGATTATTTTAAATATATATAAAATTAATTTAATTATTTAATTTTTATAGAACATTAAATTTTTCTTCTATTTCATGGGTTGTCCCAAGTACCCAACTTCATAAGATGCCTTATATGATGTTATGATATATAGAATCAAAATTTCTATTATTAAATACATTGTTTGAAAGAATTGCTAATGAATAATCATAATATTCTATAATTAAAAACATATAACTAGTTATAAAACCTAATAATTGAAAACCATAACATTAGAAATATATTTTACATGAAATATTTTCTATGGATGTGACTTATTATATGATAAATTATTATTAAGACCAGTAGTGCATGATTTTCAATTGGTCTTATAAATTTTATATAGAAATTGAAAAAATTATTCATATAACTCGTATATAAGGGTCACTCATTAGTATTATCAATCTATAAGAAATAATTACCTACAACCCTAAAAATATGTTATATCATGTTACCCTTGGCCTGGGTTAACTATCAATCTTTTTTATCACAATAATACAAAAATGGAAATTAAGAAACTTTATTTGAAATGTTGAAATTTATCAATTATTTTTTCATTATATGACATATAGTTTTGATCCATTATAATCCAAGAAAATTTTTATTAATATAATTAATTTGATATATTTTTTAAGATATACTTTTTTATCATTTATCCTTCATGTACATCTTCAAAACATTATGTAGAAATGGATTTTATTTGAAATGATTCACGATATATAACCTCAAAAAGGACTCATCATACATTTGGATGAGTGTAGGTTACATTATCTTTTTTATATCTTTCACAATATTATATAATTTTTATATAGTAGGTGTAATCGATTAGTTTATGAACTCCATATGATGGTTTACATGAGAACTAGATTTTTATTCTGATAATAGTGAAATGTGAGGACCCAATAGCCTTGTGTTTACCTATTATTTTTAGTGGCTCATAGAATTAGATATAACCTTAATAAAAAAATATTTTTACAACCACTCATCAAGAATTTGTTTTTAGGGTTGGATTTTTTCACAAACACATATAGAAACTAGCTATAATTAGGGGTGGAAATTATAGTGTTGTTTGAAAGGGAAAATTCATATAATAATAGCCCATAAAATAATATGTTTATCTAGTGATATGATCCATGAAAGAAAGTGATAATTTTTTTATAGTAATTAATTATTTACTACTAATTTAATTTAATATTATCACCAATTTATTTTGTTTCTTCAGTAAAATTTTAAACAATTTAATAAAAAATTGGTTTCTATTTTTAAAAAGTTGTGGAAAAAGGTTGAAGTATTTCAATTATAATAATAGATTGAGAAATGTATAATTTAATTTAAATTTAATAAATGGTATGATTGTTTTTTAGTTGATTTAATTGACATTTCATATTTATAAACAATATACCATATGTGAAATTTTAATTTATTGTTATCAATTAATGGTAATATATTTAAATTTTCACATTACATGAAGAAAAAATACATAGAAGGATTTTTTTAAGAGATGCCTTCTAGATACATAGCTCAAAAAAGGATCATAGGTCCATCCTTTGGTATAGCCCCCATTATATAGAGAGGAATGATTAACATGTTGAATTATATTTATTTGATTTTTGATATCAGGCCTCAGATTTATTAAATTTTCAAATAAATTTTAATATTATGTAAGTAAAATTAATTCCATTATGATATTGGGTAATTTCTAGACAATGGAATATGTTTAACAACACAATAAAATGTTTATGTTATATTTTAGAGTAGATTAAATGAATTTTTTTTAGTCACATCAATCACCAAATTTCTCAAATTAGTTCATCAATCAAATATTAGAACTGTATAATGAAATTAATCACCCCCAATTTAGAATTCTATTAGTATATAATTCATTCATGTTCCATGAAAGTGTAGATTTATATAACAATTAAAATTGACAACACATATTATTTTAACTAGATGAATTAATTTATACTTCACTGGGGAAAAAATTGTAATATATTTCATGGTATAAAACATATATTATCTTTAATAAAAATCAAACTTTATTAAGATAATTTATTATTAGAACTGAAAAATATCACTATTAATAAGTTCCTTGTTTAAATGGTTAATCTTGGACTTTTTCTTAGGGGATAATATAGTTAAATGATATATGATACTTAGGTCATAGAAAATTAAATTTTATTATTTATCGATTAAGTTAATTTTAATAAGTTAGTTTATAAATCTTATAAACATAATTCAACTTAATCAATGTTTTTATGCATACACATAATACAATTTTCTTGTAAAAACCCTACATTTGTTCAATGTATTCATATTCTCCAAAGTCATTTCAGGATTCTAAGAATGGTAAATTGTTATATTATTTGTAACCATGATCATGTGGCATATTCATCAATCCTTCCACATACTAATTCATGTACTCAAGTGTAGTGGTTATAGAATTTATTTTATTCACCCTCTACGAGGTTTCCCTATCACACTCATTTAGTCACATAAGGATTAATGCATGTTATAGGTTTACCTCTATGAAGGTCATATAAAGACACCATGTTAATTTCTAAACTTAAATATAATAGGAAATTTAATGTTTTCCCTAATAAAATAGTTTGTATTAATCATCATGTTTGTACCCAATCCAGTGATGTAATTTTGGATCGGAGTGTATAATGTTATTTATTTTCATAATTCCTAATCATTCTCCACGATACTAATTATCTTTTTTAATATTATATATTGGTGGTAAAAAATTATTATTGGATTACTCACTACAAAAACCCTGCATAATTATCATCTATAATTTCCCTAAAGTGTTTGTAGTGGTTATCATCACCTGACCTTGAACTATTTGAGAAATATATTTTTATGACCTTAAATTTCATGTTATACATTCATAAATTACTGAATCAATTAAGAAAAAAAATTTAAAATATGATCATCTCAACATGAAACAAGAATTTTTACTATACACACACATTTTTAATACCCACATTATTGTCATACTTTCTTCACTATTTAACAATGTTTCAATTTCTTCTCATTCCATTGTTAGGTGTCCCCCAAAGTACACATTTTATAATTTTCATAATGATCCCCAACATATTTTGATATTTGTTTGAAATTGTAAATAGATACCACTATTAACATCATGTATAAAATTCTACTTTTTAAAAAACCACAGAACCTCACATATAGAGTGTTTTGAAAAAGTACGTAATCTTCGATCATATTCTACATGACATTAAATTATGATAATACTCAATATGAAATTTTTCTATAATATTTTTATTTAAGACATTGAATCATGAATGCAGCCCCAGGAAATCATTAAACTAGAATATTAATATCTGAAAACATATTGACTATTAAATAATTTAATTTTTTTGGAAGATATTACCTATATAGTAAATACAAGAGTTTTCATTTATTTACAACATTCAATGTTTATGAGTATCATTACATTTTTAATATTATGTTAAAATGTTAGTTTAAATGAAATATGATTTAATTAAATAATGTGTTAAATATGGAATCATGACGTATTTCAATAATAAGTGTATAATCTACGAGAAATTAATATACTAGAAAAAAATTAACATTGTGAAATTATTCAACCTCTTATTCTATCAATTTTGACATTTTTACTCCCAAATGTTATGATTATTTCCCACTAAGGTGGAAAATTGTGGAATGGGATAGAAATGTTATAATAATTGGTAAATATAGATCAAAAACACCAAGATAATGGATCAAATCATTTTATTAGTATGGTATAGATTAACGAAATTTTATTTAAATATAATTGTTATTACACTCTACAAATAAAAATGTAGATTTAATTCAAAAATTTGAACAAAAAGAAATTTTAATCTATTATAATATTAAAATATATAATAAAAAGAATATAGATAAGCATATATAATTACAATTGAATATAAAAAATAATAAAAAATAAAATATAAGAATAATGTAAAGTATTTGAATTGAGTTAATATTTGATTAATTTAATGATTTTTTAAATTCTATTCTAAGACACCTGAACCTTGGAGCCAGTAACCTAAGACCCAAATTGAGATTCTAAATTCATTAAATAATGTATATCTGTTACTAGAGAAATACCACATATATCAAGTGATAATGGAAACAAGGGTGATTGATTTTAATTTAAAAATAAAACCATAAATTCTTCTTTCTCATATAAAAAATTGTGAATTTAAAATTACTACAAAAATAAGATCTGAGACAACCAAATTTACAAAACAAAAACCAAATAAAATGAAACAAAAAATTGAAATTAAACATTATTTAATAAATAATAATAATCTAAAAAAATTACTATATATATATCCAAAACTACTATACATATGTTATAACGATGGATCATTATTGATAATAAAAATTTATTCTTTTTACCTCCATAACATATAGAGAAGTCAACATTTCTATTGATGGTCACATATTGGGTGTGAGTTTTAAGCTAAAAATATTTATCCAAGACTCCAATTCACATCCATGGAATAATGATTTCATTATGCAACACTAATAAAACCTAATAAATGAAAAAATTGAAATTAAAACAAAATATTTATATATAATTTAAAAAAATAGAATTTCTTTTGAAAAAAGTTTTTACTAATTTAATACCAAATCATAATTGAAACCAAAATCAATTATTTCAACAGAAACATTTTTTTATATAAAAATTATATCAATGAAAAATATCTTTTTCTCTAAGTTCCAAGAATAAATTGTTTTCCAAAAAATAATTAAAAACACTATTCTCAAAATTATAATGAAAATTCCTCATGTTCCTAAATTAAATTCATCATTACATGGATTAATAATATTTACAAAATGGAAACATCAAATTTTTTAGCTTTTATTGATAGGGAGTGTTCTTATGTATAAACTATATTCATAATCAAATCCCCCACCATAGTGTGTATTTTGTTTTCTCAACATTTATCACCCCATTTCTCAATAAAATTTATTGGATATCTAGACACCCATTCCAATGGACTAATACATGTGGTATCAAAAAATATCTTACTAAATTGTTTAACATTTCCACACAATAAATGTAGAAAAAGAAGAAAATTTATAATAGACCTTATTTCTATTTAATCCATTTCAATGTATATTCATATAAATCACATGAATATGAAATTATATATTTTTCATAATTCAATATTATTTTACAAAATAGTTTACTTCCATTAGAAAAACAAATTTCAAATTACATAGGAAATCATTTCCTTTTAATTAATTTTTTTTATTTTAATTTATAAATATATATTTAATTTTAGAATAGAAATAAAACCCCGCATTCCTATGAAAATAAAATTATTCCATATATCACAAACTTTTTGTAAATTTTAAAATAGAACACAATTCATGTTTATCAAATCTTAATAAATGAAAATCTGTAAAAAAACATTTAATAGATTATCCAGTTCATATAAGAGATCATAAACACCTACATTGCCACATCACTAGTAAAATTTATGTTATTCATAAATCAATAAAAACCAACTTCATGAATGAACTGTATAATCCTCAAACATGGTGAATAAAATTATAAAATTACAAGTTCATGAACTCATAAATCTATTAACCACATTTTCAAATTCGATATAATAAAATGACCTAAAATGGGGGAAGCATAAAATCAATACCCAAAGAGAATCATTGAACCCTAACATTATATTCCTTGTTTATATGATTGATTCTTAAAATAAAGTTGTTTTCATTGATTAATGAGCAAATTATTGTTTCCATGGAATATCAGGAATCGTACAAGACCATGATGTGGTTATAATAGTAGTGAGCTGACCAAAAATGTGTTAAAAATGAATAATAATATCTAACATGCACTGTCATCTCAAATAGTATAGCCAACTATGACACTAACCATGGTACAAATTATTTTTTGAAAAAATACACCCCACAATTTTTTCAAATAGTTTGGATGAAGATACACTTAGGTTTTTGAAGTAAAATGGTAATTTTTTTACTACACAAAATTAGTATGCATAGTTAGCTTAACCGTGATCTTAATCATTCTTCTCTATATAATACTCTATGTTTAAATATTTTCAACAAGAAAATAAGTAAATAACAAAGTAATCATGCCTATAAATTATAGGGAACAAAAATAATCGAAACCATAAGTCTCTTTAATCCTAAAAAATCACATTTCATCTTTATCAATAAATAACACTATGCTTTTCCACCTCACATTATCTTCTCTCTAGCATATATATTCCAAAATCAATCCATGAGAACATAACTCACACACTAAAGGAATACTTATAACCAAAATAATGTTTTCTCAATTTATATTACCTATAATTGTCTCTTTATATACGAACAATTGGGTTGCAACACCTCTAACACTTATATAAAATTATGAGACAAGTCCAGTTGTTAAATTTTTAAATTAGAAACATGGATAAAATATTTATCTATTGTGTAATGTCTTGACATTAGTAATATATTATCCACAAATATATTATATTTAACGGTTTTAAGGTGATATACAAAACATGTTGTAAAATTCACTTTTTTCATATGAAATTTTTTTCACAATCATGGTGCGATTTTCCTAAACACTAAATCTCTAAAAACAAACATATAGTTCTCACATCAATGCTTGATTAAATATTTATACCCAATATAAGAAAAAATTAATAAATATATTGATTAAAAAACACACATTATCATATCTTATAATATCCAAGGATCTATAAGTTCCCATTAAAAATTATTTGGATGTCATTATTTTAATTTATATAGAAAATTGTACAACACCTAAAATGGATCTATAAAAATTGATGACTAGTAACTATAATTACATAAAATATCTAATAAAATTAGGTATTAACCCCATAAAATCTGAAAATAATTCACAAAAATATGATTCATATCATTGAAATCATAAATGAGTTGATCCACTATCCCACATGTTTGAGGGTGACACATTGTACTACTCTTCATTTACATCCTAAGACATTTTATAATCCCAACAAGAATCTTCATGTAAATCAAGGATCTATATCTAATATGATAAACCTATAAAATCCATGATGTATAAAAATTTCCATTAAAAAAATTACCCATCATGTAATATCTTCATATTTTAAAATGAAGTTTTATATTCGATAGTGTATAAGATAAACAACATTGAGCTTAAATGAACAACTAATTATTATTATTTAAATGAGACTATCATATCCTACATGATAAAATGGTGGTAATAAATTATATTTACCACATTATGAAATGTATACATATATAGGACTAACTCATTAATAAATTATTAATTACTTCTTCATAAATTAAGTTTATGATTTTAAGTAATGTAATTTTATTCTTCAAAAATAAATTGTTTTCAAACAATGTGGTTTGATTCTTTTTATGAGTGAGTAATATAATTAATTTCTAGATATTTTCTCAAATATATTTTTAAAAACTAATTCTATAATTAAAATGAGCATGACACTATTATCAGATACTGACATTTTTTTAATTTTATAAAAAGTTTGATTTCTCAGTGAATAACAAACTATACTGAATTATATTGGAAAATATATTTTAATTTAATGTATTTAAAAACAAAATTAAATTTTATATTAATTTAATATAAAATTATGTAATTTTAATTAATAATAAATCAATTATGGGGTTTTAATGAATTGTATACTTTAATTTAGTTTCAAAACATTTTATTCTTAAAAGGGTACTTTTCTAAAAAACAGTTTTTTTCTCATTTTGAAAATCTAATTTTAAAATTTATCCTTAAAATTATTATTTTTTAATTTTTATAAATTAATCTATTATTTCGAATCTGAAGTTCTACATTTGGAAAATAGGTTTATTTTATTTTTAGTCATTATGAATAGTAACCGTAATAATATTTTTATCATGGTAAAGGGTATATCAGGTAATTAAGCGTTAAAATGATATTATAAGGACTATAAAATAATAATAACCCTTGATATATTTTTATTTTAAGTGTCTATCTCATAAATAATCATCTATAGGTCAAATATATGACAGTTTCTTCCCATTTTGATTTGATCGTGACCTTTATTATATTTTATCTAATGATATGTGAAAAATGTTAAAAAAAAATAATAACTAGAATATTTTAAAAAATGTATTAAAAACTGATATTTTAGATTAAAAATATTATTTTGAATTATAAAATATTTATCTTCATCTTGGTAATTTATTTTTTTATTTTTATTGAAAAAATAATTACATTAAATGCATTCATAATGCTGATGTAGTTATTATTTAATTAATATAAATAAATTAGGGTATTAAAACTAATAAAATAATTATAATATAAGATTATTATGGTGATCCAAAAAATTTATTGATGGACATGGTATTTTGAGGATGTGTTAAAATAATTTAGTTCATATTAGAATTTTTTTTCTTGATATTATTAAAGTCAATGTATTTTATAGTTCTGAAAATGTACATTATTGATATTTTATAATAAATATTTTTTTACTAAATTGTATAATATATATAAAAATATTATATTAGGCCATATTTTTATAATATGTCTAAAAATATCAATTTTTCACCATTTATGGGCCTTTTCCAATTATAGTTATAATTCTGGCCCACAAAACATAAAAATCATTGTTGTTACAGAAGTGTGAAAGTAGTTACTGAGGGGTTAAAAAAATATAAGAATTACAACATATTAAAAACATGAATAAATTTTATTCCCTAGTTGGATTTAGATCCACCCTCATCCTATATCAAATTAAATCAGTTTTGATCACTTTTAAATTAAAAATAGATTTAAATTAATTTAATCTATTTTAGAATTTCAAGTGTTCCCCTCCAATATCATATAAAATGGAATCACTAATTCTTAGAAATTATTAATTAAAAAAACTTTTGGAATTAACATTAACTACTTAAATTATTATTTATTATATGTTCACTCATTTTAAAGGTATTGTTTTAGGTATAACACCAACCATAGGTTTCATAAAGAGTTAATTCCACGAGGTTTTCTGAAGAGGGTGTAAAATTTTATATGCGTGTTTTACTTTTGTTTCTTCTTAAACCTCCTTTAAATATTATTCACCCACAAAAAATTAATAACATGAGTATATCCCATATACATAGATGTTGTTATGATAATGGAAAAACCTATATACCTATCATTTTCTATAAAATTGGAATAGAATTCATCATTCATGTCTACGACATATAGAACGTTGAAATTTTATTACAGATTTTTAAAAAATAAATTAAATTCTTCAATAAATTACATGACCCAAAACACAGAGTATTAATAAAACATGTCACACTATATAAATATTATTATTAATTATGATGGTTATCACCTTGATGTTGGAATGAAGGTAATGAATATGATTAACTAAATTATTAAAATATATGTTTTATACATTTATATAAAATTAATTCTTTGGTGACTAATTATTTTTAAATGAAAATTAAAAAACATTTTAAAATAAAGAAAATATTTTTCAAAATAACTATTTTTATGACAACATACACTTTTTGACTAAATTAATTATATAAATTCCTTGGGTGATTTATTTTAATGAAATATATATTTTATATTCAATCAAAAGTGACAAAAGTTATGTTATATGTTTTTAAACATTATATAAGAATAAATAAAATTATATAATAATATAATTTTTTTTCTAAAAATCAGTTTTATCGCATTTTGTGAATTTATTTATAAAATTAATTTTTTCCAAATTTAAGAAATATATCTTAAATAAATAATAAATTTTTTAAAATTATTATGATAAAATTACATTTATGAGATATTTTGATAATTTTATAAGGGGGTTGTTTTTTCAAGGAATAGTGAAAAATAATGGTTTTTATTAAGAATTGTCATTACATTTAAAGAATTTTATAACATATTACATGATTTAATATGGTTTTAAAATTAACAATATTTCAATTTATTATTTATTAATAAAACATTGGTCATTGGAATCAATTCCAAATTGAATATTTATATTAAAATATTTTATACATTTGGGAATTTTCACATTGGAAAACTGTATTTTCATTGAATCTGTAGGTTTAATTTTAAAATAGATTTTACCAATTATATGAACTGAATTTGTAAATAAAATTCTCATATTTTAAATAATAATAATATATAATTTATAAATAGTTCAACATAATTTTTTACAATAAATAATTGTGTAAATATTTTAAATTTAATTCTATAATTAGTGTTAAAATGAATTTACCAGGGGTTAAACTAAAAATATAAGGTGTAAACTAAAAAAATAACCATTTCCAATAGATATTTACTACACATATATAGAACTTATAACCTATAGGGGCCTATAATTTTCATTTTTTATATTTGTATGTTGTAAAACACTTAGTAAAAATTTATTCTTTAAATAAATTCATGTTTATCCTCTCCCCCACTTATAATAGGACTCCCCCACTCCTCTCATATTCACACATAAATGAAACTATGGTTTAGAAAATTCCTACACAAATATCTTTCATAAATCCCATCCCACATCCAAGAGTACTTGGTGAGATAATAAATCCAATATTGGAATGCTTTTGGTTAAACAAAATGTGGTTGTCTGAAGAAGAAGTAATGTTTTTAACTATGTTTTTTTTTATTTTACGTATTATTATAACTCCATAAAATATTATGAAAATATTATTATATAATTACACCAGCATCAAACATATAATAATATGTTATAAATTTAATTCAATAACCTATATCCATTTACTCTTCTATCTATTGGGATACAAAATCATTATTAATTTGCATCATATATTGTTGCTTCGTGAGCAAATGTTATTAATTTTCCATAAGAACCTCTCATGGATGGGTATAATTACTGATTTAATATTCATATAAGATATTTATTATATTATTATACCTCTAAAATTACAATAACACAAGAAATTATTACCTACCAACCCATTGTAAAAAGACAATATCACTAATGTGTACGACTGACTACCTCTTCGCGAACCAATATGATGTGATATTTTATTTACATTATATTTTGAAGCTCATAAAGATATACTACCTGAATATATATTATATTTTTAATATATTATTAATTATGAAACAAATAAAATATACCTTTTTTAAATTAAATTCTATGGGGGATACTGTAACGTTGATTGTGTGTATGGTGGTCTACTGCCACACAATGTTATGTGATTCTTTTTCAATTACATTTAACATTAAATGAAATAAGGTATAAATTTAATTAGTATATGTGATATTTACTACATAACAATGATTATGGAGAAATAATTATTATTTAACATCTTTTCATACCATCAATCGATAAAATGGAAGCATTATTCATCTGTATGTACAAAGTATTATCTCCATGAATGGTGTAATTAATTTAACATCTCTAAATTTAATGGATATATATATATATATTATATTTAAATCATGGTTACAATTATGGGAAATAAGGAACCATTATCAATGTTTATGGACTACAAATAAAAAAGTAAACATGCGATAAAAATGATGCATATATTTCCAAGAACATAATTTTAATAGGAAATTATTCATAAACGGGTAATAAAAGTTTATAAGTTTATAATATATAATATTATATATATTATTAAGGTCCTTTAATAAATGCATAATAATTTTATATTTATTAAACAATATAATATATCACTTCATTGGTATGTGTGACTTAAAAAAGTGATTTATGTCTCAATTTTCATTCTTTGGAATATATGATATGTTATGCACCTAATGTTTTAGGAGGTTTATATATAGACCCATTGAAATGTAATATTATAATTTTTAATTGTTGTGATACTTTAATTATTAGTTAATTTTATTCTTCCATGGGTCTTACCATTCAGTTTTACCATTTTAGTATGGGTTCTGTGATATAATCTCATCCTTTATCGATATTATTTATTTGTATTATTATAATGATGTAATATTATGATCCATATCTTAAAAAACTCATGAATTTTCCTATCCACTAGTTTATGTCAAGAGAATACTTTTTTCACTTCATTTTACTCTCTCTATATAGTATGTATTTTAAAATAATGTTTTCTTCAAAAATCTTAATTATTTCTCTCTTTGGTCAAAAACATGTTTTATTCCATATCTGTGTTCTCTTGAAATTTTTTCATAAATGTTGTAACAAATTCCAAATGATTTATTAAAAACATTCATAACCATTCTTTTATTTTTTTTTCAAATGTTATAAAATAATAAGCTTCCTTACATTTTCAAAACAAGGTATGATTATACTTTTTCAAAAATGTTAAAGAAATCATTGTTTTAACATACACTGAAAGAAAATTATTTCTCGTGTTCATCACCGGTCAATTATATCAACATTTAATTGCATGTTTAAAAGGTTATTTTAAATGAAATAATTTTTGTTAATATTTTGGGAATTTATTAAATTATAAAAAATATATTTCAATGTAAAAAAGAAATTTCCCATAGTAAATGTTTTAAATGATTTTTAAAGATTTCTTTATAAGTATCTGTTGTTATTTTCATATGATAGGATTTTGAAAAAGTTTATATTTTTTAAAAAATATATATTTTATATTGGAAAGGATATTTTCCACATGAAATGATTTAAATTATCTTTAAATAATCCATTATAATTGTACCTTTATATTTTCTAAGATATGTATTTTTAATATTTATTGTGCTTTTAAAAAATGTTTTCCAAAGTGGAAATTATATTTTTATAATGAAATGTTTTAAGGGATAATTAAAAATTACTTTCTATGTAATATGACATCCTCTCATGTTTCTTATTCTTTATTAGGGAGAGGATTGAAGGATATTTTACATAATATTTATTTGGATGATTAATTATTATATTGATTAATTTTTTATGAAACCCATTTACTTTCTATGGGATGTGCAGTGTTTAATTAATGAAATGTTTAAAAAATCATTTCTCCTTACATAGTTCATTATGTGATTATAAGATGTATATTTTATGATTTTGTGTCACAAATAAATATGGTTTTCATTATATGATGTATTGAACCTATATATACTTCTAATTCATTGATTAAAGCATTATATCCAATTAGATGTCAATGGTAAACATGTTGATGGTAATGATCCACTATGGGAAATACATGTATCATAACTAAAATAGGAAATGGCGATGACTATTGATCCACTATATTCATGGTATTGGTATCTAACATTGAATTATTAATTAGATATACGTGTATATTATGATGTTGACATGTTTTTATGAACTAATATAAATATTTAGTATTGAGTTATAATGATTTCTCACTCTTATGGCCCATTTTCTGGAATAATATGATTTTATTCCATGACTATAGTTTATAGTCTATGAAAATTTGGCTATGATCATTCTATTCACATACCCTTATTATTAAATTCTATTTTTATTTGATTATATATTAATATCAAATATGATTACCCATACTGATCATCTAAGCTCACCCTTTCTTATGATTCCTTATTGAGGTTAGGAAGAAAGGTTTAGGTAGGGTATTCCTAATAGTTCTAATATATGAGAATATATTGTTTTGATAGGTTGAATATATTTCATTAAATAAGAATATTGTGCTTATAATCTCGAAATACACTAAACTATTACGGTCATTGGGTGTGAGTTTATGATATATATTGAATAATATTCTAATACGTTGATATATATACATGAAAATATAAGGACCATATTGTTGGAATCAAATGAAGAGTATGGAATCTGATCCTTGGTAACTCTTAAATTTTACCATTGGATGAAAAATGGATCTCCACGGTATTCATGTGCAAATAGATCATAATGGGAATGGTGATGTGTCCCACATAACAGTTGTAGCTGCCCGTGGAGTACCTTGTTATGTATCAATTAGAGTCCACCAGAAAAAATTCCAGATCACTATAGTTGGTATCAAAGGAAACTTTTAGTCAATATTTTGTGATTAGGATTATAAAAACATTAGTGAAAACCGTTGGGATAATTCAATTTGTAGGATAACATCCAAATTTTTTATTATGGAAGTGATTATATTGTTTTCATAGCACTACTTCACTATCTGGATACTACAAGTGGGAATCATTCTAGAATAGTGATACATAGTTGGAACCATGATAAGGGATATTAATAATTACCATGTTCTACCACATTCAATATTCTTGATTATGTGGTTTAAAACTATTATCATTTTTGATACCTCTATATTTTACATGATTTTCATAAATGGTTAGTGCTAAAAATAACTAGGTTAATATTGAATGTGGTAGAACATGTTTTGATGATCTTTGAAATGGGATGATGACTCGAGTGAAGTATATTGTGATTATTCCCAATTAGTTATCATTGTATATGATTAACAATTTCACCTTAACCATCTCACAGACTCAATAAGAAAGATTATGATAGAGTTTATTGAACGTATGAGTGCTGGAGAACATAGAGGAATAGAGAACCAATTTATTATATATTAATAATGTGGAATGAAGTGGACAATAGAATGTATCGGGGGAACTGGAAGATATTTCATCCATATGAAAGAAGAGAAAAAAATGTAATTGTCGAGGAAGTATTAAATGTTCGATTAATATATTGGATGAGAATAATAGTCTCCCTGAGTTATCGTTAATGGTCAATTATTTAAATTTTAAATGTATGGGAATTATAAAAGTAGATGACCTTGGTGGAAATCTCATGAAGAAAATCCTAAAGGTGGTATGATTAATGGTTATACAACTGATGGTTAAGAGACCATGAATGAAGTATGAATGGTATAGGATACTATAATACTATCTTTTATGTTAAATGTATGATTCATGATCAAATCGTGTATGTTGAATCTTAATACAAGATTCATATTTCAAATTTTAGAAATAGGTATTAAATAATAGTATGATGAGGCATATTTAAATATTTATTATTGAAATGGGATTACTCAATGTTTTATGTATTGAAATCAAATAATAATGAAATACATATATATTTTTTTGTATATTTTTTCATTATGGGTTTTTTATTTTTAATGGTATGGACAACATAGAAATGTGATTAATTGTAAGGAGATATATTAAGAAAAATAAGATTAAGGTTTAATAACCTTTAATATATTATCATTCTCTATTAAAAAATATATTTTGATTAGATTAAAATAATATTGATAAGGACAAATCAAATTTTATAGTATTGATTACATTGGGAATAATTAATTATTTTTTACAAAGTGTCTTATGTAATCATTGATGGATTTTTAATTTTTATTGGGTTTATGAAATATATAAAATAATCTATTTTTTTATTCAAGGAATGAGGATGTATGTATGTTTTCAATATGGTTTTATGGTAATTATTGTTATTACCATATTATAAGAGAATATGTGGCGATTATATTTACATATTTGGTATGTGAAAATAGAGATATACATTTTGATATTTGGGGAATTAATGTTATGTTGATTTTGTGAAATTCAGTTTCCTTATTTATAAATTATTGAATTTTTTGTGGGACCTATTGTTAAAAATCCATGGAGTGACTTAAGGTTTGCATTGGATGTTTTTTAGACTGATGTATTAATTCACCATTTTAACATTAATGCATATTTGATAACCATCTCTAACCATTTTCATAACTAGTTATAGAATGAATGCCTTAATATTATATTATGGATCATGTCATCTGTTAGGTGTTTAGGCTTAACAAATTAATCATCATTTCTTGGAGTAAGAGATGATTTAGAAATTTACTTAATCATAAACAATGGATGATGTTATTCTTACAGTAAAATAGAAATATTTTCACATGGTATATCAGTCCCATTACAATTCATGATCATGTCAGGATAATATCTGATCAATTTATTCTTCCACCAATCCACTCAAAATTCCACAATGTTTTAAATTTTTATCTATTTAAGAAGTACATAAATGATCCATTTCATATACTAAACAAATATGTCCTATATATTGATAAATTTTATTCTTACTAGGAAAAAAATTGAAATTATGGATCGTAGGGAGAATGTTCTATAAAATGAGACCATTGATCCCTTCAGTGTTTTGTGGTGGAAACACTAACTTGATGAAGTTATTTTGGAACCTGATGATGTAATGAGGAAAATGTATCCTTATTTTTATATCAATGTGTTGAATTTTAGGGTAAAAATTCATTTTAATGTTGTTAGAATATAACACATAAATATTTTATGAAATATTGTTTTTGTTGAAATTAAAATTCTTTCATATCTTTTATTGAATACAACACCGAGTCTTAACAGAACTTGACACACAAGTAAAATATTATTATATAATATGATTCTTTTTTCAATACATTCTAGTAAAGGGTATAAATATGAATAACTAAATTATGAAAATAAATGGTTACAGATATATATAATATGAATTTATTATTAAACAATTACTTAGAAATGTAAATTAAAACCCATTTGAAATAATGTTTTGAAAAAATATTTATATGAACACACAAAAATTTTACCCCAATAAATTAAATAAATAATTCTTTGTAAATTATTTTAATGAAATTAATATATTATAAATTTAGTCAAATAATTTCAAATTCATATTTTTTGTTTTATAAGCATTAGATAATAATAAATCCAATTTTATGCTTAAAAAATATTATTCTAAAAAATAGTTGTATCATATTTTTCCCACTTATTACTATAATTATTTTTCTAATCATTTATAAAATGTATTTAAGAAAATAAAAAAATATAAATCATCATGTTAAAATTATAGGGTGAATTTTTTATAGTTTTTATAGAAGATAAATTTATCAATCAAAATTTTAATATATTTTTTTTTATGAATTTTAATTTCCCTTAATGAAATTAAAATGATCAATTTTTTTTAATATGTCTCTAAAAGTAAAATTAATTAGATGATATTTTTATTAATCTAGTATTTTTCATTTGAATCAATTCTATATTGAATTGGGATATTAATGTTTTATATACTTATGAAAAAAATTTATTTAGAAAAATAATTTTCATTATCTTTATGGGTGTAATTATAAATTATATTATTCCAATTAGATGAATAAAATTTGGACAAATGGATCCCATATTGGAAATCTGGATAATTTATATTTTTTAATAAGGTTAACATAAATTTTGACCATAATAAATTATAGACACCATATAGAATAATTATTTTTGTTAAGGATTAAATTGTTTGATTAGTGATAAATATAAAAATATAAGGTTTTAAGTGACCTATAAAATTTTAAATAACTAATTTAATGGATATATGATGAATTTATAACATATATGGTTCAAGAGTGGCACATTATGAGAGTTTTTTGGGAAAGTGGGTTTTTCTTCACGTCTATGGGTGTAATTTTAAATTAAATTCTTAAATTTTAATGAATATAAAATAGAAAAATTTATCCCATATTTTGAGTGAAAATAATTTATATTTTCTAATGAGGTCAAATTTTTTATTAACTATAATGAATAGTAGAAACAATAAAAAAAATAACTGGCATTGTTAATATTAAAATAGGTTTATTGGTGCTTAAACTAAAATAGTAAGGAGTAAAGTGACATATATTCTTCTTCCAAACCAATTTTATAGAAATATTTGGACATTATTACATATATGGTTTGATAATGGCCCATTTTGGATATTTTTGGCATGTTAAAAAAGTGTTTATACTTTATTCTTTTTAAAAATTTCATGTGTGGCCTCTCTCAACTTATAAAAGGATACCACATATCCTCTACTAATAACTTTTAAAAACCCATTGGTTCAGCCAATACATTCCCAAATATATTCAATACATATCTCTCCACATCATATAGTTTGCGGTGTGCTTAGATATTCAATCTAAGAAGTATTAAGATTAAACCTAAAGAGGTTATCCGAAGAAGTAATAAGGATTTTAATTATGAATTTTTGTTTACTTATTCTTCTAATATCATTAAATATTAATAAACAATACTAGTATAATAAAACAAATACATCACATATAAATATATTTTATTATTTTAACATAGAAGCCTATATTAATCTCATGTTCCATATGTTTGGAAATTAAATCATTATTTTTGTTTATGGTGGGATACTGCCTCATGAACTGATGTTATTCATTTTCCATAACCACCTCTCATAGATGGATATAATAATGGAATAAATTATTATATAATATATTTTTGTTACTATAAATACTATATAATTATTATACAATATTTAATATCTTACATCCCAGCCCATTGGAAAAAATAATGTCACACGTGTGTATAGAGGACTACCGCCTCACAAACAGATGTGATGTCATTTTAAAATTACATTTAACATGGAGGGTAATGGGGAGGTATTAAAATAAAATATAAGATATTTGTGACATAATTATACTTTTTTAAATATATTATTATGAATAACATTTTTATTATTCATTCCTTGCAGGATAACATAAAGTCGACCATGTGTACGGCAGACTACCGCCTCACAAAGAGATGTGATGCATTTTTCACTTATGTTTTTAATGGACGATAATAAGGGATAAATTTAATAAATATATTTGATATAAAATACATAATAATTATTATGGATAAATAATTCTTATTTACCTTACGCTTATTCCATCCGTTGAAAAAATGGCAACATTATTCTGGTATACGTATGAACTATCGTGTATATGAATGTGTAATTCATGTTCTATATATAACTTTAATCGATTTTTGTATATATATATATATAATATTTTATATTAATATAATTGATAAAATTGTGGAAACTATAATACCATAATTGGTGTTGTTTCAACTCAAATGATACTTTTGGTGGCCATAATTGAAAATTTTCCAACATTAGAATTATTATAGTGTAAGTATGAGGTCAATACATAAAGAGACATGGGGTGTTGTTAACATGATATCGTGGTTGATTAATTGAATATTTTTCTAAGATAAAATATTTTTTTATGTTTTAAGAGTCATTAATGATCCTAGTTGGTTTATATACAGAATAACATATTGATTTTCATTAAATAAAGCAAGATGCATGAAAACTATTTTTAACAGTCAATAATGGGAACTTGTTAGAAACGCAGTTTTTATGAAGATCATAAAAAATAAATATTCTTATTTTTTATTTTTTCATAATAAATCTCTTAGTTGAGATTAAATTTTATCAGATCATCCTTGGTTTGGTATGTTCTGTTTATGTTTACAAAAATAAAATGTTTTAGATAATTAATTATTAAAAACATTCATACAAAACAACCCTTGGGATATAAAAAAATCACCCCATAGTCATGGGATTATTTGGCATAATTCACCTAGATAACCTTAGAGAAACCATTACTAATATAACAATTAGTGACCAGTAATAAAAATGAAAAAACCCAAAGGAATTATGATATATAAAAAAGATATAACATAAAGAGAATAAAGATAATTCAATTGCCCATGGTTCATCATTATCCAAAAAAACCAATACATTGAAGAGATTAACTACTCATTGAATAAATGATAAAAAATAATATCTTGTTACATGTAGTGGTCATTACTTCTATGAATTTAATAACAATAAAAACAACAAAAATAAATACCTATTAAAATGTCTTAGAATGAGTATTATGATCCCTCCCACTAGAATGAATTCCTCCTAGATGATTATCCACCATTAAAATGGTAAAAAAATCATTAAATAGTAATCCCATGTATTTAAGAGTGGTTAGGTGTAATAATCCCAAATCAAAACGTGATAAAGATCTAAGTTTGATGGTTAGTGGTCTTAACTTAAATTTTCCATGGTCAAGGCACACTGCTCATTTAACTATTATCCAACCACGATCTTTGATATATTCTTATGTATTTGAAGTGAAATTTATAATGGAAGGGTCAAACTATTAAGTTAATCATGCACATAACATATTAACAATTAAATCTCAACTAGTTCAATCTCACATAACCGGAGGGCTAGTCCTCACAATTTGTGTCACCATGTTAAGATCATGAAATTTGACATTGCCTCCTCAAAAGCACACTAATCATTGTTCTGTGGTGTATCCAAGTTATTGTATAAACCATAAATAGGTCATGAAACCATGTATATATTGACGTTCCATGATGTGTGAGATTTCTTAGGCTAGGGTGCTGACTTAGTAACAACTATGCACCACAGAAATGGGTCCAAATTCCTCTAATTACCAACTAAAAGACCCAGTTCATGCCAAATTTTTGGATCATTCATTGTATTAAAAAATAACTCCTATTAAGGAATGTAAAGCATTTAATTAGGTGATAATTAATCCTACATACAATTTTTAATTTAAATTTATGTATGAAAATTCCATATTCACATAAGATAACCATACACCACAACACATGATCAGTTGTTTTCCCTTAAACAAATATCAAGACAATCATCTCAATGTATCATCAGAGAAATATGATATAAATTCATATAATTTAAAAACTATAATATTTTTAATGTTTAATTAATAATTACTTAAATTACTACATACCTTCTTCGTGACTCACTAATCATTTAATTTATCCAAAAAAAAGTCTTAATTCATAACATCTAAATATTTATTCTTAAATCACTATTGTTTAAAGAAAATTTCTCATATTTCATTTGAAATAATCTTCCATCCTCCACATTCATCCCATGACACACATAAGTAGGTTATCCAATTATCCTATCAACACCAATTGATTGGATATCACTTTTATAGGTCAAACAGTCTCATTTCCTTGAAGTATTGATGAATTACAATGGTTCATCATAATATGTGTAATTCTTTTTCTTATCTTGAATTATTTTCACTTGAGTGGGATACTATCATTGACATTTTGGTTTCTATAATATTCTATGAATATACATGAAGAATTGTGAAATAAAATCAAGATATCATGAAATAAATATCACATAATAACAACTTGCATGGTTTTAATAATTTCATTTATTCACATCCACTTATTCAAAAAAATAATTAAATTTTTTAGGGTTCCTTAAATTTAAATACTCTAGAAAAATGTCATCTTTAAAAACCTAGTTTTAATAATAAATATATAGAGTCTTATCTTCTAGTGATCCAATGATTATTGATATCAAATATTGACTTATCAATATATAAATGTGATGAATTCCAAAAAAACATTATCAGAAATCAATTTTTATTATTATCAAATAGATGTGTGATAGTTATTCCATCACTTTAGAGGCAGTCTAAGAAAGATATTTATCCTTGTAAATTTCAAGTCAATTACCAAATATAGTTCCCAATTTAAGTTCTCTCCCCTATACATAAATCATAAATTTGTCCCCCATAAGTGTTTTTAGGTGGTTAAGGGAGGGAATGAAAAAATATAAAACTGGTGGGAGAAAGAAATATATGCACAGAATGAAAAAATGAAAAGATATAAAACTCCATTATATTAAGGTTAGATAATGGTCAATAGATAGTGTGTGTGACCTTCTCAAGTTGGAGAGTTTCTCTCTGGAAAAATAGTCTTCCACACACTCTCTTAAATAGAGAAACCTAGAAATGTGAATTTATATATCATATTTTTAGTTTTGGGATAAAATGTTATAACATAATCACACCCAAGATGAAAAAAACATTAAAACATTCCAAGAAATATTAAAGTCCAAAAATTGGCACAAGGAAGGTAATTTTGCAAGAAGTTGGAGTAAAATATTTACATTTCACCACATAAGAGTGAAAATGTCAAATGGGTCTAGGAATTGAGAATTTTAATCCTCATACCAATTCATTTGTGTTGCAACCTACACATGTTATTGTGCCTCATATGTTGGTGGAGTGGGATAACTTCTCTTTGTTGGATTTGATGATCGTTGTTCTAGTCTCATATAGGTGGTCCATGAAGGATTTGGGTGGGAGGAAACATACACATACTTGTTATAGGAATTAGGTTGTATCGGAATAGGATGGTATTGTTTTTCAGTAAGGATGTCTTATAAGAATATCCCCTCTATCTATCACTGAGTAACCTCAACCTCCCAGTTGAACATTTCATTAAATTCTATGTCCCAATTCAATTGTTAATCTAAGCCATTTAATGGAGTTCCTTCAATATTTTTTGTAATAAGAGTATGCAATATAAAGTGGGGGAATCATAGAGGTGGTTAGACTTGATGAATTCCTTGAGACATTCTATAAGTGAGTATGTTCAGCTTCTATATGGGTATTGGAGTGATGAGAAGTTGCTAGTGGGGTTGGTTTCTCCTCCGCAGCCTCTAGAGCTAATTCCTAGGTCCCTTGGAATCATTAGTGTTGACCATGATACCCATGAATCCACATTATTATTACCATTATGATGTATAAAGGTATGGGTGGAACATACTTAGTAAATTATTCTTTGTAAAATTGTATTATGAGGTTCTTGGATAATAAAATAATGTAAGGGGACCAAAAATTTCCCCTTTTTCATAGTAAACATATGATTAAAGTTCAAGGTAAAATATAGGTCATGATGATCATTTGTATATAAATTGTGGAATAGATAAGGGAAATATCATAGTTTCTCAAATTCTATTCACTATTAGATTTAGTGGTGAAATAGGTCGTATAGATCTAGTGAAGGATAAAGTTGTCCGAGTTGAGAGGATTTGAAGCCTTGGTGGTTTAGGGAATACATGGTTGTGCCAATTATGAAATAATTCACCGAAAATAATGGGTTAAAAATGGGTCTTGTGTGATTATATTCATATAATAATCCATGATACGTACAAAATAATCTTCATAAATACCAACCAAAATAGAAAAGATACACAAATAGAAACTGTAATTCTTTTATAAAGGAAGAATTAGAAACATATGAAGTCCTCTATAAAAAACCTATTTTCATTGGGTGATTAGCAATCCCAAAAATGAAATGTAGAGAACAAATATATCAATATTTCATTATAGGTTGGATTGCGCATTGAGATATCCCTAACATGGTGACTATTATAAATGATTCCACTCAAAATATTATCTATGAAAAGCGACTGGATATTTTGATCCTAAAAATATCAATGGAGTAATACCTCTAACATTTCATGAACTCAATATATATGCAGTTCCTCTTTGTAGAATTTTTATGTAGGAATGGGTAAGGAATTTAACAAGCTCTATGGGTATTATTGAAAGTAGAGTTCATTGAAATCATTTGTATCCTACAGGCAGTATAGTTGCAGTACATATAGGTGGCATCAATTACAACATGATAGACATTAAATTGAATTTACGTTATGAAATTAATATATAAATTCTATGGAATTATGGAAATAATGTCCATTGAAAATGTAGGATTATGGTTTTGATAGATTTTCTTTGTAATTTTTTGTGAAATGATATTCCGGAAACAATTATTTTAAAAAAGTGAATGAGATATTAAATTTGCATAAAAATAAAAAAATTGAAAGGGGGTGTGGGAAAACATGGGGCAGCCCAAACACATGGGAATGAGAATAATAAAAATGAAAAGTAAGAGTAAGATGAAGATCTAGAGTAATAGAGGAGGAAGAATATGAAATGTACCATAAAGTTTGATCTGTAGGAAAAAGAGGAAGCAATGGAGGAGGAAGATGAAGGAATGTGAAGATAGGAAGTGTCTTTACAGGCTATTATGTGAGTTTTCACATGTTGTGGGGTATTAAAATGGTTATTTTTTATTTTTTCCAAATTCAATGATTTTTAAAGAGACTCATGGTTAAAATAGATAATTTTTTTAATAGTGTGATGCCCATGTGTCACACTCTATAATGGGTGCCTACTATTCATGCTTAATTCACATGATTTTCTAACTATACATAAACCATGCTGATACATTTGTCTTTGTAAAACAACTATTTCCCCTATTTTTAAACCAACAGATACACCTAAAATTTTAACTAATTTTCCCCAAAAATTTTATGAAATGATTTTATGATTCCATTAAACATCCAGTGTACAAAATAATATAAATTAAATTATGAATTAATTACTTTATATTGATTTTATAACTCAAAGAGACAAATTAAAAAACAAAATCCGTATGATCTCCTATGAAATAGAGAGACTATCAATTATCTTTATGAAACATTCAAATTTCATATTACCTCATAGTTATTTATATGTTTAATGTATGATGGTCGAAATAATTGATCCTCTCATTCACCAAAGTCACTTGGTGTAGACCATTACCACCAAGTCTTCAGGTTGAAATTATTATTTTTGATGTTGTCTATTCACCATGAATTTCTATACATATTCTCTAAAAACACCCACTTCACCATTGTGGAAAACATTTATTTATTTTAAAGACCCAACCATCGCGACTTGAAATTGACCAGAAAAAATAAAAATCACGAGTTAAATAGTAGTACCTGCTCACGAGGCTGAAAATATTTTTGAGAAATTAGGCAGTCCTCAAATTCATTCTTCTTATCCTTAACGAGATTATCATATTCATATTCCTCCCCCAAGATCATATATTTTTCAGATAATTTGAGTTCATACTTCTATTTAGAGAATTTATGATCATATTTCAGTTACATAACATCCAAATATGATTTGTGTTTAAAATTCATTGGTAAGTGACATGGATTTCCATAAACCAACATTAATGGAGACATTCCCAATAGTGTTTTAAATGGTTTCTAGTATAACTATAAATTATCACCATGTTTTTTATAAATATCTTCTCCATATGATACCACTATTTTCTCCAGAATTTTCTTCATCTCATGATTGGATAATTCAATCTATCCACTAGATTGGGGATGGTATGGGGTTATTGTATTTTATTTCATGACACACATTTTCATAACAGTCTTCATTATTTAATATGAAATGTCTATTCCCATGTCCCAAATAACGACTAATTATTCATTTAACCAACTAAATATGTTATTTTTTAGGAATAAAATGAAAAAAATTTCTATCTTTTGTTCTACGGAATTGGACTCCCCCAATTTAAAATCATATTCTACATATTCCCAAATGTATGTGTTATAATATGTTAGTGGAAACAGACCCATAAAATTAGTTCCCCGCATGTTAAAGTCTTCCACTTCATGTACGAGGTTTTTTGGATTTTAATATATATACAGAATATTACCTATTCATTGAAATATGTCACACCATGCCATAAAAAGTAAGGCATCTTTATTCATTTTCAGCCAAAAAATTACAGATCATAAGATTTTGGAAACTATGATTTTTGGATTATAGTTTCATCCACCTATAAATGAGTGACACAATTCCAAAATATGATTTAATTTAATTTTAGGTTTCTAACAGTTGATTTTATAATATTCTCATGATCCAAATAGAAATGAATCCCCATTAAAATATTTATTCACTAATGAATTAATTTGATTATTTTTCTAGTAAGTGTGATTGGGTTGGATCAATTCAATTGAAATAAAATTAGAAACATCTGAGAACCCTAGTTACGGTGCATCCATTGCTCAAAAATGTGGTCATCGAGGAAGTATTCCTTGATTTCTCTATCATCTTTTTTGTTAAGGTGGCGTACATATAATTGAGAGATACATTCAGAAATAAAATTATGAGACCCTTTCTTGTTACGAATATGTAAATAAAATTATTTTGATATAAGTACTCATAGAATCATCTAAGGCTTAACATCTTTCTTGTTCAGTAGGTACATAAGCATTGAGTGATATGTATATAAAATAAAATTCTATTGCACCAAATACAACAAAAATATATTTAATGAAAAAACATTTCCAAAATAACTTTTTCCATTTTTATAATTAATTTTGGATTCATTTAATTTTTGGATTCCATATTAAATGGGATAGAAAATATGATCAAAAAATTTTCCCAAAAAACCATTTCATAATTGATCACATCCAACATTAGCTACAATGGTTCATTCTAGTGTGTAATGATCATGATCGGGGCATCCACAAACTTTATTTGACCAACTAAAATGTATTTAGTAATGGTTTCTAACACTAAAAATGGAATCCTTTATTAAAACATTGTTTAGTAGCTATGTAATTTTTTAAAAAACCTAGATTGGTCGGCGGTATAATCCCCCATATCCCAGAAATATATAAATTTTTCAGAACAAAAATGGGATTGGATAGTGGGATATGAATTTTGAATTTTATGGGATAAAACTATATATGTTTTTTTATAAATTTTGTGGCACAAAAATCTGTTATGTATAATCATGATTTGGATTTTTTATAAGTTCAAAAATATGTTGGTCTACTTACATATCACATGAATGAGCTCCAGATTCATCAAACCTATTTCAAATGAGTTACTTTAGAACAAAAAATCTTCTATGAAAAAATACATAATATACTCCACCATGTCATGGAAAGCATCCAAAATACATATTTGTATTGTGGAAGGAGTGTAACATATTTCATAGCACATGAAACAGTATGTGAATGTTCTATATGGGCAAGTTAAAGAATTTTATTCAATTCTTTGGGGGATAAATAAATATAATTATATTAGGAATTACCATATATATATATATAAATAGAAATCATTCCCCAACATAAATTCCTATATTTGATGCATAAACCGAAGTAGAATGTGGTCTTTCAGTGAGGAGATGCTTAAATTTATGTAATCAAAACACACTCTCTATACCATAACTATTAGAGTGGGAATAATCTAGGTTTTCTCATTATATATCATAGTAATGCCTCAATTTTTGGTTACAACATAAAAGGAAATGACCCAAGAACATTCTAAAATTAGATAGATGATTCTAGTGTCTATCAACTTGATCACTTCATTTTTAATAACCTCCTTCATTAAAGGTTTGATCCTTTACTTATTTTTTTAGATGTTCATGCCCATTCTCTTAAAAGAAACATGTGGGTATAAATGGTCTCCCTAATTCATTTATATTCACCTACTATCCAACCAATATATTTCTTCTAACTTTTGAGAAACTATAAATGTATAGCTTCTTGATCTATATGGAGAGATGAGTAAAAAATTATGGGTATTGTTTCTTTCTCTCCCAAACATACATATTTTATGATGATGATATATGCTTTAGTTTTTGAGGAGGTGCCTTTATGAATAAGGGAACCAAGGGTTCCCTATTTTCTCTTCAAATAATATCTTGAAAACCTTATTCTGCCAATATAAATTTCTTTTTTGAGTAACATTCTTGATATCATTATGTTTGGATTCCGGACGGAGTTTATTGGTATCCATCTCATCAATATATAAGGAATTGATAATTTTTTGTTCTATGTAGCTGACAAAATTACCCAATTTAAATAATGTGCAGTCATCCTTACACTCCACAAGTGATGCTTTCTAGGAATCAATAATGAATTTGTAAGATACATTTTCATCCTCTGATCAAAAGAAAAATTACCCTTAATTAACATAAATAAGAATCTTTCCAGTAGTAAATAAGTGTCTTCTAAAACTGGTGTCACCTCAACATCATCCTCTATATCTATTATAATGATTTTAGCTTGAAGAATTATCTTTATAACCATCACTAGCATATTTTATAATAGCCCCATTGGGATATTTGATGGAGATATTACCATGTTTTAGTTTCATATAGGTTGGATTTAGTTAATTAATCATCATACTATTAAATAATTCATGATGAATCATATTTAAAATATCTCTAATATTACATAGGTCCTTACAGAACTCATACAAAATGATTTCTCATGGGATATAAAAAATTACTCTATCCTGAATATTTTGTGGAATTGATTGTTGGACAACTATATAGAATTCCATATTAAGAGTAATGGTTCCTAAATCGTCCATATTTATTTTTATGAGATAATTTCATTCATGGAATTTGTATAAGTATGAACTTGGTTTAACTCCTATTTGAAAGATATTTTAATTTGGATATTTTGAAATGTTTCCATGAATTTAATAAACTATTGATCTAACATCCATTGATTCATTTGTCTCAAAAGTGAAAAGAATTATACCTATGGTTTGATCACCTCATTTTCCCAATCATGCATAATTTCATACAATTTTTTGAGTCCTTCTGTGATTGTAACATATATAATTTAAATTATTTTTAAATAGATTTAGATGATCTATCATTTTTCAGAACACCCACCACATTACTATTTTTTGGTACTAGGTGAGGTACCTTATTTAGAATCCTTAGAGTTACTTTATTTTCTTTCTCTTAAGGTTTATTTTTAGTATTACCAGGTGGTGGTCTTGATTTCCTCATAGAGAGTCGATTGGATATCTACCAAATATATTGTTGAGTACTCAAAATGGTCTCCTTATGATTTTGAATCATTATTTATTTACATTAAATGAACTTAGATATCATGACCTCTATATTTGAATTTTTTTCATAGTTTGGTTGATAATGAATTACTTTTTGTTGTAGTTGTCAGTGATGAGGTTGTGTTGTGTGAGGGTTTTAATACCGTCATTACTAACACAAACCTTGATAGTGATAATTTCTTTACTATTACCTTGGGTATGGATTCTAATTTATGACTTTCTATCTCGAGGTGGTTTTTCTAGTCATGGTTGAGTGTTTTATTTCTAATTCCCAAAACCTGAATTTTTATTATCTTTCTATACAGGGTTATGATATTAAGGAAATATAGTTACTACTTTATATTGATAGTTGTAGCTCACTTATCTTAAAGATGTTCATAGACTTGTCTTTGAATATTCACCCATGATGTGCTTGTCTCCACACTAACTTTATATTAAATGATTAATGGCATGGACTAGTGATGTTGTGTTGAAATTAAGCACATCAATTTTCTTTGACATTACATCTTGTTGGGAAGATAGAGCCCGGTTGCATCAATAGCAGTCATTACCCTTTTCTAATTCCCCCTATTATAATTCCACTAGATCTATTTGCTAACATATACTTCAATAGATGAAACAATTATTTATGAGATTTCTACATGATAGTTCTTCCATCATTCACACCCACCACATTATTAGAATTTTTTATGATACCCTTGTAAAATTTATGAACATGCATCGTAAAAGTATGTCCACTGTGATGGGATTTTATTATCATTTACTAAAAATGATCCCTTGATTCATACAAGGACATACACTTATGATTATAGAAGTTGTGAATTTCATTCCGAAAGACCACCATTTTGGAAGGGGGAATGTATTTTTCCAAAAACACTTGAGGAAAAATATCTCTTGTGATGATATAATTATGTAGAAATGCATTGATCCAATATTTTAATTTATCCATTATTTATAAGTGTATAAGATGGATCTTTTTAGCATCATTTGTAACTCTATGGTAACAGAATATTTTTCAAATTTTCAGAAATATTGATAGAAGAGCATTGGAATCTTCATATGGAAAACCTCCAAAATGGACTGTATTTTATATGAGATACCTGGTGGGAGGATTGATTTCACTATTTTTTACTTTTAACAATATATGAAAGTTTATCTATCAACTATATGAATTAGAGACAATCCATACCCCATATGTGTACAACGTGGTGGAAGCTATTCTTAGAGAGGTTGTGGCATATATTGTTGCTCCTGTAGAAAATTATGTTATTGATTTTGAGGTATGTACTATTTCAGAAATTATGGAATATATTATAATAGCTATTATTTAATATATACCTAGACAAATTGAGATATTGGTCATTGATGATTCCATGGAACATACACCACAAATTTGGTTAGTGGATAATGGATTTGTTCACCGTCAATTGTAAGTTGTTGGTTTTTATTACCTTTATGGACAAATTATTTTCCAACATAATTAAAAAGAGATATTTCTTCCTCTTTCATATTTTATATGGGATAATTTAGGATATAGTATCCTTCATTAAATTTCAAGGTTAAATAGAATTATTTTGACTGACTCGGTACTCCTCGAATGAGTAATCTGTCTTATCATTCACTTATTATTATTCAAGAAAACAAACTACATAGAAATAATTAATTAAAAAACTAAAAAAAATAAAAAAAAAAGAAATCATGTTAAAATCCTATATTTATCAATTTATGATTTTTGTTTCCAACTTAATTATCCCAAACTCATAATTGACTTCACGCAATTTAAAATTTCCTTGAAAATGACACCATAATTTGGTATTTCTATAACTGAAGAGTTACTTTGAATAGCCCAAAATGAAAATTTTCCATATTCATAATGAGGGTAGTGTAATTATTGGGTCGATCTGTAGTGATACTTAGGGTGTTGTTAACATTATTTTGTGGTTGATTAATTGAATATTTTTTGAATTTAGAATAATTTAATAATTGTTATAAGAGTTTTTTGAGATCATATTCAATTCAATTCCAAAATTAATTAGTGATTTTTATTTCATAAATTTGGACACACAAAAGCTTCTATTAACACTTGATCAGGGAACAAATCGTGGTTCTAAATTTTATAAAGTTCATCAAAATTTAATTTTGATATTTTGTTATGGTGTCCATAATAATTTCCATCTATGAGATTCAATTGTCTAAAAAATTCATTAGTCTGGTATGTTCTATTTATATTTTGAAAAGAGTATTGTTCTAGAAATTAATTATTAAAAACATTTAAAAAACCTTCTTAGTGATAACGATTGAATGCAATTGTCATGGGATTATTCATCATAATTCCCATGGAGATCCCCAAGGACATTGTTCTGGATCTGTTACGGATTGAACTATAAGATAAAGGATGAAAACTCAGGGAAATTATGAAAAATTAGAAAGACACAGTAGAACTATAACATGGATAATTCAATTTCCCTAGGATCTTCATTATCCATATCCCATAACATTGGAAATATTAGCTGCTAATTAAATAAAATATAAATGAAATTATCCCTCAACCTATAGTTTTCATTATATCCATGAAATAATGAAAAATTCATTACACCACAAGATGTATATAAAAACATGTTTTATAATTAGTTTCAAGATCACCTCCCACCGGAATTAATGCCTCCTGGATGATTATAACCCCACTCAAATGGTTAGAGTATAATTCAATAGAATACCCCTAATGTCTATGAGTGTTAAGGGGTCATAATCACAAATCAAATGGTGTTTAATGTGTAATATGATAAGTAGGTTACTGTTTATTAAATGGTTCATAGTTAAGGCACACGGTTAGCTTAATCATGCGCCAATTGTGTTATTTGATCAATAATTATGTTTTTTATGGAAAGGTGTTATGGAAGTGTTGCACAGTTCAGTTATCAATGAATATACTATTCAAAAAGTTTATTCTCACCTAGTTCCAACTTGAAAGGATTGAGGAATGTCCTACATAGTTTTTTTATTAACAGGGAATGTATCTAATTTAACACTAAATCCTCAAAATCACAGTCTTCATGGTTTAGTGGTCAATTTGAATAGTATTTTAACTATACTGAAGGAATGTAGGTTAGTTTATCTTGAGTCTCTGAGATGTGCATGGTTTCTTAGGATTGGGTGCCTGATTTGTGTGACTTAGTACTTACTCTAAACCTTAAAAAAGGGTCCAAATGCCTCTATATTCCCTTTGAAAGTAATGGTTCATAACAAATATTCTTAATCCTTCATAGGATGACCAAATCCCTCCTATCAACATATGTTAAAGATTTAATTACCTAATAATTTATTATAAAAACCATTTTAAATGTAATGTTAGGTATGAAAATTCCACATTCACATAAGTTCATCAATGATCAATGAAAATTGACCAAAAACACCATCCCCAAACATACATGCAACACTAAGCAGTTATTACCCAAAACATAATTTTATAAAGTAATTAGTAATAATCTGGTAATAAAAGGGTAAGATCGCATTATATTTGTTATGATGTATATGATTATAGTCCAAGAATATATGTCTAATAAATTTCTATTTATTATAAAAGAGAGTAATGAATATTAGAGGCAAGAGTAACTTATGTTTAGGGATTTTTTTTTCTCAATTTTCATTCTTTGAGACATATGTTGTGTAATGTAGGTATATTCACTTATAATGTATATAAACATCACCTATAACCTATAATATAATGAATTTATTCATTATAATTATATTTTATGTTTATTTAAATCTAATGTTTTCATTAGACTTATGATTCAATGTTACAAAAGTAGTAAGGGTTTTAGGACATAATCACATTATTAATCAAGATTGATTATGTTTATACTTATAATCATTGAATTTTATGATGCCTGAATCTAGAAACATATCAAATATCATATCCTATGGTTATATCATGATAAATGATGATTTATTTTTATTTTTTTCACATTATGTACTAAATATTTAAAAATAATATGGTTATTAAAAATCATCTTCATTAATCTCTTTGGTATAAAACACATTTTCAATACAAATCCTTGTTGTATAAAATTGTTTTAAAAAATGTCTTAAAATTATCCAAATAATTTATTAAAGAAATTATAGAACATGTGTTGACTTTTTAAATTGGTTTTGAAAGGAATATATATGTCATTTTCAAAACAAGGTTTATCTTTCTTTTACTAAAAATGTGAAAGGATTCATTATTTTTACATACACGGAATAAATATTAATTCCTAGTGTTATGATCACTCAATGACTTCAATATTCCATTACATTTTTTCAAGGTTATTTTCAAGGAAAATTTATTCCTTTAGATTTAGGAAAGTTATATATTTAAATAATTTATTTCAACATAAAATAGATATTTTCCATGAGAAATGTTTTAAATTATTTTTAATGATTCGTTTGTATGGTTCCAATGCTATTTTCAAAGAAAATTGTTTTAATATTTTTTTTGTTTTAAGATGTTTTCTTCAAAGTGGAATAGAGATTTCCACAAGATTTTTTAAAATATCATTAAACCTTCATTTATAAATTTCTTAATGATATTTTCAATGGAATGGGGTTTAATGATATTTTGTTTTTTAAAATTCAATGTGAAAAGGATATTTTCTTTAGAAATGGTTCCAATTGATCTTTAAAAAGAAATTTCCTTCTATGATAATTCACATTAATTTTACTTATTCTTTAAAAGGGATAATATTCAATAAAACCATCCTTATTATTTTGATGGACGGTTAACATTTAAATTGAGGAAAAGTTTATAAATCCCATTTTTTATTTATTATGCTATGGTGAATTGATGAAATGTTTATGAAACCTATTTTCTTTACACAAATTACAATGTGATGATATGATTATTTTTTATGTTATTATGAACACAAAAATATTGTTTAAATTATAATATGAGTCATCCCAATATAAACCTCCAATTAATTGGGTAAATTTTTATATCTCATTAGATAACAATGGGGAGAAATTTAGTGGGATTGATCCACTATTGGAAACATGTGCGTCCTAATCCACAATGGGAAATAGTTGGTGATTCTTGATACACTATGTTGATATTTATAGTATTTAACCATGAAATATGAAATGGATTTCTATATTTATAATGGTAACACAGTTTTATAACATGGGATTATAGTTCATGATATTTGTATAATGTTGTCTCTCTATTATGTCCCATGTTTTCCAGAATGATAATGTTTTTTGACATGACTCATATTTTTGACCCATGACAGGTCGGGTATGAAAATCATAAGTTATACTCATGATCACCTACCCTTAGGATTTTATTATGCTTTTATATGATTATAGATTAATATATCATATTTCTTCCCTTACCAAACATTTGTGATCGATCTTTCTTAGTTTTTCCACATGTTATGAAGAAAGGTTTAGGAAGGGTATTCCTAAGAGGAATACTATGTAAGAAGATCATTGTGGGATATTTTGAAGATATTTCATGAAATATTAAGACTGTGTTTATAGTATCCAAATAATCTAAATTATTATAGTCCCTAACAAATAATTTATGAAATATATTGAATAATCATATAATTTTTTCAAATTTATATTTGAAAATATATGTTCATATATATTGGAATACTAACTCATAAATGGATGAACTTTTTTTCCCATTAACATCTTTAAATAATGGTTCTAATAATTTATTTATTTATTTTATATGATATTAATAAATTATTTAATATTCATCAAAGATGATGTAACCCATTTTATCTCGAAATTACATACACTTGAAAATGAAAACAATGTTTGAGAAGATGTGTGGAATAACACCTCCAAGAAGTAATGTGATCAATCTTTCAACACCACAAAAAATGTCCGACATACATAAGTATATTTAATAAGTAATATGATATTTATAATATCATGGTCACTCTGTAGTGGTAAATTAAAATTAAACTTCATTTCAAAATGATATTTGAAAAACAGGAATGTTAGACATGTGTATATACAACCAACTATTTCTGAGATTGTAAATAATTAATGTAAAAAAGTACTCTAATATTTTTATTTATGAAGATGAAGAATTTATGTGATGTGCTGGGAACATGATATGGTACATTTTTTAAAATCTTATTAATGTTCTTATTTTAATTCTTTTTACAAATGGTAAAAGGAATGTATATTTTTAGATATTTGGTATTAACTGAATTTATCACCCTTATGATGCTTCAATAATTTGAGGTTACCTTTATAGTTATAAATTTTTATTGTCAAAAAAATATTTTCTTCATTATGTGTTCATTTTCTATATTTTAATAAATCATTTTCTTTGACATTCATCTAATATTTTTCAAAATTATTTTTTTATGGAATTTTTTTATCATTACATAATATCAAAAAGTATTGCTCTATTTTAACATATATAAGGATAATAAATTTTTTTTATTTTATATATTCATTGTATGTTGTTTGGATTCCCCTATATGCTTTCATGTTTTCTTCATAGAAGACACCTATTTCCCTTTTTCTAGGAATTTTGGTATTGAAAATGTGTTCTTAAGAAGAAATGGTATTTTGACATCTAAAATTAATTAAATAAGGGTTTACAAGGGATTTTCACGGGTTTTTATTCCTGACACGGTCCTTTGAAATGATTTATGATGGGTTATTCCCTATTATCCATGTTAATATATTTTCAAGGAAATAAAATGATTTCAAAAGATAACGTAATGATATTTATAAAAAATAATTTCTACCTTTTTTATAATAATATTTTTTAAGAAATTGTTTCACATAATTTTTCATGAATTTTATAGGACTAACAAATTTCTTTTATTAATGTACCTTAGTGAGCTTTTATGCTCATCCCTTATTTAGAAAATGTTTTTCATTGGGTTTTTCTATATGGGTAACTAAATGGATGAGTGAAGTTTATTTGATGATGATTTTTCATGAAAAATATCATATTTTATTTCAAATCATTTATATTTTGGAAAAAATAGATAATGAATTTATGTGACCAATTTTTAATATAGGGTTTTATTATGTAAGATTGATGACTTAATTCCTTAAAACTATAAAACAAAATATCTTTTAGAATATAAAATTTATATTTCAATTATAATGATACTCAAGTATTTAATGTTAAAGTGAAGATACATATAATGGATATAAAATTATATTTTAGATAACTTTATTGGTTAGGATGTAATTTTAGTATAATTAATAAGTCATTATAAAAAAATGGTTAGTGTATCTTGGAAAATCATTGTTAATTTTGATAAATAAAACGAGTTTGAGATGACATTAATAATAATATCGCAGTATTTATCATCCCCATAAGATATTATATTACAAATTTATTAATTTGGTCACATTAACTTAATTGGTTTTACTAAATTTCTAAATATAGTAGGAAACCAACTGATAATGGATGTAAAGAAAAATTATATGGTTGGTTGAATAATAAATTGAAGGTTGTGGGAGATATAGTGAGAACTCTTCTGGTTATTCTTAACCATCCATAAAGATTAATGATTAAATACCTAAATTTTAGTGAGTTTCATAATACATAAAAGACAAGGTAAATGAATCCCTGTAGAAGATCATCTGATAGTGATAATGTATTTAATGATATTAAATGAACCATGTGTCAAGAAAAGGGAAAAAATATTAGGGGAAAATTTCATAAAAAACTAAAAGATATATTATATGTGGTAAATAATGTTATAAATATATAATCTACTAAGGAGAAAATAAGCATTAAGTTTAGTTTGATAAGGGGAGTGATGTTATTTATAAGATTTCAATTTAATGATTTAAATGTGCATAAACAATCACTATGAAAATTGATGTCATAAGAGGAAGGATCACGAATCAAATAATCAAGTACATATAGACAAATATTTTTCAATACCTAATTCCAATATAGTTGAATATTAGGAATATTCATATGACATATGAAAGTTATCTATTATTTACAGACATATGGTTTTATATTGTTGAATATTAGGCTATGATTCATGTTTTTATTCTTTGGAATGAAGTATTATGTAATAATATGTTAAATAATGGTTTAGGTATTATCAATACACATTTATTATTAATGTTTCTATATTCAATATTTATGTTAAAATGGATGATTTTAGCTTGATCAAAAATAATTTATACTCTTTTGATTATGGGAGTACATTGGGAGACTTTTATAAAGTATTAATAGATATTTTAGGTATATGTAGACCGTAAGTTTATCATGTGAAAATTTTATTCCATGAATAATTTTATTTAAATTTAATATAAATAAGATTAAATATATGGAAAACCATTAGTGTTTATATGATTATTGATTTTGGGGTAATTATTGGTTATTATTATTTTTGGGATGAAAATGAAATGTATGAGAGAACAATTGAGGTAAAAATTTTATTTAATATTTATATATTAAAGTAATTTTATTGTTTATTATCAAGATTATGGGAATTTTATAAATATATTATTTTATAAAAAGGATATGATTTAGTTTGGGTGATAACCTCTCACATCAAACAAGGTTACAAGACATGAACCCACAACCAAAGGGTGATAAGGGTTTATCACCGGCCAATTGCCTAAATGGTGTGATAGTTAATATGAAATTATTTTCCTTAACTTAAATGATCTGATAGATAAAGGTTAAGTTAATATTTGGAATATATGATTTATCACATAGATAACCATGGTATTATAAATTTATTTGGTGGTTTTTTTAGTAATTTTATTTTTGGAGGACACAATATTTTTTTAAAGAATTATAGGATTACGTTAAACACAATACAGTGGGATTTTATTTGAGGTATAAAAGAAAACCTTTAATTTTGGAAGAATGTATAATTTTATAGTGGATTCTGGTGATACATTTTATTTAGATAAATTAGTATAATTTCCTATATATTATGTGATTTGAGAAATTAAAACTTTTTTTATGACACATTAAAAGTGAATGATGTTATTTTGGAAAGTAAAGAATAAATTTATCCAGGATGACTATGTTAGAAAATAATTTTGAATTTTGGGTTTCAATGCTAATCTAGATTATCTTTGAATAATTTTCAAAATAGTTATTTTTTTGAATGATTTATGTTGAATTTTGGTTATTAAAATTAAAATATTAAAGTTTTTTCTCTTCATATGAATTTTTATTAATTATTGGAATTATATTAGCTAGTTCTAGCCATTTTGGGTTTTGAAAATTACTAGAGACCATAGGAACAATTTTTTTTTCCTTTTTTGATTTTGTGACCTATAAAAGATGATTATAGTTCTTTGGGCCAGAAAAAGTCCTCTAGAATAGTGATCTTCTGGATTAAAAGATGATATTGTCATGGGAATTATATAAATGATAAAATTATACTTGTAAAGTAAGTTTGTTTACTTGTGTTATTATTCTAAGAAGTAAAATAATTATTTAACCTTATAAAATGATTTTTAAAAACAAAAACATTACCAATTTACTTTTTTACTGTGAAATCAATGGCCTTTTAACCCATCACTGATTTTTGAATTTGTGATGGTTAAATGTTTCATGAAAATGTTCTTTATCACTCTATAATAGTACATATAAGTTAGATTTTTATTCAATATAATTTTTTTCAATTCCACTTATGTTATCCTACTATGTTTTATTTTTGATGACCTTCATACTTCTCATACTCACTTTTTAATAGGATGTATTATTGAGACTTTTTTTATTGTGGGTTTCTGGAAATGTATTTTAAGAATAAAAAAACTAATTTGAATGGTAATATAAAAATTGTGAGGGTAAAATTTCTAAAATGGTACATACTTTAATATACAAATATTTTAATAGATAATACTATGTTCGATAGAATACAAAATATGAAACACCAAGCTTAAATGAATATTGAACTAATATTATTAACAGGTGACCCTTTTAACCTAGCCATTAAATTGGAGGGGATGATTACTATTAACCATGTTATGAAATATATATAATGTTTATACTTATATTTAATGTATTAATTAATTATTTTTATATAGGAACTTGATTTTATGTATTGTAATTTTATCCATCAAAAATATGTTTTCTAAAAAAAGGGGTTTATTTCCTTTTATGAGTTAATATTAGAATTGGTCTCTTTAAATTTTATATTTATTTAAATTAATTTAAAATTTTAATACATGATTTTAGTATTATCATAGGATAAGTTTATGATAATTTTCAGAAAAGTATTATTTTTCAATGAAAAGTTAGAAATCTTGTTTTTTATTTGAAAATTTATTTTCTATCAATGTATTTATAAAATAAAATTATATATTGTATTTGTATTAAAGTTATTGAATTTAATTTTATTAAAAATAATAAAATTATAGTTTTTTATGTGAATTTTAAATATCAATTTAGTATAAAAACATTTTATACTTAAGTTAGGAACTTTTCTAGAACAATTCATCACCGTTCACAAATTTAATAACAAATTTAATTAATAAAATTTTGTTTTTTGATTATTGAAAAAAGTGTCCAATATTTGGAATCATGACATCCAAATTTTTGAAATATTTTCTATTTATTTTTTTTCAATGTGAATATTAACCTTGGTAATTTTTTCCCTTGTAAAATTCTAAATCATCTAATAAAGGGTTAAAAATATTATGTTAAGGAAAAAAACAATTCCTTAACATTTTCCTAAATATCATTGGATGATTTTATATCATCCATAATCATACAAAGATAAAATATATGACCATTTTATTTAGGTTAGATTTGATTAGGTCCTTTATAAAATTTAATTTAAATAGAAATAAAAAATATCAAACTCTTGTTTTTAATTAATTTTAAATTTTTAACATGAGCATAAAACAAATTTATATTCAATTATAAATATTTTCTAAATAAAAATTATTTATATTCTTCATGGTAATTTTATTTAAATATTTATTGATGGCATAATTACCTTATATTCTTATACAATATTGATTCAGTAATTATTTAAATATTGAAAAAATAGATGATGTTTAAGATATTAATGTTCTTACAATTTCACATAATGAATGTGGTACAATAATTTAACAGATGAACATGAGATGTTGAGAATGTTTTTAAATAATATTTTTAAATTTTATGTTTCTTATTGATATTATTTTAGTCAATTTAATGATTAATTCTATAAATTCATAGTATTGATATTTTATAATAAACAATGTTTTAGTAAATGATATAAAAATCAAAAAAATAAATTATATTCTCTATGATTATTAGCGTGTGGTTAATAATATAAACAATGAAAAATTTATTTCACATTTATACATTTGTATTTATTATATTTACCCTCAATTAGTAAACAATTATATTGTCATAGTAATTGTGAAATAGGTTAACTATGGGTTGAAAAGAAAATATAATAGAAAAAACATATTCAAAACATGTATAATTTTTATTTTATGAGAATATTTTAATTTATTTTCATTCAATATTTGAAATATATCTGTTTGGGGAAATTTTAAATTAAAAACTAATTTATATTAATTTAATATTTTGAGGAATTCCATGTTTTCCCCTCCCCAATCTTGTAAAAAGGACCCTCTTCATCTCCACTATTTTCAGACCCAAAAAGCTTTTGGTTTAGAAAATACATACCCAAATTTCTTCTTATAATCCCACCCCTCATTCTTAAGATATTACCTTATGTATAACACCAACCATTAAGATCTTAAGGTGTTAATATAAAGATGTTTTTCAAAGAGAAGGGGTAGTTTTTATCCTCATGTTTTAGTTTTGTTTCTTCCTACACATCCAAAAAAATTATTAATCCAAGAAAATATAACAAAAACATTATATTATATTTAATTATCTATTTTTATATTAATGGAGGAACCTATATCAATTATCTCTTCCATTTAATAGGAAAGTAATTCACTACTCGTGTGTACGAAAGTCTAACACATTGCAAATCGATGTAATTTTTTCATAACCATATATCAAGACTATTTATGTTGATAGATTTAAGTTATATATATTATATCCATGAAAATATTAATCATTCTAAAAATATATTATAACACATATTTTATAACGTTTCCATACACTATAAAATGATAATTTCATTCTTGCGTATATGTGTATTACCATGTCAATGAAGTGTTGTGATTGGTTTTTCATCACCACATCACATGGTTGATAGATATGATTATATTTAAATATGTTATATTATATTAACTATGTCATGATAATTAGTAAAATATAAAACAATAGTAACCTTATTTTAATAATGATTATTGAAAATTTGAAATGTTAATCATCTATACGTTCAAATTACCATCTCCATGATTTTAAAATTGTTCATTTTTTAAAACAATTATTTAAATTTTGGATTTTTAAGAACAATTGTGGTATAAAAATTATAATTATTTAATAAGTTTTATTATTTATGTGATGGAATAATGAATTCTTTGACCATATTTACCTAATCAAAGTCATTTTGGACTTATGAATTGAATATCACCTAAATATCCCGGGTAGATAAATTATTGAGTAATGAATAAAAATAATAGTATAATAAACTTTATAATGGTTTTTAATAATGAAAATTATTTACGTATGTTTGTTAATTTGGAATATAAAATTTTAAATTATGTGTTAGGATCAAGGTAACATACTATCTTTTAAAAATCCTTGTATAAGAATCATGTTTTACCTCCTTTTACAATGGTAAAAAGAAATCATATTTTAACATGTATGACATGAACATAAATATCATCCATCCTAAAACCTCAAAAATTTGAATTTTCCTTTATATTATTCCACAAATATTTTCAGTGAAAATGGTTTATTCATTATGTGTGTAGTTTAATGATTTTAATAAATTACTTTATTTGATTTTCATTCAAAGGTTTTTAAATGGAATCATTTTACATATTTTCTTATTATAATTAAAAAATGAAAAAAAAAATCAATATTTTAAGTATATAGTGAAAAATTATTTTTCATCGATTATAACCATAATTTGATGTTGGGATTCCCCTATAGCTGTTATGTTTTATTCAAGGAAAAACTAACATTCCCTTTTTCTGGGTATTTTGGTACTAAAAATTGGTTCTTAAGAAGAAAGGGTATATTGATATCTAAAATAATATTCACATGGGTTTAAAATATTATTTCAAGAGTTTTATATATGATATGGTCCCTGGAAGTTGTTTACTAGGGGTTGATCCCCCTTATAGCTCACTGGGGTGTTTGATATAACTCATATGATGGGTAATACATGATAGTACTCGTTGGGACTATAATATATTATAAAAAGGGAGAACCCATATATCTCCCTAATGAATTGGGTAATGATTGTGTTCTCTATAGAATTATATTTGAAGAAGTCTTCTTTGTAATTAAAATTGTAAGCTATTTGTAAGGATTTAAGATGATGAACTCACAATGCACTTACACGAATTTAATGAATTCTAATGAGCTTTCATGAAAATCGATTGATTTTTAATGGTATGACATTTATATTTTTAAAGGAAAAATGAATCCCCATGTAGATAAAAATGATTTTTTAAGAGATGGTTATTTGTGCCTTTTAATGTTTTTCACTCAACAAACAATTTTCTTTTCTTTAGTCCCCTTACAATGTTTTTGGTTCTTATCAAACAATTTTAAAATTATTTACATAGTGTTTTAAGAATGGGTAAATAAATTATAACTTATTTTAATGATGTTATATTTTATAAAAAATTGATAATGAACACACTACAACAGAAATTTCCTTTAGCTGTGGTTTTTTAGTGGTGGTTTTGAGAACCTCCTCTAAACCCTTTTTTAAAATGTTTTCACGGTGGTTTATAATAAACCTCCGTGAAACATTTTTTTAACACTGTTGACCCTGCCCCCCCCCCCATTCTGACCCCATATCACCTCACAACCCCACTTTCCCCATCCCCCCGTGACCCCAACGACCCCGACGACCCCGCGACCCCAGCGACCCTGGTGACCCCGGCCCCCCGCGACCCCGGCTACCCCGGGACCCTGGAGACCCTAGGACCTTGTTTCCCCCATCCCCCCATGACCTTGGTGACCTATACGAACCCTAAGTTTTGAATTCTATATTAAGAATTGTTTATGAATTCTGAAATCATTTTATATCCATACATGATTTCAAAGGATGGTTTAAGGGATGTTTCAATTCTATTTTGGAAAATAATATGTGTTTATCACTTTACAAAAAAATGAGTTTCAATGGAAAGTTGTCAGACCCAATTTATCCCCATGTTATTATTGTTGTTATTATCTAGAATGTAATACCTTGATAGTATTTCTTATATTGATTCATCTTTATATATTTTCTATTCTTGGATGTGTTTGAGATTGATCTTGTGAGTTTATTAGGAGGTGATTCGTGATTTTTTTAAAATGTTTTATATTTAATTCATGTAATGGTTCATTTTTCCACACCACCATTTTATATTTCCTAAGATTCCTCGGATTATTTAGGATGGTTTGTGTATTTGAAAACTCTAGTATATGTTGTGGGTTGAATAGGTAGTATTTTATGGATAAACAATGATGGATATACCAAAAGGGATAATATTCCTTTAAGTTAGAGGTATTGTTTTTTTCATGTGATACCGATGGAGTGATAAGGTCATTTATTTTAGGATACTTTAAAAGTACTACCAATGAAAATAACAGGTTCAGTATTTTCAGGAAATGTTCATTGTCACCAGCTCAAGTCATTATTACTTGATCTATAGGTCAATACTAATGACCTTAGGATTATTTTTAGGTTCATTTTTTTTTGAGATTCCCATTTTTTTAAACTATGTAATTTTCATCACAAATTAATTTATGTCACCAATTTATTTTTGGTCTATTTATTTTACTCGTGACCTTAATTTAGTAGTTACATCATGTGTACCTTACCCATTTCATTTATATTTTTTTAGTATTTGAAAAAGTACTGTTAAAATATTTTTTGCATGGTGGTAATGGTTTAATATAAATATTCCTTCAATATTCTCTAAAATAATTTTGAAATTAGTTCTATAGAAATTTTAATAATTATATTATAATAATTATTTGAGTGTTTTTTATAAGAAATTTGAAACTGTTAGATTTTGAAACCCCAGTGTTAATGGGGTTTAGAATTCTTTCTTAGGCCATTTCTCCTTGTTTTACAAGTAAATATATTATAAAAAGATTTTTTGAAAACTATTTCAAAATTTGAAGCATATTTGTTATTTTAAAATGATTATTTCTAGAGGATTTCTTTTGTAGAATTTTTTTATGATGTTCTATGAAATGGTTTTTTTGTTAAAAAGGCACCTCAGCCTTGGAAAAGTGATTTACAAGTGACTTTTTTCATTTAATGACAATTAATAATGCATGTTTTAAAACTATTGATATTTCTCTTGATAATTTCTATCTAGGATTATATAAAATGAGTATTTCTTTATTGTATTTAAATATATAATTTTATGGAATTGAATTGAATTTGACATTTATAGATTCCGAAAGTGATAACCAACTGGGCTATTTAGCTCATGAATATTTTATAGTTCCATGTTCATTTGATTCTAATTAATTCATTTTGATCTTTGATGGGTTATGTGGACTTCAAATTGTGACATTGGGTTATTTAATGATTCTCAATAATATTAGAGATTTTATTTAACTTTAGGATTCATATTGTTCACATGGCCTGTTGTGTTTTATGCATATATTTTATATTTTTCTATTTATATATAGAATCATGAATATAAAAATTTTATATTTTTTTATCAGAGGTTTCTTTATTCATATATCTTATAGTAAGTTTTGTTTTTTTGTTATAAATATCATTTCATGAAGTAAAAAATCATTACCAATGTATGTTCTATGATTCCAAGGTACTTGTAACATTCTTATGGTTGTTGGGAATGGCCTTGAATCTTGGTGGAAGGCTGAGTTGGGAGAATGGTTAGATGGTAAACCAGGATGGATATATAAAGCTACTATACATAGCACCTTAGAGAAATTAATTTTTTTACTAATTATATATTGATGAAATATTTATGTATTCCCAATGTAACATCCCAACATAGATTCTACTAAAAAAAAGTCCCTGATACAGTGGATTATGAGGCCAGAATTTGTATATTGTTACTCAGAAGTTGTAATTTTTTATTTTCAAAAAAAATGGAATGTTGTAGTGTTTCTCCCATAGAAGCCAAAATTTAAATCCAAACAACATAAAACTGAAGTTTTCTTTCATACTTTCATTTAATTTACAATTCATAAATTTATTTTGTGTGATTAATTGAATGGTATTCAATTCATTATAACTTATTATAGTGGTTTGGATGAATATAATTCTTCCAAGTTCCTAAATATAATGATTAGAGAGAATTCCTTCTGGGATCTATTTCCACCTATGTGATTCTGATTATCATATTATGTTGTCCTGAAGGATAGTACCAACACCCCACATTTCATCTCCAAATTCCCAACATGATTCCACTATGAAACTCCAAACACCAAGCCCAAACACATAAAGTATTCTTTAAATGCCCTAGTTTGATCCCCAAACCACATCAGGCACATCTTGAACGAAATTTCTGATGTGGTCTCCACCTTACCAAATCAATGTTTATGCAAAAACACTAGTAATTCCTTCTCTATATGAATTATACCAAAGGCACTCAATCCCACCCACCAATGTGCTATCATATCCCGACCACGATGCCTTAAAACTCATGGAATAACAAAAATGTTCAATGCCCACACTGAAGTATGAATCTGACTCTTAGTTCAACTCAATGGTCAGATCCTCGATCATACCATTTAACTATAATTCTCCACTCATGAGCACTAACACATATATGATCCAAATCACCCTAAAGTCACACCACCACTCTTTTCTATGTGAATACACCAAAGAGAAGTCTAGGAATTCAATCCACACAGGGTTCATAGAACCTCAAAACCTAATCCCCCAAGTTATTTCATCATGCATTTCCATGAACACCACCAGTTATCGTGCCTCAAGACTACCATCCATCATTGTTGGTTTTATTGATGATTTTTATTATTTCAGCATATTTTTCTTATCCATTAATTTCCATCAAAACCATTTGGATGAAAAGACTATATTATAGATGTTTTCTCATACCTTATAAATTATTTTTATATCAACATAGTTATTCCAAATTAACAATGTGCTTTGGTTTTCATGGTAAAGTAGCTACCATGTTGTGAGCACATGATTTCTATTTAAAAAAGAAACTTCCCCTATCCCAAAAACTAGAGGGTCCATATCTAACTCAAGGGCTCATGTTTATTATATTATGTTTCTTTAATCTTATACTATCTTATATATGAATCTATTTCTCTATTTATTAGTAACTTTGTGTTTTAATTTTTTATTATTGTGTATGCATATTATGATATATATGGATAAAAGTTGGATCCCATTACCGAGGAACACACCTCAGTATATTAAGGGTTTGAATGTGTTTTTAGATTTTGAAATTTCTAATTGATCCATTGAAGGAAGAATAATATGTCCATGTCCTAAATGTAAATTTACAACATGATTGAAGAGGGATGAAGTTTATAAACATTTGATACTGAACCAATTCCCTGATCAATATTTGTGATGGATTTGGCATGGGGAATCAAATGTTACATAATGATTGAGAACTTATGTTAATCCATAGAATGGGGTCCCAAGTTCATCGACAATGAAAAATGAAATAAAAAACCTCATAAATGATGCATTCAACACTGCAAGACACCACTATCAACATCAAAACATACCAGAACTATTAGAAGAGGGTGCTACAAATTGCAATGTGACAAGTGATTTTTTTGAGACTGTAACACAAGCAGATCAAGATTCTAACATATAATTGGATCCTACTCTTTATTCTGTGGAGATGAATGTAAGAGAAAACTTCACTGAGTAAAATGTGTTTCTGGATTTAGTTGACGATGGAAATAAAGAGTTTTATAGTGGGTGTTTTAAATATTCAAAGCTTTCATTTCTACAAAAGTTTTACCATATCAAATGTCTATGTGGAATTACAAATAACGAAATGTCCATGATATTGGAATTGATTCATGATTCATCTCATGAAACAAAAAATCCCAGAATATTTTTATGATATTAAAAAATTTGTTAACAGGCTTGGTCTGAATTATACAAAAATACATCCATATCCCAATGCTTGTATGCTTTATTGGGGAGGGGATTCAAGTAGACAGAATTACAAGAAATGTTATTATTCTAGAATGAAGTCAAAGGGTGATGTTGGAAGTCTTAATGAACATAATTTCATGGAGAAGAAGAAAAGGAACACACCTACAAAGGTTTTGTGTTACTTTCATTTGAAGCCTCAATTGCAAAAATTATTCATGTCATTGAAAACCGTCGAACACATGAAGTGGCATTCTATAAGAAATACTAATGATGGGTTAAAGAGATATCCATGATATTCTCAATCATGGAAGACATTTGATTCATTACATCGATATTTTTCAGCTGATCCTAGGAATGTTTGATTGGGATTGGGTGCCGATGGATTCAACCCATTTGGGACTTTGAGAACTAGTTATAGAATTTGGCCAATTGTTTTGATCCCTTATAATTTACCTCCATGGATGTGTATGCAACAAAGATCTTTTATCATTTCTATGATTATTCTTAGAAAACAAATGCCTGGAAATGATATTGATGTATACTTACAGCCTTTGATTGACGAATTGCAGGAGTTATAGAGTAACGGTGTTGAGATATTTGATTCTTCTTCAAAAACAATTTTTAAAATGCATGCTGCTTTAATATGGACCATTAGTGACTTCTTTGGGCATGAGAATTTATCTGGTCGAATACTTACATGGGTTTGGTTTGTCCCATTTGTAACATTGATTTTGAGCCCAAATGGCTACCTCACAGTAGAAAATTTTGCTTCTTGTGCCATCAAATACCTCTCGATGCATCTCATATATTTCGGCTAAACAGATCAAGATTTAATGGTTCCATTGATCGTAGACCACCTCTAAAGTTGTTAACTAGTTCTAAAATACTGAAACAACTTGAAAATGTTGAAACAGAATTTGGGGAAGGTTCATCATTTGAATGATAGCGGAAAATGGGTCTGAAGTGCATCGTCAAGTGAAATCAGAACGCAACAATAGAAGAAAAAAGTATATTATTCAAAAATCCATATTGGGAATTTAATTTGATGTGGCACAATCTTGATGTGTTTCATATTGCGAATAATTTATGTGATAATTTTATTGTCACATTACTTAATGATCATGGAAATTTGAAGGATCATCTCAATGCTCGCAAAGACTTACATGTAATGAACATAAAACATGATCTTTAGCCATATGAGAATAAAAAGTATGCTCCGGCCATTTTTTTAATGAAAAATAGGGATAAAGATACATTCCATTGAATTTTAAAGAATCGGAAGGTATCTGATGGGTATTTGAGTAACATCTTAAGTTGTGTTGACTTGAAGAATCATAAGTTACATGGATTGAAAAGCCACAATTCACATATTTTTTTACAACAGTTACTACCATTGGCATTGCGTACATTATTACCTGAAAACGTTACTGCTATTGTACTCCAATTCAACACATTTTTCAGGCAATTATGTGAGAAAGATCTACATCCATTTCAGCTTGACAACCTTCAGGAGAGGTTTGTATTGACCCTTTGTGCAATATAGATGATCTTTCATCCATCGTCTTTTATTGTCATGATGCATTTAACTGTGCATTTGGTTGAGGAAGCTAAATTAGGTGGCCTCGTTCATTATCGATGGATGTATCCAATTGAGAGTTATTTTATTTATATTTTTTTAGTTAAGTAAACAATTTTTTTCATTTAAATAAATTAAAAATATTATTATTTTATTTCATAGATATCTTGGGAATTTGAAAGCATACGTGAGAAATAAAGCTCAACAAGAAGGTTATATTGCTGAAGGCTATTTGGCTGAGTAGTGTCTTACATTTTGTTCTAGATATTTGGATGATATTGAGATAATATTTAATCGAGTTGGACATGTTGATGACTCATAAAATCAATCTCAAATGCATCAGAAATCATAAATATTTCCTACTATTGGCCGATCAGTTGGGAGGACCTCAAATGTGACACTGACAGAATTGGAATTATTACACGCACATAGATATGTGATTTGGAATAGTGAAATCGCAAATCCATTTATTAAAGAGATGAGGATACAAACAAAGTGATGAATGAGAGGCTAAACACGAAATGAGAAATATATAATGAATGTTGTGAATAAAGAGATTGTAGAATGTTTTGCATGACGTGTAAGTTTATAAATATTGCAATAAATACGAATATTAGTTTGAAAAATAATTTTTGTAAACAAATTAAATTATATTTCTTTTTTCAAATCATGAATACTGATACTCGAGTAGACTTGTCAGAATATTTGAAGTTTCTTGCTAGAGTTCCTACAAAAAAATTTATAAAGCTCGACGCTTATAATGTGAATGGCTTTAGATTTCGTACAGTTGATCGAGAAGTGGGTTTGAAAACACAGAATAGTGTTATATTTACATTTGTTGAAGTGGGATGCTATAGAAAGCTACATGATATTATTGAATTATACTACCACAGAAATTTTTTGTTGTTTTATTCAAATGCAAATTGGTCGATATTATTAGAGGTGTTAAAATAGATTCCATTCAATTTGCTTCTGTGAACCTCTCTCACTTGATGGATAATGGTGATCATGAACTGTATGATCCATATATATTAGAATCACAATAAAAAAATAGTATATTATGTGAATGATGTTGTGGATGAATGGTGGAATGTAGTTTCTCATGTAATACAAAGAGATTTGTATGATATGGGTGATGAAGTTGAAGATTTGACCTCTGAAATTGAATTTAATCAATAACATGAAGCAGAATTATTTTTCCATCATGATATTGAAAATATTAGTCTAGAAAGGATGAATGATGTGGATGATGAAATGGAGTAGCAAACTGATATGATTGAAGGGTAAAACGATTGTATGTACAATTATTTATTCATTCAGCAACCACTTGTTTCATTTCTGCAGTCATTCTTTATCATTGTTAAATATATTTTTTCTGTTAGTACTGGGCATATATTATCGTTTTTAATTTTTTTATGCATAATTTTTTTGAAATATATATTCTGAAAGTAATTTTATTTGATTAAATGACCAGAATGCCAAGGAAGAAGCGGTACACTATTTCATCTAGTTCTGCGACAGATGATGATCCATCTGGCTCCCTCCCCATGGCATCTGAGGCACCAGCTACCTACACCCCTATACCATCTCCCCCTACACCATCTCTCACACCATCTTTGGATGTCCCATTAGAGGCTGATTTGTCAAATCCCCCTTCAATATACTCATCAGTGGGGCAGCGACACGCCCCTTCCAGTTCATCACGGACATACTGGAGTGTCACAGTCATAGGAACACATTTTAATTCAATAAATTTATTGCATTTTGTTTATACTAATTGTTTTCTCATTGAATATGAAAAAAAATGAAACCATGGAGAAAAACATAAAAAGTTCAGTGTAATGCCCTGACCCTAGTTACCCAGAGTCGGTGCATTATTATGTAACATTGGCATGATCACAAAAGATCAAGTCTCGAAAGACCGATTAGTTTAGTAGCCTTGGAAACACTAGATACATTCATAAATGTTACATTACATAATAAAGTGAAAAACTACAATAACATAGTCTCCATATTCCACACTCCTATCCCCTTCAGGCTATCCCTGTAGGTCAGTCATAAAATATTTCTTCACATCCTGGGAAAATAAAACATAGAAAGGGGTGAGATCAAATGCTCAGTAAGGATAACAATACAGCGTCAACTTTCATAAATAAACATAAAACTTTAAGGCAATGTATAAAAAAAGCCTTTTAAATATGAACTTCAGAATAATATGGAAAAAATAAAATGAAATAATGACATTTACTTATTCACATTTATATTCTACTAGTCGAATAATCACATGAAATTTCAATAACCACTTTCATAATGATGGAATTCATAATTCCAGACTATCATAACCACATAGTCAAGGCCTCGTGCCAAGACTATAAATAATATTTTGTCAAGGCCTCATGCCAAGACACTATTTGGTCTCATGAGACCTAACGATGCATTGAAAAGCTATAGTGGGCTCCACCCGTCACATACTATGCCCAATTCATTCCTTATATGAAAAGATTTAAACATATAATAAACCATAACATGATTGTATCACATAAAACATGCATAAAGGAAACATAAAATTTCTACATTTCAATCACAAGATATCAATACAACACATTGATATAATAAAACCATTTTCAATAACAAATAAAAGAAAATTAAAACATGGTATTTATTTTTCATTTAAAAATAGTTATGGCTTGTAGAGGATGCTGAAACTCAAATAATGGTCATAGCGGTGGAGAAGTCGTTGTCGCCGCATACGTAAGACAAAACATTCCTTTTGCCATTTAGTAAAAATGCTTTGTATAAAAACATTCCTTTTGAATAAAAGTAAAATTAAAAGGGTTTTATACACCGTATAAAAGAAAGTTGGGTATAAAACAAAATATGCCACAATGAAAGGAGATTGGGACGAAGTCCCTTACATGATCATTTTGTAAATAAAATAGATCGTTAATGTGTATCCACTATAGGTACACATATGTAATGTAAAAATACAATATAGGACATAAAAATTTATTTCATACATCATCATAGTACGGAATAATTTAAAAGTATAATTTTAACCCAAAGAATGGAAAGTGGGTTAAGAAGTTCCCTTACCTCGTGTCCGACTTGACTCGATCGTTCCTTAACCTCTTTTAAAATCGGGTAACTCTTTTTTATTTGAGCCAAAGGATTCCTTGGGAAGACTTCTGCCCAAAGTAAGGATTCTAGGAGTAAGAGAGGGAAGTTGGTAGATTATTTGGGTAGATTTTAGCTGAGCCAAATGTCTTTGAAGGTGTGAATAAGGTGGTAGAGGTGGGGGCCTTTTATAAGAGGAGAGGAGGGGCACTCTTGGAAAGTCATAAAATGTTACATTACTATGAAGTTCTTTTCGGATTTCAAAGGTCCCACAATGATATATTTCGAGGATAAGGTGATAAGGGTTCGAAATATACCCATCCAATAGGTTTTAGACAAGTTTAAGTCTTAGATTTTACCTTATCTTTTCATTTTATTTAAATTGTTCATTAATGAGGTAATCATTTTATCATCATGGTTTCATAAATAAATTTATCTATTTAATGTCTAAAAATAATAATAAAAATATCATGATGTAGGAAATATTTTTAGCTTTCGAATGAATATTTATAGTCGAAAATTTAACTTATATAACCCCACGTAATAATTGTTTTAGTAAAACAACACATGTTTGTGACAATTTTATTTTTACTTTAAATAAAAAGTTATTAATGACATTTTCTTACCCAAGTGGATCCATGGGGTCCCCAAGTTGACCCATTGATTGTCTGGGTCGTCCATGACTCATCCAATAAGGGTAGGGAATTTCATACTATTATAAAATCATATTAACCATAAATTATACTAATTTCCTTTAAACGCGATTAATAAAACTTAAAAGTTACTATTCACCAATAAATTATTTTAATCCCATTGAAGCACATTTTCCTTCTTAATGAAAACCATGTATTTCTGATTTTTGAAAATCAAATTAACAGAAGCGGTAAAATTTCATTTAAACAAAAAAATCAGTTTTATAACTACCACTTAGTGGTTTCACTATTCATCAAAAATTGATGTTTTTCAGAAAAATACCAAAAAATCACCCTAAGCTATAATTGATATTCCAAATTCAAAAATGATGTCTATTTTAAAAAATTACAAACATATAAGTAACATTAATTTATTTAATAATTAATTCCCATAGTCACAACAAAGAGCGTGTTTTTAAGAAACAATATATATCAAAAGATTGACAATTGTTTATGTCCAATTTCAAAGTGAAATTAATTATAATGACCACCATTGGATAAAATGGTAGAAATATATTCTAATTATACCTTAAACCCACTCAATAGTATAATTTTTTACTATAAATTATTTTTATTAAAAAAGTTTTTTTTTAAGTATTTTTCTATTCATAGAAAATTGGAAGTTCTCAGAAAATTACAAAAATATTAAACTTATGATAATTTTGATATTCAAAATACCAAAATGAAGTCCATTATGAAATATAAAATTTATATAATTTCAAAAATTGGGTATTACTATTCGTAACGACTACTTTGATTGGTCGCGGTGTGTTAGAATCTCAAACTAGCGTACAATGCACGCTATTGCATTATTGAAAGAGAAGCGTATCGTGGAATCTTGGGGTGTTAAATTATACCCTCCTTCAATAAATTGCGTCCTCGCAATTTGAAATTGTTCTTCGAAAATAAAAGTTTGAAAGTAGCAAATACCTTTGTGGAAAACCCACATCGGAAATAAGGTAAATAAAAATATAAATTTAAAAGAAAGAAATAGAAGTACAAAGGTCACCTGAGATAGCCCATACTTGGATTCTATGAAAACATGGATATGGAGGAGAAATAAATCATCAAGGCCTGATGGAGAGTTGTAGAAAATATTATTAGGAGAAATTTAACTACAGGAAAATCACAAACTTGTGATTGGTTAAATGGTCATTCATTCCCCAGTATGAAAAGTTAACTGACAATGTTTTTATTTTAAGTTACCTTTCATAAAGTTGAGGAATTTATTTAGGAGATTTACTAAGAACGTAAGGAAATATACTTACTTGTAATGTATACTTTCATTCCTCATTAACTTTTTACCACAAACCAATATTTTACTCCAAAAGGTAATAGAATTCAAAAATATTATATTTATCCTAATCGTACAAGGTTCCAAATATTAACACATACCATATAGATTAGGAAAACTATTTTGTAATAACCAGGGACTTCTTGTAGGCTAGTGGTAGGTAATAAAGCCCAATTGCACTATAGTTGTGGGTTCGATTCCTATAGCTTTGTCTGACGCAATGGGTTATCCCCCAACCTAGAGTGTGTCCTTTTCCTAAAACTATAGTATTATAATATTCCAAAAATAATCTTCAGAAATGATTTAACATTAAACAATACTATCCAAAGTTAAACTTAATGCATTCCAACCTTTATAGTTATCCAAAATACCTCTGTCCAGACTTTCTCTAAAAGGTATCTAAATTCCAAAAACAATTGTAACACTAGATTCCCCAAAAAAAGTAATGTTTCTCTTATTCTCACATAGTAAAAATATGATTACCTTCATCATATTAAAACATTAATGAAAACAACAAGTACAGTAGTAAAATACTTATATATATATCACATTATTCTTATAAACAGAATATAATCCTTGTGTCCAAAAGCACCAATACATTAATTATTCCACTTAAACTGTATTAACAGCATAAGATTGTCCTTGATCCCTTGGAATTTTCTGAGGTAAGTTTCCATGACTCTTAGGACATTCATTTGCATAATTCCCCATTTCTCTACAATTATAGCATTCAACATTGACAGCCTCATTATTTCCTTTTCAATTACGAGCTTAGTGACCTTTTTCTCCACATTTGTAACAGACTCCCATTCCTTTTAGGCAAGAACAGGGGTGATTCTTCCCAAAATTATCACATAATGGAAAATCCTTATTTCCCTTTTTCCCTTTATCGGTCTCTTGTTCCACCGTTCTCTTCTTCTCTTGCTTTACTTTATGGTCATAATATTTAGAGAATTCATTTTCTATCTTAATAGCACACGAGACTATATATTCATAATTTGATAAATATTTTGATACTAAAGCTCGAAGAAGAAACGGTTTTAACCCATCAAAGAAACGATCAATATTACTTCTTGGGTTATGTATATAATATGCTGCATGCCTCGCTAACCTTGTAAAGTTAGCCTCATACTTTGCGACATTCTCATCCTGCTTTTGTCTCAGACTCAGAAATTTCCTTTCCATATCTACTCTATGGTCATGAGGAAAGTATTTTCCTAAGAAAATTTCTTTAAACTCCCTCCATTCCATATTTGATACTTCATCATCTTCCTTTTTGTTTTGAATTAGTGACCACCATTGTTCGGCATCTCAAGTTATGCAGTAAACTGCCATGACAACTTTCTCCCTTTCCCTACTCCCCAAGGCGTTGAATATTTTCTCCAAGGAGTTTATCCATTGCTCAGCTACAAATGGATTTGTACCCCCATTAAATGTTGGTGGTTGTTGCCTCATGAACCTTTCTACCATTGATCCTCCACATTACGGATCAGGGTGCACCATACGAGTAAGGTTATTATTCATAACATGAGTGAGTTTTCCCAGTATGGTGATAAGCTGATCAGCACCAATTGTATCACTAGTTCCATTATAATTATCTCGAGTAGGAGGGAAATCCCAACATGGAGTGCGTACATTGATACAGTTTTCATTCCTTCCACTAGGCACCATTTCTAAACAATGTCATAAACTATATTAGTTTATAAATCGAAATACATAATAACAAACTTGCAAAACACTTAATATAAATTGATCTATTTATGGATGTAATCTATAATCATAAAAATGTATTATTTGAGGAAGTATATACTCATAAAACCTTCATAATGGTTTGTAATGAAAATGAGAATTGTCCTATGCATATCCCTCAAGAGTGTCATAACCAAGAGTGCAGCAAGCCCCATTATTGTGCACTAGTTCTCGTTCGAGTCTAGCTCAATCAGTGTTTTTGGGTTTTACCCCTAGGTACATCTGTTCCAGAGCTGCCTCTACCTTCTCTTATCCAGATAGGGATGTATTGCTCGAAAAACTCACAAAATCTCTATAATACCAAAATTCTAGGAAGTTCTTCTATACTAATCCTCAAAGTTTATCTTAGGGCTATGTTCTCTAATCAGAGTTTTTCTAAATCTAGCTTCCAAGGTTAGTACTAAACTTCCTCTGATACCAACTGTAAACGCCCCAACCCCAGTTACCTAGAGTTGGTGCATTATTACGTAACATTGGAATGATCACAAATGATCATGTATCGAAAGACTGATTAGTTTAGTAGCCTTGGAAACACTAGATACATTCAAAAATGTTACATTACATTATAAAGTGAAAAACTACAATAACATAGTCTTCATAGTCCACACTCTTATCCCCTTCAGACTATCCTTGTAGGTCAGTCATAAAATATTTCTTCACATCCCGGGAAAATAAAACATAGAAAGGGGTGAGCTCAGATGCTCGGTAAGGATAATAATACAGCGGAAACTTTCATAAATAAACATAAACATTTAAGGCAATGTATAAAAAAGCCTTTTAAACATGAACTTCAACATAATATGGAAAAAATAAAATTAAATAATTCCATTTACTTATTCACATGTATATTCTACTAGTAGAATAATCACATCCAATATCAATAACCATTTTCATAATGATGGAATGCATAATGCCAGACTATCATAACCACACAGTCAAGGCATCATGCCAAGACTACAAATAAGATTTTTTCAAGGCCTCGTTCCAAGACACTAGTTTGTCTCATGAGACCTACCGATGCCTCGAGGAGCTATAGTGGGCTACACCCGTCACATACTATGTCCAATTAATTCCTTATATGAAAAGGTTTAAACATATGACAAAACATAACATAATCGTATCACATAAAACATGCATAAAGGAAAAATAACATTTCCACATTTCAATCACAAGATATCAATACAACACATTGATATAATAAAACCATTTTCAAAACCATTTTCAATACCAAAATAAAATAAAATTAAAACATGGTATTTATTTTTCATTTAAAAAAAGTTATGGCTTTTAGAGGTTGCTGAAACTCAATCAATGGTCACGGCGGTGGAGAAGTCGTTGTTGCTGCATACGTAAGACAAAACATTCCTTTTTTCATTTAGTAAAAACGCTTCATATAAAAATATTCCCTTTGAATAAAATTAAAATTCAAAGGGTTTTATACACCGTATAACGGAATGTTTTGTATAAAACAAAATATGCCTCAATGAAAGGAGATTGAGATGAAGTCCCTTATAATGATCATTTTGTAAATAAAATAGATCGTTAATGTGTATTCACTATAGGTACACATAAGTAATGTAAAAATACAATATAGGACATAAAAATTTATTTCATACATAATCATAGTACGACATAATTTAAAAGTTGAAGTTTAACCAAAAGAAAGGAAAGTGGGTTAAGAAGTTACCTTACCTCGTGTCCGACTTGGCTCGATCGTTCTTTAACCTCCTTTAAAATCAGGTAACTCTTTTTGATTTGAGCCAAAGGCTTCCTTGAGAAGAATTATTCCCAATTTAAGGCTTCTATAAGTAATATAGGAATGTTGGGAGAGTATTTGGGCAGATTGTGGCCAAGACAAATGGCATTGAAGGTGTGAATAAGGTGGTAGAGGTGGGGGCCTTTTATAAGAGGAGAGGAGGGGCACTCTTGGAAAGTCATGAATTGTTAAATTATTATGAAGTGATTTTCGGATTTCAAAGGTCCCTAAATGATATATTTCTAGGATAAGGTGATAAGGGTTCTAAATATACCCATCCAATAGGTTTTAGAAAAGTGTAAGACTTAGATTTTACCTTATCTTTTCATTTTATTTAAATTGTTCCTTAATGAGGTAATCGTTGTATCATCATGGTGTCATAAATAAATTTATTTATTTAATGCCTAAAAATTATAAAAAAATATCATGATGTAGGAAATCTTTTTATCTTTCCAATGAATATTTATAGTCGAAAATTTAATTTATATAACCCCATGTAATAATTGTTTTAGTGAAACAACACATTTTTGTGACAATTTTATTTTTACTTTAAATAAAAAGTTATTAATGTCATTTTCATACCCAAGTGGCTCCATGGGGTCCCCAAGTTGACCCATGTATTGTATTGGTCGGGCATGACACATCCAATTATTGTAAGACAAGTGTAAAGGTAATTTAATACTATAATAACATTATATTTACCTTAAATTACACTAATGAACTTTAATCGCGATTAATAAAACTTAAAAGTTATTATTCACCAAAAAATTATTTTAATCCCATTGAACCACATTTTACTTCTTAATGAAAACCATGTATATCGGATTTTTGAAAATATAATTCACAAAAGCGTTAAAATTTCATTTAAACAGAAAATCAGATTTTTAACTACCACTTAGTGGTTTCACTATTCATCAAAAATTGATGTTTTTCAGAAAAATACCAAAACTTCACCCTAAGCTATAATTGATATTCCGAATTCAAAAATGATTTCTATTTTAAAATATTCCAAACGTATAAGTTGCATTAATTAATTTAATAATTAATTCTCGTTGTCACAACAAATAGCATGTTTTTAAGAAACAATATATATCAAAAGATTGGCAATTGTTTATGTCCAATTTCAAAGTGAAATTAATTATAATTACCATAATTGGATAAAATGGTAGAAATATATTATAATTATACTTTAAAACCACTCAATACTATAATTTTTCACTATAAATTATTTTTATTAAAAAAGTTGTTTTTAAGTATTTTTCTATTCATAGAAAATTGGTAGTTCTCAGAAAATTTCAAAAAAGTCAACTTAAGATAATTTCAATATTACGAATACCAAAATGAGGTCCATTTTGAAATATAAAATTTATATAATTTCAAAAGGTGGGTATTAATATTCATAACAGCTACTTTGATTGGTTGCGGCGTGTTAAAATCTCAAACTAGCGTACAATGCAAGCTATTGAATTATTAAAAGAGAAGCATATCATGGAATCTTGGGTTGTTACATTCAGATTATTGGAATATGAATGGTGAGAAGATAGTCATTCCATTTGATTCTTATGGGGTCCCTACGGATGACGTTGCGGTGTTAGTTTTCCATATTCTATGCCAGTTAGCAGTGGATCCCATTTCCCTTCCTATTTCTTATGAAGATTGGAGACATATGCCTCCAAGATGAAAAAATGATGTTTCTGATTCCCAAATAAATTTAATTTTATTACATTATGGTTTAATTTAATTTCATGTTACTAATATGTTCAAAATGATTTTCTGTATAGAGATGTTCTTCCACATTACAGTTGCAGATGTGATAGCACGAAAGTGGACGTTGAAAAATATTAGTAAGAAATGGAAAATTTTCAAATAGATATTGTGGTGTGATTTCAACGATACTTCGTTGACTGTGAAACAATTGTATGATAAGCCACCTAGTGGGGTACCAAAATAATAGTGGAATGTTTTTGTTGATAGACATCATGATGAGAAGCGGATGGTATTGAAATATATATTATTATATTATCCTAATTTTACATTTATAAATTTATATGAAAAGGAGATGACATTGAATACATTATTGTTATATTTTATTTTATTTATTTCAGGACCTCTCAAGACAGAATGCATCAAATTGGGTTAAGCAAGTCATCCCTCACACTACGGGCTCAAAAAGAATTTCTAGAAGCCGAACAATATTGGTAATATTTTAATTAGTTTAAATACTTTTAAGAAAATATCATCTGTTTAATATATTGAATTTTTTATTTATCTTTTCTTAATGCAGTCACAGAGTTTAGGGCATGAAGCATCCCAAACTAAACTGTGGTTGGATGTTCACAAAAAATCAGATGGAAGTTTTTGTTAATCTTATTGTCAAAGAAGTAGGGGTATGAAGTTAATTTTTTATTATAATAACTTATTATCAGTTTTTACTGTGTTAATATATATTGATATTTGATTTATAGGTAAAAATTAAATAACTATGGGATTCCAATCCTGGGCAGTTCTACTCAATCTCCTAGGATGACCCAGTTGCTAAAGTCCTTGGGAAGGAGTATTCTGGTAGAGTGCATGGGATGGGTTTCGAACCTGTAACATCTGAGGTCTTTGGCATTCCACCAGGGATTCCAACTACATCTACCCCTGGTTATAGTCAGTCCATACCCGAAAATTCTTAGAGGGAGATTGCTCTCTACGAACCACAGTTCAAGACTAGGGGGTTCAAAAATCTGCTTTGCAGAAAGCGATGACTCATATACATCAGTAGATGAGAAGATATAACCCCAGTGGTAGTGCATCGACTGTTAGTATGCAGGGTAATCACAAAAAATCAAAATAATTTAGTTTTCAAACATTCATTGTTTTTAAGTTTTATTATAAATATGAAACAGTATTTAATTTTCAATATAATGTTCTTACAGGTGACAACAGAAAGTGGAGATGGAGGTGGAGAGTGTGACGATGCATCATCAAACTGTGAGTAGTTTTATTGTTGATGTGTTGAAGAAATATGGGAACATTTGGTTTGTATATGTAAAATGGGTGGCACATAGTTTCCACCAAACATTTTTATGTCCTAACATTTCCTTGATTTCTCATGTTTTCTTTTATACATTTTATTGATTTCTAATGTTTCCTTTTATGTCTTTATTTCTCAAGTGTGGTATACATCATTCCATTTAGTCATGTGTTTGAATTGGTTGTCAAGATTTTGGATGACTAAAAGTTAAACCCATTGTTGATGTGTTGAAAAAATTGGGTCATTTCATATTGATCAAGGGGATAGTGTTGTGGATGCTTTGGTGAGGAATAATGTGTAGATAGTGAATCTTCATCCGTTAGTTAATGGTTATCATATTCTGTTCTTGATGATAAAATGTGTTCATACCCCATATAAAACCTAGGTTCCTCTTAATGAGAGATGGTATTAAACCATATAAAATCGTGATTTATTTTACGATGTGTATTGGATGGTCTAAAAGTCTTATACTATATAAAATTTGGATTCCTCTTATGATAATTATGATATGTTCAAAAACATTACCTCATATAAAACATGGAAGCATCACATTATGTGAGACGAAAAAAATCATTTTCTCCAAGACATGACATTAATGTTTTCTTCATGGTCTTGGTTTTATGATCTTACACTTTGTGCAATCATTTTAGGGATTTTTGCATGGGTTGAAGGGCCTATTTTGTTCTATAACCCCAAGTTTTATTCACCAAAAAAACATTCTTGATTCCCCCACATCACCAATATATACTATCACCGTTTATATCAAGATATCCCTAGACCAAGAATCATAACAATAAAATATGCTCATACATCCATCACATGGGTTTATTCATCCCTGGAGTTACATCAAACATCTATTTCCACAACATTTTATAACTATGGGTGGATTGATTCCCATTTACATGGGATACGTATTGATGCATATATATTCTATCATTGAGCCTAGCTGATGATTCACCATATAATAATCCATTACATAAGGTTTCATTTCCCTAAAACACTCACATGATCCTCTTTTTTAGCAATAATATTCTTTCATTTATGTTGACACATCAGTGGGCCAATATGCTCTCATTTCCTGATATGAGGAAGTAAATAATGGGTATATATATGATAAAGACCAAAATCCTAATAAGATGAATTTAAACTATATCATTACCCCGTGTAAAATATATATACCTATTAAAGATAGATAATTTAACCCCATAAGAAATGATATGTCTCTTAAAGAGAGATAATTTCACCTCTTATAAATTCTCAATTCCTAATATTATAATATGTTTTTATTCAATATCATCATCCAGGAAGGTAAACCCTTCTGTCATTGGTATCCTATGACACCATGAATCATAAAAATATGTGGATTCATTATAATAATCATGATATAAGTAGTTACATATAAATACTTAATCCAGGGCACAACCCTATCACCGACTCAATATAGGTTTCTCCCTTTCTTATCTACTTTGGTCAAATCTTGGAGACCTTTAACTCAAACCTATTCATATATTTGGAGCTCTAGGAATTTAAACTAGTTGTATTCATAGTCCATGTTGTATTATTTTAAACATCAAAGCCCAATTTCCATAGAAAACAATGTCAATTAACCACCATTCCCTATTAAATGAAATAAGTATTCCTCATTTGATAAGTGTGGGATGACTATAAAAATAATTACCACATATAAAACGGTGATTCCTCATATGATAAGTATGAAATGAACCACACATTACCCGTATAAAACTTGTATTTCTCCGAATATGAGATGATATAATATCCTTGCCAGAGATAAAATCACTCCACCGACAATAGTCTCTTACCATGTCACACATCAAAACTATGTTTTTCTTGATGCCCATTATGAGGAAACACATATTGATGCCTGTATATTTCATCTCATTCTCATCCCTACCAGCAACTCATCATGGGGACATTTCCCTCTAGGCTAGGCTTGAATCTTGTCAACCCACATGTTTAAATAGAACATTTGAGCATATGAGGAAATATCTCCCATGGAACCTAATATTCTATATGGTATATCCCCACATACACTTGTGCAGTTCACACATTCTACTATTTGGATAATCCTCACCCTACCAATCTGAAAAGGATATCTAATGAAACGATTTATGTACATAGTGTCTTACATACCATCTCAGGCTCATTCAACGAAGTACATTTACTAATAATAAGTGGATATCATGATTTGATCTCCATAAATAGTAGATCATGATATTTTTCATCTTATCCTCAACCAGCTCAGGTATCCTAGGTTTCAAACATGGTCAATAATAATTATATTTCTGTCGATTACTCTCATTTCACTTCCCCGTTCTCAAAATTTGCAATTTTCATCATGATATTTTTCAGGTCCCTTCTTCCCCTCATTGGGTTCACCCATATAATAATTTATAACTATATAAATATCCTTGATTAATGAATCAATCATGGCTTATTAGGGCTTAGGGTTGGGACAAAGTCCACCTCAACAATGGTTGAGTTTCATGATCACCACATGGTCCTAATTCTATAACCTTAAAAGAGTATTCCATGTCCATGAATAACTAATCTAAACTAATTTTAAATTAACCTTCAAATGTGTTGTGTGGTGTTGTACCCCTTCTCTATCAACTCAGGTCAGTTTTTTTTGCTCCTCACTACAGATATCCCTTTATGATGTTCCACTATATTTTCCAAGCATCACGACCATAAATGTTTTACTAGTTGCCTCCATTATTTTTTAAATTTTGTGTGGATTAATCTGTTAGGCTATTAGTATTTCTGGTTTCATTTTTTTAGGGCATTGGTGCAGTGGAGGAAGAAAATTTATTTTTTTCTGGTCAGCTTTTCATGGCGGTTTTAACCGCTGCGACAAGTATACAGGTAAGACAGTAGCAGCAGTTAAAACTGCCACTACAGAGTGGCATAAACCCATGAATTCCACAGGGGTTCTTGTGACTTTAGAGGAGGATTTACGGCCACTGGATTTTATTTTATTAGTAGTGGTTATAACTTCCGCTAATAAAATAAAATCCTGAGTTCAAAAAAATCGCCGCTAAAATCAGTAAAACCACTACGAAATGAGGCAGCTATGAAGCTTCCCTTAAATTTCCACTAAATGGAAATAACCACCGCTAATATATTGTTGATTCCCAATTTAGTGGCAGTTTCTAGAAACGGCCGCCAAACCATATAGTGGCAGTTTAAACAGTCGTTACATGTAAAAATAACCGTTCCTAAATTGTGTTTTTCTTACAGTGATAGATGTATCCACTTTGAAAAACATTATTTTGCTATGTATTATTTATGAACTATTTCTACAAAACACTAAACCAAAAAGATCATGGGGAGTGTAAGAATGTGAATTCTATTATAAATACACTAGAAAATTAAATTTTTAAGGATGTTTCCATACAAAGATAATAAAAAATAAATAAACCCCCTTGATAGTTATGAAATCAAATGACTTAATGAGTTCATCTCATGTATCCCAAATAGTGTTATGATTGTTTAGAAACCTCGTGGACACAATATCAATATAAAATGAAATAACACTAAGTTTACATGTATGAATTGATAGATTCTATAAGAACCCAATTAGTTATTTCTAAAAAAATTCCTAATTAGAAATAAAACCAATAACAAACGATTTTATTTTTTAATACAAGAAATTATTTCACATGTCATAATGTATCATGGTACCTTTAAAATAAACTACCTAACTCAAATGTTCATAGTATTTTAAATCATACTTCCATAGTTTTGGAGGGACTATATTTATTCTTCATAAATAGAGGACTCAATATACTGTAATTAACGACCCTTCAATGGAATCCACCTAATTTAGGGATTCTATTCTCATATTAAATTTTTCAATAGATAATTTCTCTCCCTTTACGAACTCAAACAATAATGACATCACATTGAAGAAAAGGTGGACAATTCCATTGATCATATAAATCACCTACAAGTGGAATTTCTATTAAAACCAAATTATTTTCCATATCCCTCTAGTTTCCCTCACTTTCTGGATTAGTTCTTTCCTGCTCAATACATTCAGTATGAAATTTTAAATTTCCATTATATATATGATCTCAATACTTTTTACTTAATGAAATTCTTCCCAGCCACATTTACTCTAATTGTTGTCGCATTATTAAATAAATACACAATAAGCATTTAAATTCTTGGTATATTCATAATTTCTCACCCAAATTGCAATTTACCCAACTCTTTAGAGTATAAACAATACTAAATAATTCTAAGTTATGTGTATGGTATTTCTTATGATAATTCCATATCATTATAAACACATACACTACAACTTTACTTCCTTATATCAAGAAAAAATTGAATCCCAGTTTTGATACATCTCAAAAAACATTATAACCAACTCCTAAAGCATATAGAATCAAAAGTTGATCTGAATTTCATATCATATAAAATTACATTAATGTATAAAAATATTTCACATTCCACCCAATATTTAACTCTTTCTCTATAAAATATATCAAAGGTGAAACCAATTTTATGGAGACAAAAATTAATCGTAAATAATATCCTACCAAACGTTGGAATAATTAAATTTAAAATATATTCTTCCATCATTTCAAAGGAATCACTAAATTTCATACATTTATTAAATAGTTATTACCTTATTATATAGATCATAATAAATGAAGATCGCTTTATAAAGATAGAGTTAAAATTTATTTAATTTAAAATAAATATTATATATATGAAAAACCTTTAAAAATATCTAAAATCATCCCATGATATTTTCCATCCATGAATAAATAAGGAATAAATATAAAAAGTACACTAAAAATAATCCAATTATGAATGAAAAATAATGCGCATCAAGGGAATGAATACATTACACACATAATAAAATAAATAAGCATAAAAAACAAAAAAAAATATTGACATATCAAAAATGTATATTCATTTTTGGAAAATCATTTTATTTTACCATTAACAGATTATAACTAGTGTAAAGGCCAATCCCAAAAACACAATGATATATTTTCATTTTTCAAACTGAATTTCTATTTATTGTATAGAAAATATGATTTCCATTAAAAATGGTTTAGCTTCTAAAATTAAATAAACATTATCTTGTTACTCTCTGTATTCATAAAAAATAAAACCTATCTTTATAAGGGGAACACTGAATTAAATGAATCCCTACTACATAATCAAATCGATATATACCTTAAATTTCAAAACATTCACTACTAATATGGGATAATATAGTAATATAATTGGATTCATTCCTAAAACCAAATTAATATAAAACTCTACAAATCCTTTTTTTAGTGTTTTATATATTTTTTGTTCAATTTGACATAATTGTTTATGATCAACCCATGTAGAGATCAGGATTACTTATGCATGAGTATATGATATTACAGTGAAATTTTATTATTTATCACATGTGATAAAATTTTATTTGATTAGATATTTTGTGTGATTTTATTATTTTTTAATCAATTTGTGATAATGGTTAATCATTATAACATCTAGTTATATATATTTTTATCTGATCTTGAGGAAATATTCTTGTTAAGTTACCTATAGACCCTTATCGATGTAAGTTAGCCTCGAATATGTGGGAAAGCATATTTGAGGTAATTTAATAACATCAATCCACTCACCATTATTTTAGGATGATATATGATATCAAAATGTTTAATGAAGATCCATTTTTTATTTTATTTTTAAATCTAGGACATGGTAGTTATGCATAGGTTGTAGTTTTCACTTGATATGGGTCATTATTTTCATATTAACTACAAATGAATATGAATAAGTATATATTTCTAGGGATTTGGTATTTTTATAGTTATTTTTTATATTTTGTGGTTTTGCAGTTTTTGAGTAATAAGATTTTTTATTTATAGATTGTTGGTTTACTCCAAACCAATAATGGAAGGATATTATGAATTCATTCATCTTATTTAGGACATATGATTTACAAGTAATTTATGTTCTCGTGTTTCACTTGGAACATATATTTAACATAGGGCTAACATAGTTAAATTATCAGCAATAATTATATTATATTTTCTAATAAAACATTTTTCATAGACCCTTACTTAACTAGAAAATTTGTTACCAATTCATTCGATACAGATTTTATTTGATGACCAACAATGAGGATCTGCTTTGTTTTGCAATAATAAACTAGCATGGGATTGGTTTTTTATATATTGACCGCATTATATTATAACGATATGATTATGGGATGTCTATTGAGAATCAATATGACAAATTTTTTAATATTTTTCCTAATTATTAATATTAATAATTGTGATATATTTAATTTTAGAAATGAGTCTATTATTTTATATAAATTTTCATAGTTCCATAGTAGAGATAATATATACTTCATTGGGGGTTATGTGTGACCATTGTTGAGAAAGGTCAAGAATAAGAGATATATAGAATGATGAATTACCAATTATAGGCTTCCTTCACCAATGAAAGTGTATTAATGGGCATTGTGTGATGTTGTTCTGTTAATTTAAATAATAGTGTGGTAATGAACCTAGCAGGTGTTGTGATAGAAGGTGTATTCTCTAGAGAAGGTTATAACTTAAAGAATGTATTCTGAAATTTTTTTTCAATTGAACTATTATTTATAAAATATTATATTTTTTTGGAGTGATTTGATCAATCTAGAATATGGTATGTATGCTTGTTTGGGGAGCCTAGTAGTTATGAGTTTCATATTATTAATGTTTTGAGTTGATTAATTACTATGTAGTTTTGGTTTGTCCATATTTTAAACAAGAGAAGTGTTAAAATATAAGGGTATTCTTGGAGAGATTGGGTAACATATGCACATTAGTTGCATCTAAATAATATTCATGGGTAGGTTCTACATTCGATATAAATGACTCTTGAATGAGGTGTTATGATAATTAGGTTTAGGTAGGTGGTTTCCTTGGGAATGTGTTTTTTGGGAATCACAATAAATTTTCTATGCTGTATTTGATTAAAATACATAATATCATTCCCATAAAATTGAATAAGTGAGTGATCGAAGGACTTACTAGATATCACTAACAGTTGTTTAATTTGAGCTATATTTAAGGGTATCTTTATAATATATGATTATACATTGATGGTATTTTAATGGAGATTGGTGAAAATTTTGTACCATTGTGAGAGTTATTTTATGTTTTCTATCGAACCATGAGAAAAAATAATTTGTGTTGGTAATATCTATATAGTAGGTGGAATAAAATAATTTATTCTCTTCTATAGATGGGGAGCATATTTGTTGGTTAGACATGATCAACCATCTATTGCATAAGATATATGATGATTAGGAACTTTTGAACAAATATTCAGATGATAAAGATTTAGATATGATATTCACATGACATAAAGTGGTATTTCATGAATACAGTTTCCAATTTAAGATGTTGACAGAAGATCCTTCATATTAGGCATGGAAATAAAAATTGGGGCATGTTCTATAATCCTTTGTGACCTATAAGGGGAATGATACATAGATAGTTTTTTTTTGTTAAGTAAAGTGGTTTAAGACTCAATATTTCCTAAAAAAACATGAAGATATTTTCATCAGATTCTAATTTTTTTAATATTTAGATGATCCTTACAATGGTGTGTGACACTATGATTTGATTAAAAATAAGTTTTAAGGGGCTATAATCTATATTGAGTGATGGAATGATAACTGAGTAGGCTCATCTCTTAAAATATTCATGTTAAAATTAACCAGTTATAACCAATGGGTTTAAATTAACTATTTAAAATGAGTGGATTGAGATATGATTAGTGTAGATAATAGGGTCTATATAGTGTGATTATGGTATGACCAAAGGGCCAAGAGAATAGAAAATAGCATGAGCTGGTTTGTTGTGGGGTCATGAAATTTGACCTCTTTTTATCACATTTTAATTGAGGTTTATATTTCTAAACTTTGTGTTATAATAGCAGTTTGCGAACCTCATTTTTATCAGTGATGAATTAAGAAGTCCTTAAAATATGGGAAATTAAGAACCCTTAAATTTTGATGAATTTATCATTCAAATATTTGGAGTTAGTAATATGGTTTAATGGAATATTGATGTGATAGTGGGTGAGGTTTTCGATATTTGGTTATATATATTCTCTCTGGATTATAATGATGAATATTTAATGGTATTTTTCATATATTTGTTGATTATTATGATGTCATAGTCTCGAAATTCAAGATCACGGTATGGAATAATTAGGATAAGATGAGTGAGGCTAATAAACATCAATGTTTTTTTATTTTTATAATGTGATTAGTGTTGTTCTCATTAATAAATGATATTGGAGATCTTATAGTATTGAGTGAAGTATTTTATATTATTGATTTTGGCCCTTATTTTTGGAAAAAATTAGTGAAAATGAAAAGACATGTATATACATTATGTTACTAGTTATATTTAATGGTACATTCCAATACTTTGATACTAGTTTCAAAAATATATCTAACTAGTTGACAAATTATATATTTTGGTATCCAATTATTATAATCAGTAGAGTTGAAATATTCAATAACGAATTCAAATAAAAATATGGAGTTAATTAGGTTTTTGTATTATGTCTATTATTCCCAATACGAAAAATATTGTGTATTAAAATTTTTAATTAAGAATATATTAATTCTATGAGAATGGTTTTCATAGATTATTTTTCATAGCTCCAAGAGATTCATGGTCTAGTACAAACTAGTGATGTATACTTTGGAAGTATTATTTTAGTGATATTGTATTTCATAAAATTTAGTAAGAGTAGGAAATATATGTGGAGTTAGTGAATTTACATGGAAATATAGTGTATAGACAATTTCAGTTTTAGAGAAAGTTAGCATAGTGATATACTATATTTCTTGTTTTGTATGTGATTTTTTAAGAGGGTATGGAAGGTGATTTCAATATGTAATGTTTAGGATCAAAAAATTTATAATGTGATGGTGTAAGGAGTAATATAGGTATTAAATTGTTTTTTTTTGTTCAGGACTAGTGATGGAATGACTAGAACTAGGTAGAATCCAAATAATTAAAGAATTATTTGGTTCATGGTGACTAATATTGATTGAGATAGATGCATGAGGATTCTTAGAAAGGAAAATAAGAGTTATGGATGTGAGTTTTTAATGAATTAAAGAATAATATAATACAGTTCGATTCTGATGAGTGTTGAACCAGGAAGATTTCTAATTTTCAATTCCAATAAGAAATTAATATTACGATGCACATTTTCAAATATAAAGTGATTTTTTTTGGGTGAGTGTTTGGGAGTAAAAGGTCAGGAAAAAATTGGGGGGGTCTTTATAAAGTGAGAAAACATAAGTTTATATATTAATAATTCCATTGGGCACATAGTATGATTTCATCTAGTATTCTATGGAGGTAAAAAAGGGAGTGCCCCCTATTAGACAGCACTGGGTGGCTAGTTCAACATTTTGGGTATTTATTGATGTATCATGTGGCGGGTATAAGTATTTTGGGTACCTAGAGTTCCTCTAATATTTTTTCAAGAAGTATTTTTTTCTCTTCCCTAATTTCCCATTTTAAACAATTATGGTTTTCCTATACAGCAACCATTAAACCCAAAGGGTATACACCCCCAATATATTATCCTTTCTCATTTATGTGCTCTTATATATTTTATATTTTAATTTATTTCTTCCTCTACCCCAATTGGTTTTCCCTTGATTTTCCCTACTTCATTTCATCTTCCTCATTTTTTGAGTTTCATAATGTTGGATAGGTATTTTGGTATAGATTTTACAAATGTATGATTAAACCAGTTTGGAATAATTGCAATTTTTGTCATAGTGGATATAGGGAGATTTAGAGAGATGAATATAAGAATTTACATGTTTTTTTCAGTTAGGAGAATATATTGTTTTTACATAAATATGAACTTTATAATGTTATCTGAAATGGATTTGATACTGTATTATGGTTATTTTAGTCATTACAGGTAATGGTGTATTACAATATTGATTCACACCCTGTTATTAGATTTTTTGAACATGTGATGATTATCATTATGTTTTACATCAATTTGACCAAATTAAATTTAGGGAAATAATTATTCAAAATAATTAAAATATACTTCTGAATGAATGGAGAGTTTTTAATCTGGTTTGTGTCTTAAAAACTCTAGGAGGATTGAAGCAGCATCGAAAATATTAGATTACGAAATGTTGTCATTTAATTTATTAAGGAAAATATTATTGATATCCAAGCCTTTTACATGTATTATTACATTATTTTAATAATAATTAACCTATAATTATATGCAAAGGATTATAAACTCTAGTGTCTTTAAATGATTAGATGCATAAATAGAAAACAGTAAAAAGACTAAAAACGTTTTTTATTTAATTTGAATTAAGATTTTATAACACCCTTTAATATTATACATCTATATAGGATAACCTAGGGATTATATAAATAAAAGTATGAACTAAAATCCCAGTAAGGGGATGAACATAGAAATGAATAATAGCACATGGATTAGAAGGCATAATATGATGACACAAAAAATAATGGTACATGAATAAACATAAAGAATAATAACATGTAGATCATGGGATCATGTAAGAATAGAATAATAAGAATTTGGAAACAACATGAAACATTAAATAAGCATGAGTCAAGGCTAAATACCTAGATCATTGCAAATTGAAGAGAATATCCCATAAGGGAATCAGGTTTACTCACTATCCCATCATGACATCTCATAAGAATAATACATTACCCAATGAACTATAGTGATATATTGGTGAACCCCTCATAACATGTTGATTAATATGTGTGCCACATGAAGAATCAAACATAAGGGTAAACCATAGAAAGAAATGGGTATCGTAATCATTTCATGAGGCATAAAAATGGGTGTATCATAAAGGTGTCTAATGAAGGTATTAATTTAAACCATAAAAGGAAATTCATAAGGTAGATTAGTCATAGTTAATGAAAAATAATGTCTAAATAAATTGAAAACTTATATAATGAGTGATTAAAACTTTATATATGAGCCACTTCAGTGTAGTTTAAAGGGAAAATATGAAAATAAATTAAAGTGGGAAAAAGAATAATTGTTTGAATAAATCAAAAAATGAACAAAGGTATTTTTTCATTATAATAAGAGATATTTTATAAAAATATTGGTGGCTTAAAATAGATTGTGGAGTGTACTTGAAAATCAGTATTAATTTTGGTAGTTCCCTTTAATCGGGTGGAATTGGGAAGGGAACCTTATAAAACAGGATTTCCCCCATAAAGTAATGAACAATTGAGTAAGGTAATTATGTTTGCAGCAGCATAAAAAATAATTTATTAGGTATAAATAATAATAACTAAGAATTAAATTTGGGTAAATAAATAAAATAATAATTCAATGGAAAAATTATGGTTTGAGGGAACTCTATACATTATGAATGAAAGTGTTTTTCAATTCCACATAATGTCTTGGATAATGAAATTAAGTTCATCAATAATTTAATTCAGAAACTATTAAACATGTATTTAATTTATTTTAATTTTACTAAGTTCATTTATGTCATTTTTATGAGTTATTAGATTCAATTTCATCATTTGGTTGTTTTTGTTTCCTTGGTTTTCATTATTAGTTCACTCGTATACATATATAAAAGACCATTTATAATGGGAATATTAATCCAAAATTGAAATTATATGTTATTGATGACCATCCAAAAGAAAAAATGACCATATATTTTATTTTTTCAGATATTTGGATGATTCATTAAATAAAACATTAGTGATAATGGTTAAGATTATTTTAGAATCTTTTCTATCATCACAAAATAGTTTTCTTTTATTAATTAATATTATATATATATAATAGTTGGAGAACACTAAATAACTTGAAATATACATGTTAAAATATTTTAAAACTATTTTTATGGTTTTATTTCTAGCCTTGAAGTATGTATTAGAAAACAAAAAATCATCATCCATGAAGGTGGTGAATCGAGACCTCACAGACAATGTTTTTATTTTTTTCACAAATAGTTAATAAAAGTTAATTGATGGAGGATATACCATTAACATAGTAACATTTTTTTATATAAATGATACTAGACATACCATTAAACATTATTATAGGTAGGTTAGTAGAGGATAAGAACTTAAAATAAATTCAAAATACATTAAATGAAAACAAAATAATATTTTAGCTCTTGAACTTCTACTCATTGAAAAAGTACAAATGAAAAATGGGTTTGGTATTTTGTTGAAAAAAAACTTCTTTTGGGAATGTGGGTATAGGATAGGGATAATATTGGTACTTATTTATAAAATATTTAATGAATTTTTCATGTGAGGAGAAGGGGTGGTGGGTGTGGTACTTGTAGTGGGTTGAGATGAGTGTTCTTTATTATTTTATTCATTTGATTTCTCTTTTAGATCAACACTATAAATAGTGTTGATTCCCATGAATAAATACAATAATAAGAAAAGTATAGTTAATGATAATGGAAAATTACATCAACCATCACTCAATAATGAGTCCAATATTTATCTATTTATTTATAATGTTAAATACCGTAAGTTGCTGTATTTTACAATTCACAAAACAAATCAACTATTTTAGAAAAATTCAAAAAATTCAACCTAACTATTTATTGACATGTAGATTTCAAAAATAATATCCATTTTATGAAAATAATTTTATAAATTTTAAAAATTGAATTTTTAATTAAAATAATCATTTATTCAAAAAATAATAATTATTTTAATATTAAAACCAATTTTATGACAATTTAAAAAATTATTAATGTAAGGACCTGAAGCTTGAAGTACATGGACATTAAATTACTTTTGTGGAATAATTAATACATAATAAAAACCAACACATAAGGACCATAATAGTTTAGTGTCTTAGGAAACTCGGAACATAATCTTATAATCATGGTGAAAGATCTTCAACATCTCCTATAAAGATCTTCCCCTTTGGTTTTCTAACCTAAAACATTTCTTTATATCCTGTGGAAAATTAAACATATAAAGGGTGAGCTCAAATGCTCAGTAAGGGTAAACATGGAGCAAATAAAACAAATCATATACATTTGAACTTAAAAAAAACATGAACATAACGTTTAAACATCAAAATCTTGAGAAATATATTGTGGCAGATCATAAGGAATAGATCATAAAGGAACATTAATCATGATAAAATAGAATGGTAATAAACCATGTAATTTTGTCAAACCATTAAGCACATGTTATGATTTCCATAGTATCCAAGGCATTGCTTCCAAGACCATCTTAGTGGACAAAGTCCCTTACTAAATCGAGTTCACTCCTCATTCCAGTCATGTATCACTGAACTGGATTAACTTTCCATTCCAGCCATGTCTATCTCATGAGATATAAATCTTTACCCAATTAATTGGGTGGAGATATAGGTCCCACCCATCTCTTAATTAAATAGTTCATACTTGTTCTATAACATAAACATAAATAATTCATCACAACCGAAAGAATAAAATGGGTTTTTTAAACATCATCCCATCATAATATAATCCATATAGAACAAATGGATATCATTTCATCATAATAAAATTGAAACCATGTAAATCATATAGACATTATACTTGAAACATAAACATATAAAATAATGTCATCTTATACGGAAAATGGTTTGGATAAAACACTTGAAATAAATTCTTGAGGAAAATATCCTTTCTTATTCAAAATCATTTTCCTTTCACAAAATGAAATGAAATTTTAAAAGAAAGGGATTTTTTTTGAAAATAGTAATGAAATATTTTAGATTAAGATTCATGAAAATAAGGTTATATGAAACTGTAAAAATCCATTCATGTCGTATAAGTTAAAAAACATTTTCCTCGTACTTTTAACGGAAAATTCAAAAAGTACCACGTATGGTAAATAAAAGAAATATTCCTTCCATAACACAAAGTAAAAGTCAATATGGATAAAAATGACCTTAAACAAACATTGAAGAATATTAAACACTTTATAAAAACATTTTTATGGACATGGATGAAAAATATAACCCCATTAAATACTTACGTATAAGCAATCTCAGATAAAAAAATGAGATTTGCAAAATTATCCCTTACCTTAAGTCTGATATGCTTCGTATGTATCTGAAACTCTTATATAATAATTTAAATAATGTCATTGGATTATTATAGAACAATATTCATTGTTATGATATCATATATGATTCACTTATGACTTTATATTACCCGTTCTTTTGTAATTCCATGTTAAAGCAGCGTTTTGGGTAAAATCGTTTCATTTATCGTATGTGTTTCGATTTGTTTTTCTTGATATTATTACTCATATCCTGATTTACTTAATTACAGAATTTAAAACATGATTTATATATAAAATATATTCAGTATATAAATATATATTATAGATTGATAAATGAAATGAAATACACCGTTCATGGAGACGGTAGGTCGTACGTACTCAAGAAAACTGTTTTCGTTTCCTTATTGAATTAAATGGAATGAAGTAAATGAAACATATATGTACATAAATCCAGTATCATTATTATGTAATATATTTCATGATTATTTATTATATATATACTTTATAATCATACTTGAATGGTTAATCATGGAAAATTAATCTCATCACGTTCGTGGAGACAGTAGTCAGTACGTACGCACAAGTGATGATATCATTCCCATAATTATTTAATGGGATTAGAGTGGATTATATAATATCTAAGAATTAGTATCATGTTACAATGACCATATATAGTTATACTTTACACCATTATACCCATCCAAGTAATGTGGTGGTGGAAAAATAGATTACACCACAGCGTGGAGACGGTATTCTGTACGTACGCACGCATGGTGATTTCATTTTAGGTAGGATGGATAGATGGTGAAATAGGGTTGTTTCATATTTATAATAAAATATAAGTATATTAGTGATACTGATGTTATTAATTTATAATAAAACAACTAAATAATAAGAAGTTGATGAAGAAAGAAAACTTTAAAGAATCTGTAGAAGAGATTACCTCTTCTTCGACGCACCTCTTTTAAGCTTCCTCTTAAGGCACTAGAGTTGGTATTTTGAGAATACCAGAACCTCTATAATGTTTCTAGGGAATTTTATAATGGAAATAGGTATGGTTTGGCCGAGATTGAAAGCTCAAAATTTTGTGAAGAGAAAAGGGAGGAGATGCCCTTTTATTAGGGAGGAGACGGGCACCTTTGGAAAAACTTAAAATATTATACTATAATAAAGTCATATGAGGTTTATAATAGCTCCAAAGTTATTTATTTTGAAGCTAAAGTGGGGATGGGTCAAAATAATCTCATCCAATAGGTTTTAAAAAAAATTAGGTTACTATTTTAACCTTTTATTTTAGATTTAACTCTAAGTTACATAATTTAACCTTTATCGTGTCTTCTTGTTTTCTTACACTATATGGTTAATAAGCTTACTATAAACTGCCAATAGAACCCCAATTGGTTCTTTAATGTCATATATAATATTATATAAGTCTTTCGAACGAACCTTAGACTTTTATGTATATAATATCAATTAATAATATAATAGTTGTTTTAAAAACTATTTTAGGTCAATTTTGACACTATTTGGTAATTTATTTTTTTGAAAATCATAACAGCATGATTAGTTGGAAAACAGTTAATATAATAAATACTAATATGTCATATTAACCTCAAAAATTATTTATTAAAAGTTTCAAATTACATTTATTTGGGTATTTATAACATCAATTATGTTAATATTTCATTAATAAGGTAATTATTGCATCATCATTGTGTCATAAATAAATTAAATTATATGAAGTCTAAAAATTATAAATAAAATAAAATTATGTATTAAATCTTTTTATATTTATAATTCATATTTATAGTCTAATTTATCTTATGTATAACCCTATATTAAAAATGCTTTAGTTATTAAACTTTGATTTTAACTCTTTTAACTCTTCTTTGAATTAAATAATAATAAATGTCCTAGTCTAATCCAAGTGGACCTAAATGAAAATATTATATTAATAAAGTTGTTTTTGGTCGAATTACACTTATCCAATAGAATTAAGACATGTTTTAGGGTAATAGTAATATCATTTTTACCCTTAATTACACTATTTACTTTTAACCGTGGTAAAAAAAGTAAAAAGTTACTATTCACCAAAAATATGTTTATCTTATTGAACCACATTTTACTCCTTGATATGAACTGTGTCTCTTGGATTTTCGAAATTCCTCTCACAGAAGTGGTAAAATTAAGTTTTATGTAAATTTTCAAATTCTCCTAGGATGTGGGTAAAAGACGGTAAAAATTAAATAAAATTTATATATATCTAAAACTATTATAAAATGACTCCAATGAATTACATTGAACTTATATAGTTATTATGTATCTATTTTGACCTAAAATAAATTTAAATAAAATAAATTATTATTTAAATAAAAAGTCAGTTTACCAATAACTCAGTGTTTTTCACTATTCATCAAAAATTTAATGTTTTCAAAAAAATACCAAAATTTCACCATAGGATAATTTCGATATTCCGAATCCAAAATTGAACTCCATTTCAAAAAATAAAATTTATAAAATTTCAAAAAGTGGGTATTACTATTCATAACAGCCTGTTTATATAATATTTTAATAACATATCTTTCTTTAGTGAAACTCGATATTGCGTACAACACATGTTATCGTGGAAGGTCGTGATTGTATATAATGCAAGCCAAGTCAGGGTTGCGTGTAGTGTAAGATTTCTTTGTTGTTGCGTATAATAGAATCCAACCATATTTCATTTATACATTGAATATATATATATATATACACTCAATGTTGGGTAGAATAACTTCTATCAAATGAAACTGAAATTGTGTGTAACCCGATCCAAGAATAGTGTTGCGTATACTGCAAGCTAATACGGTGTTGCGTATATCACAAGATAATCTTGGTGTAGTACACAACACAAGACATCAAATAAATTAAAAATAATACTTCTCCTAAAATCTCGGGGTGTTACATTCAGCCCCCCTTAAAATGAATTTCGCCCTCGAAATTCGTCGTGGTTATAAATGGTTTACTAGTTGAAAGTTTATTTAATAGAAACCCACATCATAAAAAGGACTACCAAAACTTAACTTTGAAAACTAAATTATGAAACGTAACGATTACCCAAATTAACTAATCACTGGGTTTCCACATAGGAGAACATAGGTGAAAATATGTATATGTAATAGAAATCTAACCTTCATGTTATGATGGAGAGTGGTAGAGAACATGGCTATGAAAAATCCAACAATCACAAAGCTATAAATTTTTTATGATCTAAGGTACCATCTGATTCATCACATATGAGGGCTATAGGAATACATTTTTGGTTTTCAAGATCATTTCCTTAAAGTTGAAAAAATTGGAATTAGAAGAAATACTTTCTTGATTTTGGTACAATCTCACCGTTGTTCGTTCTTTTCCCAATTTCCACTTCATCTCTTAATTAAATGAAGTTTAATTTGTCATTCGTGAAGTGTTAGTAGATCATGCAATAGAATGATAGATCATTCCATCTATCTCAAACAAAAGGTTAGCAAAAGTTATTAAATATACGTAAGTCCATCTATAGTGAGATTAATCGTATATGGTTCCTAAAAGGGATTTATACTTCATATATCATACCACTTAATAAATTAAAACTAATTTATACTAACCAGGGACTTCCTGTATACCAGTGGTATGCGATAAATGCATGTCGCACTTCAGTTGTGGGTTCAATTTCCATATACTTTTCTGACGCGACGGGTTGTCAATTGTCCTATGGGTTGTTCTTTTTCTAAAACTATACTATTATAACATTCCAGAAATAATATTGAAAAAAAAGTTCTATCCTTAAATAATACTATCTAATTTCCAACATAATCTATTCCAATCTTTAGGATTATCCAAAATACATCTGTCCAATCTCATAGTATAAAGAAAACGATTACTTGAAAGGTCACATAACAAGCATGTGAATACCATCATTTATCCCCCATATATCATAAGATATATCTTGTTGGTAATATTGCAAACATGTAAATACCTTAATCATGAATTCTTTTGAAACATGAATTACCATAGAACCTTAGTGAAAACATAAATGCTATCAAAAGTTAACTCTTTCCACATACCAAAATCCTAAAATTTCTATATACTCAAACCATGATATCACTTTTTCCTTATATCAGTCACGATCTCATGAATACTATCAAACATATTATTTTCTATTTATCCACTCATTATGAGCATATCATCTATTTTCCAAAAATATTTCAATCACTTTTCATGGTTACCAGTACAATAAAATTATTAAAAACCACAATAGACCAATACATAAATATTAAAATATTCCACGATACAACAACATTATTTTGGAATCCCATTACATAAACACTATATCATTCCACCACATCATTTTCATAATCAACATCACAAATAGTGATTTCATGTGAATTCCCTTTGTCCTTTTCCTTAAGATGTTGCTTACGTCGATCATCAGTAACCCTTGGATTAGGGTATTGATTAGCATAATGTCTTATTTCCTTGCACTTGAAGCATTGAAGAGTTGGTGGATCATTCTCTGTATTCTTTTCTCTATTCACGTCATTAGAAACCTTTTTCCCATTAATTCAGCACTCAGCTGCTCGATGACCTTCTTTTCTAAACTCGAAACATTTTATAGTACCTTTTAGACAATCTTCACCAAGCTTCTTTCCATACTTTGAGCATAAAGAAACATTCACCTTCTTTTCACTATTGTTCTGAGATTTCTCCTTGAACACCATCTTTCGTTTCTTGTCAAAACCATGAGATGGATATGTAAAACCAACTTCCAGTTCTACCTTGATAGCACAATGCACAATTTATTCATAGGTACTAAAGTCTCTTATAACTAATGCCCTTCGAAGACTTGTTTTTAAGCCACTGAAGAATTGATCAACTTTACTTTCAGGTTTGATGATAAATCCAGATACGTACCTTGAAATCCTTTTAAAATTAGCTTCATATATACCAACAGATTCATCGTCCTTTTGTTTAAGCTCAAGGAACTCATTTTCCATCTTTTTTCGAAGAATATGAGGGAAGTACTTATTGAAAAATAAGTTCTTGAATGCATCCCATTCCATGGATTCAATTTCATCTTGGGGCCTTGTATTCTTAATTAGAGTCCACCACTTGTCTGCTTCACCTCTAACTGGTAAACAACCAAAATGAATTTTTCATGTTCTGAACAGTGAAGTATCGAAAATATATTTTCAATGGTACTAATCCATTGTTCTGCAACAAGTGGATAAGAAGACCCATTGAAAGAAGTTGGACGTTTCCTCATGAAGAACTTAATAGAATATTATTCCTTTCTCTCCTAATTTGGAAGTCCAGAATGATTCATAGCTTGTGTAAGTATATAAATACTATTTTTAACTCTATATATCATAAAATTGGTTTGTTCAAGAGGATGATCATTACATTTTCTATTCATTGATCAACATGTTTTTTTGGGTTCCAGCCAGTGTCTAAAACCCAAAAAAGAACAGTGTGAGAGGCAAAAATCATGCTAGGAAAACAACATAATAAAGGGGGATTACTTTTAATATATAACATCTTAGGTTTAATTATAAGATCTTTACCATAATTCTAGGACTATAACCTATATTTATACATATCCTTAGGGACATCCCTAGACATACCTTAGAAATATCTCTAGGGATTTCACTAAAGTTTTCGCTTCCTATTTTCCAAAGGTTAACTAAACCTTTCCTCTGATACCAACTGTAGAGACCTAAAACATGACATATATGGACATTAAATTAATTTTTTGGAATAATTAATACTTAACAAAAACAAACACACAAGGACCGTAATAGTTTAGTGTCTTTGAAAACTCGGAACATAATCTTCTAATCATGGTAAAAGATCTTCAACATCTCTCATAAAGATCTTCCCATTTTGTTTTCTTACCTAAAACCTTTCTTTATATCCTGGGGAAAAGAAAACATATAAAGGGAGAGCTCAAATTCTCAGTAATGGTAAACATGGGGAAAATAAAACAAATCATATACATTTGAACTTAAAAAAACATGAACATAACATTTAAACATAAAAATCTTGAGAAATAAATCGTGGCAGATCATAAGAAATAGATCATAAAGGAACATTAATCATGATAAAATAGCATGGGAATAAAACATGTAATTGTGGAAAACCATTAAGCACATGTTATGATTTCCATAGTAGCCAAGGCATTGCTTCCAAGACCATCTTAGTGGACAAAGTCCCTTACTGAATCGAGTTCACTCCTCTTTCCAGTCATGTATCACTGAACCAGATTAACTTTCCATTCCATCCATGTCTATCACATGAGATATAAATCTTTACCCAATGCATTGTAGGGAGATGTAGGTCCCACCCATCTCATAATGAAATCATTCTTACTTGTGCCACAACATAAACATAAATCATTCATCATAACCCAAAGAATAAAATGGGTTTTATAAACATCATCTCGTCATAACATAATCCATATAAAACAAATGGATATCATTTCATCATAAGAGAAGTGAACCCATGTAAATCATAGAGACATTATACTTGAAACATAAACATATGAAATAATGTCATTTTATATTTAAAATGTTTTTGATAAAACACTTGAAATAAATTCTTGAGGAAAATATCCTTTCTTATTCAAAATCATTTTCTTTTCACAAAATGCCATGAAATTTTAAAATAAAATGATTTTTTTGAAAATATTTATGAAATATTGTATATTAAAATTCATGAAAATAAGGTGTTATGAAACCGTAAAAATTCGTTCAAGTCGTATAAGTTAAAAAAACATTGTCCTCATACTTTTAATGAAAAAGACAAAAAGTACCACGTATGGTAAACAAGAGCAAGATTCCTTCCATAACACAAAGTAAAAGTCAAGATGGGTAAAAATGAATTTAAAAATACATCGAAGAATATTAAACACTTTAAAAAAAATTATGGACATGGATGAAAAATATAACCCCAGTAAATACTTACGTATAATCAATCTCAGATAAAAAATGAGATTTGAAAAATTATCCTTTACCTTATATCTGATATGCTTTGTATGTATCCGAAACTCCTGTATAAAAATCTAAATAATGTCATTAAATTATTACAGAATCATATTCATTGTTATGATATCATATATGGTTCACTTATGACTTTATATTACCCATTATATTAGAAATTCCATGTTAAAGCAGCGTTTTGGGTAAAATCGTTTCATTCGTCGTATGTGTTTCGATTTGTTGTTCATGATATTATTATACATATCATGATTTACTTAATTACAGAATGTAAAACATGATTTATATATAATATATATTCAGTATATAAATATATATGATAGATCGATAAATGGAATGAAATACACCGTTCATGGAGACGGTAGGCCGTAAGTACACATGAACGCTGTTTTCATTTCCTTATTGAATTAAATGGAATTAATTAAATGAAACATATATGTACATAAATAAAGTATCATTATTATGTAATATATTTAATGAATATTTATTATATATATACTTTATAATAATACTTCAATGGTTAATCATGGAAAATGAATCTCATCGTGTTCGTGGAGATGGTAGTCCGTACGTACGCACGAGCGATGATATCATTTCTATAATTATTGAATGGGATTATAGTGGATGATATAATATCTAATAATTAGTATCATGTTATAATAACCGTATATAGTTATTCTTTACACCATTATACCCATCCAAGTAAGGTGGTGGTGGAAAAACAGATTACACCACAGCGTGGAGACGGTATTCCGTACGTACGAACGTGTGGTGATTTCATTTTCTGTAGGATGAATAGATGGTGAAATAGGGTTGTTTCATATTTATAATAACATATTATTATATTATTGATACCGATGTTTTTACTTTATAATGAAACAACTAAAGAAGAATATGTTGAAGAAGAAAGAAAAATTGAAAGAATCGGTATAAGAGATTACCTCTTCTTCGAGGCACCTCTTTTAAGCTTCCTCTTATGGCACTAGAGTTGGTCATTTGATGATACCAGAACCTCTATAATGTTTCTAGGTAAGTTTAGAAGGGAAATGGTCAGGTTTTTTCAGATCTTGAAAGCTCTAAATTGTGTAAAGATAAGAGGGAGGAGATGCCCTTTTATAAGGGAGAAGAGGGGCACCATAGTAAAACCTTAATATATTATATTATAATAAAGTCATATTCGGTTTGTAATATCTCCAAAGTGATGTATTTTGAAGATAAATTGGGGATGGGTCGAAATAATCTCAACCAATAGGTTTTAGACAAGTTTAGGTTACTATTTTAACCTTATCCGTTAGATTTAACTATAAGTTACATAATTTAACCTTTATCGTGTCTTCTTGTTTTCTTACACTATATGGTTAATAAACTTACTATAAACTGCCAATAGAACCCCAATTGGTTCATTAATGTTATATATATTATTATATAAGTCTTTTGGATGATCCTTATATTTTTATCAATAGAATATCAATAAATAATATAATATTTGTTTTAAAAACTATTATATGTCAATTTTGACACTATTTTGTAATTGATTTTTGTAAAAAATAATAACAACATTATTAGTTCGAAAAAATTTAATTAAATCAATAATAATATGTCAAATTAACCTCAAAAATTTGTGTAATTTATTAAAAGTCTCAAATTACATTTATTTGTGTATTTATAACATCAATTATGTTAATATGTGATTAATAAGGCAATTACTGCATCATCATTGTGTCATAAATAAATTAAATACTTTAATGTATAAAAATTATAAATAAAATACCATTATGTAGGAAATAATTTTATATTTCTAATGAATATTTATATTTGAATTTATTTTATGTATAACCCTATATTAAAAATGTTTTAGTTATTAAACTTTGATTTTAACTCTTTTAACTCTTCTTTGAATTAAATAATAATAAATGTCCTAATCTAATCCATGTGGACCTAAATGATAATAATATATTCCTAAGGTTTTTTTGGTCGAATTTAACTTATCCAATATAATTAGTACATGTTTTAGGGTAATAATAATATCATTTTTACCCTTAATTACCCTATTTACTTTTAATCGCGGTAAAAAAAGTCAAAAGTTACTATTCACTAAAAATTATTTTTATTTTATTGAACCACATTTTTCTCATTGATATTAACCATGTCTCTTAGATATTATAAATTTCTCTAATATAAGTGGTAAAATTATGTTTTATGTAAATTTGAAAATTCTCATAGGAGGTGGGTAAAAGACGGTAAAAATTCAATAAAATTTTTATATATCTAAAACTATTATAAAATAACTCCAATGAATTACATTTAACTTATATAGTTATTATGTATCTATTTTGAACTAAAATAAATTTAAATGAAATAAATTATTATTTAAATAAAAAGTCGGTTTTAACCAATAACTCAGTGTTTTTCACTATTCATCAAAAATTGAAAGATTTTAAAAAAATACCAAAATTTCACCATATGCTAATTTCAATATTCTGAATCCAAAAATGAACTCCACTTTAAAAAATGAAATTTATAAAATTTCAAAAATTGGGTATTACTATTCATAATTGCTAGTTTATATAATATTTTAATAACATATCTTTGTTTAGTAAAACTCGATATTGCATACAACACATGCTATCGTGGAAGGTCGTGATTGCGTATAATGCAAGCCAAGTCAGGGTTTCAAGTATTGAAAGATTTCTTTGTTGTTTCTTATATTAGAATCCAACCATATTTCATTTATATATTGAATATATATATATATACACTCAATGTTGCATCGAATAACTTCTATCAAACGAACCTGAAATTGTGTATAACATGATCCAAGAATAGTGTTGCGTATACTGCAAGCTAATACGGTGTTGCGTATAGCGCATGATAATCTTGGTGTTGCATACAACACAAGAAATCAAATAAATTAAATATAATACTTCTCATAAAATCTAGGGGTGTTACAATTAAGGCCACATAAAATTATCTTATAATCATAAGAGAAAATAATAAAAATGTATTAATATATTTGATGAAAATAAATTCCATTTTATATATTTATATAAATTTTAAAATTTTAAATAAATATTTATGTTCTAATAAAATAAAAATAATTAATTTATCATTTAAAAAAATTAATTATTCCATAATTTAAATATATTATGTTTTTGTTAAAAAGATAAATAAATTTTATTTATACTTTTATAGGTTTTTTTACTATTCTATTGCTCATATTACTATTCCTAATGGACACATTACTATTCCAATGACCATGTTATTATTCCATGGGTATTGGTTCCTTAAATTCAATCAATACCAGCTATTTCATTCATTCGTTATTTATAACGTGTTTATTGTATTCTCTATATTATTTAATGTGAATTATACTATATATCAGAATTACTAGAAGGGAATTTACAATGATAGAATTATAGGTACGTACATTCATCACCCCTTATGCAATTTCACCCATGAAATTTCATATGACATAGTAAGGTGAAAATAGGTGAACGTACTTCTCCTATTTTACACCATTTACAAGAAAATAAATGTAAAATTTAGGGGATTTAAAATGTAGATAATTATAATATAAAAATTAAACATCAAACATATATGCATAAAATTTAAAATAAAAAGTATATCCCAATATGTGATCCCCTTGGATTCAATCTAGGTTATCTATGGTGATAGAGTTATCCTTGGGGTTCTTACTAAAGTTATCTAGATTTTGTCTTTAATAATATCTAGACTGTTCCATTGATTTCCAATTATAGAGACCCTAGACTTTTACACATGTTATTACATAGTTTTAAGCATAATTAAGCAACAATAACAAACCAATGATAGTAATGTCTAGTGTCCTTAGAGATTATATAAATAATTAGAAATCATGAAACCAAAATATAAGAATATTTTATTTAATCTCATTAATGAAATTCAAACTTTTTTTATCTCTTACATATTAATAGGTTAACCTACGGAATATATGAACTAAGGGATGTGCTAAAAATCCCAGTAAGAGAATAAACATATAAATAATGCATAGCACATGGGTTAGAATAAATAATTTGATGACATAAAAAGGCATTATACATGAATAAAAATAATGAAGAATAATGTGAACAAAATTGAATCATGTAATCATATCATCATTGGACTATGGAAACAACATGCAACATGACATGATAAAGAGTCAAGGTTAACTTCCAAGAACACTGAACATGGAAGACAATGTCCCATAAAGGAATCGGGGTTACTATCTATCCCATCATTATGTCTCTTGAGACTAAAACATTTCCCAATGAAATGGATAGGTATATAGGCACACCTATGAAAACATTTTAATTTATATTTATTCAAAATTAATAATCAAACATAATGAATAATCATAAGGGTTACCCATTGAAAGAAATGTGTATCATAATAATGTCATGAGGCATAAAAAAATGGGTTTATCATAATGGTATCCATGAATGAATTGATTTAAATCATACATGGACATTTATAAGGAAAATTAGAAATATATCATGATAAATTATGTCCACATTATGTTAAAAGAAGTAAAAATAGAGTTTAAAAACATTAAAAATGATCCACTTCAGTGTAGTTTAAGAGAAAATATGAAAGAGAATTTAAAAGAGATAAATATAAATTTTTTGAATAAAACCATATTTGAATTCAGATAGTTTTTCATGGTAATAATATGTATTTTAGAAAAATATTTGTTGATAAAAATACATTGTAGAGTGTACTTGAAAATGGGTAAGTAAATGAGAATTTCTCTTCAATCAAGCCAACTTATAGGTAGGAATTGAGAATGGAACATTATAAAACATGTATTTTCCAATAAAATAAAGAATAATTGAACTAATAACATTTTTGGAGAATATACTTAGAATAAAGGAGGATTAATTAAGAATAATTATTAATTGAATTTGGGTAAATATAGGGAATGCATAACTTGATATAAAAATGAGGGTTTAGAGAGAATCCAACACCATATGTCTGAAAGTGTTATGAACATACACTTAATTTCATAGATAATGAAATATGATTAATTAATAATTTAATTAAGAACATATTATACATTTATTTGAATTAATATATCTTTTAAGTTCATTTATGGCCTTTTTGATGAGTTATAATATTCAATTTCATCATTTGAGAGTGTTTGTTTCCTTGGTTTTCATGATTGGTTCACTTGTATACATGTATAAAAGATATTTTACAATGGGAATAGTTATCATTAATTGAAATTATATGTTATTAATGATCAGAAAAAAGTTTATATGTTCTTATAGATAATTTTTGTCAAGTAATGAGGATAATATATTAAATAAAACATTATTGATAATAGTTAAATTATTTTGGAATCTTTTCGATCATCACAAAATAATTTTTCTTTAATATTTAATATTATGTATATATACTAGTTCATAACAATAAAAAATTTGTAATAAAAATTTTAAAATTAGTTTTTAATATTATAATGTTTGTTTCACAAGCCATGAATGTGTTATTAAAAAATCAAAAATAATTGTCCACGAAGGTGGGGAATCAACACCTCACAGATGATCTTGTCATTTTTAGAACAAATTGGGAAGATAAGTTAACTAATGGAGAATATACCATTAACATAATAAACATAGATTATATAAAAGATTCTATAATTATCATTCAAATTTGGGATAGGCTGGTGAGGAGATGATTATAAAAGAAAATAAATTTAAAATAAATTAAAAAGAAAACGGAAATGTATTTTACATCTTGAACTTGTTCTCCTTGAGAACCTATTTTGGGAAAAGTCGTTTGGTATTTTGTTGGGAACAATTTATCTTGGACATGGGGGATAGGTTTTGGAGATTATTGGGCTGAATTTAAAATATATTAAAGGCCTTTGAGGTGTGAGGAGAGGGGGTGGTGAGGGGTTGTATTTGTAGTGGAAGGAGAGGAGTGTTTTTTAATATTTTATTCACTTGTTTATTATTTTGGATCATTAATATCAATAGTGGATCTACTCATGAATTAATAAAATAAGTAGATAAGGATAGTTCTATATAATGGGAACACACATCATCTATGATGCAACTATGACTCAAAAATTCATTTATTTACTTATACAGTTAAATACCGTAAATTTTTGTATTTCACTATAAACAAAAAATTCAACTATTTTAGCAAAAATTAAAAAAAACACCCTAATAATATTTATACATTTTGATTTCAAAAATAGACTCCCTTTTATGAAAATAATTTTCCAAATATAAGGAATTTAATTTTTAATAAAAATTATCATTTATTTGAAAAAGGTCGATTTCAATATTATTACTGATTTATTGACATTTTGAAAAATTAATTAAGATCGCATAAAATTTTATTATAGTCATAAGAAAACAAAATATTAATTATTTTTCTTTTTTATTAAAATATATTTTCTTTTAAATTATTAAATATATTTTAAAACTATAAATAAACATTTATGTTTCCCTAAAATACCAATACATAATTTATAATTATTAAAAACTTTATTTACTTATTTCATGGAATAAATATTTTATATTTCAATTCCTAAGATACCTAAATTTTATTTTTTTACTTTTATAGGTTAGGTTACTATTATATTTCCCAGATTACAATTCCTAATGGTCATATTTCTACTCCAAATGTCAAGTTACTATTCCATTGTTATAGGTTCCTTAATTTATATGAATACCTATTATTTAATTAATTATTAATTTATAATGATTTTATTTTATTATGTATATAATTTTATGTTATTTATAGTATATGAAATAATTATAATAAGAGAATTTTATTTGATAAAATTTTGGGTCCCTAAAAACATAATAGATGGGGTAGGTGGTCCCTAATATTTTATGTTATTTTTTTAGTTCATGTATATTGTGATGTGTGGTGTATAGTGAGATTTTGTGAATTCCCTAATTTGAATATACATTTGGTTTCATTACATTTAATTTTTAAGATATGTTTTATAAGACTAAAATATGACTTATAATTTTATGTTTGGATGTAATAGTCAATTATAAACCTAAAGTTAATGTAATGTTTTTAGGATAACTTTTACCTAGGAGCCATGATGGGAATAATTTTTTAATGTTATAAAATAGTTAACCTTGATATGTCCCATATAAAAACCCTATATTTTTTGAAACATGATTATATGCGGATATAAAATTATTTCTAGATTTAGATTTATTATTTGGTTAAATTGATGACCTTTGGCTTGTTTTACATGGGAAAAGATTAGGGTTTCCTCCATTGAGTTACAAAATTACTAATAGAGTTTAATTCAGATATGGTATAGATATAAGTGGATATTTTACTTAAATGAGGCATTATATAATTTTGAATTTTTAATTGGGTGATATTTTAATCCTTTTATAATATTTGGGATATGTTTGTTGTGTTAATAAATCCCCATTAGTTCTTATGATATATAATGTGATGTGATTAGAGGTATTATATGAGATATTAGTGATATTAGTGATATACCCACTTCTCCAAGATATATGAAACCTATAAGATATTATTCCTAATTTCTTCTTATATTATCAAAGACTACGAATGATCTACCTAGTTATTTTGATATTTTTAATTGATATAACAATGTTCCTACTTATGTTTATTTCCAAACAAAGAGTATAATATGCATGTGTATTTTTAAAATAAGTTTTTTGTCACTAATATTGGAAGATTATTAATGATACACATTCCAATTATGACATGGTGTGATTAGTATATGATATCCTTCCCACTAGTGATATGTTATGATAACATAATTAATCACTTTCTATTAAAATAAAATATATGAGTGGGTGATATGACAGAGGATTACTGATTTTGGAATATTATTTGATAAAATATATAGGGTTAGTTGTTTTTATAGAATGTATTGGTATGTCAATTTATATATTGTGTCTTATATCCATGGATTAAATAACCACATTTCCTTATGTGAGTATGATATGATAATATATGCACACTTGTTTTTTCATTTCTAACAATACAAGATGTTACTCTAACTTCTATAATGTTTCTCTTGGGAAATGATTTTTTAAACAACGGATGATATTATAATTAATGTGGAAGAGATTACCATTTGTGTTGAGATGATTATAATCATGGTATGATATAAACTCTATAATATTATTGTATTTGGAATTTTATGATAGGTATAATAGTTATCAACAATTAATTAGTATTTGTTGATAATTCAAATTAGAAATAGTGTTGAATATGTAATGGGATTTTATAATGTATTATCTAATATTTATATCAAAAGGGATGGTATTCCCCCTTAATATATTTTTTTATGTTATATGAAATTATGCTATACTATTTTTTTTGACGTCATGGGACTCTATCCAAGTTTACAATGATACACACTAGAATATGGGATGTTAGGCCCATTTTAGACATTATATTGTGATCAATAATATAGAGTGACAATCATTTTTTAAGAGGATTGATATATTTAGACACATTATGACACTATAAGAAGTATATATGAAGACTCACTATGTATATGGTTTATAAAATTATTATATGATATTTTTTATTATCATTTTGTATCAATTCTTTTTTAAATATCACAGCAAGAATACACATGTGTATTTTTTTTAATTTTTATAAATAATGTTTTTGGTGGACTATTGAGTTGTTATCACCCCATGAATAGGCCTCACGATTCATAAGTCGACTTTATAATCAGAGATTAATGTAATTGAAGTGTACTTGCAATGATCAATGAGTCAGATAACTAATTGATGGAAAATACAAGAATAATTCGAGACTCAAACACTATAATTCATTATTTTTAAATTTTTTTATTTTTGTAGCCATCTATTTCATAAACTTTTGTTGGGATACTTATTACTTATGTATGATATTGAAAAATTACAATGTTACACCATTTTACTATCACATGTGAAAAATTATTAGATGGTTGGATCACAACAATAATGTGTTTATCTTTATTACATTGCTTTGATGTTTTATCATATATCATCATAAATTATTTTTGGTTATTTGATATAAATGTTATATTCTCCCAATGTTTTATATATACCAACATTGTTTGTTTACTACCTCTCACATTCAATGTGGTTCACCTGAAACCATATGTTACCACAAGTTTATTATTTATTCATGTTTGATATAATATGTTGTTATAAGTTAAATAGATATGGATAATAATTATTTTTGGGGATGAAAAGGTGTAAAGTGAAGCATTTTCAAGAAACCCACACATTCATGTGTTGGATGAGGGAATATATTATTAGATCAAAATGGATTATGTTCTGGGTGGGTTTCGATTTTTTGAATTTTTTATTGTGTGAGGAAGTTAATGGAATAATTGAAATATTATATGATTTCTTCTTGAATGTTTTAAGATGAAAATAAAACACCTTATATGTGTTTTGAGGTTAGATGAACATAAAAATGTATTTATTGGTTTGTAGGAGAGCCCACCAGAATGCTAGTGGGGTGACACTATAGGCTCTGTTGGAATTGAACCATAATTAAATAAATATTTTTGACACAAAAGTGACAATTATTAGATATTTAGAGTTTATTGGTTAACCAGATATCTAGTGAGGTTTCATTGGGAGTCGAGTGGTGGCCCAAAAATATCACTTTATGTGTATGTAATTTTTTTAATTCAAAACTAATTATCTTAAAGGATTAAAGATAACATAACTCCTCTAGTCATATGTTTTTAGGTAATTCCCCTCATATAATCTTTATTATATATCAGTCTTCCTTGATGCATGGTAATCCATTATAATACTAGTTCACTATTTCATGGTGAAATCTCCTCCCTACACTTTTTCTGATCATTTCTATTTTTTATTCTTGTATTTTATTTATCTGGATTAGTAATTTTATAGTTATTTCACTTAATCATAGTGAAATTATACTATATGATAGGGTATTTCATGCACAATAACTATTGGGATATCAGAAATAAGGAAAAAACACTACACCATTCCATTTTAGTGAACCAATATTTTCATATTATTATTTTGTATATTTTTTGGAATTAATTAACAATTTATGGTTATATTTCATTTTTTTGTGGGATTTGGTATGAAATATATTTTAGAGTGTTCCATGAGCTACTATGATGTCATTTCATGAGGTTTTAACAAGTGAGTTCTTCTTGGTATGTTTTAATGGGTTTTTCAACTTTAAAATGATGATAATAAATTAATTATTGTTTTTCATATAAAATAATCGAGACATGTGTACTCTGATAGGGAACTTCAAAAATGGTAATTTTGTAGTATAGGCTCAAATAGGAAAGAACAAATGATACTTTAATACATAGCTCACATGAATGTAAGTGATACCTCCCTAAAAAATTAATATATGTTTATGTATATTTGATAAATTATATTTTACTATGTTATGGGCAATAAAGTCAAAGATATTTCTACCTGATTTGATATGGTTCAATCATTAATGATAATTTATTACATATTATTAGGACAAAGAACATATGTTCTATGTGCAACAAGACGGTTTTAGTGTTTTAAGATGATAATATCCCCTTTTGATCCATATGTTAGTTAATGAAATTTAGAATTAGATGGAAACCATGGGTTAAATTGAATATAAGGCCCCTGGGATGATAACTTGTATCTAACGTAGGGTTGTTATATTATGAGGTTATTATAGGATCAAGTCTTCATCAATAATTTCATTGTAAAGGCTATAGTTCCAGAATAGAAATTGAAATGGTCTTATAACAATATAGATCCCTGGGGAAGGATATTGGGTATTAGAGGGACTGGGTTATGAGTGGTTTATAAAATATACTTATAGGAAATGAACATAGTTGACAAATGGATGGTGTTTTGTGAATCCTATTATGTCCTAGAATAATATAGATGAGGATTCCCCCAATAGTGGTCCAAGGGAATGATTCAAGATGAATTGTTTATCATGAGGATAAATATATAATGGTGATATAAATGATTTTTAATAGATTGAGGCTCACATAGGTAGTGGTTTAATAGATTATATAAGAATCATGTTTGGTAATCTCTAAACAAAGAGAGATTTCTAATCAATGAAGTGATGGTTTAACTAACCATTCAATAGACACAGAATTGAATGTTATGGTGTGAGAATTAATATTTACAACCTATAGTTTGGGTGATTATCAAAAGAATATTAGGTTTATAGAATATTTTTTCATGTGTAGGATTATTTTTTTGTTATATTATATTGTATAGTGTGATAGATAAGATACATGTGTGATTATATTAATTTTAGGTAAAGTATACATAGTGTGAGATAATATAGACACTTTTCTGTATAAATAATGTATAGTGTTGGTGGTGTGATTGACTGTGTTTTTGAATTCCATTTTTTAATATTTCATAGAGTGTAAGTGACTTATCAATGTTTTTTATTGCTAAATGAGTTATTTAATACCAATGTATGTGTGTTATGTTAATCCCTTCTCAGATTTAAGAACCCTAGTGTTTGCATATATGATGGTTTTAATAAGGGTTGGGGAAAATTATATCCTTCCCATCATTTTCATGTAGTTTTTCATCAATTATGTTTTATTGAGTTCTAATATTAAATTATAGTGTATGTATAGTTAGTCATGTACACATATAGTTTCAATACTTAGTAATGAAGTTTTTTTTTTGCTGTATGTTTTATTAATGTTTTATGAAAATGATTTATTGATATGGTTCCAAAAATTTGTTGATAGGGGTGAGGGTGAGTCATGTATCTCACATGGAATTGTTTTTCAAGAACTAATGAAATTATATATGGTTTAGGATCATTGTATCATATTTTACTCACAATACCCCAAATTTATTACATGAATGTTTAGTTTATTGATTAATGAATTTAATTTCATAAGAGTTCACACATATACATCATGATATATATTAGGGTCCAATTAGTGGTGTCATATTCTATTTCATATCCTTATCTATACATCCACCACATCTGATATGAAAATATATTGATTTATTTAAAAAACTATTTAAAGGTTTATTGGTATGTGATTTTATAATGTTTCTTGTCAAGGATTGCTTCTAGTTTTAATGAAGATTTGAGGACATAGGTAGCTATGGAGTTACAAGACATTATTTTTTTAATTTTAAATTAATATTTTATTTGATTATCTCACTAATGGTATTCCAATGTTTGTCAAACTTATATATAATTTATAATGTGATTATTATTTTTAATGTATGGTATGTGTTATTTGTTATGGTTACCCATCACTATAATCCTAGGTTTCATCTCTAACATCCAATCTCATCTGTATAAGAACCCCCAAGACTGTATGTACTATGGTAGTTTCTACTATCTATTAATAAGGTATCTATATAACATGAAAGGAATTAACTTCAACTGTACCTTTCACCTACTATCATTCTTCACATTCCACCGATCAAGAATATAATATAAAATAAACATTGAATGACTAGAATATATTTAATAAATGAAAGATTCAGTGTATCTAATATGAAGGAACCATCACTATATAAGGTAAATTTATAGAATGATATCATATTGTATAACTCATAATGCAATGCATACGAGATACATCTCAAGTGAGAGATATCTCAAAATTTAGTTGTCCAAGGATGGATAACCAAATGATCTCCACTATAAAAGAAAACAACATCTTCCACTATAACCATGATACTTGTAAATCCATCCTCTACATTAGAATATCCCCATGCACACTGGCCGATTATTACACAAGTGTTCATATAGGGTTTCATATAATAGTACACAAATATGGTCAACTAAGATAGTGTATTTTCCCAAAGAATACATCTATTGTCAATGGGTAAAAAATATAACCAAGGTGTATATATCATACATTCCAGACTACCTCAAAAATATTGGTATAAATAATAATTACCCTTGTCATTCAACCCTTATCTCCCCTCGATAATGCTGAAAAATTACAAGGTTAATGATATAAAAAATAATTTAATAGAACCCGATCTCACTTCCCCTCATTGATCCACAACCCAACAATACAAACTAGATAAAAAATTCTTGCTATGGAAGGGGAAATAAATTTCTCAATATATATTGAATGTAATAGAGGAAATATTGACCTCCATATATCTCATTAAAAATAATGGAAACAAACATATATATCCATATCTAAAGTACCAGTGAAATACACATCTCTGCCTAAGGAACTACACATATCATAGCTAGTAGCACGTAGATGTCTGAATAATAGAGGAAATACCCATATCCATTCTCGAAGTAGTATGATGATACACATGAAGAAAATAAAATTTTCTTGGGATATGAAAAAATATCATGTAGGGATTATGGATAGAATTAGGTGAATCTCTATCCACTTTGATCCGGATACTATGGGAAATAAGGGGTCCCCTTGAGATAATTACCATCATCACATTAAAAGATAGTCGAAAGTGGGTAAATAGCACATTTCCACAACTCTCATCAATCATGTTCTTAAATCAAGGGTATTGGAGTAATTTCTTATATCCAACTATTATGTACTAGAAATTTTGGAGGAATTGTTACACCCTAAATTTTTAAAGTACAACATTGTATTGAATAATGTTTATGACACGCAACACCAAGTATAAAATGGGGAATATATTAATGGGACACATTAAAATCCATAATAAATATAATATATTATATAATTTTTCAGGAATGCAACACCTTTTTATATTTAATTACACACAGGGGATATCTTCCTCGATAGCTAGTGTTACACATAAGAGAGACCTTCTTCGATAGCTTGTGTTACACGCAAGACCGATTTTACCAACTATCAATGTATTATTAAAATATTATTATTTAATATAATATTATATAACCTATACATTATGTTAGAATTTATGAATAGTACTAACTATGTTATGAAAACATATGCTTCATATAAATATAAAATTAATTCATTTAATACCAATTAATGAGAAACAAAATAGGATCCAATTGGATGTAAAAAAAATATATTATTATATTTTATGCTTCTAATGGAGTTTCACCTTAATAAAAATAATTTATTAGTATTAGTGAATAATTTTAGTGAAATATATATATTATATATTCAATAAAATATATTTTATATTTATCCATTACGTTTGATAGGAATAAGATAAGAACAAACCCAATTTCACACATAAAAACCGTTGTTTTTAAACATACAATTTCGCTGCCTTTTAAGGGTGAACCCATATTAAATATTTATTTTGAAACTATAATTAATTTATTATGGAAAATATTCATCTTTTAATTAAACACATAAAAAATATGTTAGGGATAATTTTAGATATTTTTTGGAAACATATAATATTTTTAATGAATAGTTAAAAATATAAATATTTAGTTTAAAACTACTTTTTAATGAAATTTATTTATAAGGATAAATCATATTTTTAAATTTTATTTAAGTTTAATTAGATATTACTTTTTTTATATTAATCAAATTTATGTCATTTTAACTAATTTCACTTGGAAATTGACAATAAAAACATAGGAATATTTCATACATTTTCACTTTAAAAACATGCAATGTAATCACGCATACAAGAATAAATTTAAATCAATATTCACCAATTATATGATGTTAATTTTGGAAAATGGATTATGTATTTGGGATCAAAATAATTTATAATTTATAATAACTCTATTTTTTCCAAAAATGATTAATGGAAGTGATTAAAATTAATTACAGGGATTAAGATTAAATTATGACTAATAAGGGACTAAACCTTAACCTTATGTCCCAAAATGACTTATAAACATGTAAAAAAGAACTTATATGTTCCTATATCAACACTATACTATCTTTTATTGAACTTATACAACTATGGTATCCACTTAAAACATGAAAAATATGCTATGAATTCATTTTTCAAAATATTACAAGAGTGTCACTCCCCCACCACTATAAAAGTGCACCACTTCTCCCCATTACCCACACCTATCATGTAACTTAGGTTCATCCAATATCTACCCAAATAAATTCCAAAAATACCTTCCCTTTACCTTTAATACTCACATTGGGTAGAAATTGTTCCATGGATTCCATTTGGTATTAACCAAAAGTAGTTATCGGATTTGTATGGTAACAAATTCCAATGATATCTTTTCATTGAGTTACTCATCCATCCCTTAAATTGTTTTTAAATCATGATTATATGATTAAACCATTATCCTATAAATAATTATATGTTATTATTTTAAATTTTATACCTACACTTTCACACACATCCATATAATGAGAAGAAAACAAACTATTTTTGTGTACGACGAACTATTGCCTGATGAAATGACGATTGTTTATTTTTCATTTACCACATAACATGGTGGACATTATGATAGAAAATATTTTTATATATTTTATATATGATATTTATTTTTTGTCAATAATATTTAATTATTTACACCAAATATATTTATAATTTCCATTTTTTGTAAAACTGATAACATCATTTGTGAATGTATGGACAACCTCCCCCACAAAGTAATAGGATTCATTCACATGATACATGGAATGTATAAAGGATGGGTTTTACTAAAAATATTTGAAATAAAAAAACATTTATATTATATTCATGACATTATCACATTTCTGTAAATACAATATATAATTTTCTTTATTTACATTTAATACGCACTTAATCAGTGATGATGTTAATCGTTGACTACCGCCTCCTCAACATGGTGTGATTAATTTTACATCATGTAAATTATATGTATATATATATCTGTGTGTGTATATATGAATAAATAAAATGTTATTTATGATATAATTATCTTTAAATAAATTCATAGTGTTATTTACCTTCTTTCCATAAATATCATTGAAAAATGAGAATATTACTCATGCGTACTTACTGCCTACCATCTCTAGGATTGTAGCGTTGACTCAATTTTCAATAATAAAATTTTTTGTTTTTATTATATTATTAATGTATAAATATAAAAAATATTTAATGATTATTATTCTTTAGAAGTTATATAATGACACCATTGACCATAGTTGACCCACCAAAGTTGATTTCGATATGTAAACCAAATTTGGACTAAAAAATCATCCTAAATAGAAATCATTAAGTAGTTTTATATGAAATGGTAATAGGTGAAATAAGAGTTATGATAAACATGAAACAATTTCACCAAAAAGTAGAAATTTAATAGAATATTATTATACTAGAAGTTGAAGGAAGTTCACCCAAAAGGAAATGCAAGGTAATGGATTTTTCACGTCACTTTTTTTTATTACTATGAGATAAATGTTATGTTCACCACTTACTTATTTTTTGTGGTTTACCTACTATCAATTTTTCTATATTATATAATTAATTAATTAATATTAATTTTTTTTTAAAATCATTTAATATTATTTCTTCATGAGTTTAATGATTAAAAATGTCTCTAACTACTCTGGGCCACATTGGAATATTTAAAGATTATTGTCATTAATATTAACTTTAATTATATTTTAATGGTATTTATATTAAAGGAAATTATATGTAAATTTTCCAATGAAACCATTCATTTTCCCTGCCTCGGGTAATTCATTTCCTTTTTCATGTATTAGTAATATTTTCCCACTCTTTGGCGTTATAGGTGTTTCAGATATATTTTTTAATAAAAACATTATTTTTTTCTCTCATTAGTTAAATAACCTATTTTCCTCTAAAAACTATGTCATAATAAAATGTATCCAAAAATGTATTCAAAAGGATTTGGTAAAGAAATTTTATCCTTTTTTTCTTTTACCAATGTTTTTAATGGAATCTTGTTGTCACTTTATGAACAAGGAATTTTTTCAATCCTTTTACCATGAAAAAAGGATTTTTCTTTTTACCATGTGTGGAATGTATAGATTTACCCACCATCATTACATAAAAGCTTAATTTTGATGTTTAAAAGAATAAATTTTATTGATAATATTTTTTAAAATTTATTTTCAAAAAAATCAAAAAAAAAATCAAAAGACCATATTTTATTCGAGAATGTTCTTAAAATATCATTACATAATATTTACATTCATCAATGAAAACAACACTTAATTTTACCCCACTTGGGGTATGTTTTATTTATACCATCTTTAATCGTCTTCTAGATGGTTTATGATTTAATTTTCAAAGGATATTGTTCACATTAACTTTCTTGATTCCTTTTTTCCCCTTGAAATATTTAATATATTTATGATCATTGAACATTGAATTTCCCAAATTTTACCATATCATTTATTATGGATATGTTCATTTCATAAACTATATATAGTTTTTTATATGGTGTTCTTTTTTAATATTTTTAATTAAATTGGTAAGTATTGATTATTTTATATCTCTTACTCCTTATAGATATTTGATAAGGTATATGGTTAAATAGATTATTCGACATATGAGGAATTTCTTGGACTAGTATACACCAGAGGGGCCTATTTAAAGATATCACCTTGATAAATTTTTAGTCTTATTGGATGATTCATTAGGCTAGCCTCCCTTGAAGGATTTTTACATTATTTTTTGTAAAATATTTTGTGAAGGGTCTCAACGGAAATGGTGTCATGAACCTAGGAAACATGTCGTACAATAATCATGCACTACCATCATTTAGTTTCAATTATTATTCATCCACAAGATTTTATGTCGACATATCTATGGATGCATTTCATTTTTTTTAGATGGAATGTGTTTAATTTTTTCACCTTTACATATTTTTTTCCTTATCTTTTTATTTTAATGGCATGTGTTTCCATTTATTACCTTTCCATATTTCTTATAAACTTATATTTTGTTTATTTACTTGAGGGAATGTGATTTCCATTATTTATCGTGTTTTAATTATTATATTAATCAATTCATTATAGATTCCACTATATTTCTCCATTATTGATCATTTGAGATCACCCATATTATGTTTCATTCCACAAGAATCCAATTACTATCATATGAATGATAAGCAGGGAAGTAGTAGATGGGTTATATTTATCCACAAAATTATTTATTTATAGATAATAAATAAATTATGTTGTAATTAGTGTATTCATTTGTAACAAAAGTCTCATTTATGTATCGGGTTTACCAAGAATACTAAAATATTCCATCCTTCGGGGCATGATTACTTGTAATCATGCCAATGTAATGGTAGAGGACATCGGCTCTGGGCTATATGGGGTTCAGTTGTTATAGATGGAATCATAGACAGTTTAATAGTAAATAATATAACTATAATTAGGATAAACCGATTATAGAACATAACCATATGGTATAATATGAAGTTAAGTATAGAATATAACCATATAGTTTTGATAAGGTAAAGATTATGTGGGTATTATTAGAAAAACATCCGCGTATGGATATTATAAGTAGACATGCTTCTCGCATAGATGTACCTAGGATTAGCAACTCTGAAAAGCTATGTTGGGCCTAAATCTTCATAACCAGTTACATGACAACAAGCCTTATGGTATACCTAGTTTGAAACTCCTGTTTGGTACGCTTAGGCTAATTTAAATTTTCTTGAAAAAACATTGTGATCGATATGAACATATGATGAAAATAAATAACCAAGGATTAACCGAAGTCCTTTTATATTGAAGATAATGTGACATGATTTAGAAATACTAGACATAATATTATGGAAAAACCTAGAATAAGAAAGGACCAATTTTGAGGAAGAATTTTTGGGATTCAATAATTAAATTGTAGATTTATTTTACAAGTGTTATTTTTTCCATAACAATCATAAAATGTCAAAAGAATATGATTTATTTTAGAAGCATATGTTTTAGAGGAAAAATTTATTCAAGGACTAATGCCTTTAAATTTATATATACTTAATTTTAAACTTTTTTATAACCAATAACATTCATATGAGCAGTAGTGACGTGATACTAAGTGTAAAATATGATTATGATACATTATAAAAAAAAGTGTTTGTATTGAAAACCTTAGTTAAGATTCTATTTAAGGATTTAATTTCATGTATTTCCATTATATTTATTTTACAATTTATGTTAATATTGTATTAGAAAAGGTAACATGTCTGTCTGGTGAAAATATGTCATATCCTGTAAGGCCACAGGTCTTGAACCCGTCAATGAATGATGACAAGGGCATCACACCAACAACTGACCTACACAATGTACGAGTTAATTTTACATTGTCTTTAGTTAAATAATTTTATGAATAAATGTTAATGAAAACCCAGTAATATAACTTTTTAGGAATAGAGATTAGTCTATTAATCATATTGGTTTTAAAAGATATTTAGAGACAAATAGTTATACTTGTCACTATTTTATTGGCCTTACGATCCATTAAATGATTCTTTAAGAGATTCTTATTATTGGTAATTAATTTTCTGAGTAAAGGGATGAATAATAATTTGATCAAATCTCAACCAAAAGTTTGGATCATTCATATAAAATTGAAACATATCAAGTAAGAATATTTCCATATATTTTTTTCAGTAAAATAATTACACAACATTAAGAAAATAACTCTATAATGAAATGTTTTCTTAATAAATTAATTTCTATTAATCCAATGGTCTCTTAAATAATAAAACATTTATAGATTTGATTCCCCCAAAGTTATATTGATGACTCACTTTTCTGTGACTTATGAACTCATTCACTACCTATAAATATTTATTCATTTCCTCTAAGTAAGTATTTTCTCTTCACACTAATGTTCTCATACATAGAGTCCTAGTTAAATGGTAGTAAATGTGACCATTGTACATCCCATTCTATTTTTCTAGAGGATGTTTAATTAACCCTTCTCATGATGTAGTATTTAAATGTTAGAAAATATAAGAGAATATTTTTCCAAGGTTGAGTTTAAATTGTGAGGAATAAATTTAATTAAGGTGGGTAGAATATAACACCCCGGAATTCTTAAGAACAACTTTGTATTCAATATAGTTTCTGACATGTAACACCATGTGTAAAAAAGGAATATATTAACCCAATACATTATAATATTAAATGAATATAATATATTATGTAGCTTTTCATGCACAAAAACCCTATTTATCATTAGTTACATGCAAGAAATACATTCCCCAATATCTCTTATTTCACGCAAGAGCGACCTTCCTCTATATCTTGCCTTACATAGAAGACCAGTTTTCAGTTAATAAAAATGTATTATTAGAATATAATAATATAATATAATATAATATAAATTAGAAGTTATGTTAGAAGTTATTATTAGTATAAAATAACTTACGAAATTTTATGGTTTATATAAATATGAAATGAATTCATTTATTACTAATTAATGTGAAATAGAAATAAGAACCAATTAGATATAAAATGAAATATTATTATTTTTAGGCTCTAAAAGGTGTTTTGTCTTAATAAAAGTAATCAATTAAAATTATTGAATGATGTTAATGCAATATATATTTTATATATTCAATAAAATGTTTTTTATATCTATCCATTAGTTTTTATAGATATAACAAAATAATAATACTAATTTCAAACATAAAAAATCTATTTTTTATAAAGGAAATTTTCCACCCTTTAATGGTAAACCCATTTTAAATTTCAATATTTAAAAATTAATTAATTTAAAATGTAAAAATAATATTTATATTTGTATTATAAATATAAAAATTATATTAGAACTAGTTTTTTGAAATTTTTCAGAAACATATCAATTTTGTAATGAATTGTAAACAATACTGAAGTTTTATTCAAAATAGATTTCTAGTATAATTTATTTATAAGGATAAATAATGTTTTTAATTGGTTTTAATGTATAATTAGATAATTTTTTTATCAACTAATCAAATTTAGTTCATTGGAATTATTTTCACATTTTAATTGAATATAAAAACAGGGAAAACTTTCAGACAATTTTACTTTAAAAACTCGCATTGTCGTCCAAACCAAAATATTAAATTTAAATCAATGTATGCCACTTATATGAAGTTAATTTTAAAAAATGGATTCCATATTTGTAATAAAAATAATTTATAATTTCTAATAGTACCAATTTTTTTAACAAAATATATTAGTGTAAGTGATTAAAATTAATTACAACGATTCAGGTTAAATTAAGATTAATAAAAGACTAAACCTTAACCATATGGCCCAAAAGAAACTATAATCTAGTCCAAGAGATATTATATGTCCATATATAGACCCTATAATATATTTTATATAAATAATAAAATTATTAGATCGAATTTACACATGGATAATGTGGTAGGAAATATGTTGTCAAAATATTACAGGAGTGTCCCTCCTCCACTATAAAAAGACACCACTTCTCCCCATTCCTCACAAATCTCAAACCAATTATGTTCATCTAATATCATGCGAAATATATTAACAAAATCCCTAAAATATACCCCCTTTCCTCCCTTTTTTATTAAATATATCCATGGAATCCCTTTGGTATAAACCAAAAGGAGTTGGCCGATTGGAAGGTAATATTTTCCAAGGATCTATTTTCTTCCATTTACTCCTCCACCCCTTCAATTATTTTTAAATATTTCTTAAATTATGATAAAATTAAAGTTAATATACATTTATGTATTTATATATTTTAGAAATACACTTACATATAATCCCATCCAATGGCTAACAAACATATTGTTTCTATGTACGGTGAACTATTGTCTCACAAAACGATGATTTTACATTTTTTTCTTTACCACCTCTCATGGTGGATATTATGATATAAAATATGTTTATATATATTATATATGATATTTATTTTTCATTTATGATTCTTAATTCTTTTACAACATATATATTTATAATTTTCATTCTATGTAAAAATGGTAATATCATTTGTGAATGTGTGGACTATTACCCCCTAAAAGTGATGTGATTCATTCACATGATATATGAAATGTATAAAAGATTGTTTTTAGTAAACATATGTGACATAAAAACTCTATATGATATTCATGAAATAATTAAAATTCTGTAAATATAATATATAATTTTATTTATTACCCTTTCAGACACACTTAAAAAGTCATAACGTCATTTGTGGATGTGTGGACAACCACCTGCATGGCAAGATGTGATTCCTTAAACATCATAAGAATTATATTTATTTATAAGAATATATTATTAAATAAAATTTAATTTATGATTTAATTATCATTCTATAAATACATATTTTAATTTACCTTCTTTCAATCATGGTCATTGAAAAATGAGAACATTACTCATGCATATGCACGACATACCATCTCCATGATTATAAATTTGATTCAATTTTCCTAACCATATTTAATGATTATTTTTTAAAATATAGTTGATGGAAAAATAAAATAATTAGGTAATTATTGTTATTATTATTTATATTTTATATAATGACCACATTAACCATAGTTGACCTACCAAAGGTGTTTTTGATATGTAAATCGAATTTTATCTAAACACTAGATGTAAAATATATTTTATAAGCAGTTTTATATGAAAAGGTAATAAGTTAAATAAGAGTTATGATTAACATAAAAAAGTTTCTCAAGAAATTATATAATTAACATAGTTTTATTACACAGTAATCTGAAGGATGTTCACCCCTAAGGAAACACAAAGCAAGGGATTATTTCATCTCAATTCATACTTTTTTGTGATAAATGTCATGTGACCTAATAGCCCAAAGGCCTTCTTATTTATTGATTTCTGATAACCCCCATTTCAAGGGATTAGGGGAACCCTTACAAGGCCTGTAGGATTTGATATTTCATGACCCGTATGCCTTAGGAATTATATAGACTATACGTGGAACTCCTCCTCCTAGCTTCTTTATCATGATATCAGATCTCCAACATCACATGGATATTCGGCTAGGCTTACCATTCAAGCACAGGCTGGTCCCGATGGCAATTCCATACCCTCTCTTTCTAAAAATCCTCTTAGCTTCTTCTCTGTTGAATGGGCCTGCTCTGATCCTCCTTAGGAGTCTGTTCTTTGTAGAGTCTGTCAAATCATTTTGCACAAATTTCATGTGTCCCGTAGGTCTTGAGGTGGCCTGAAATCATTAAAGTGGCCCAAAGGCCTTGAGGTAGCCCAATAGACTTATTGGACCAAAGGCCTTGGGTGGCCCGAAGGTCCTAATGGACCCGATACCCGAACCAGTGGCCCGAAAGCCCAAACAGATGAATAGTTCTAGAAGATATAGTACTTAATAGTGTCTGATCCAGTACCTTCTACAGTACTACTATAGTACCTAGAAATATGTCTCCACCCATTTTTGAACTCAGGTATCTTGGATGCACTTTTCGAGTCCTCACCAACTGGGTTGAGGCTCTTGTATTAAATAAATGTCATTTTCACCACTTAGTTATTTTTTTGGTTTATCTACTAACCATTTTCCTATATTATATCATGAATTAATTTTTTTCATTGTATTTAAATATTTAAATTAATATTAATCCTTTATGATGTTTATTATTTAAAATGATTCAATGTGGTGTGGGACACTTTGGAATGTTTAAAGATTATTTTTATCTATAATATAATTAATGATATTTAAAATGGTATTTATATTCAAGGAAATTATATTGAATTTTTTTAATAATCTACTTAATTTTACTCTAATATGGTAATTAATGAAATTTACCATGTATTAGTACCATTATTACACTCTTTTGTACTCAAGGTGGTTTCGAAAATGTTTTTAAGAAAACCCAAATTTATTTCTCTCTTTAATCGGATAACTTATTTTCTTCTAAAACAAAAATTTTACTAAAATGTTCTAAAACTGTTTTTAAAATGGTTCGGTAATGAAATATTTACCATTTTATATTTTTAAATGTATTCAATTGGATCTTATTACAACTTTATAAACAATTAATTTTTTCTAACCATTTACCATGGAAAATGAATTTTTTTACCTTATACGAAATGTATGGATTTACTTATCATCATTCCTTCAAATCATCATTTACATATTTAGAAGGCTAATTTTTAAAAAACTGTTTTTAATAATTGATTTTCAATAAATAGGTTTTTCAAACGGTTTTTCAAAACCAAATGATATTTTCCTCAATAATGTTTTTAAAATATATTTTTATAACATTTCCATTCACCAATGAAAATGACTAATTAATTTACTCCACTTAGGGTTTGTTGTATCTATACCATCCTTAATATTACTATGTATTTTTTATGATTTATTTGTCCAAGGATAGTATTCACATTAACTTCTTTTATTCCTTCTTTCCCATGAAATATTCAATTTCCTAAGATAATTGAACATTGAATTTCCCCTATTTTACCATATCATTTATCATGTATATATTCATTCCCTAAACTGTATATCATTTTTTATAGTATTCACTTTCAATTTTATTTGGTTATTTTGGGAAATATTGTTAAATCAACATCTCTTACTCAATATAGATATTTAATAAGGCACGTTATAAAATTGATTATTAGATATATGAGGAACGTTTTGGATTGGTATGAAATAGGTGGGGACCGACTATAGATTTCCCCATAATGCATTGTTAATCTAACGGGATAAGTTGTTTGGATAGACTCCTTATATGGGTTTTTACCTAATTTCTTATAAACCATAATGTGAATGATCTTGATTGTAAATGTACCATGTACCTAGGAAAAATGGTGTTAAATAATCAAGAATTACCCTCATTTAGTTTCAGTTATTATTCATATTTGAAATTTTTCATCAACATATCGTTGGATAAATTTATTTTTCAGTTATTTTGATGGAATGTGTTTCAGTTTCTTACTTTTTCTTATTTATTTTTTCTTATCTAGTTATTTTGTTGACATGTTTTTTCATTTATTATCTTTTAATGTGGTTTATGTACTTCCATTCAGTTTATTTATTACAAGGCATGTGAGTTCAATTATTTACCATGTTTTAATTATTATTCCCATCGATTCATTATTATGAATACTATATTTTTCCATTACTAAGAATTTGAGCTCACCCTTATTATGTTTATTCCCCATAAATCCATTAATTATATTATGAAAGATATGCAGGGATTCACTAGATGGATTAGAGTTGTCCTCAAAGTTATTTATTTAGAAAGAATTAAAAATAACTGTGTTTTATTTAATGTATTAATTTATAATACAAGATTCATTTATGTATCTTTTTTACAAAGACTACAAATATCTTTGTTACATTGGGGCTTGATTCATTGTAATCATTCCAACGAAATAGAAGAAAACACCAGATCCAAGCTACCTGGGGTTAGGTCACTACTAGAATTACTTATGTCTTACTATCCACTACATATTTTATTTTTGATTTCTTCCTAGAGAAGTATTCCAGTGGTGTCCTCTTCAGGAAAAAATCATAATCATTATCTACCTAGATCAATGGGTGATAAAAAAAATATAGTAACTGATATCTCACTCAAGCCTTATATGAAGGGTGATTGAAATAGAGGTCCATCACTATACACAGTCACCATAGATTTCCATGAGTCATATGATTTATTTCATCCCATGGATATGAGTAAACACAGTTAAAAACCAAATAAAAAGAAATATACCATCTAACTAGTTATACATGACATCCCATAAATAATCTCATGCACTACCTCTTCCATAATGAATCTTGTTTTCTTATCAAATAGGACGTTAATGATACCTAAATAAATATAGATGTTTATATAGAATTATGAATCTAGAATCATAGTCATGAAGGGTATATCATTCCTCTCTCAAAAATACATTTTAGAGTTATTAAAAGAAATTATTTATAACTTACAGTGATCTATATTCCCTTCCATGATGCTTAATTACTTGAGAAAGGTTTTCCACCATTCTAGGATTTAATGTACATGTTATTATCCCTCAATCATTTTCCTCTATTTTTTTAAAATATTAATTTTTAATTTATATCATTATTCCAAAATATTTGTTTCCAATAATTCAATATTGTAATCCATGTTTAGAGTCCTGATAATTATCATTCCTTGTCCTGATAAAAAATATGACATTTATATCCCTCTATGGTCAATTAGTTATATTATATTCAATTAATTATTAATAAAATTACTAATACATTCCTATTTTATAAAAAATAACCTTACCTTGAATTCATTATTTCTTATCTTAACATGTTTCACATATATATCCATTGATGTTCATTATATTAAAATGAAAATTAAAATTTATCTTCAGATATTAATGATGAATCATTACTAAGACCAAAATACTATAACCTTATTATAAATACATTTCTCAATCAAAATTTCATCCACTTTATCCAACACATCCTCTCATGGTTTTGATCTTCATCTCACTGGTTCACTTATTTTCCAATTTTATTTTCCTAAAAAATTTGTTATAATTTATCATAATATAATAATACTGACACATATAAAATCAAGAAAAAGTATGGTATCCCAAACTATTAATTCAAAATATATTTACTGATTCTACATCATTTCATTATTATATGATCAATAAGTTTCAAAAATTTCATGACCATTATGATTTCTCAATGTATAATTATTATTATTTTAATAATACTATTTTTCATAATTAATAAATAAATATTATTTAAATTAAACTATATAATGATAAACAAAATGGTCGATGGAATATTTTGTGGTTCTTGGATGAAAATAGAATTCTAATTCAACTTTCACGGTCAAATTCGAACACAATACATCCCCTTATGCACCCCTTCTTATTGGTCAATATGGGTGTGCCTTGTGGGACCACCATGTCCCCCTGATAGTCCCATTGTTATTAAAATGAGTGTTGTTTTATTATCTCTTCCTCTCAATATTATGGATCTTTGTGGGCCACACCACCCCTAAAATTATTGTTTTCCCAATTCACCTCATTCATTTAATATATCTAATCAAAAAGCTAAGTCACGCATGCCTCATAAAAATGCGTGAATAAACCATGACCATCTAATCATCTAATCATTGGATAAAAGTTTGAGATACCCATATTGTTTAATACCTTCCAACACATTTCAGTTATGGTTATATAGCCATAATAATTCTAATATGATCATATGATAGAATGGTTGATGATTATCACACCATCACAGATCAGATTCTATTATTAAACCCACCAGTTGGTATATGTGTTGATTTCAAGACTATCCTATCACTAATAAAATAGATCCAACCACCCTCTAATACCTATAAAGAACTCACTAATACAGATATTGTAAAATTTAGTGATAGCTTGTATCATCAATAACTAAAATCACTGATAAATGGGGATCCATTATTATTTTTATAAAAAATAACTGATAAATTCAACCATTATCTATGCTAATAAAAAACAAATCATAAATGCACTCTATATTTGTGACTTTCTTAGTATAGAGAAAAGGATATTTTGTTATTTATTTTTATTATGACTCATAAATAGTGACTTTATCAATGCTAAAAAACAACTGATAAAGGGTTATTTTATCTGTGATAAAATAGAAGTACTGATAAAGTGTACCACTATCAGTACTTTTGTTTTAGCAATGAAAATAAAAACCTTGGCAGCATTTTTTTCTAGCACTAATAATATAAATATTTAATAAAATATTATAAATAAATAAAAAATATATATTAAAATATAAATATATTTATATTTTTGGAAATATAATATTTTTTATTAAATATTTTTTATATAAAAAAATTGGCTTTTAAAATTTATATATATGATATTTAGTGAAAATTGGATTATTAAATAAATTAAAAGATATGTTTTAAGTTTAAAATTATTAATGATTAATATACTTTAAAAAATTTATGAATGAGAAATTCAATAAAATAATGAATGATCTAATATATGTTAAAACCATGAAAAGATTTTAAAACATCCATAACATTAGATTAGGGTGTCCATTTGGGCGTTACCACATATGATATTAAATCATATGAAGAGCTCCATGCTGTGGTAACCTAGGGGACCTTATCCAAAATATTCTTAGTCAAAAAGGTGCAAAGTGCCTTGAAAACTGAGTTTTTTTGTTAGGTTTCCTTAATTCTTGAATAGTTTCTGAAATTTTAACTTTTTTTAAGAGGTTCTTCATGAACTTTTTCAATGGTGATGCAATTTATTACAAAGGTAAAGAGTCATATAAATATTATGGTTTTAAATTTTTTTTATTTTTCATAATGTAGTTTTTTGTATAATTAAATATATAAAGATTTTCATATATTTACATATAATAAATAAATTTTATAAATATATATTTAAACATATTTCATAAAAATTTATTTTTTATGATATTAACCATATTGAAATAAATATTTATTATTCAATTAATTTAAAAAAAAATTCGCACATTTTTACTTAAATTTATTTATTAATATATAAACCTATACAAGTAATGATTCTATATAAATAAGTATTTGTCAATAAAAGAATATGCATTTATTTTAATACTTCAATATATATTAATAGATAAATGTATGTAATTTTTAGTGTGTGTTTGTGTGAAATATAAATTTATACATGTGTGTAAATATGCATGTATATGTATATTTCAATATTTCTTAAATACATTATATATAAAAGTATTTTTTTTAATATATAATTATCATTTACTATAGTATATAAACCAATTTACACTAAATATTTATAAATACACTATAAAGAATTTATATATAATTATGCAATATATATATGCACTATATAAAATTTATATATAAATACAAAATATAAAAAAATTAAAAAAATATTAAAATTAAATAAATCATGTGTAAATAATTTTTTTTACGTCTAATTAGGAATAATATCTTTCCACTATTTTTTTATAAAAAATATATGAATATATATATATATATATGTTTATATATAGACATGTCTATGTTTTAATATATAGAGATATATTTATATTCTAATATATAAAAATTAATATTAATATATAATATATATAAATAAATATTAGTGTATAGATATATCACAAACAAACAATCAAATATTTTGTAAATGTATTTAAAAATAATAATAATAATCTGTATAAATATTTAAATAAAAAGATATACTTAAACAAATATAAATAAAATAATCTGTAACAAAATATATAACAAAACATGCTTGGGGAAGTGGTAAAGGGGATGAAAATTCAAAAGGAGGTCATAAGATCAAGTACAGGAATGTGCACAAGAGAACATATAACTAGTTAATTGAAAGACATTGATAAAGGGGGATTACATGCATTAAATGGGGGTGAGAGTGGGAGCATGGGATTAGGGTGATACCGATATAAGGCCATTGAGGATTGAAATGAATCGACAATGGTAAAAATAAATCTCATGTGAAGCCTAGAAAAAAACCAAGTCATAGATAAATAATGTGATCACAATAATGATAGGGAACCGAAGAAAGTGATGGTAAAAGGGTATAAAAGGGGGAGTTGTTTTGATGATTCTAGAGAGGCAATGAACATACAACCCCTCTATAATCTATCAATAAATAAAAACAATAGAACATTAAACATAAGAATAAAAGACACTCTTGGGTCTAATAAATAATTTTAAAATACATAAGATTTATGTCTGATCAAATATAATAAATTAATAAATAATTTATTATGAAAATGTTTATCCAATAATAGTGCCTAATTAATTGGAAAAATGCACCCTAGGGTATGAAACGTATTATGGAGTCAGCAGTGATATCTATTTTACAATGAAAAAACTTGAAAATGGTGAATTTAACTATTCTTTTCATTTTATTTAAAAATTTGTTTTTTAAAAAACTAATAAAGGAGATCAATCATCACACTAAAGAATATATTTAAAAATTAAATAAGTGATGATAGAGAAAAATGGAATGGATCAAGTGTCCGGTTTGTATCATAGAAAAAGGAAACCCTTGGTAGAGACCAAGATATCTAATCCTCATATTTTTAAACCTTTCACACTTAAAAATGAATAAACATAATCAATATAGTTCAGTAATTATCAATCCTCCATCCTAAAAAGAGGTATCCTCCAATAATATCTATCTAACACATAAAGATCAATGAGTTTTTGGGTAGTCAAAAAGAACTTTCACCAACATGATCAACGCTTACGTGGAAAAAATTATCCATCCATCATGAAAAATTACCACAACAAAATATTAACATTTAATGGCTCGGTACATTTATATCCTTAATATTTGAGTAAAGGGTTGAACATATACATATCTCAGTCACAAAACTCATTGATTTTCATTACACTTCATTAAAGAGATTGTTCTCTTCTCAATAAATTATTCAATATATAGATAACATTTATTATCTTTACCTGTAAATGGAATCACATTACCCATATCAAAAAAGGGTCATTGAGTCTTATGGAAACACACTTGATCACAAATAATCCATTTTCAACTGTATTTTATGAGACAACATAGAACACAAGGATTTCAAAAACCTCATAATGATATGATAAAGCTGGACTCATTAACTAAAGCTCAGAAATATTGTTATGACGCAACTAATTATGGCCTGCCTTGCTAGAATTAATCTGAGAGAAACACCCAAAAAACTGCCTCTAATAGGCCTTTTCCTAGTAACTAGCACTGAGTATCATATCACACACACATGGGAGGCCATAGACTCTATTAACAGTACACATTCACATATATCCAAAACACCAACACCATGATGGAAGATATAATATAATTGATTCCCAAATTCCTCCATATACCTATATCCCAGTATTAGAGTGTGAAAAAAGGTCTATAATGAATAATGGACCTAATATAATACATCCAAAACTATAAAACATTCTAATATTCTAATAAAGAAGGGGAATTATATCTAATACAACACCTGGTATAAACTATTTTATGTATATCTTCCTATGCTCCACATTATCTTGGTCCTCATTAGAAACTGATGAATAGTGTGTTGTCTTCATAAGATATAACATGTTTAGAACATCATCATAATGGCATGTCAATCGAGATATGAAACATAAAAATAATAAAATGACCCCTAAATTCTCAAAAATATACCCCAAGTATGAATAATTCATGACCATATAGAAATCCATAAGATTTTTCACAATGGCTTAGGGTAAGGCTCATCTAGTAGAAATCACTTCACATGTCAGATAACACCAATGAAACTTATTCAATAAGTCATTCTCATTGGTCCTTAACATAGATAAGTAATTTATAGATCTCGTAAGATCTTTTAGCAGATATAGGGAGTCTCAGCCATGAATTATATGGTAAACCATACCCTACATTTAATAAACAACTATATAGGGGATCATACATAAATGTATGATTGTTATAATTTTACCTCAAACCCAACTACAGGATGAATAATAAATGATAGGGGATCTCACACTAACCACATGGAGGGATTAATGAAACTATATCCAATACTTTTCCCAATGAGGGGATCATATCATTTTCAACTAGCATGTTTACACACTATACCATTATGGTGATGGAACAAGGTAACACAACCAAGAAAAACCATTCTACACTAAATAGATTAAGGCCCACAAATGACCTTGGATAAATTATATGAAATGACTCATCTTCCCCAGGTTAGCCTTTTTTTCTAACCATTTCTTGTGTACTTTAGTTTGTGACTAATTTATTTGGTTTCTCATGTGTACATAAGGTCATGGCCATGAACATTGGTCATGGAAATGTATATTTCCATGTCTGGGTACATATTCATGTCTGAGTACTAGGTTTTTCACATGTACTATGTGTGTGCCCATATACCTGGCCACGTTTGTGCCCTTCTACCCTAAGGGTACATACTGAGTCACCATGAATGTGTTGTCTGTTGTGTAGTTGATACCACACGGTGTGTGATATATTATTTTTCAGAAACCCTAGACTCCCCAATAACGGTACTACAAAACTTATGTTCTTCAGACTACACACCATGTAGTCGAGACATTTCTAGTATCACTGGTTGTTGACATGGTTTCACTATTTCCTCATCATCCATTAGTTCTTCTGTGATTTTATTCTTGAATCATGAATTTATGTTGATTTTTCCTCTTTCATTACCATTGGATATATTTCTTCCTTCTAATAAACTCATAAATGACCTCCAAATTTAACATATAATCAATACATTTGAAACCATGAAATGATATCTCTTAATACAATCACAAATCCACTATCATCATTTTGTGTTGATATCATGCCATTTTTCTATAATTTAGACAAAGGTGTTGATATTTAGTGAAAAATATTGATTTCCCAATGATCAGCTAATGGGTATTTGTTCAATAATCATCCAAATGAAATTCTATTGATTATCTTTTTAATAACTGAGAATGAAATGAAAATAAACAAGAGGGAAGAAAAAAATCCATTGTTTATGTTGGACTCAATCGTTTTCCATTAGAATGAAGAATGTAGAATGAAAATATGATTTCATAAGTTCTCAAATTCCATGTTGATAAATCCATACGCACAAAAAATGGCATACCTAAGAAACAATCAATTATTGGAATTGATTCACTGTAGATACCATGTATTCCCTTGAAAGACTTTGTAATATATCTATATGTACTTTCCGATCTAGGCACTGAAATAATGGGAAACTATGAGGCCCAGTTTTCCTGGAATTAGTTTTATAAAAATATTAAATATATTATATATTACACATGAATAACTTCTAATAAAGGTTTCATATCAGGTAAATAGGATATCATATCATAAATATGAGGCAAATTTTGAGTTTGTAACAATAGGTATACACTAATAATGTCATAAAATTGGTCAACCCGGGGTGTTCATATATCACAGCCATTGGCAGGTGTGTTTAAATAAAATATATAGTTAAATTAATTAATTTTAAATTTAATGATATAAAGCTAATTCCATCATTATAATACATATTTTGGTGGATCTAGAGGGTTAGCGATATAACCCTATGAATTTTGAGAGGAATTTTTTCCACCTCTCATGGAAAAAAAGAATCAGATAATGAAAAAACTATAGATGCAAGAAGATCTAGTTAAAATGAATTAAACTTGTCCTCTTCATCATTAGTGAGAACATTGTTCATCATTAAATGATCCAATTTGAGGCCATACTCATAAATTCTTGGATTCTTACCCAATTAATTCAAATATTTGGCATGATCAGATTATTTATTTGACATATGTTAAAATTCTGACTTTTCATGATCCCATGAATCAGTTTAAATTGATTTTTTAGTTTATTTAAATTTTCTCACTAAAATATATCGTGTTTAATTTATTGTCCATGAACTCTTGTCTAATGATCATATAACCTTCATTCATGTGCATTTATACCAATCATTCATTCAAATATTCGTAGATTGTCACACAAGGACCTCTGTTTGAAATTTTTGAGTGATATTGATACCACTTAGACCCCCATATTCATGGATGAATTTTATGCAAGGATTGTATTGGATAATTATGGATGGATTTCAAGGTTTTATAAGTTTAATATGAATTATGCACGGATCTGATATCTGATTTTGGATTTTTTGTTGTACAATGAATACAAGATTCAAGTGGATTAAATATAAATATATTTTTTCGGAAAATAGATCGATGAAAATAATTAATAAAGGCCTTTTTAACAAATTGTAAGTGGCCTAAAGGAGATATCGAAGGAATAAAGGATGAATCTAGAAGGCCAAAAAACATAACTAACGTTCTAAAAATAAAATTATTAGACAACATGTAGCGCATTGATCACACTGATTGTAGTTCCCCTTTGGAATAATTTTTATGGTTTTGAGACAGTTAAGGATGAAAAACCATGTGGCTGGGCCAGAATCCATGTGAATCTCCCTGAGAATACATGAAATGTGGTAGATCACATAGAGAGACCATGTGTAAGAGTACTTTCCATATACCGAATCACACATACATTATAATGTTTACACGGATGCATCCAAAAGCACAAGAAAGACCCAGAGTATCTAAGGAAATTTAGTTTAGTGCACATACATTCTATATATGGATACACTATTAGTGAGCTATTTATCAGAGGGTATATGCCCAGTAAATTTAGTGGGACAACATGATGTGTTGGTACCCTAACACACCATGTACCCCTACTTCTCATTTGTGGAAACATTTATCTATAATATATCCTTAATTTAGACATATATTTTTTCCCATGAGTTGAAAATAATGAGTGTTGATCAAGAGAGAAAATGATGGCATACTCCATGGTGTTTTATGAGATACAATGATAGATGTTCCAACTGTGTAACTTATTTAGGTGATGCTCAAAGATGGTTGTGATCATTCATGATCACTAATGATACTAAATTAGGACCATCTAGTTGGGATAGGCATGAGTCATATAGTGTTTGTTAGAGTGGAACCCTATTGTTAGGTCGACCATGGGTCCTCTAACAACCACGAGAGGGGAACCCTTCTATATGTTAGGGAATGGTTACTCTATTGACATCCAAGTGAAACCCTCCAATGGTATCATGGTATGGGTTCTTAACCATTTGAGTGGAATCCTCTTGTTGGGTATGGAATGGGTCCTCAATCTTTTGTATGGGTGTCACCCTCTGACTGGGTAGGGCATGGGTCCTCGATAGACTACTAGAGGTGAACCATCCCAATAGGCTGGGCACGGGTCCTCTACCATCTCCAAAGTGGAACCCTATATTGTATTAAGACCTAGGTAATCTACATAGATATTTTGTCTCTCAACTGTGTGGCCTAGTGGTAAGGTATATCTTGACTTGGATGTCTCTTTAGACTGACAAACTAGATGTTGAGAATCATTGATAAACATTGCAAAACTAATAGCACTATTTTCTTCGATTATCTCTGAGATGAAGACTCCATTTTTCTCTAGTTTGGATTATTTTTCCTAAATATATATATATTTATACATATATCCAAGTCATTGGATTTTCTATGCTATTTCTTTAGGTTGAGCTATCTTTTTATTCATATTTTTTTCATGGGTTATCCCCCTTTAGATTTTTGGAATACTACTAGTTATATATATACTCACCTTCATATAGGGTTTTTATACACGTTCCATGCCTTATAAAGATGGTATATAGGTAATTGGTGATTATAGAGGAACTTATGGATAAATGGTGGATTTGGATGCCTACGGTGGTTGGAGCATAGAGATTCAGAGTTTGGATCTCTCAAAATTTACTTTTCTAGAGTTTTAAGGTTGGTTTTTCTTTCTGGTTGGATGTGCATTTCTCTCCTTTACATATTAGTTTACACTACTATAATCTTTTAATTCACTAGAGTTTTTTCTTGTATGGTTATTAAATAAGATGTTTCTTATTTTTCTTTTATTCCCCTGCACTTGTGAATTTGATATGGTTAGGTGTGTGTGTGCAGGTGTACCAGTAAAAGGCCTCCTATACTAGTTATTTCTTTCAACACATGTCACAATCCTCTGGATTATAGAGGTAGGATCGAGGAAGTTGTGTCTCATTCCTTTTTGGTTTGAGTCATGAAAGATTGGTATAAGAGGTAGTTTGATTCTTTGGATGGTTTTCAGAGTAGTCACCTTTTGAGGATTTCACTGGGGTATATGGAGATAGTGTTAAAGTGTCTCAAGTGTGGCTTTTAGGCCAAGGAAACTATTGATGGTGCATGTATCTGATTCATCCATTCACCCAGATGATGACTACATACTTTCCAAATCTGTATACATAGACATTAGTTGTACAGATAAATGGTAGATGCATCATATTAGATGGATTCCTTTTACTATCCTTATCAATTTAACTAAATTTCTATATATATTCTCAAATGAATATGGAACATATTGATTAAAATTTTAGGATGTCTCTATAATTAAATACATACAAGATACTACTTCTCTATCATGATGATGATACTATGAGTGATGGGGCCTTATTTTGGGCTCCATACTACGAGATCCTTCATCAATGTGGATAGGTAGTATCACCACACCTTTTTAGAAGCAGATTATAATAGTAGTATAGGATGAAAATGCACACAGGCTTATCAAACACCATTTGTTATAGTTCTAGAGGACGCTAAGGTTTCATTGTGACCCAGATCCATGGGAAGTAGAGAATTAGATGTATTTAGTGATTTATTTATTTAGGCTTTTTCTAACATCTATTGATTATGTGATAGAATTGATAGCTAAAATTTTCCTTATATAAGCTGGGAATTGGTGGAGTCTTATTACAAATATTCATAAGGTATTGACACTCTCATGGAATGACTTCCAAAAACTATTTCTTTAGAATTCCTACTTCTTATAGAACTCTGTTTAGATTTCAGAGGATAAATTACTACAATATTAAGGGTTGGTTGTGGATGAGTAATTTCTGATGTACACATACATTATGTGGTACTCCCTCAAGAGGATTCAAGATGTCTACATCTCGAGAGGGAAGCTTGAGTAGGGTCCATATAGTGATATTCGTGCTAGGGTACAACCCTCATTGATAGCCACCTATTTTGGGGTGTTGGAGTGGTAGTTAGTTATAGAGAGATTCCTATCAGAGGGACACCAAGAAAACACAACTAGAAGTGGGTGTTATAGTGCTAATCCATCTATAGTAGCTATCAGACACTAGTTAATATTATATCGGTTTAGGAGATCATCTAATGATCAGGATCAAGCATGTTGTTAGAGGAAGCACATGGGACCATAGAATATTGTAGAGTGGAGGTTCTATTCATGTGACAGGTTTGTTCACATGCATCATAATTTTTGAACCCGACACACTGAGGAGCCTAGACAGATTTATTATGGACTACCACAAAAAATAAAACACCACAAATAGGGATCTCTCATGTGAGGGAGGGGTGGTTCTAGTGAGTAAGATATAGAAGAGGTGGTGATGTAGATCTATGAGGATGATCTATGGGTGGTGGACGATGTTGTGATATTCTCCCACCGCCACCACTAGGTGTCCCATGTCAGGCTCAAGGAGCTGGTGTTAGGGGCCACAGATAGATGGTGGGTATGGATGTGTTTGACCTTGGGGAACATAAGGAAATTAGAGGTACGATCTCTATTTATTATAATCTGACATCAGTATTAGAATTCACAGGTTCGAGTTATTCCTTTTTCTATTTACTCATAATGTGAAAGTTAGAGCTTCCATTTTAGGCATTATCACATCTTCTTTGTCTTCATGTTCCTATGAGGAACACATATTCAATATATTTTATATTCCAATAGTGTGATATATTTCTAGGATAATGAGGGTTCTTATGGGACCTTTTGGTGATCAAGATGGAATGATGTGACATCATCCATTTTACGGATTGGTTTTCCATGGTCTGAGGCCATATTGACTTTCATAGTAGATGAGTTATATTCCTATTCAATAATGGTATGACTGAAAATTAAATTTTTTTTTCAAAATAACTTTTGAGGAGAAACTGTGAAACCAGAATGACATCAAAGGAATAAAACAAAACCATGCCCCACGGCCAATATCATCAAGAAAAAATACATTCCACTTAGAAATCAAGGAAAATCCCTACACTAGCAACAAAAAAATATGATCAAACTTCTCCTTCCCCTCGCTGCTCGGCTAGTTGTCATATGAAAGAATTCACGGGGCTGGTACAGATGGAAAACACCATACCCTCTCAAAACATCCAAATCCAGATAACGATGAAAATGAGAACACTCCCTGCTTTGAAAATATTATGTAACAATCCCTTGAGAATAAACTGGATACAAGGTCTCATGAACCAAGACCATTGTTCCATAAAAACATGCAAAATGAAAACCACAAAAACCTCATTAATTCACATAAACATAATCCAAATAAACCTTTGCCATGTAAAAATAAATCAAAGTTTCATCCTCCAACAACACCTTGCCGCATACCACAGGACATCACCAAGAAGATCAAACCTCAATAGAATCACCCCAAACTATAATCCTTTTAAACCAAATTGATATTTATCAAGAATCATGTGCTTCACTGATTGTTCCTTCCTCCACTGTAGCACCATCTCTAGACTGAAGAACGACTGCAAACCATCACCAGTAATTCACAATTGCAAATCCCAGAATACCTGATTTAAACCGAACAAGACACCAAGGAAAAAATACAAATTGACCAACCATAAAGCATCATAACTCTAGAACACTGGAAGAGCAGTACCCACCGTCGCGAAATGCAAGACAAGGAGACCCACAAAGGATATTCATCCCTATAACTCCAATGCAAAATCCAGAAATAAAACCAATGCATGAGCAGTAACAAACAAATACAAACTCGAAAACAAATGAAAAGGATCAAAGAATAAGAACCCATCACCATGCTGAAGCCCACCTAAGCGCCAAAGTACTATGAAAATACTGCAAACCAGAACATAGATCTCGTCGTCACCTTCCCAAAATAGATATACCACATCAGACCACCTAGCGCACACACCGATGATGAAATTTCAACCCTCAAGCACAAAAACTGGAAACTGACCTCTAGACCTTCATCGTGCCACCAAAAGAATCCCTATCAAGTGTAGTTGGAGTGAGGTAGTAGTTAGGCCATCATTGATGAGGAAAAGTCAAGGCAAACATTTCCACAAGTTCGCATGACATCGTTGCGTGAGAGAGAGAGAGAGAGAGTTGTTGTAAGCCCACCGATCAAAATTGAGGTGGTGAGCTGAGCCGATCCAAGGCGGGGGCGGTGGAGACAGGGAGAGCGACCTAGGGTTCCAGCACCCCTTATGGTGGTACGAGATTACCCTTTTTGGTCAAAATATGTCTCATGGTTGGATGAGTGGGTTTTGTGAGTAGGAGGATGTATCCCATCAACCATAACATGGTGAGTGTATACCATAGTTCTATACGGTATTCTGAAATCTTGATTCCTTATTTTGTGGAGGATTATATAGAATTATTTTGTAAAAATATTCAAGGACTACTCTTGTTGTTGTAGATAGAGCATCTTATCAAATTTCCTCCATGACTTCTTTGATATATTCTACATCATATATGATGGCCCCTACCAAGCTCTAAAAGATATAGTTGTATTTGGATGACCCTTGAGAGAAAGGTTTTATAAGACCTAGTGTGTCCCCTTGGGAAGCTCCAATGTTTTTAAGGAAACATTAGAATGGGAGCTTGAATATTTTCATGGATTATCATTGGATGAACGAAGCCATAATAAAGAACTATTTCCTTATATCGAGGATTGATGACCTTTTTGATCAGTTGTGAGGTTGGATTTGGTTATTGAAGGTGGAATTTTGGTCATTATACAATAGGTTGAGAGTTCATGAGGTGGATTTTCATGACCCCCTCCCTCAAAATATTCCCCTCCTGAGCTAGAAAATGGAGAAAGACAGAAAAGGACCCCTGAGTCCCACCTCTAGTTGTCCTTGAGGTGGCGACTAGGATCAAGGGTATACAAGTATCAAAAAATGGGAATCATTGCCCTTTTTTATAAGTAAAAATATTGAAGATAAGATGGTTCATCCCAAAAAAACTCCAAAAAATATGTATAAAGGGAAAAAAATCCAACCTATATGCATGGTCAAAAGTAAAACTGTTACAAATACAAATAAATCCCCAAAGTAATTACCAAAATAACAATGCTAAGAAAAAACACAGAAACTATCCCAATGTCTGAGCATGTATGGTTCATCACAGCCCATGTATTCCTCTTGGAAACTTGTAATAAGTTATATATATGTAGGGTGAGCATACAATTATACTCAGTATGGAAAACCAATTTTTCTCATACCCAAGTGGAGAAGCATACAAATGCCCCTGTGATAATATAGCAGAAACTAACATCACCTAACAAGGTATACTAACCTTCCAAACCTCACCAAGGTACACTCACCAAATAATTAAAGTCATGTAAGTTATAGTAATAAGATTGATGATAGGGTACCATGTACCACTTCCCACAAGTTAACTGCTCATCACTAATAGTGAAAGTCGTGATGAAACCATGCTCTTCCAAAATCTCTATCTCATAAACCCACCCACACACACTTGGGCCAATAATCACATAAAATTATTCCCATAGACACCAAGGCCACAAAATACATCACATCTCTCCCACAGACACATGGGGCTCATAACTGCACCATAACCTACCCAAATAATCTTAGGCTACCAATGCCTAGAAGAGGGAGTAGAGAAGAACCAATAACTATCCATCCATCCTCCCACCATGATGTTGGGAAAAACATCCTCCCCCATGAAATGGGGGTTTCTGAAACATAGTTTTCAACTAGGTTTGGATGCACATAGAAATCTTAAGGAACTATAATTATATATGTATAGGTACAAAACACTCTTCCCCAACCTATGGGTTTCTAGAACCAACAACATGCCCACATGAAACATCCCTCTCTTCCACCTATAAATGCACTACCAAACAAAAAACCCCAATTCAAACAAATCCCCAAGCCAATTTATTTATATAGATATCATTATTTATTAAGAAAACCCTTATTCATTCCATACCTACCTAAGAAACTACCAATCCCAGCACACCACAAGTTATGGAATAACCCACAGAAACTTCAAGATTATTAACCATTCAACACCCATACCAACTACCACCATTACTATAACACATCGCAACCATCCTTGGAAGTCCCACTACGTGCCCACACCACACTCATCACAACCACACTTGGCATCACCACTACCTAACAACACCACACCCAGATTAAGTCCCACTGCATAACAAGTTCATCCATTCAATAATCAATTAGTCTCTCAACCTGAGATTCCATTTAACCACTTGTGCCACCATATACATGCATCCACACTCTTAGCCATAGCACCACATGACCAACACAAACACATGATCTAAAAAACCATACGCAACACATAGCCTCAACAAACAGCAAGGTGTATTCTAATTTAGCAACCGTAGTTATTTAATTCTCCTTTTATAATTTCATGGGTGATCATAGAACATGTTCAATCCCTGGGAATCCATATATTTAACCGGGTGAACATGGATAACCAATTTTATAATTGCATCCATTATATAAGGAAACAAAAACAAACATTCACAAGCCATATAGGTGCACAAATATAGTCCACCAATGGAGATGATTTTTTAGAGGGATATAATTTATAACATGGATCATAGATAATAGATAAAATAAATGATCATCATCATCAACATTCTCTCCCCCCATTTATTGCAAATTTAATAGAAACCATTATCATAACAAGTAATATTATCTTTATAATAGGATAGTTATCTTTATAACACTTTGATTCAACTATAAACACAAAGAGACATTAGCTTACCCACCCCTCATGATACAAAAATAAAGAAGGAATAAGGGATCCCTACCTGGAACAACAAATGATTATTAACTCATCCTTGCGCCAAAAACAGGGGTTGTGTGAGCATAAGGAAAGACTCTAAAGAAAAATGAATTTGAAGGTCACAAAAAAACACACAAATACATGGGGAGGAAAGGCTCTAGGCCCACTAAGAGAAAAAACACATTGGGAAGTGAAGATCTTTGCTTAGAAGATCCAAATCCAATATGAATGGAAGGAAATGGTTTCAAGGGCCATTATAGTCATATCGTGGTCCAGACCATGAATTTTAGACATTTAGACGACTCATGATTTTAGAACAGTTTATGATATGATATATGCCACTTGAAACAATATAAAAAATACTTAAATATGGATTTGAACTCAGTTTACATCAAAAAAAATGTTAAAGGAAGAAATTGGAAAAAATTAAGAAAATTGAAATTTTAACTAATTATTCAGAATTTCTTACCATTGGGTGAGTCACCATTGTGAGTCGTCAGTGGGTGAGGCACCCTTATGTGACTCACAGTTGGATGAGTCACCGATAAGAGATACATGTGATGAGATATTGATGGCGATTCTTCGTTCGCTGACACATTGTTCGATGATTCACTATTTTGTGAGCTACCATTCATTGAGTCATCATTCGGTGAGCTACCATTCTTTGAGTCACCATTCAGTGAGTCACTATTTGGGGAGTCACCATTCAGGGAGCTACCATTCAGCGAGTCACTATTTGGCGATACACCGTTCGGTGAGTCACTGTTTGATGATCTACCATTTGGTGAGATAAGATTTGATGAGCTTCTATTCAGTAAGTCACGGTTCTGTGAGTCACCATCGTGACTCACCATCACGACTCACCATCAGTGAGTCACTATTGCGAGTCACTGGTCTTGACTCATCATCAACGGCCTACAATTGGAAAAAAATGATTTTTGGAAAACTCTTGAAATGATTAACAATAAAATCCAATAATACCTTAAACACTTGATTTTCACAATGGAATGTACCAGAGATTTTGTTCCATTACATCAGATACCTCTCAAACTACTATCATCCTCGATAACTCAAAACCGACTAGAGGAAATATGGGTCTGAATAGTCACCCTATGAGATACCTCTCAAGGATAAACCACCCTATGTTTTTTTGAAAGATGAAGTAATAAATTGACATCCAAGAACACCTCCTATGATATATACTACCCCAATGGACCACATGACACACCACACAAGAATTAAAAACCACACTACCTAACAACATGGAATAGGTAATTCCTTCCTCCATGTCAAGATATTATCCACTATGGGTGGTGCTGACTCACCCACACGTGTTTAATCTTATACCAATTAATGTATCTTGATTAGGAATCAGGTCCTCACCTCCTCATGGTCAGTATTTTATCATGTGTTACATAACAACGAAAAAACTCATCTCATAACAAATAAGGTTCAAGAATTACATCAAAAAGAAAATAACACAGGAAAAACATAAAAGAGCCTTGGGTACTAGGTACGCATCTTCACTTCCTGCTCCAAAGTACTCTCCTCCAAGCAACCATGCCTCAAAGGCACAAAAAAAGGAATGGTTTATCCACACATCTATTCTTTCAATAATCCTGAATCTCCATTTGTCGATCCATGAATGTTTCATCCTCCTCGATATCCTACTCTCGCCAATAAATGACAAGGGATTCATCATGAAGATACTAAAAAAGATGGTATACATGAAATATGGCATGGATCCTCTCTAACTATGGTAGTAATTCTAACTTGTATACCACTTAAATCAAATCGCCCCACCAACTCGGAGGGTCTGATGAACCTAGGAGAAAGCTTGATCCCTCTATCGAAACTCTACTTCCCCACATCGAGGGGTATCCTCCTAGAACACATGGTCTCTAAACTCTAACTACAAGTACCTCCTCCTTTGATAATAATACGACTTCTACCAGTCAATATCTGCCTTCATCCTTTCATGGAAAATCATTACTTTCTTTTTTTTACTCTTCACCACGTTCGGACCAGAAACAGCTACCTCCCCAACTTCTGTATAGCACAAAGTTGAACGAAATGGTCTCCAATATATGGCTTCAAATAGAGCCATAACAATGGTTGAGTTATAGATATTATCGAAAGAAAAATCTACCAAATATAGGTGTCATAAAAAGTATCCACTAAAATCCAAGAGGCATTCTCACACATTTCCTCCAATGTCTAGATGTTATGTTCTATCTTCCCATATGTATGAGGGTGGAAAACAGTGTTGAGGTGTAACTAAGTTCCAAAAACAATTTGCAACCCCCTTTAAAATTACGAGGTAAGATGTGTATCCCAGTCCAAGAAAATGGATCTCAGAACTCCATGAAGCTGCACCACCTCATCCACATACCTCTTTTCCAAGGCATCCATTGAACCTAACTCCTTGATTAATAAGAAATGTGCTAGTTTCTTCATCTGATCCACTACTACCCAAATAGCATAATATCCTCCCTGATCCCTTGGTAGTCTTGTGAATAAATCCATCAAGATGGCATCCCACTTCCACTTGGGGACATCTCGGGGCTATAAAAAACACCGAGTACATGTTGCTCAGAATTCACCATCTGGAACACTAGGAATCTTACCACAAACTTTGCCATTTCATGCTTCATCCCGAGCCTCCAAAACTATTACCTCATTCCATGATTCATCTTGGAAACTCCCAGATGTACTTCTAGGTTTTAACTGTGAAACTCATAGAGAACTCCCTCATGCATTTCCAGAAGAACAAACAGCTTCTGATATAACATCATCTGATTTTGTACATCCTCCAACCATCCCTACAGAGCATCACCATGGTCAATGCGATAGTGAAACACCTCTACCTCTGAGTCTCCCCATTGGTACTCATCCACTTATTGTATCAGATACAAATTCACTTCCATATTAAATAGACAACCTCTTCCACCATAGATCCCTACATCAAGGTGCAAGGTATCCAAAACCTCCATAACCTTCCAATAATCTGTATATTCTTGAATTACCTCATTCTTCAACTTCCTTCACAAGGAATCCACCATGAAATTTACCTTTCATGTGGTTTAGGAGATCTCAAAATCATTGTCCTGATGATACTTCAACCACATCTGTTATCGTAAATTCATATCTCACTAGGAAAAGATATACATCAAACTCTTGTGATCAGTGAAGACCATGAAATTCTCCCCAATGGTGTAATTATGCAATAGCTTTAGTGCAGACATGATCAATGACATCTCCATATCATGGGTTTCATAGTTACATTCATTTTTAATTAATACCATAGACCCATAAGAGATCACTCATCATTTTTGTATCATCACATACCCTAATCCTAGATGGGAAGAAATGAAAAACACCTCGAACATCGCCCTTTTCTCTAGAAGCTAGAGAATTGGAGCACTAACCAACTTCCCCTTCAGATAGTTGAATAATACCTGAAACTGTTCACTTTACAAAAAGGTTTGGACCTTTATAGTTAGATCTGTCAACAGAGCTACTAATTGAGATAAATTGGGTAAAAAACACCAGTAGTAGCCAGTTATTCCAAGGAAATTGTGAACCTTCACCATGTTCTTGGGTTCTTCCCATGAAACTACTACCTCGACCTTTGAAGGTTCTACTACTAAACCCTGTTAATATGCCACATGTACAAGTATGTGGACCTCCCATGTCCAAAACATGCACTTGGATAACTTTACATAGAGATGGTGTCATTGAAGAACTTCTAAGATAATTCTAAGAGGGTCGGTATGATCCTCCTTTGACTTTGAGTAGATAAAAATACCATTGATGAATATGACTAGGAATTGGTCTGGGAGATTACAGAAGATGGAGTTCATAGTTCCCATGACCACAACCAATGTGTTTGTAACTCTGAATGACATAACCATGATCTCAAAGTGGCAATACCTGCACCCAAAAGAAATATTTAGGATGTAAACCTCATTCACCCTCAACATTTGATACCCCACCCATAGATCAATCTTAGAAAACTGACATGATCCCCTCATCTAGTGGAAGAGATCGTTTATCCTAGATAGAGGGTAAAAGTTTTTTATCATAACATGATTCATCCACTAGAAGTCTATACAAAACATCATAACACCATATACCATCTTTGATAACAAGACTAGATCACCCCATGGGGACACACTGAGCCAGATTAGTCCCTTATTCATTATATCATCAATGTGAATTCTCATCTTTCACATCCTAGAAGGTGCCATATGATAAGGATCCATTGAAATCAAATAATCATAGGGTTTCATGTCTATCCTGATCTCAACATCATGTTTAAGGGGTACAGTCACAACCTCCTCAGAAAATACATATATGAATTTCAAAATAGTGTTGGAAAACTCCTTTATCTTAGCATCTACTGATCTAACTAACAGATCAGCCAACAAAGAAATAAGAGGCTCTACATGACGGCTACCCAACTAATAACTCCTCTAACCAATGAAAGCTACACGCTGGCTATACATGTCTGAAAACATGAGTGTTCTCTGGAAGAAGTCGATAAAATCATGCATGTATAAATTTTTTTTCCAAAGATAACATTTTATGGTTGCATCTATAGCATAAATACATTCCCACCAGACTGATGTCATCCTAACATCAGTCTACATCCCGAGAAAACATCAAACAATCTAATCTGGCTTCTGAATGGTTTACTCTACACTAGGGGATTAGAAAGTATCTGTATTTCTAGTCCCTAATCATCAGATAGAGAACGTTCAATGAAGGAAGTGTGAAGCTCCCAAATCAAACTAAGCATAATAAAGAGTACTAAACAAGTTCATTTTACCTCGAATGACCTATCAAAATGTTGGAGCTACTACATATATAGTGTGCAACTGACCACACCCAGATCCTCAAGCCATCTATTGATGACCACCTCCTTGTCTACATTCGAGTCGAGGTTCCTGAGGAACACTCTGAGGTTAGCCTCCACCTGATCTGTCTCCTCTCGATGAAGCGAGAGTATGTCGTCCTTTCTATAGAAATGGTATGGCTAACAACTACTGCTGAGGCGGGAATTAAACCTACCCACCACCACCAAACTGGGCTCTAACTACGCACTTACTCTAAATATGTATATGGAATCAATAAGAGAAACATCTTGGTCCCAAGTTCATGAAAAAAGGGCAAGGACCATAAGGACGAAATAGGAACTTCTGGGGCTAAAACCCTAGTGTCCAAAACCTAGAAAAACCTAATGCCTAATATTACTACTGAAAGACTTCTCCTTCTAAGAAATCAGATATCCCTCCTATCATGATAGACATCATCACAACTGCATTCTCTCAACTACCTCAGCCATCTTCTTGACCGCTAAGTATTCCAGTAAGGTGAAGGGAGTAATTGTGTACTGGAGAGATGGATTAAGTTCCTTCTCTAAGCATCTCACATGAGACTCTTCATTAGAAAATAGATCCAGATGAAGGGGAAGGAGATCCTTGAACATGATCCCCAGCTCTCATATGGACATAATCCCCTACTAGAGGGAGAGTATCTCTTACTTCTTCTCAGCCTCCATGGTTAAGGAATAGAATACTTCCTAGAACTCCTACTCAGAATTGAACTACAGAACATCATCCTCCATACTATCCATTATGTACAACATACCCCTCTAAAGTGGATCTCCCAACATCTGGATAACCACCCATAGAACCCACTACTCCATAGGATACCATATCAGGATGAAGGTGATCTCAAGATCTTTGAGCCAACTCACTGCCTCCATTTCTGGAATGCTTCCCATGTACTTTCCAAAATTTTGTCGCTAGAAATATTGTAACATTATCTTCTAGGGTTTTTCCTCCTCCTATGGATCAACCCTTTGCTAATCAACCATATTTTCTTGTTGAGTATCCACTACCTAAGACACTCGGGGAAAACGACAGAGTGACATTGTTGAAAAGTAAATATAGAACTCTTAAGCCGGAGTAGTATGAAAATTTATTTAAGGGACATTTTAAATCTTCAATATTTAAATTCCATGAAACTCCCCATTTTAATAAGAACCTATGTCATTATGATTTATTTATCTTTTGAAGGGTCTATACCTTTTAAATGGTGTTTCTTAACATGGTCGCTCAGTAAGCTCAGAGTCCTTGTGTCAGATCATGAGGGGCCCTAAAATCCCATGACCTAGCCAATATTACCTATCCTATGTCAAGAAACAAGATCACATAACACTATTTTCTTACCAACCCATAAAATCCTCATGGTTCCTAACATCAAAATCCACCCTATATCTCAACCATCACCTCTGATGTCATTCTATCATGACCCCTCCCTCCAAAGATGACCCTCCTGAGCTAGCAATGGAGAAAGCGAGATAATGACCCCTGAATCCCACCTTTAGTAGCCCTGAGGTGGAAACCATCACCATGGGTATACAAGTCACAAAAAATAGAAACTATTACTCTTTTTATAATAAACGGTATTAGAGAAAAGATAATTCATCCTAAAACAAGTCCAAACAATATATATAAAAGGAAACAAAAATCTATAACACAAGCATGGTCAAAAGTAAAACTGTTAGAAATAAAAATCAATCCCCAAATTAAGAACCAAAAGTAAAAAAGCTAAGAATAAACATAGAAACTATTTTAACATATGATCTAGTGAGGTACATCACATACCACATAGTCTTCCTGGAAAACTGAAACAGTTTTATATACATTGGGTGAGGATACAAGTATACTCAGAAGGTAAAAACCAATGTTTATCATGCACAAGTGGAGAAGAATACTAATTAACCTATGAGAATATAGAACAAAACAATAGTACCTAACAAGGTATACTAGCCATCCCAACCTCAACAAGGCACACTCACTAAATAAATAAATTCATGTATGTAATAGAAGCACATCGATGATAGGTTACCCCGAACCACTTCCCATTGGTTAACTACTCATCCCTAATTGAGAACTTCATGGTGGTAACACACTCTTCCACAATCCCCACATCACAAACATTCCTACACACAATTGTGCTACTAATCACAAAACATTCCACCCAAAGTCATGTGATCTAAAAAAACACATCATATCTCACTCGTAGACACCTGGGCCTCATAACCACACTATCACCTGCCCAAAGAGTCTTGGCCTACCAGTACCTAAAATATGAAGAAGAGAAGATCCAATAATCATACATCCATCCTCCCATCGATATTTTTGGAAAAACCACCTCTCCCATTAAATGGGGGGTGTTTGGAACATAATCCTCAACTAGGGTGTGGTGAGCGTAGAAATCATAAAAAAATATAAGTACATTCGTATAGGTACCAAACACTCCACCCAACCTATGGGTTTTAAGAACAAACAACCATCCAACATGAAACATCCCTTTTTGGAACCTCTAAAAGAACAAACACAACAAAACCCACCATTAAAACCATTCCTACAGCCATTTCATTTAACCAGTTATCCTTATTTATTAATAAATACACATATTTATTTCACCCCTAACTGGGCTACTACCAACCCCATCACAACACATGTAATAGCAAAACTGCCACACACATCATGATTTCTATCCATTCAACACCCATACCAACAACCACAAGTACTATAACACATCACAACCATCCCTCATAGCCCCACTACATACTCACATCTCAATCATCACGACCACACTCAGCAACCCCACTACATAACAACAGAAAACCCAGATTTCTTCCCACTACATAAAAAGTTCATCCATTCCAAAATAAACCAGTCTATCAACTTAAGATTCCATTACACCACCCATATGACCCCATACATGAATCCAAACTACTACCCACATAACCACATGATTATCACAAACACAAGGTGGAATAGAACCATACACATCACACAACCACACCAAATAGAAAGGTTTATTCAGATTTAGAAACCCTCGTTCTGTAATTACATAATGATAATTTCTATGGTGATCAATGAACTAGTTAAATCCTGGGGAATCCCTATATTTAACTAGGTGTACATGGTTAATAAATTTCATAATTTCAGCTGTTCAATAAGGAATAACAAAAAACATTCTTTAGTCATACAGCTGCACAAATAGAGGCCACCAACAAACATGATTTTTCAGAGGGATACAATTTACAACATGGATAAAAGATAACATATGAAAATAATGATCATCAGCATCATATTTACTACACCTTGTTTATTACTAATTTAAGAGAAACCATTATCATTACAAGTCATATTATCCTTATAATATCCTAGATTATCTTTGTATCATTGTGATTCAACTGTAAACACAAAGAGACACTTGCTTACACACATTACATGATACACAAATAAATAAGGACTAAGGGATCCCTACCTGGAACAACAGATGATCATCATCTCCTCCTAGTTCCAAAAATAGGGGCTACACAAGAAATAAGAAAGACTCCATGGAAAAATTGTTTTGAAAGCCACATCACAGCACATGACTCTATAGGGAGGAAAAGCTCTAGGTGAACCAATAAAAAAACAACACACATGGAAGAGAAGATCTTATTTTATAAGTTTAAGATCCTATATGAATGGAAGGAAATGGTTTCAAGGGATATTAAAGTTGGATCATGGTCAATATCATGTGTTTCGGCTGTTTAGAAGACTCTGGATTTTATAAAAGTTGAATATATAATTTATGTAACTTGAAACAGCTTCAAAAATATTTAAATATGGTTTTAAACTCAATTTATGTCAAATAAATTAATAAAGGGTGAAATTGGAAAAATACAAAAACAAACTAAAATTTTGAAAAACTATTGGGGATGACTCACCAATGGGTGAGTCACTATCATGAGTCAAATTTGGGTGAGGTATCGTTATTTGACTCATCATTGGACGAGTCGTCAGTAATAGATACCTCTAACGATAAATTAATGGCAAGTCACCATTTTTTGAGCCACTATTTGATGAGCCACCTTTCAGTGTGACACCATTCGGTGAGAAACCATTCTGTGAGTCACCATTTGGTGAGTCACTTTTCAATGATGCATCATTCGGTGAGCTACCATTTGATGAGTTATAATTCAATGAGTCACCATTTGGTAAGAAATTGTTTGGCAAGTCATTATTCAGTGAGCTATAGTTCAGTGAGACAATGTTTGGTGAGAGACCATTTGGTGAGATACCATTCGGTGAGATACCATTCGGTGAGTTAGTGTTCAGTGATCCACCATCACAACTCACTATCTCAAACCATCATTAGCAATTCACCACTGTGATTCACCAGTCCGAACTCATCATCAGAGACCTACTATTGGGAAGACATTATTTTTGTAAATCACTTCAAATGAGTCACTGTCACCTCCCAAAACACCTCAAACACTCGATTTTAAAAATAGAATGGACCAGAGAGTTATGGGTAATTACACTGATAATTCAAATCTGGCATTCTGATTTTACTATAGACACTTTTTTTCCTAGTGATTCCCTTCAGTGTGAATAATTCCCCAACCATTTTTATGGATTTGATGAACTGGATCATCCTGTAGTACATAGTATAAATTTATGTTTTCTTCCTTGATAAAATACTTATATACTCCATCTCATGTTTGAATCATGCAAATCATTTGAGGATGGTCTTGGGTTTTATTTGGGAGCACCGGCATTATGGTAATCTCTTTAAGTGTCAGTTTTGTATTCATGAGGTACAAATCCTTGGGCATGTAATTTTAGTTCATGGATTCCATGTTAACATAGCTAATATCGATAAAGATCTTACTCTGGAGAAATACAAGAGTGTTTCATAGGTGTGGTGTTTTATTTTATTGGTGGGGTACTATCTGAGGTTTGTGGATGAATTATCTAGGATTCCATCCCATATAACCACTTGGAATCAGAAAGGGAAGTTGTTTACCTAAACTGAGAAATTACAGAGGTCCTTCTAAGAGTTGAGGATGAGGATGAAGAGTGATATTGTTTTGATACTACCATATGATGGTTTGGAGTATGTATTGTATAGTGATGAATTAGGTGATGGGATTAGTTGTGTGTTGATATAGTAGTGGGAAATTATGGCATATGGCTTGAGGTATTTGATACACAATGAGAAGAACTATGTGAGCCATTGTCTGGAGATGTAAGCGATAGTATTAACTGTGATGATGTAGAGACACTTTCATTAAAGAGAGTAATTTTTTTGAATGTAGACCATTAGATTATCAGGAATGTCTTCACATTGAGTTACTGAAACCAATGATAGAGGATCTAGTTTGAGTCCTATAGGACTTCGAATTTGAGTAATTATATACAAAAGTGAAGTAAAATGTGGTGTAATAAGACCTTATAAGGAATTAACTCGGTTGATTTTTATATAAGGTGTCTGAGTAGTTGTCATTCTTATATCTAAGATGGGTTTATCATGATGGTGTAGATTTTCTTCAGTCAATGGTGTTGAATCCTCTGATCCTTCAGTTTTTGAGAGAGACCTATTTAGGAGACATTGACATTGAGGTCTTGTGTGACCATATAACCTCATAATATTCAAAAAATGGATATTATGAATGAGGGGATAACATCATATTTTTATAGGGACAAACGGTGGTCACAATCATGATTTAAGAGGAGGTATTTTGGGATTTTCACACTTCTCCTTTGGATGTACATCTTGATGTGATGAATATATATAGATACCATTAGTGGTAGTTTTAGTGTAATGGGAAGAGATGGAGTGTGGATGAATTCGTTTCCCAGTGTTTTACCTTTCAACAGGTGAAGGCTAAGCATTAGGGTTCAGTAGGTTTTTTTAGCCCATTGAGATTATAGGGTTGAAATGGGATGGCATATCGATGGATTTTTTTATTGTTCTTCCATGTATAGTAGAAATCCATGACTCCATTTGGTTGATATTTTAAATAATCACTTAGTTGGAACACTTACTTACTATTATCCAGAATATTTTGGTGATGCTTTTGGGGTAGTTGTGCATAAGAGAGATAGTTCACCTTAATGGGGTGACCTCAACTATCACCTTCAACCATGATTTTTGGTTCACATCAAGTTTTTGGAGAGGATTGATTGAGGAATTTTGAGCCATATAGGGATGATTAAGAACTTTTACCCCATGAAATACAAGTAGAACAAGAACACTATATAGGAATTGAAGGATGTGATGATGGTTTTCAAGTTATACTTTGTCCAGATCTAGTAGGATTACATTCCATTTCTAGAGTCTCCACACAACAATAGTTATAACTCTAATATTAGCATGGAACCTTTTGAGACTCTATATAGGAGACCACGCAGGCAACACTTGTGCTGGATAGTGATCATTGAGACATGTCATGTTGGGATAGAGATTGTGTAGGAGATGATGAATAAGGTCTAGGTCATATTTTAGTAAATGAGGAAAACTCATAGTATGCATACATACTACATAGATCAACTTTATAGGGCCTTAGAGTTCAAGAAGGGAGATAAACATTTCTTGACAGTGTCCCCACGATAAGGATTGTGGATATTCAACCAAGGAAGAAATTTATCATTGAGATTCATCATAAATTTTGAGGTATTTTAGAGGGTTGGTGGGGTTTCTTACCAACATTCCATGCCCTTTAAATTGGAACTAGTGCACAACATCTTCCATGTGTCACATTTGAGGAGAAACGTGCATCACCCTAAAAACATTGTCGACTAGGGTGATATGGAAATTGAGGTTGGAAACACTTTTTCAGAGAACATGTTCATAATCAAGGATTGGATGGAGAGGATCCACTGTGGATGGACCATCCCCTTAGTTTGGGTATTGTGGTAGCATGGTCGCATGCAGTAGAGATCCTGGGAGTGAGAGATCCCAATCCAGGTTTAATATCCCACGATTTTAGTTTTGTTTTGATTATAGGGGACGATATGTATGAAGGGGATAATCATGTATATACCTTTTTTTGGATATGTAATACTTTTTAATATGTCTAAGAGTGTTTTTGGATCTTGGTGAAGAAAAAACATGTGATTTTGAGGCTCGGTGTGCATGAAATTATTTTTATATAAATAATAAATATATTATATATTACCTAAAAAGGTTTTCTAAATAAATTGTTATATCTCATAAACAGGTTTGTAGATCAGAAATATGAGAACCCAGTTGAGTCTAGAATGTGAGTTTTACCCTAGGTGAGACCTAAAATTGGTCATAATAGGTTGTTCAAGTATCACAAAAATTTGTAGGTGCATTTAATTAAAACAACTAATTAAATTTATTTGATTTAAATTGAATAACCCAAACCAAATTCCCTATTTATAAGATGTGTTTTAGAATATTTATAAGGTTATCTCCCTATCCCTTTATCATTTAGAGGAATTCCTTCCACATCACATTGAAAATCAAAATAATAAGATGGAACTCTGTATCAATGTTGATCGAGGTACAATGAATATAGCAACTCATCTTCTTCATCAGTGAGAATTTTATTTTTCAACAAATGATATGATTTGAGGTGGGAATTTTAAATTTTTGGATTCTTCCCCAATTTATTAAAATATTTAGCATGATCTTATTATTTATTTGATATTATTTCATATTGATTCATTGGATTCTCCCATGTATGTGTATAAATTTATTATTCAGTTTATGCAATGTTGCTCACCCAAATAAACCAAATTTTTATTTTTTGGCCCAAAACTCTTGTAAAATGGTCATTTCAATTATGTTGTTGGTAATTTCCCCCAATAATTCCATGTTTTCTTTACCAATTGGCCCACATGGTCTCTATTCTACATTACTGGGTGTGATCATGACTGATTAGACCTCTGGATTAAAATTGGAAGCATGTATAAGAAATAGATTGGTAAATAAGGGAGGGATTCAAAGGACTTATGGGGTACAGATGAATTATTAGTGGATATAGGATTCTAAGAGTTATTTGTTATTTTACAAGGCATAGAAGGCGTATACTATTTTATTAGATGAAATGTAAATCCATTATCTAGACAACGAACTCCAAAAAATGAAAAAAAATCATTTTCCAACGATTTTGGGAGGCTTGGATGATAGATATGAGGACGCAAGGATAGATATTGAACACTAGCTAAGAGATCTATCATTCTATAAAAAACATAATTTCATGGCTTGTATTGTGCTTGACACATGTTGTGTAGTGCCTCTTTGGGATCGGTGAAAGGGTTTTGATAATGTTAATGATGACACGTCATGTGGTTGGGATACATTCCATGCGAATCTCCATGGGAAAACAATCCATGAATTATAGTATATGATAATGACCCTTTGAAGGAAGAAATTCCATGTACCATAGTACATGAACACAATAAATCATTCACGGACACGAATAGGGGAACAAAAAAGACCTCAGGTGGATGATTCATGTTGTGTAGTCTACCGATACACCATGTATGGATACACAATTAGTGATACATGTACAAGAAGAGACATGAATAGGAAATATAGTGGCACTAAATTCCATTTAGATCCCATTATACACCATTTACCACAACTTAATCATTGAGAAAACATCAATCTCTCACATATCATTCTTTTAGAATCATTAGTTGTCCCATGAGTAGCCTTTCAGAATTTTTTTCATGTAAAATGTGATGAGAGCCTCCGTGGTGGGTTTTGAGATACTATACAGTATTTTCTAAGTCTGAAACTTCTTTAAATGATGCTCCATGATTTCTATGATCATAAAAGATCCCAAAATACACTAGAGAGGCACCCTCCAGCAAGGCTGTATATGGGTCATCTTCCATTTATTAGTGTGTCACCTTCCAACAGGGCTGGGCATGGGCACTCTAATGACAACTAGAGTTACACCCTGTTTCTATGAAGTGCATGGATCCTATACCATAGTTTGAGGTGAATCCTCCTTCTGTATCTGGGTATGGGTCCATAACCATTTGAGTGAAAACCTCTTCCTGGATTGGGCATGAGTCCTCAATTTTCTATTCGAGTGGAAACCACCTGCTAGGAAGGGAGTGGGTCCTTGATCAATAACTAGAGTGGAAAGCTCTAGTTGGGTTGGGAAAGTGACCTATACCATATCCTTAGTGTAACCCTCCTATTATATCTTAGAATGGTTAATCTCCCTATAGATTTTTTCTATCAAATGTGTAACATTGTGGAAAGGTGTGGCTTGATTTGGATGTATCTTTGGACTAACGCATGAGAAGTTGGGCATCAACGATGGGATTTATAGAACTATTAGCACATATTCGTGGGCTGATCTAGGAGATTGAGACCCCCTTTATCTCCCATTATGTATTCATTTTATTGATAATATATATATATATATATATCATAATGCATGTTGTTGGATTTTGTACTCTATTTCTTCAGGTTGAGTAATCTGACTATTGCAATTGTGACTCATACTACACCTCCTTCATATTTTAGGGAGTCCTACATGATATTTATATACTCACCTATGCATGGGATTTGTAAACTCGTGTCATTTTGTTTACAGATGATATATAGGTTTGTAAAAATTATAGAGGTGTTTAGGGATAAATAGTGAATTTGGCTGTGTATGGTGGTCTGATCTTAGAGAATCAGATTTGAGCCCTATAAGAATTCACTTTTCAAATTTTTTCTGGATGGGATATATTTCTATTTGGTATTTTTTTTCACCTTTACATTTTAGTTAACACTAATGTACTCTTTTTATTCCATATATGACTTGCATATATGGTAATTACTCCAGATGTTGAATCTTATTCTTTTATTCCTATTCACTTTTTAATAGAGGTGGTCAGGTGTGTGTGTGCGTAGACAAGGAAAAGCACTCCTATACTAGATATTCCATTCTACACTTATCAGCATCCCCTATCCTTTAGTGGCGGGATTGTGGTAGTTGTGTCTCGATCCCTATTGGGTTGGGTCTTGATATTCACAATCATCATTGGATAAATAAATGGGTAATTAAAAAAACTGTATACCTCAGGTTTGGATTGATTTATGATAATGAATGGTTGATGTTTTCATTCAAGAGACCCACAAACTCCATTGTTTGAGACCACCCATTGAAAATTTGTCTTCGATCCTCAATCCAATTGTCATCCATCAAATGCTGCACCACCTAACCCACACTCAATACCTAGTGTTATGCAAGTGACCATAGATATTTTATATTATATGATTAAATATTGGATATTAGGACAAAGAGAGAAAATAACTAATTAATTAATTATTACTTTATTAAATTTTTAATCTTCTTAAAATTACACCTAAGACAAAAACCCAATGCACACAATGATTATTTCATTATTTGGGAAAACCTACATTCTATATTTAGAGAATGTCTCATATTTATGCTCGAAGATTATATTGTGGAATTATTTTATTATTTCAAAATAACTACAAGTACATGATATTATATATTTAATATCACTATTATACAAGTACTTAGCCTCATCAGACCCTAGAATCCCATGAAAACTTAGTGTATAGATCTAGAGACAATCCTTATTATATTACAATAGTTTACCAAGAAAAAATAGCAGTTTTACAATATACCTTCCTTAGGTCACTTCATCCTAAAAAGAAAAAATCCTACTCAAAAAAGATGAGGATATAAGGATCACATACAATTCCTCCACTCCCAGGTTCTCCCTTAAATATTCTCATGCTGCTACCACACACACACTATAAGAATCTCTCACACATAATGGATATTAAACTACTAATCCTTGATCTATACTAGGTACTCTAAAGCATTAGATCCATCCTAAAGGTCTATCTCACCCCAACCGATTACATGAAATGGGTGATTCACATACCTCCTAAGCTATGACACATGGAAAACATCGTGTACCAGTCTAACTACAACCATAGGGATAGGTGGAATATAACCTTTCCATCCATTTTTAGTATCTAGAATGGTAAAATGAACCTATGATATAACTTTCATCCCCAAATAAATCAACATAATCATCATCATGGGGATAACTTTAGAAAAACAGGGTCACCTACGTTGAACTGCAAAGGCATCTATCATTGTCCCACATAAGACATCTAAAAGCTCTTGGAAGTCCATATTTACTCTTATATGATCTTCACATTATATTTTATTATTCATCTAAACTCTATTCCCATGTGTGAAAACTCTCCTAGAGCTATCCAACATTGTTTTTACTGACATGATCTCCCATTAATGTCTCAAATAAATCCATACTGATGGTGGATTAGTTACTGTTATTGTATGAAAACTACACCAAGGGTATTTGATCCTCCAAACTATGACAAAGGTCTATCATTTATTCTTGAAAAATGTTCCCCATAACATGAAGAGTCTGTTAAGTCTAGTAGTCCATCTAGGGGGAAAATTCCATGCTCAAACACAACTGAGTCCTAAGGACTCTTACAATCCTTTCCACAATAGTGGTGTGAAGAGAGAATCGTGGTTTGAAACAATTTTTGAGGGGACTTAAAGGAGTATGAATATGTAATACACATGTTAGTGTCACAATATCTCTCTTGAACTCTATCTTAGATAACTAAGATGTGGATAAACTTGGGGAGTTATTCGATAATCACCCAGATGTAATCGTGTCTTCTAGATGGTCATGAGAGCCATTTCATTAAGTACATACTGATACTACCCCACTTACCCCCTACATCACATAGGGTGGATCCAAACCTACCAAAGCATTGTGGTCATCCTAAAACTACTGAAATGTGTGGAATCTAATGAAAAATATGACTACACACTTCTTAATCAATGGCCATACGAATTGATGTCAAATTTCCTAGTACATCAATAAAACACCTAGATTTAGTTCTAAGTTAGATGTATGAAACTACATAAAAATCTCCCCTTAAAATCTTATTAGTAATATCATCAATCCACTAAGAAGGATGATCTTATCCCAAACCTCATAATATATATTAGGATAATGTCCAATGGATATCTGAATATTCAAGGTCCCATAATCGGTATCTCTACAATGAGATTCCCAAACAAATTGTAGATTACTAGGGCAAGATACTATCGACTGAAGGTATGTCATACAATCATTATCTAGTGTGTAAATATATGATAAGGACAAATAATATGATTCCACCCCCAACAATTGTAAAAAAGATCTCATATGGAGAGAATCTTTTACCAAATTCACCTTTTTGGGAGTGTCAACTTTGTAAAAGTCATAATGATAGAGTATCTATACCCATATCCTTTCTCTCAAGATAATATCCTTATTTAAAAATCATAGTTGAGACTTTTGTGGTTGTAATAATTAATAAATCACTCACCCATAATGTAATTTCACCACTTCTTCAAGAAAAAGACCACTAATACTAGCTCCAGATCATGGGTCAGGTAGTTTTATTCATGATGCATCATATGTTGGGTCCCATAAGAAATAACAACCAACCTATGTATTAGAACACATCCAATTTTATTCCTTGAGGCACCATTGAACACCACATATTCAACATAGTATTATGGTAGTCTTTAGATGGGGGTTCTAATCAACCTCTTTTGAAACTCGTGAAAATATATTCGGGGCTTCTCTATTCAAATGAAGGGCTTCCCATTTTATTTTAATGTTTCCAAGGGTGCATATATCTAGGAGGAATCTTGTATGAATCATCAATAGTATCCTTCTAACCCAAGGAAGCTTTTTACTTGTGATACGCTCATGGGTGGCTCCAAATATATCACTGCCTCAACCTTCAATGCCTCCACTACCCCACACTATATGAATATGTCATGTCCTAAATAATGTACCTCTACAATGTATAACTGACATGTAGAGTTCTTCCCCTGACGTTAGTTCTCTCATAGTTTTTAAAGGACCATCTCCAACTATCTCCTTTGCTCCTCCTATAAAGGAAAGTACACTAGAATGTTATTAATGAAGACTACAATAAAAAGATCAATAATGGGATGAAATATCTCATTCATGAGTTACATAAATTATACTATAAAGTTTTTCATGATAAAATGAATCACCATGTATTTATTGTGACCATAGAGATATCAGAATGATGTCTTTGATATATACCCATCCCAAACATGGATCTAATGATAACATTACCTAAGATCAATCATTGATATCAATTTCACCCAACTCAGCTGGTTAAAGAGTTCATCGATCCTTGGTAGTGGATAGTTATTTTTCATGGTTTCCTGTTTCAGGCATTTATAAACCACACAAACCTCAAGCACCTATATGCCTACTTAGAGAACAACATTGGGGTTTCTGAGAGTGACATGATAGTACAAAAAATCCCTTCCCTTAAAAATCTTTGAACAAAACAATTTTCTCAGGAATATATGTAGAATACATATAATATGATGGAAAAAATATTGTGGAATTACATGGGTGAAAAGGTTATGCAGAATTTTATCTCTCAATGAGTGAGAAAATCCAAGATGTCATTAGGGAAGACACCCTCATACTCTGTCACCACTACAAGAAGATAAAAGCTCATATAATATTCTACAACATGGAAAATATTATCCCTACTATGAGTAATTATCAGTATCCTAATATGGATTTTCCCATCATACTCTACTTAGGGTTGCCTATCATGCATAAGGGAAAACCTCTTCCCACCTTTGTGTATTCACTATATCCTCTACCTAAAATAGTTAATATTTGTATAAACCATCGAGAGTCAATAATTACTTATGATGAATTCATGATTAATAATAGTTATAATTAATATATCCCATTTTAATATCTATTATCATAGTGTTTGGTAAAACTGTCATTAGAAGTGTGTGATCAGTAAATCCCCTAGGGAAGGAGTATTTAACTTCAAAGTATAGTCCAATAGATCCACAAGAATATATAGATCCTAACAAGAGTAGTGGAAAGATATGTGAATATCACTCTTGTGTCTATTCATACATCTTCTAAATTACATAAGGAAAAGACAATTCCTCTAATAATCCCTCAGGGATTTATGTTATAGTCCTCTACCACATATAGCAATCATTAACTTGTAATACAAACACTATGAGCCTAGGGTGTGCCAGACTATAGTGGTGGGGGAAAATGGTTAAAATGTCTTCCAAATCCAACTACTCTACCCTCCCTTATGACATGTATACTACATTGAGGACATTCTTTCTATTGAAATTGTATCTTTTGGGTGGTATATAGACCATCTATCTATTAGTTCCAAGGTGGGTAAGACAATCCTTGGTCAGATGTTCCCATCTATCATAAGAGAAACACTGCATCTACCTCAGCTGACTAGAACTATATCGAGATCCCTAAAAAATATAAATAAATCCTTTGAACATCAAATAAAGTGTCACACATTCTAAGATCCATGTGTCTGTCAGTTTCTACCTTCTATCGATGTCCCATCTCCTATGTTCCCACTATAGGTAGTAATGATAAGTTTCTGCTTGGCCATAAATATCTCCACTAGTAAATTTTTATCCAGAATTATAGTATATATACGAATTAAAAGAGATATCACTTCTTCAAGGATTAATTGTAATAGTCCCTACTCGATTCTATATTATAATAGGAATGGATCTCATAAAATATCTATGGATTATCTTAAGATGTTTGTGAACCTCGACGAATACTCTTCTTTAGCCATGCTACATTTATGTTGTTGTAGAATATCTTCGATGCACATTACTCACAAAATGTCTAAATAGAACACCTCAAAGAAGTGAAACTCAAACTCTATCTAAGATAGGATTGTCTCATCATGAGTTTGTGTCACCATTCTCTACCATTTCCTAATAGATCTATGAAGAAGAACCACCACTATCACCACAATCCAAACCAAAGATTCCCTCACAAGGACAAAAACTCACATAACCACCTCATTCTAGTCCATCACTATCTGGGGGAATGAACCACACCAAAATATGATGGTTCATTGAATTTGAAAATCATGGACTGGGATCCTCTTGTTCAAATCCTCATTCGGTACTTTCGGTGCAATGTAATCCTCAATGGGTGGTAACAAGATTGGAAAACCACCCTATTGTACTACCTCCCAAATAGGGAAATGTACTAAAACCTCATCAGTAGGCAAATAATCATTTCAATCACACTATGGAATATGGGTTGGATGTTTTCATTTAAGCATCCTAAAATAATCAAGATATACCATGGTTAATGAGTTTATAAAATAACGAAATCAAAAATGAAATGGAAAAGACAACCCATTATTATATTATTCATTCACCAAAGTTTTCCCTACAAATAGTTCATATATGTAATGAGTCAACAAGCATGTTATCAATGTACTGGAGAATGGATACATCAACCTCCACACTGAAACATGATTCATTGGTGTGAGATCTTAACTTGAAACACTTTAACATGGTTTCCCTAGTTCCCAATCCAAAACCCCATAACTAATCAAATTTTGAAATCCAATCATAAGATTCCCCCACATGATACCACTCTATCAGGAACCAAGACATCAGGACCTTTTTAGTTGTTGTTAATATGAGTTTTATACCCCAATCCTATCATCTATAGGATAGGGTTTGGTGACCATTACATAGTAGGCATATCACACACAAAATGGTGGACTTAGGCTAATATACCAGTTCACACAAACACATCTTCTAAAATCCAAAACCATGATAAATGACTAAATAAAAAAACACCTAAATTTATTTAGAAATCTATATCCCTAAATATGAGTATGAAAAAAGTTATATAAAACATAAAGGTAAAAGTAAAATCATATAAAATGGTAAGTGTCCAACCAACTAATAAATTAGGGGACTTCTGTCAAATGCAAAACGTGGTATAAATCATAATTTTTCCATCTCACTAGGCTCTGGATACTCCTATTCCTCATAGTATTTTTTTGAATAATATATCATCTTCATTGGACACAACATGTTTTGGAAATGTCTATAAAGTGGTGAGTATAACAATTCCTTGTTGGACACGTCAAAATCCACAAACATGAAGAATAAAGGTATGTGTCATCTCATCATCACGAACTAATGTCAATCAGGATGTGAGACCTAAAAATAATACCATACCCCCAAATATAATCATGATAGGAACCAAGTATCAAGAGATCAAAAATATAAAACAAGACATATAATTCTTCTCAAGGTTTCAAGGTAATACACATCTGACCGAACTCACTTCATGATTAGATAACATTGATAGTGCTAACCCAAGAAGTCATGCTCATTGAGCCTCACCGTTAATATTTATTCTCTAGAACTCCAAATATCTCGATGCTCATATATGGGATATCACCTATGGCCTTTAGTGTACACCATACTCTACCATGAATAACTCTCTAAGTAGTGGATCATACATTTTGTGTATGTTGGTCACAACAATCCCTCAAACATCACCTAGTGAAGAGGAATAAATGATAGAGTATCCTACTCCAACCATACATAGAAGATAATATCATATTCTTAGTGCATGATGAAACACTATACCCTCATGGTGATGGAATAAGGCAATAGAGCCTTGAAGTACTATTCCATATTAAAGATAATGGGGGTCTTAAACTACCCTAAAAAATTACAAGATGTATACTAAAGTATATGCCATGTATCATCTACCTCAGGTATGACCATGTACTCCAAAACGTGGCAGTGTACTATGGGAAATTCTTGTGTACTATGTCGATGCATGTCTACATTAGGCAATTTCCATATACTGTTGACTTACCTATGTACATGGAAATATCAATGTACTTGGCCATGTTTGAGTACCCATGTGTGCCCACATACTCAGGTCGGACCCATGTACTTGGTAATATCAATGCCCATGTACCCCAAGGAAACATTCCAACTATCAAGTAATGAGTCACACTATATGTGGTGGGAACCACAAGGTGTGTGTTATTTTATTTTCCCAAAACCCAAGTCATCACAAGAAAGGGACTACGTGGTGTGTGTTCTTTAGACCACATTCCATGTAGTCAAGATTTTTCTAAAATAGCCAGTTCTTCATGATATTACAATCATTCATCCTCCAACACTGGTTTTACCATGATTAAATTAATAAATTGTAGATTTGTTTTAATTTTTCCATCCTCATTGCTGGTGGCAACACTAAAACATTCCAATCTTCATGGAAATCGCTTACCAATTCACTATGTCATCACTGCATGTGAAAACATGAAACAATTTTCGATAATACAATAAAAAATCCTCTAACATTGTTTTGTGACTCTATAATTCCATATTTATAGAATCTACAACCACGGTATCTGTCCATTTCGCAATGAGTGAATAATGAATGATTTCCTACAATATATTTGTCAAATCAATGTCAAAAGAAAATGTCAACGATGAATGTGATAATAAAATTTAAAGAAATTCATAAAAAACATTAGGATAAAACCATGGCCATTATTTGGGTTGGCCTTAATCTAGTTTTATTCTGATAATGAAAAATTAATTATAATCTGATAATATCAATTCCAAAATTCAATGTAGGGAAATCCATACCTACATAACATGATCAACCCATGAATCAATATATCTTCAAAATTTATTTTTATTCTTAATTGGAAAAATTAATAGGTAATTAAACAAACAAAATAATTCCCTACCTCATGATTAGATAGATCACTAAGTAGGAACACATGATGTTTTCTTTATAGGGATCTAGAAGCTTCGTTGGCATAGATGAAAATTTGAAAAAAGGTCCCTGAGGATTGATCCTGTTGAATTCTTCCAAACTATCCTCTAATGACCGCCACCACCATCCCTATGATTATATGGATAGCCCTATGTATTCTCAATTGGAAATATTAAATAGAGGACATCAGGTCATGGTATAAAAATATATAACTAATTAAATTATTTTTTTATTAAATTACAATTCTACTCATGACTGACCTAAAACAAAACTCACAACACACACAATGATTATATCACACCTATGGTAAAAAAAAATTCATATTTAATACCAATATCATATTTACAATAAAATATTAAATCCAAGAGTTATTACATAATATCCAAAAAACTATACTGGTGTGATCTAATATATTTAATATTTTCATTATATCAATACTGAGCCTCCTCGAGTCCTGAATTCCCACTCTAACTCTACTCGCTATTCCAAAACAAAAACCATAAAATATTTGAAATCATTACAGGGAGAAGATAGTGTCTTTACACATACTATTTTGACTTCCAACAGACCCTCTGAAAAATCCATTCTCCTTTGAGACATGCTAAAAAGTTATTCAAATGTGACCATAATGGTTGAACCAGAAGAAAGTTAGGGAATCGTATATATCAGAATACAAATCTTGACCAAGGGCCCGTATAAACCATGAAATAAAATAATAATTCCCTTATATTAATAAGGTGCCCCATAATTGTATAGTATACTCCCATTGATTGAGTTGTCATGACCTGGCCCAACAGGGCCTGGTCCGAAACTCCCCCAACCTTCCTCTAACATTACATGGATGGAAAGTAAGACTATGTATGAATATTACACATATGGGAGTCATTTTCCTAAAATATCTATACACACACCCCCACAAACACATCGATGCAATAATGAAGAGATATAGTAATGTTGGAAACTAAAACACAAGCATGCATCTATCCCAAAGCAGTGTACAATAGAATTAATGGAAGTGAAGAAGTAAAAAAAATATTGTCCAACATAGATAATTGTAAAAGCATCCAACCTACTCAAGAGGAGGGGATCAATATCAAATGAAACTACCAGAAAACTCCCTAGTCCAGATCTGGTAAATACTTTGGTCGGTCTAGATTAATAAGCTCTCTCTGCATAAAGTCCTCCATGGACTCATTCGAATGGAATGTTGTCTTCACATGACAAAACATGTGTAGGAAAATCTAATTCATGGGTGAGTACATAAATTCTTACTAGATTCAAAAAAAACCCAATAGAATAATGGGGAAACTGAAATGAAAGAGTCTGCTCGACCTAGCTAGAGGGAACCCAATAAAGATAGAGTCTTCATCACATACCATCCTCAGATGTTCATGGAAAGTTACCTCAGTCCACGAGGGGTGTCAATCCCCAACACGTGACAACACTGTAAGGAATCCTAGAAAACACCTAGATTTACTCATTCAGAATCCAAGTCTCTTGAGGTTATGACCTCATAACCAATAACAATATTTGTACTTGAGTTTCTAAAGGTAGAAGTTAAAACAAGGAGAACACACTCTATGAGATCATCTATCCCCAATGTCAATCATTTGATAGATAAAATACTTTGTGGACAAGCCTACCATTCATAATGGTATGTCTGAGAGAACATGATTCATTGATAACAATATACTAGGCTCAACTCTAGTTCCTAGCACTGGAGGTCTGATCATCACTACCTTGTTCCTAACACAAACTCAAGAAGCTAAAGTGAAGAGGCCTACACTCACCACTACACACTGTTGAGGGGGAACATCTATAGAATATGTATTGTGTTCATCTTATCTAACAATAGAGAATGGAGGGACCCACACATTTTCACTGGCCCACATTCGAGGTAGTACAAGCTCCTAACTGACTAGGGAAACCCCAGTCGCGCCTATATGGAGTGGACCATACCTTAGTCAATCGAGGAATCACTAAATTATAACTTAGAAATAGTTATATCTAGTGGAGGCCTCACTCCTCATAAAAGTACCCAACATGTGATGGATCTCAACTCCAATAGATGACTCACTCCCCACTATTACTTGGAGATGGGAAAGTACTCCTCCATATGTGAGGACCTATACCCTTGTACCATAGGGGAGTACTAATAAAATATTAGCAGAATCATTACCATTACGTGTGGATTATCTCTATATGGATTACAGGACCACACCCTGGAACTATAGGGGAGTACCACTTGACTATATCGATTACTATGGTGGGCCCGCATCCTGACACGATAGGGGAGTACTGACCCCGAGCTACATGACCCACTCCTTGGAATGAACAGGGAATATGGACTCTACTGGAACAAAATGTATGGAGGACCCACACCCTGGAATGATATGGGAGTTACAAATCCACTGATAGAGGACCCATAACCAAATAGGTTAGGGCAATACCCACTCTATCTATATGTTATATATGGAGGACTTTCACCCTGTCACAATAGGTGTGTATCAACTCCATAGATAGAGAAACCACAAAATGGTCCAACAAGGGAGTACATACTCTACCTTCCAATGATTATGGAGGTCCCTCACCATGTCATGGAATGGGAGTGATATCTTCAACTACATGAATGAGATGGGGAACTTTCACCCTAATACATTAGGGGACGACCAACCCAAAAAAATTACACAAAGGTAATGAACCCGTTCCAATGATGTGTGGAGTCCTATCTCTACCAAAGGAGGGAGGTAAGGGAAACCCACACCCAGATTCTATAGGGTAGTACAAGTCCCATCATATCTCTTCATGAACCACACCACTCTCCAGCATTATCTTTCCACAACATCACAAATGTATTTCTCTGTTCATGCAACCCCGTGTCCCATAGTCTATAACGGAGGACACTATCAATTTCTAAATATAAAAATACTTAGTATTGGATGTTAAAAATCCTAAATTTGAGTCCCATATGAGGATATTTGGAACATGAAATATTTTAAGAATATCCCCAAGGAGTACAAGACGTGAATTTGGGTACACATGGAATGTGGGAATGCTCGGGCACTAGGCCTTGTATCTGGTCTAAATGGTTTTCCTACATAATTAGGGGTGCAGGGATTATAGATATAGCACACAACATTACCCACTTAACCCAGACCCTATCCATGTTCCTCCTTCACACGGACCGACCATCAGTGTCCCTTACACACTATGCATCCTAAACTACATGGCGTGTTCAGGCTAAAAAGCCACATGGCCATGTTTCTTTCCCATTCCCATTTACCGAACCTTGTGTCTATGTAATTTTCCCATGTTGTTTTAGATTACAATGTGTTCTCACATGGATTTCCATTCCATGTCCAATGGTCACTTGTTTTGGGGTCTCTACATAGTGTGTAAACCCGGTACATAGTGTGTAGTCCCCAAATTTCTTCATCACTTAATATGAATTGCTACACTATGGGTACCACTAGACTATAGGTCGTGTAGTCATTAATTCCAGTTACGAATCACCTCCAAAAATTCCCAATTTTCCCTAGTTTAACCAAAAACGCACAAATCAACATAGAAGGGATCAATAGTAGTTGAAAAATCATACTAGAACAATAGAACAATGCATAAAAAATGGGATCATCACCAAAACTCAAACTACCAACCTTGATGAATAAATGTCGAAGATTTGGATGAAGAACAATGCCCATATCATTCTGCTTCTCTATTTGACGTCCATTTTCATTATAAAATTGGATTGAAGACACCTTGTTATGTTGATATGGATTCATTTATATTCATTGAAAAAGGGATGAAAGGGGAGGATGAGATGTGGCTCACCTTGTATTTGTCATTCTCTCCAACATGAGGGATGGGGGATTGTATTAGGATAAGTTCAATCAGTTAATTATTTATTTCACTACATAATGATGCTTATAAATCACCTCAAAAAAATAATCCATGTGCAAACTGTTTTATGTTATGACTTGGGTAATCATGACATTTTGAACTCTACCGTAGTCTTAGAAATATGATCTGTGACACTTCTTGGGATTTATTCCTCTTTTAAAGTGAAACAACATACATATGATTAATAATTTTTAGTAATTATGAAATCACTGTGGTGAGGCTCTCCAATTCCAGGATTCCTGTGGTAATCAATAGTTTTCCTTCCAAAAAAAATCAACAGTATTCTAAAATCTTATAGGTTAAACCGGAGTCATTTCATGGTTATTTTTTCATCTCTAAATAAATAACATCCATTTACTACCAGAAATTTGAAATAATGTATGATCATTACCAATCATAAGAAAAATCATCCTAGATCCACCCATAGACAAAAGTAATACTAGAATTGTGAGCGTACCGCAGGTGTTGATTCATATTTTGGAAACAATACTGATATCCCTTCATCTTTAATATCATTAATATAACATTAAGATTAAAATAACAGTACATTTTCATCCTTTTTGATCATATATAATTCATGAAGTACTGGTTTATTCCTATTATAATTCATTAATACTTGTAAAATCCTCTGGTGTGGGATCTAGCTAATCACCTAGATTTTGAAGAGTAACACTAAGGATTGCATGAATATTATAGTCTCAAATATATTTATAATCTGATTATAAATCTTCAGAATGAATTCATTATATTCATACAGATCCCAAACTAATAGAAATATTATCCTAAATGACATGTGTCATAGTGAAATCCTCATGTGGTATCCCCTGAACCAAAAAATGATAATTAAATAATTTATTTCTCCACTTTATATATATTACACATTTTTTCTCATATACTTGAATAACAAGTATGTAATGTATCATTATCAAGCTCAAAAATCACCATAAAAGTTCTTAAATTTCATTGTGAATCCATTATGCTACTTGGATTGAAAGGATTTAATTTCATCAGAACATCCAAAAGTGGAACTATGATTAGTGAAACATAGTGATTCCATTTTGATCATCATATAAAAGTATATATATCATTATTTATAAAAATATATAAAACTCAATTATTTAATCATTCTAAAAACAAAATGTGGAGAATTTTTAAATTAAAAATGAGTTTTACATCCTTCCCACTGTATTGAAAGAATAAAATCTGAGTATTATTTTGTCATATGGAATCCTCCATCTAGATCTATTTCACAATGTATCATTTATTATCTTTATATTTTCTCATAATCATAACCAATAATGAAAATTTTAGTATCCCATAATTGAAAATCCATGCGTACTTTCTCCTAGACATTATTTCAACTCTGTACTCATAGAGAATAACTAGGATGTTGAGAAATCCACTGCAAGTCTAACAAAGATAAGATACTTTTTATTCAATAAAATCTAACATGAGAATAAAAAAATCATATCAAGAATTGATATTATACATGATACCCACATTATAATTCTAGAAAACACACTAAGTTTTGATTCATGTATCATAAATAAGAATAATGGTATGGAATAAATAAACCAATATATCTTTTCTAATTTTCTCTATTGTGACTACATATACAAGTGATCTATAGTATGAATGAGCTAAATATCAAAACAAATCTCAAAATATTCAAAACTGCGTAATGTATATTATTATGCGGATACAAATCTATCATATCCCAGATCACTGGTATGTTATCACCCTAACTAGGTCTCTATTAACCTAGCGACTAATGACTGCAAATAGTGTGTCAACAATACATTGGAAGAATTACATATATATAAAATATTTAAGTTATAATATATATCCATCCAATATACATGAATGAAATATAAATAGAATTTTAAATTACCTAAAACTATATAACAAATCCATGTTATAATAAAACAAATATAAGGAAACCATCAAAGTACAATGTGAATTGATATAATGAAATCATTAGTTACATAAAACAATATTTAGTACAATAGACACATACCAAGAAGTTGATATCTACAAAATGACTTAAATAGGGTTATCATGACAATGATCTCCATTCTATAAGCCATCCACATCTAATAAAATTTCTAGTTGACATGGTCATCCATCCCCACTATTGGATGATATTCATGAAAAATGGTTAATATTTCATAAGTGTGTATATATATGTGAGTATAATATTTCCAATATGGTCACCCCACATAGATAAATGATAAACAAGGTATTCGCAGTTGAAATCCCAAACATCATAAACATTATAGATTGAAATCATAATTACCCTAATCAAGATCCCTTATACAAACTCTATAAAACTCTCTAACAAAAAAGGATCTATTATATAACACATAATTTAATAGAAACTAATCAAACTTCTATTAATAGATTCATACTCTAGTACTTCACCCTACATGAATAAATCATTAGAATGTATGTAACACCGAAATATTTTATTCTTTTTAATTTCTTTCATATATTCTTTTGTACGCTACACTAGTATTATCTTTCACTTTACGCAACACAGTATTAGCTTGCAGTATACACAATACTAATCTTGGATCGTGTTACACACAATTTCAAGTTCGTTTGATAGAAGTTATTTTACGCAACATTGAGTGTATATATATATATATATTCAATGTATAAATGAAATATGGTTGGATTATATTATATGCAACAACAAATGAATCTTGCACTACACGCAACCCTAACTTGGTTTTCGTTACACACAATCGTGACCTTCCACGATAGCGTGTGTTGTACGCAATACCGAGTTTCACTAAACAACGATATGTTATTAAAATATTATATAAACTATCCGTTATGAATAGTAATACCCAGTTTTTGAAATTTTATAAATTTTATCTTTAAAAATGGACTTCATTTTTGGATTTTTAATATCGAAATTTTCCTAGGGTGAATTTTTGGTATTTTTCTAAAAACATTCAATTTTTTATGAATAGTGAAAACACTGGGTTACTATTTAAAAACCGACTTTCTATTTAAATAATTATTTATATTATTTAAATTAATTTTAGGTCAAAATTGATACATAATACCTATATAAGTTCAATGTAATTAATTGGATTCATTTTATAATAATTTTATATTTATAAAACTTTTATTGAGTTTTTCACTATCTTTTACCCACCTCCTAGGAGAATTAGAAAATTTACATAAAACATAATTTTACCGCTTCTGTGAGTGGAATTTCGAAACTCCGAGTGACACGGTTAATATCAAGGAGTAAAATATGGTTCAATAAGATAAAAATAATTTTTTGTGAATAGTAACGTTTTACTTTTATTTTCCTTGGTTAAAATTAAATAGGGTAATTAAGGGTAAAAATGATATTATTATTACCCTAACACATGTAATAATTAAATTGGATAAGTTTAATTCGACCAAAAACAACCTTAAGAATAAAATATTACCCTTTAGTTCCACTTGGATTAGATTAGGATATTTATTATTATTTTATTTAAAAAATAGTTAAAATAGTTAAAATCAAAGTTTAATAACTAAAACATTTTTAATATAGAGTTATACATAAAATAAATTCAACTATAAATATTCATTAGAAAGATAAAATGATTTCCTACCTAATTTTAGTTTATTTATAATTTTTAGACATCAAATAATTTAATTTATTTATGACACAATGGTGATGCAGTAATTACATAAATAATGAAATATTAAAATAATTGATATTATAAATAACCAAATAAATTTAATTTGAGACGTTTTATGACTTACACTAATTTTATAGGTTAATATAACTTGTTATTATTGATTTAATTAACTTTTTTAGAACTAATCTATCTGTTATGATTTTCAAAAAAATCAATTACCAAATAGTTTCAAAATGGACATAAAATAGTTTTTAAAACAAATATTATATTTTTAATTGTTATTATATTCCTAAAAATATAAGGTTCGGCCAAATGACTTAGATATAGTTTTATATATTAATAATTAACCACTTGGGGTTCTTTTGGCTTGTTATAGTAAGTTTATTAACCATATAGTGTAAGAAAACAAGAACATGTGGTAAAAGTTAAATTATTTAACTTAGAGTTAAATCTAAATGATAAGGTTACAATAGTAACCTAAACTTGTATAAAACCTATTTTATGAGATTATTGAGACCAATACCTACTTTATCTTCGAAATAAATCAATTTGGAGCTATTATAAACCGAATATGGCTTTATTATAAAGTAATATTTTATGTTTTTTCTAAGGTGCCCCTCTCCTCCCTTATAAAAGGGCACCTCCTCCCTCTTCTCATTACACAATTTTGAGCTTTAAAGCTCAGAAAACCCATGACCATTTCCCTTATCAACTTCCCTATAAACATTATATAGGTTATGGTCTCCTCAAAATTCCAACTATAGTGCTTTAAGAGGAAGAGTAAAAGAGGTGCGTCGAAGAAGAGGTAATCTCTTCTACCGATTCATTCAAGTTTTCTTTCTTCTTAAACTTCTTCTTCTATAGTTGTTTCATTATAAATTAAAAACATAAGTATCACTAATATACTGATATGTTATTATAAATATTAAACAACTTCATTTCACCTTTTATCCATCCTACGGAAAAAAAATCACTGCGCGTGCGTACGTACGAAATACCGTCTCCACGCCGTGGTGTAATCTGTTTTTCCACCACCATTTTACTTGGATGGGTATAATGGTGTAAATAATAACTATATATAGTTATTATGACATCATACTGATTCTATGATATTATACCATCCACTCTAATTCAATTCAATAATTATGGGAATGATATCATCGCTCGTGCGTACGTACGGATTACAGTCTCCACGACGCGATGAGATTCATTCTCCATGTTAACCATTAAAGAATGATTATAAAGTATATATAACGAATAATAATGAAATATATGAAATTATAAATCTAATGGATTTATGCATATATATATTTCATTTACTTACTTCCATTCAAGTCAATAAGGAATGGAAAACAGCGTTTATGCGTATGTACGGCCTACCGTCTCCATGAATGGTGTATTTCATTTAATTTATCTATCTATTATATATATATACTGAATATATACATGATATATAAATCATGATTTACATTATGGAAGTAAGTAAATCATGATATAATTAATAATAATATCAAGAACAACAAGTCCAAACACGTACGGTAAATAAAACTATTTTACCCAAAACGCTGCTTTAACATGGAATTTACAAAAGAACGGGAAATATAAAGTAATAAGTGAATCATATATGATATCAAAACAATGAATATGATTCTGTAATAAGTCAATGAAATTATTTAAATCATTATACAGGAGTTTCAGATACGTACGAAGCATATCGGACCTAAGTTAAGGGATAACTTTTCCAATCTCGTTTTTTATCCGAGATTGTTTATTTGTAAGTATTTACTAGGGTTATATTTTTCATCCATGTAACAGTTTTATAAAAATGGTTTCATATATCATTAAATTCCTCTTTACCCATTTTTGACTTTTACCACATGTTATGGAAGGAATTTTTCTTTTGTTTACCATACGAGGAACTTTTTGACTTTTCCGACAAAAGTACGAGGAGAATGTTTTTTTATCTTATACGGCATGAACAGATTTTTACAGTTTCATAATGCCTTTTCTTAATAAATAATACTCTAAAATATTTCATGACTATTTTCAACAAAATCATTTTCTTTCAAAATTGAATGGCATTTTGTGAAAAGAAAATGATTTTGAAGAATAAAGGATATTTTCCTCAAGAATTCATTTCAAGTGTTTTATCAAAACTATTTTCCATCTAAGATGACATTGTTAAGTATGTTTATGTTTCAAGTATAATGTCTATATTATTTAAATGTTTTTATTATTATTATGATGAAATGATATCCATTTGTTTTATATGGATTATGTTATGACGGGATGATGTTTATGAAACCCGTTTTATTCTTTGTGTTTTGATGAATGATTTATGTTTATTTTGTGGCACAAGTAAGAAATATTTCAGTATGATATGGGTGTGACCTATATCTCCCTCAAATTCATTGGGTAAAGATTTATATCTCATGAAATAGACATGGCTAGAATGGAAATTTGATCTGGTTTAGTGATACAGGAGTGGAACAAGGAGTAAACTCGATTCAGTAAGGGACTTTTTCCACTAAGATGGTCTTGGCAGAAATGCCTTGGCTACTATGGAAATTATACCATGTGCTTAATGTTTTTCCACTATGACATGTTTTATTCTAATTCTATTTTATCATGATTGATGTCCCATTATGATCTATGCCTTACGTACTGACATGTTTTATGTCATTGATCAAGATTTTTATGTTTAAACATTATGTTCATGTTTTTAAGCTCAAATGTGTATGGTTTGTTTTATTTTCTCCATGCTTACCCTTACTGATCATTTGAGATCACCCGTTATATGTTTTATTTTCCCCAGGATTTCAAGATAGGTTTTAGGTAAGTAAATAAAAGGGTAATATCTTTATGGGATATGTTGAAGATCTTTCACCACGATTAGAAGATTATATTCTGAGTTTCCAAAGACCCTAAACTGTTACGGTCCTTGCATGTCTGTTTTTTATATGTATTAAGTATTCCGAAAAAGTAATGTAATGTCAATGTACATCAATTTTGGGGTCTCTAAAGTTGGTATTAGAGGAAAGGTTTAGTCACCCTTTGTAAACTATGATGCGAGAACTTTAGTGAGATCCTTAGAGTTATTTCTATGGTATGTCTTGGGATGTCCCTAAGGTTAAGTATAATTATAAGTTATAGTCCTAGAATTATGGTAATGATATTATAATTAAACCTAAGATGTTAGATATTAAAGGTACTCCCCCTTTATTATGTTATTTTCCTAGCTTGATTTTTGCCTCTCACATAGTTATTTTTGGGTTTTAGAAAATGGTTGGAACCCAAAGGAACCGTGTTGATCAATGTAATGGACAATGCAATGATTGTCCTCCCGAGCAACCAAATTTGATGGGAGATGGAGTGAAAAATCTTATTTCTATACTTACACAAGCTATGAATCATTCTAGATTTCCAAATAATCATAGAAGGGAACAATATTCTCTTGAGTCCTTCCTGAGGCAACGTCCACCATATTTCAATGGGTCTTCTGATCCACTTGTTGCTGAACAGTGGATCAGTACCATTGAAAAGATATTTTCCATACTTCGCTGTTCAGAACATGAAAAAATAATTTTATTTGTTTACCATTTAGAAGGTGAAGCATACCAGTGGTGGAATCTAATTAAGAATACAAGGCCCCAAGATGAAATTGAATCCATGGAATGGGACGAGTTTAAGAACTTGTTTTTCAGTACGTATTTCCCTCGTATTCTTCGAAAAAATATGGAAAAGGAGTTACTTGAGCTTAAGCAGAAGGATGATGAATATGTTGGTATATACGAAGTGAATTTTACAAAACTTGCATGGTATGCATCTAGGTTTATCATCCAACCTGAAAGTAAAGTTGATCGATTCTTCAGTGGCTTAAAACCAAGTCTTCGAAGAGAATTAGCTATAAGAGACTTCAGTAGCTATGAAGAAATTGTGTGTTGTGATATCAAGGTAGAACTGGAAGTTGGTTTAACATATCCATCTCATGGTTTTGACAAGAAACTAAAGATGGAGTTCAAGGAAAAACCTCAGAACAATGGTGAAAAGAAGGTGAATGTTTCTTTATGCTCAAAGTGTGGAAAGAAGCATGGTGGAGATTGTCTAAAAGGTACTAGAAAATGTTTCAAGTGTGGAAAAGAAGGTCATCAAGAAACTGAGTTCCAAAGTAATGGCAAAAAGGTTTATAATGATATGAATAGAGAAAATTCTATAGAGAATACTCCACCAGCACTTCAATGATTCAAGTGCAAGGAAATGCGGTATTATGCTAATCAATGCCATAATCCAAGGGTTAATGATGATCGACGTGAGAAACCTTTTAAGGTAAAGGAAAAAGGGAAGTCACATGCGATCACTATTGGTGATGTTGAGTATGAAAACAATGTAGTGGAATGATTATGTGTTTATGTAACTAGATTCCAAAATAATGTTGTGGAATCTAATTTGTAGTAGTGTGGAATATTGGAATATTTATGTATTGGTTTATTATGGTTTTCAATAATTATATGGTACCGGTAACCATGATAAGTAATTCAAATATTTTGGAAAGCAGATGATATACGCATAATAAAGGGATAAGGAGAAAATAATATTAATGAGCTCATGACTGAAATAAGGACAAAGTGATGTCATGGTTTGAGTATATAGAAATTTTGGGATTTTGGTATGTGGAAAGAGTTAACTTTTGACAGCACTCATGTTTTCACTAGGGTTTTATGGTAATACATGATTAAATTATTCACATGTTTGGAATGTTACCAACAATATATATCTTATGATATATGGGGGATAAATGATGGTATTCACGTGCTTGTTATGTGACCTTTCAAGTAATCGCTTTCTTTATACTATGAGATTGGACATATGTATTTTGGATAAGCCTAAAGATTGCAATAGATTATGTGGGACATCAGATAGTATTGTTTAAGGATATAACTTTTTTTAGATATTATTTCTGGAATGTTATAATAGTGTAGTTTTAGAAAAAGGAACAACTTGCAGGACGGGTGACAACCCATCGCGTCGGACAAGGATGTGGGAATCGAACCCACAACCGAAGTGCAACAGGCCTTTATCACCTACCACTGGCCTACAGGAAGTCCCTGGTTAGTAGAGACTAGTTTTATTTTATTAATTTGTATGATAGATGAAGTATAAGTCCATTTTTGAAATCATATATGATTAACCTCACCATAGATGGACTTATGTATATTTGATAACTTTTTCTAACCTCTTGTTTGAGACATATGGAATGACCCATCGTTCTATCACATGATCTTCTAATACTTCATGAATGAAAAATTCAACTTCATTTCTTTAAGAGATGAAGTGGAAATTGTTCAAGGCATGAACAACGGGGAGATTATACCAAAATAAAGTAAGTATTTCTTCTAATTCAAATTCTTCAACTTTAGGGAAATGATCTTGAAAACAAAAAATGTTGTCCTAGTGCCCTTATATCAGATGAATTAGATGGTACATTATATCATCACAAATTTATGGCCTTGTGATTGTTGGATTTTTCATACCCATGTTCTCTACCACTCTTCATCAGAACATGGCAGTTAGATTTCTCTTCCATATCCATATTTTCACCTATGTTCTCATATGTGGAAACCCAGTGATGAGTTAATTTGGGTAACTGATATGTTTTATACGTCACTTTTTAAAATCATGTTTTAGTATTCCTTTTTACGATGTGGGTTTCTTTGAACGAAACTTTCAAGTAGTAAACCATTTATAACCCCGACGAATTTTGAGGGCGAAATTCATTTTAAGGGGGATAGAATGTAACACCCCAATATTTTATTCTTTTTAATTTCTTTCATATATTCTTTTGTACGCTACACCAAGATTATCTTGGGCTATACGCAACACTGTATTAGCGTGCAGTATAAAAAACACTAATCTTGGATCGTGTTAAACACAATTTCAAGTTCGTTTGATAGAAGTTATTTTACATAACATTGAGTGTATATATATATATATTCAATGTATAAATGAAATATGGTTGGATTCTATTATACACAAAAAAATGAATCTTTCACTACACGCAACCCTGACATGGCTTTCGTTACATGCAATCGTGACCTTCCATGATAGCATGTGTTGTACGCAATACCGAGTTTCACTAAACAACGATATGTTATTAAAATATTATATAAACTAGCCGTTATGAATAGTAATAACCACTTTTTGAATTTTTATAAATTTTATCTTTCAAATTGGACTTCATTTTTGGATTTGGAATATCGAAATTTTCCTTGGGTGAATTTTTGGTATTTTTCTGAAATCTTTCAATTTTTGATGAATAGTGAAAACACTAGGTTACTATTTAAAAACCGGCTTTTTATTTAAAAAATTATTTGTTTTATTTAAATTTATTTTAGGTTAAAATTGATACATAATACCTATATATGTTCAATTTAATTCATTGGAGTTATTTTATAATAATTTTAGATATATAAAAAATTTATCGAGCTTTTCACTGTCTTTTACCCACCACCTAGGAAAATTTGTAAATTTACATAAAACTTAATTTTACCGCTTCTGTGAGTGGAATTTTGAAAATCCGAGAGACACAGTTAATATCAAAGAGTATAATGTGGTTCAATAAGATAAAAATAATTTTTTGTGAATAGTAACATTTTACTTTTATTTACCACGGTTAAAAGTAAATAGGGTAATTAAGGTTAAAATGATATTATTATTACCCTAATACATGTCCTAATTCTATTAGATAAGTTTAATTCGACCAAAAACAACCTTAGGAATAAATTATTACCCTTTAGGTCCACTTGGATTAGATTAGGATATTTATTATTATTTTATTTAAAAAAGAGTTAAAATAGTTAAAATCAAATTTTAATAACTAAAACATTATTAATATGGGGTAATACATAAGATAAATTCGACTATAAAAATTCATTAGATAGGTAAAACGATTTCCTACCTAATGGTATTTTATTTCGAATTTTTAGACATTAAATAAATTAATTTATTTATGATACAATGGTGACGTAGTAATTACCTAAATAATGAAATATTAAAATAATTTATATTATAATACCCAAATAAATGTAATTTGAGACTTTTTATGAATTAAAATAATTTTATAGGTTAATATAACATGATAATATTTATTTAATTAACCTTCATCGAACTAATCATGCTTTTATGATTTTCCAAAAAATCAATTACCAAATAGTGTCAAAATTGACATAAAATAGTTTTTAAAACAAATATTATATTATTAATTGTAATTATATTCATAAAAATATAAGTTTCATCCAAATAACTTAGATAAGGTTATATATATTAATAATGAACCATTTGGGGTTCTTTTGTCTTGTTATAGTAAGTTTATTAACCATATAGTGTAAGAAAACAAGAAGACACGGTAAAAGATAAATTATTTAACTTAGAGTTAAATCTAAATGATAAGGTTAAAATAGTAACAAAAACTTGTATAAAACCTATTTCTTGAGATTATTTTGACCCATACCTACTTTATATTCTAAATTAATTAATTTGGAGCTATTATAAACCTAATATTGCTTTATTATAAAGTGATATTTGAAGTTTTTCCTAAGGTTCCCCTCTCCTCCCTTATAAAAGGGCACCTCCTCCCTCTTCTCTTTACACAATTTTGAGATTTCAAGCTCGGACAAACCTTTCCCATTTACCTTCTCAACTTCCCTAGAAACATTATATAGGTTCTGGTCACCTCAAAAGTCCAACTCTAGTTCCTTAAGAGAAAGCTTAAAAGAGGTGCGTCGAAGAAGAGGTAATCTCATATCCCGATTCATTCAAGTTTTCTTTCTTATTCAACTTCTTATTCTTTAGTTGTTTCATTATAAAGTAAAGAACATAAGTATCATTAATATACTTATATGTTATTATAAATATTAAACAACCCCATTTCACCTTTTATCCATCCTATAGAAAACGAAATCACCGCGCGTGCGTACGTACGGAATATCGTCTCCACGCCGTGGTGTAATCGGTTTTTCCACCACCACCTTACTTGGATGGGTATAATGGTGTAAAGAATAACTATATATAGTTATTAAAACATTATACTGATTCTATTATATTATATAATCCACTCCAATTCAATTAAATAAGTATGGGAACGATATCACCGCTCGTGTGTACGTATGGATTACTGTCTCCATGATGTGATGAGATTCATTCTCCATGTTAACAATTAAAGAATGATTATAAAGTATATATAATTAATAATAATGAAATATATGACATGATAAAGCTACAGGATTTATGCATATATATATATATATGTCATCAACTTACTTCCATTCAAGTCAATAAGGAAAGGAAAACAGCGTTCATGCATAAGTACGGCCTACCGTGTCCATGAATGGTGTATTTCAATTAATTTATCTCTCTATTATATATATATACTGAATATATACATGATATATAAATCATGATTTAAATTATGGAAGTAATTAAATCATTATATAAGTGATAATAATATCAGGAACAACAAGCCCAAACATGTACGGTAAATAAAAGGATTTTACCCAAAACGTTGCTTTAACATGGAATTTACAAAAGAACAGGAAATATAAAGTCATAAGTGAATCATATATGACATCAAAACAATGAATATGATTCTGTAATAAGTCCATGGCATTATTTAAATCATTATACAGGAGGTTCAGATATTTACGAAGCATATCGAACCTAAGGTAAGGGATAACGTTTCCAATCTCATTTTTATCCGAGATTGTTTATTTGTAAGTATTTACTGTGGTTATATTTATCATACATGTACCTATTATATAAAAATGTATTCATATATGTTAAATTAATCTTTACCCATTTTTTACTTTTACCACATGTTATGGAAGGAAACTTTCTTATGTTTACCATACGAGGAACTTTTTGACTTTTCCGAAAAAAGTATGAGGAGAATGTTTTTTTAACTTATACGGCATGAATGTATTTTTATAGTCTTATAATGCATTTTTTTAATAAATCTTACTTTAAAATATTTCATGACTATTTTAAAAAAAAATTCTTTTCTTTCAAAATTGCATGTCATTTTTTGAGAAGAAAATGATTTTGAAGAAGAAAGGATATTTTCCTCAAGAATTCATTTCAAGTGTTTTATCAAAACAATTTTTCATCTAAGATGACATTATTCTGTATGATTATGTTTCAAGTATAATGCCTATATTATTTAAATGTTTTGATTATTATTATGATGAAATGATATCCATTTGTTTTATATGGATTATGTTATGATGGGATGATGTTTATGAAACCCATTTTATTCTTTAGGTTATGATGAATGATTTATGGTTATTTTGTGGCATAAGTAAGAATGATTTCATTATGAGATGTGTGGGACCTATATCTTCCTCCAATTCATTGGGTTAAGATTTATATCTCATGAGATAGTCATAGATGGAACGGAAAATTAATCTGGTTCAGTGATACAGGACTGGAATGAGGAGTGAACTCGATTCAGTAGGGGACTTTGTCCACTAAGATGGTCTTGGAAGAAATGACATGGCTACTATGGAAATCATATAATGTGCTTAATGTTTTTCCACAATTATATGTTTTATTCCCATGCTATTTTATCATGATTGATGTCCCATTATGATCTATGCCTTACGTACTGACATGTTTTATGTCATTGCTAAAAATTTTAATGTTTATACATTATGTTCATGTTTTTAAGTTCAAATGTGTATGCTTGGTTTTATTTTCTCCATGCTTACCCTTACTAAGAATTTGAGCTCACCCTTTATATGTTTTCTTTTCCCTAGTATTTAAAGAAATTTTTTAGGTAAGAAAAAAAAAGGGGAAGATCTTTATGGGATATATTGAAGATCTTTCACCACAATTAGAAGATTATATTCTGAGTTTCCAAAGACACTAAACTGTTAAGGTCCTTACGTGTCTATTTTTGTTATGTATTAAGTATTCTGCAAAAGTAATGTAATTTCAATGTACATCATGTTTGGGGTCTCTACAATGTAGGTTATGGGTGTAGTGGAGGTGCATGATGGTCATGTAACCAACATTAAAAATTTTCATAATCGATGAATAATTTGGGTTTAGAATAAAGATGAACGCCAGTATCCATGAATTGAGTCAAATATAAAATAAAAATGAGAGAACCCAGAACTGTGAATAATGGATCAAAATATTTTTTTATAATTAATTTAATTGAATTAAATAATTAACTACAAGGTGATTATTTCATTGTTGATTCATCTGACCAAGAGTCTGAGGTCTGGGTTTCTTACGATGTAGAATCCAAGGATAAGATTCCTCTAGCGGTGATCCACACATGCTCCATGCACCTCTAGATGTCATCGAATGAGTCTTCGGGTACTAGCATGGAAGATCCTTGTCTTGTGATTTCTGCCTCTAATTTCCTTTAGAATCTCTTCCAAAGCATTTTACTTGATTCTGTGGAGGAGTATCTCTCTGGTTTATGAGAGTGTCCTGGGAGAGGGAAGATTTCTCTAGGCTCGATAGGTTTTCTCCAAGTATTTTGTGCACACAATGATTGGTTAGCCAGTCAAATAACCCCTAAACTAATATAGAGAATAATAATATAATGCAGAATTTAATTCACTAGGTAATAATAAATAAGTATCACAGGTTCCACTACTTAATTTTTTATTCCATGTGAATCCCAATGTCAAATAATAATAACAATGCAATTATTTCCCTAACATGTTCTTAACTAGTAATTTATATTTAAATATTATTTAACTAAATAATATTTAATATTATTTCTTACCAGAACAATAACTTTGTCCACCAATCCTCTTCAAAATTTATTATGTTTTGAATATTGACTATTTCTTTATTAAATAAATATAACTGCATTATTCATGGATAAATAAATATTCCATCTAAAATATATTCTATCAAATAACTACTGATGAAATAATTGTGATCAGGAATACTTTAATAATTATTAAACCATAGCCGAGAATAATATTTATTCAACATGTTAAATAAATAATATATTTAACTGAGATACTGGATACGCATAGTGTGTGACACTCTAGGCCTCTTTCTTTTTAAAATTACACAGGTTTTCCTAAAGTCCAAGATTGATTTCTAGAAATGGGTCAAGGCACTGAAGAGAATGGATTTTATGTCACAATGACATGTCACCTCATAAGAAAAATTACATTTTAATATAATCCCTTTGTCCTGATATCTATAACCATGTGGGTTGTATGAAAGTGTCATCAACCCATGTACTCAATTTATTAATCTTTGACTACCCGAAATTGAACATGAATATAGAACACAATTTCCATAGATTTAGTTAGGGTATATCATTTCCACCAAAGGTCCTAATATATCTACTTCTGTAGATGTGAAAAATAATTTCTCGCATTATTTATTAATGTAGTATTACTCATGATGCACCCAACATGTCCTTCCTCACTACAAACATTTTTCATAACAATTTTAATCAATACATATAATTGTGTGATTCATAATACCCATTAATAATAATTTTAAATTCCAAGGACCAATACACACATTTACATATGGGAACCTATAAATACACTTATGAATGTGGATTTCCTACTAGCTGGTCTTGTTCTCAAAATATTCTCCTAGATATTACTAAGGGTGCACACCATAAGAAAGTGTCTGAATGATTCACGAGTCCCCACCCCTGATAGCATGTATCATATGTATCCCTTCAAATGATGTTATTCGGCTATTGAACATATATTCAAGACTCGTGTCATGGTACTTCTGGGTTTGCATCATAGTAGGGACCTACTGTGATCTTTTAGTGCGACATATATTCTTATGACATTATCACATACTATTTCACACAGAAGAACAATCATTATGTGATAAATAGTTTATTAATATTTATCCAATTAATATAGGTATATCATAAGGTACATAAAAGTTGGTTTCTAGGTCTCAAACTCCAATAGACTCCCACTAGAACTAGTGAAAACTGCTAACAACCTTCAGTCCACTAGACCTCGCATAATATTCATGCTTCTGGTGAGATGGGCCTTCAGTAAAGTGTTCCACCATGTTCTCTTTTTTGGACACTCTTCTTGATGCAACTTCACCCATTTGATAGAAATACCTCAACAAGTGATCCATTCAGAGTATTTTCTTTGTTTTTTGATTTGACCTTGGATCTTTTTCAAGAGCCACCGCTTTAGTATTATCACAATACAATGTAATGGGATCATTACTTCTAGGCATCACATCAAGCTCTTAGACAATGTTCTGAATCCATACGGCTTCCCTAGATATATTATAAGCTGCTATATATTCATAACCCACTATAGAATCAGTGAAAACTAGCTTCTTATAACTCTTTTTGATCACAACTTCTCTATTGAAACAGAAAAAAATATTTTGAATGCGACTTCAGATCATTATGATATGTCTGAAAACCATCATCAACATTACATCTGATGACATGCTACTCATCTCCTCCATAAACCATGAACATATTATTAGTTCTTCTTAGATACTTAAGTATAGTCTTAACAATATTCCATTGTTGTTCTCCTAGTTCTTTTTGTTATCTTCCAAATATGCTTAGTTCATAGGCAACATCAAGTCTAGTACATAACATGGCATAAATGATAGATCTTATCAGTGAATCATATGGAATATTAATCATCCTATCTTTTTCATTTTGTGTTTGGGGACACATATTTGTGGAAAGATATATACCATGTGACTCTGGAACCAATCCCCTCTTTGATTTTTCAATACTAAATCTTTTTAGTATCTGGTCAATGTATGTACTTTGAATAAATCCATGTAGCCTCTGGGATCTATCACGAATGATCTTGATCTCTAGAATGTAGGCTAATTTTCATAAATCCCTCATGGATAAACACTTTTTCAACCAGTCCTTGACTGACTACAAGGTTGGTATGCCATTTCCAATAAGTAATATTTCATTAACATACACTACAAGGATAACAAATTCACTCCCATTAAACTTCTTGTAAACATATGGATCACATTCATTCTTAATGAAACAAAATTCTGTTATGGTTTCATCGAATAAAATGTTCCATGATCTAGATGCTTTCTTTAATCCATAAATGGATCCCTATAACTTTTTTACCATTTTAGAATCAAATGGTGTCACAAACCCTTTTGGTTGTGTCAAATTGTAATCTTCATGAAGTTTCCCATTAAAGAATGCAGTTTTCACATCCATATGAAAAATCTCATAGTCATGGAAATATTATATGGATAGTACGATTCATATGGATTTAAACATGGAAAATGGTGAAAAATTTTCATTATAGTCAGTTCCTTGACGTTGTTTAAAACCTTCATCCACTAGCCTTGATTTATAGGTACTAACTTGACCTTCCATGTCCTAATCTTTTTTAATACTCATTTAAACCAAATAGGGTTTACATCAACTATCACATTAACTAGAACCCTGACTTGGTTATGATATTATAATCCATCTCAAAATTCACAGCTTCTATCCAAATTATATCTTTTGATCTCTCTACTTCTTCCTTTTAGGAGAGAGGTTCATCATTTTCCAACAATAATGAGTCACCATCCTTGGTGAAAAATAAACCATATCTCTCTGGTTCCCTTCCCTCTCTTGTGCTCATACAAAATACTTGTGTTTCAGGAACTTCCTCTTCCATGGGGGCCTGTGGAACTTTTTCTCATACCAACTCATGTGTATCTTGAGCATCAACTTCATCGAAGTCAATATTTATCCCACTATCCTTTTTGAGGATGTTCCCCCCTCTATAAAGACAATATATCTACCAACATTCGATTTCTTGTCTAAGTGGTTGTATAGGTAGTATCTCATTATTTCCTTGGGATACCCTATAAAGATAAACTTTGAGCTATGGAGTGCTAGTTTATTTCTTGAGAAATATTTAACAAACTCCTCGCATCCCCACACACATGTATGTGACAAAGTCGGTTTCTTTCTACTTCATAGCTCAAAGGGAATCCCATTTTCTACCTTAGTTGGTACTTGGATTAATGTATATGCATCATTCTGCATTCCATATCCCCAAAAGGATAATGGAAGATCTACATGACTCATCAACGACCTTACCATGTACAATAAGGTATGGTTCCTCCTTTCACTAACACAATTCAACTATGGTGTATAATGTGGAGTGAGTTTAGAGAGAATCCTAGAATCATGTAAAAGGTCAATGAACTCTGGGTTATGATATTATCCAACTCAATCCAATCAAAAATTATTTATCTTCTTACCAAGATGATTCTCTACTTAATTCTTTAACTCTTTGGATTTTTCAAAGTACTCATACTTATACCTCATAGAGGAGACATATCCATATCTACTCAATTAATTAGTAATAGTAATGAAGTAATAATATCCTCCTCTAGATTCTACTAGAAATGGTCCACACACATCAGTGTGTACCAATACTAGAAGCTCTATATCCCTTTCACCCTATCCACCAAATGGTGGTTTGGTAATTTTCCCTTGTAAACAAGCATGACATCCATCAAGTGGTTTTAGCTCGGAAGAGTTTAAATAACCATCTTGATAGCTCTTTTCCAGGCGCTTCAAATTTATATGACCAATGTGGTGATGCCAAAATTGTGTGCTTTACAGGTCATGTGAACTTGGTTTGTTATCTATTTACAAAACTTGGTTATTGTAATTTAATACATATAGACCGTTATTTAAATGTGACATACCATAACATATGTTGTTCTTATAAAAGCAACAACATTTATTTCCGAACATGAAAATAAATCAATCAGTATCTAAACATGATATAGAAATTATTTTCTTGGTAATACTAGAAACATAATAACAGCCACATAAAACAAAAATCATTCCCATAAGCAATGTGAGGTGGTAGTACTCAATGGGACGAGCATATAACCTTGCACCATTGGTAGCTCACAGATCCACCTTTCCTCTAGAAATTTTCTAGAATCTACTTGGTTATTATATTTGAATAAAAATGTGATCCCCATAATCTATATCTAAAAACCAATGTGTTGAAATGGAATTATTTCACTTGATAATGAATGTACCATTGGTTTCCCCATGCCTCTGGGTGCAGTTCCTCATCTAGTGGTCTGGCATGCCACATGGAAAGCATATTGCCTCCTTTTCCTTACCCTACCTCTAGATCTTATTCTTCTTGGTCGGACAATACTCGGAGGCTTTATATTGTTTAAAATAATAGGCCCCTTTTCCTTGTCCTTCCTCTTTCTATTCACCATATGTAATTTAGGGTTTTTGTGCCCTGTGTCCTTATAAACTTGGTGAATCATGGTAAGAAGCTCTAATAGAATCATTTCATTATTGCTCATATTATAATTCACAATAAAATAAGATAAGGTCTTAGGAAATGATGATTGTGTGATATCATTATGAAAGTCATATGTTAATTTAATCAATAAGATATCCAGACACTCAATGTAGAAAATAATCTTAACTACATGTGGTCCAGCTTGTGAATAATATCCAGGATTAGTAGTGAATGAAGCATTGGATATCTCATACCTCTCCAGTCTCGCCTTCTCTTGATAAAAATCATGAAGGTAAGACATCATGTTATAAGAATACATTTCTACATCTTTCCTCAATAGTGCATTGGTCATGGATTATTGCATAAGGTATTGAATATTTGTATCATCATTTAGATGTTTCTGATACACATAGAGTTTCTCATTACTCACCTAATTTCTAGGTGCAACTGGTAAAGTCTCTTCCAGCATATAAAGTTTCCTCTCATAGTGAAGGATAACACAAAGGCGCCTTTTACACTTTTGGACATTAGTATCGATGAGAAGGTTTTTCTTCTCAAGTATGGATCGTAATGACATGTTTGATTTAATATTATTTATCATTTCTAAAAATTAATATGAATATATTTTTTGTACATTATCATGATATATGTTGGAAAGTAAATAAATTAATATCTATTAGTATCTGTCTATGTTATTAAAACCCAATATCCATCACTATTGGCTTCAGAATATCATGTTACTTGGATATTCTAGTAGATGAAAATCCATATTTTCCTTTAAATTACCCCAAATATGGTTGGTCAAGCAACATGAAAGGTTTTAGGTAGGTATTCCAATTTCCAACTGCATTAACTAGCAACTCATTGATCTATTGAGTGGACTCCCCAATCCTAAAATCCTTAGTTTTGGATTTCCACAACATTTTCCTCTTATATACACAATGTCCTTATAGGGAAGTCAACCAATGATGTAAAATATGTTAAGTCAACCCAAAAACTAAAATTATAATTCCCCGATAATTGAAATCACCCCAACTAGGGTTGGTCAAGCACTTTGAACTATAGTTCTATTCTAACCAAAGTAATGGAAGGCTACACCGACTTAACATTTAATTGATAGATTTTATCCTTTATGTGTAAATGGACACTTATTATCTTTTCACAAGATTTTGAATTTTAAATGGGATATACTTAAGTGATTAACCATGTATAGATAATATTTAGGCATAATCCATTTATATTTTAGCTCCATATTGTATGCTTGTTAGTTCATTAATTAAGTGACCCCGACAAACATCCATAATGAATAACCATACAACTAAAAGAAATAAAATAAAGGGTATTATCATGAACTTTATTATTGGTTAGTTTATCTAGATATTGATAAACTAACCCTAACCTAGGAGAGAAACACCTTGAACCCTTTATGGTTCTTGTTTATAGCTTTCCACTTATCCACCTTTGTATCTCCTTGGATTGGTTTCGCCTCATCCCCTATATTGAACTACATCCACTAGCTTGGGAGTTCCATCCATTACATATGCTTTTAACTCACACACAAGTAAGGGGTAAAATGGGATTTACATAAATGAAACCATGGGAAAGAATGACCTACATATTAATAAGGATAAGATATATTGTACAACAATTTTAATTTAATAAATAAATTAAAAGAGAACCAATATTATATAAAGTTTTGGTCTATCTCATGACCATCCACATACTTTAAAAAAATTGTTCATATAATTAAACTAGAATTCAACTCTTTAATCATTATTTTTAATATAAATTATGCTTGATTCGATTAATAGTTATCCTTAATTTAACCAATCCTTTTTATATTAATCCTTTTGTAAATTTACCTGATATTATCATTCATAACATTGTAAATAACATTTACCTTGGAGGAAACCTGGTGAATACCTATCAAAAACTACCGAGCATGTATTTATACTTGTATAAATTTTATTCTTTATGACATGTCGAATGCACACAGAATTATAATTGTTATTCAACTCATACACGATGTGATCATCATTGAACATTATGAAAATGTTATTTAAGAATTATATATATATATATATATTGAACACCTAGAACATGTTGCGTCATAGCATTAAACCCACATGAATTTACATGTCTCAAGGGTTTTCATAATGTAATAATAAATTTTTTAATCTACGTAATATAAAAACAATACATAGTGTGTAGATCTGACTACATGGCGTATACCCTGCTCAGCATCCATCCGAAGTACACACCTGGGTAAAGGGTGTGTGAGGTGTACTTCAAAATTCTTTTGAGTACATGATGTGTCCAGTGGGCCTCACATTGTTGTAGAATCCACGTTACATGGTCAACATTTGGGGAATTCATTCATGGGATCCACGACTCGACCCTAAATCCAAGGGACTACACGCCATTTCCAATGGGCCAAACAACATGTAGTCCAGATAACCATGAACTAGTCTTTACTGGTCAACACACAGTTTAAAAATAAACTACAATTCATGTCAATAATTCACATGGCTTGAGTAATTTCTGAATTTCTCATGATGCATTGAACACAAATACACGACATGTAGATCCGACTACACCGCGTGTATTATTGTGTTATATGTACAAAACCATCGACACCTCTAGATGATATTCTCAATTTAATTTTAGTCATAAAATTATTAATTTATATTAGATTTGTGAAAAAAGAAAATAGAGGAACATATCAAAAAATTCTAATTACAAGAAATATTATGCATGAATTGACAAAAAAAATTATTAAATCATAAATAATAAATGAATTTTTTAAATAATTATAAATGAAAAAATTTCCAGTCATGATACCACTTTTAGGTTCCAGGAATATTGGAAGCGCGATATGGACATGTACCCAACATTGAAAATTGTCAAAATAGATGATTAATCTGGGATCAATTCGACGATGAATGATAGTATCCATGAATTGAATAAAAAATAAAATAAAAAGGAGAGAACCCAAAACCAATAAGATAAGATCAACATATTTTGTTTAAAATTAATTTAATTTAATTACAGAATTACCTCCTAGGTGATTCTTTCTTCGTTGATGCATCCGACCACAATTTCGAGGTGCGAATTTGTTGTGATGTAGAATCCAAGTATAGGAATCCTTTATAGATGATCCACGTGAGCTCCATATATCTTTGGATGTCTCCAAATGAGTTTCCAAGTGCTAGCATGAAATATCCATGCTCTTGTGATGTCCACCTTCGGTCACATTAAGAATCGCTTCCAAAGCGTTCTCCTTGATCCAGTGGAGGATGATCTCTCTAGTTCATGGGAGTGTTCTTGGAGAGGGAAGAGTTCTCTAGGATCGAGATCTTTTCTCCAATGATGTTGTGCACACAACAATTGGTTATTCGGTTGAATGACCCCTTGGCTAATATAGATAATAATAACATAACGGGGAAATTAATTAACTAGTTAATAATAAATAATTAGCACAGGTTTCATTACTTAATTTATTATTCCATTTGAAACATCATGTTAAATAATAATAACAATGCTATTATTACCATGAATCATTCTTAACATGAATATAATATTTAAATATTATTTAACCAAATAATATTTCATATTATTTCTCATCAGACCCATAACATGGTCTTCCAATCCTCCTCAATATTTATCTTTCCTGGAATAATGACTATATATTTATTAAATAAATAGAACTGCATTATTTTCTAATAAATAAATATTATGTCTACAATATATTCTCTCGAATAACTAGTGATGAAATAAATATGAACAAGCATAGTGGAATAATTATTAAACCACAACCCAGAATAATATTTATTCAACTTGTTAAATAAATAAATTATTTGACAAAGATACTTGTTACACTTAGTGTGTGACCTTTGAAGCCTCTTTCTCATCGGCATTAGGTGGGCTAGACTAAATTCCAAGATTACTTTCTAGAAATGGGTCAAGGCACCCATGAGAAAGAAGTTGATGTCACAATGATATGTCAACTCATATGAACGTTTACCATACAATATAATCCATTTGTCTTTATATCTCTAATCAAGAGGGTTGCATGAAAGTGCCATTAACCCACATGCTCAATTTCTCATTCATTGACTTCCCATAATTGATATTTCCTAGAGAATACCATGGACAAGGGTTTAGTTAGGACATATAATTTCCATCAATTGGCCTAAGACATCTAATTTAGTTTAAGTGACAAATCCTTTCTCACATTATTCATTAATACAGTATTACTTGTGACACAACCCCTATATCCTACCTCACCGTGAACATTTGAGGTCACGGTTGTCATCAATACATCTAAGTGAGTGGGTAGTAATACCCATTAATAATAATATTAAACTATAAGGACCATTAAAAACATCTGCTGATAGGAACATCCAATGACATTTATAAATGTGGATTTTCCACTTCAAGGTCTTCTTCTCATAATATTCTCTTGGATATTACTAAGGATGCAGACCATGATAAGGTTCCTCAAAGTTTCATGAGTCCCCACACATGGGAGTTTTTATCATTTTTGTCCCTTCAAATGATATCATCCAGCCATAGAACATATATTCAAGAGTAGTTTCATGTAATTTACAGGTTATTGTCATAGCAGAGATCCTCTATGACCTTTTATTGTAACATATATTCCTATTACATTATCCATACTATGTCATGAAGAAGAACAATCTATATGTGATAATTATTTTATTAATATTCATCCAATGAATACAGGTTTTTCATAATGTAAAAAGAATTTGGTTTCTAGGGAAACAACTCCAACATTGAAGGGGGGAAAAATACATGACTCTACCTATCTTAGAAGTAATTTTGGAAATAAACAACTCTCTTTATCTTATATGTAATGGTGATAATTATAATCTCAATTCATCACTACTGTAGTTGAAGAAATACATATCTCTATAGGCAGAAACTCATATATTCATATATATATATAAGAATATACACGTGTTAATTCATGAGTAAATACACATATATTGGGAGAAATATGTATAATAGTATTCTAATAGAAATACAATCCTCTTAGAATACCACAATATATATATTACTTCTTATAATGGAGTAGTGGGTATGGAGTAAAGAAATAATCGTGTGCTTCATTTTCCACCTTGATCCATGTAATATGGTAATGAAGGGGGTGATACCATATAGGTGAATTACTATCATCATATTAATATATTAATAATATAATAAGGATCAGAAATTTTCCATATATCACATCTATCATGTCCTAAATTAACAAATACAAGAGGAAATGATCATATCCATATATCCCATAAAAGTTGTATTCTATGAAATTCCTATATCTAGATATTTTATAATAATATATATATCAAATAACCACATAGAGTAGTAGAAAATTTCTTTTTGATACATGTACCATGAATTATTTTTCATTGCCTAGATTTATGTGTGTGACACTATAGATTCAATGTAATATCACTTTAACCCTAGTCTAAGGGAGAGTTCTAAAGCTCCCCATCGACATATCAAATCAACATCAATATCCATAAGTCTAAAGGTGAATCACATGCTATGGTAATGAGTAAACATAATAAATAACTAAATAAAATTAAAGAAAACATATTATTAGTTATACAGGACATCCCGCATAGAAACCACTTCACTACATCATTTGTAAAAAATCCAACATTATTACCCCATAGAAATTTAATGATATATCAAAAAAAGATACAATTATTAAAATATCTATACAGACACATCACTGTATAGAAAATATGACTTCCCACTCTACAATCCTTGTTTTATTCATCAATTTTCACTTAATATCTTTTTTGAGTTCCTTGATCACTACAAATCCATCATAATGATTTCCATCCTTATTTAATTTAATTTCATTATAATTGTATAAGAATAAATTTTTATTATTAATTAATTTTTTTATTAACATTATTATCCTCTATGATTTGTGTATTATATGATCACATATTATTAGTGTACTATTATAATAAAAATCCTCCATGTACTTTCTAAAAATGATCATTGTTGTATCGCTCAGCTATACTCATTGCATATCATTCCTATTTTCATATTTCATGAAGTCCCAAAATCATTTCAACAATAATTTATTGTTTATGTATTTAATTAATATTTAATTAGCACTTAATATATCAATTGGGAATTTATACCTTCATAACACAATCACATTGCCTATGATTTAAGAATTCATAACTTAACCCATTTTAAATATCCATCCCCTAAAGTTCATCAGCTGATAATTTATATAATATATATATATATATATATCTACATATTAATTTATAGTTATTAATATGACAGATTTATATATTACTTGAATTTGGATGATTTTAAAAATCCTTGTGTCTCCCAGTAAGGTCTCATTCTACTTTTGGTACTAGAAACTTTCATCCCAATGGTTGATTAAACTTCTATATTTTTAACATTAGTTCCTTATAAACTACTTTTGATACATTCATTATCAGTGATATAAATTACTGTAATCAGTGCAAAAAAATTACAGATTTTGAATGTTCCTTTAAATTCTGATGTCTTTTATCATCACTAATGATAACACTGATAAAAATACTTTCATCAATACAAAAAAATAGCAATGAAAAATGGGCCTTTTAGTAGTTCATTTTTAGCACATATAAAGGGATCCCTTCATCTAGGTTTTTTAGTGCTAATGAACAAATATTTTATCAGTTCTATCAATGGAGCTAATAAATACCAATTTAGAATAGTGTGATGATGAAATGTATAACACAATGGAGTGCAAAATATAGTATTTAATTTCAATTACATTTATATCACGATAAAAAAATTATATTAATTTAAAACATTGGTATTTAAAATTACCTTGTTACCTATAATTTATTAAAAACATATGGAAATACAAAAAAAAATTATTTTCCCTTTAATTCCCCCTAAGAGCCTAATCAAGCTACTCGATGCTAATCAAACCAACATAAACCAAATATAGTGTGCCTATATTAAAAAAACATACATTGTCAATTATATAATGAAATAAAATACACATAAATTTGATGCAATTCATTAATAAAATGCCTCATTTAAATAGTAAACAAACACTTCTTGTCATATGAGGCACACCATATGTCCGATTGACAAGCAGATGATTCTTCCAAGTTAAAAATAATTTATGGATCATTGTCCTACTTATTTAAGAAAATCTGTAGAAATTTTATCTATTTTTAGTATGTGATTAATATTTTGAACAAAAATTATAAAAAATTGCACTTTGAGTCCGACTCATAAAAAATTATTTTAGGATATTTTTCAAAATTATCAAGACATTATGAGTGTTTTTTAAATTTTTAGTGAGTCTCACATTTTGATCAAAAATGTCAAATTGAAAACATGCACTTTGAGGAATAAAATTCACACCAAGCATCATATTGACATGTAACTAATTCATAAATGTCTAAAATGATTGTTGGGTTGTTTTTCAAAAGTGTCAAGATCATATGAGTCAGTTTTTATAGTTTTTAGTGAGTGAAACATGTATTTAACAAAAATTTCACTTTTTCAAATAAGATACACATTTCATGTACCACCAATCACAAATTTTATCAGATTGAGGTGACTTATGGATCATTTTATTAATTTACCAAAACAATATGAATATGTTTATTCTATTTTCATTTTGTGACTCATATTTTGAACAAAACTGTAACTTTTAATCTAAAAACATACAATTCATGTCATATCAGGCTCATTGTGTGTTCTATTGATGTTTCATTAATTCCATTAAATCAAAAAAATGGATAATATTCCTAATGTATCAAAAAAATCAATTCAACTTTATTGATTTTATTATATTACATGTGTTTCAAAAAAAATGTCATTTTATACTAAAAAATGTCATTTTATACTAAAAAATGTACTTTGATTCATACTGATCACATTGTGTATCAGTTAGATCTATTGTTGATTCCTTATCATCACAAATTATTTTTGGATAGTTTCCCTAAAATATCCATAGAATATGAATTTTATTCATTTTTTCTGTGGGCCACATTTTTATCTAAAATTCCATTTTTAATGCGAAAACAAACACATAGTAGCATACCGTTAACACCATAAATAAGATTCAAATGTGGAAAATTCTTACATGTCAAAGTTGACTTATGGATCATTATTTAAGTATCAATACATTACTAGTTTTTTTCTTATTTTTTATTGAGTGACACTTGTTTATACATAAAAGTTCACTTTTTTACTAAAAACTAACATTACATGCATACCTTTCACTCCATGTATCATATTTAGTTGTGGATGATTCATAAAAGGCAAACATGAATTATGGATTATTATCCTAATGTATCCAAATAATTTCAATTTGTTTTCTCAGTTTTGAGTGTGTCATTTTATTTTTGAAATAAAATATCCATTTTTAATAAAAATGCACATTGAATCATACTAACAACATCATGTGTCATTTTAATGTGGGGTTAACTCTTTTGTATAAAAAGATTCTTATTGAAAATTTTCCTATAGAATAATGACAATCTGATTGTTTTTTCGCTATTTTTAGTGATTGAAAATGGGTGTTTAACTAAACAATTATTTATAAACAGAGAACATTCAATTTTATTTATATCGGCCACATCTTGCATCAAATTAATTTGTGACTAAAACGTACTCTAAAAAAATGAATTAAGGATTTTTTCCCTCAAATATAAAGTCAATATAATTTTTTATATAGGTTTTTAGAAGGTATCACATTTTTAATTATGATGTCATATTTTAGGTGAAAATAGGCACATTGAGTCACACCAGTCACACTGTGTATAGGATTTCTATATGGATTATTCCTAGACATGATAAATGAATTATATATTAGTTTTCTAATGTATCTAAACCATACCTATGTGTTTTTTTTCATTAGTGATTGAATAATAGTTTTAACTAAAATTTTACTTGTAAACTAAAAACACCTATTTTGAGTAATATCAGTCACAATGTGTTTCATATTGATGAGAAAATAATTCATACACATAAAAAAATTCTTATGGTTCATTTCCCTAGTGTGTCAAAACAATCTGAATTTATTACCCATTTTTGAGTTTATGATGCATGTTTTGAAGTAAAAAAGTCATTTATAAAATAAATCACAAACTCTAAGTCATACCTGACACTCCTTGTGTTTCAATGACATCAGGTTGATTGAAAAATGTATAAAATGATGAATGTTACATTTTGTAATAGTATCAAGATAATTTTTGGTAGTTTCTTATTTTTTAGTGAGTGACATGAAAACATAACTAAAATATATTTTTAAAGATAAAAAACAAAAACATTGGGTCATATCAGTTATATCATGTATCAAATTTATCTATGTTTCTATAACGACCCATACTTTACATACATTGTTATTAATTAAGAATTGAAACATACTTATTACAACATATAACAAAACCATGAAAGTACCATATAGGTATAGTTTATTTAGAAACCGGGAAACATAAACAACTGGTTCATAAGGCATCTACATTGTATCCCATTTATTTCATCATATCTAGAGTCCATTTTGGAATATCCTACTTAATAACCTTCTTCCTGACCTGGGGAAAGAAAACATACAAAAGGGTGAGCTCAAATTCTTAGTAAGGGTAAACAAAAGAAATATCAATCACATCATATTCATAAGAACATAACATTTTGGAAATCTTAACCTGTAAAAAGGATCATAATTTCATAACATGGGATAAATCATAGTAGTGAAATGTAATCCCAATAATCATAACTTAAAACATGAAACTTTGTGTTATACCCACAAAATCATAGATAATCAACTTTTAGTAGTCAATACTCATTTCCAAGACTATCTTAGAGGACAAAGTCCATTTCTGAACCGAGTTCACTCCTCGTTTCAGTCATGTTTCACTGAACCGGATTAACCGGCCATTCCAACCATGTCTATCTCATGAGATATAAATCTTTACCCAATTCATTGGAGGGAGATATAGGTCCCACCCATCTCATAATGAAACCATTCTTATGTGTGCCACAAAATCATAAATCATACATCATAGCATAACCCATGTAATAAAAATGGGATTCTTAAACATCATGTCATCATAACATAATCCACATAAGAAAAAGGACATCATAAAATATCTTCCATCATAACATAATCAAATAAATTTAAAAATAGGGATAGAAACAGAACCCTATATTATCTTAGATGGAAAATAATTTTGATAAAACACTTGAACTCCATTCTTGAGGAAAATATCCTTTCTACTTCAAAAACATTTTCCTTTCTTAACATGTCATATAATTTTAAACTAAAATAAGTTGATTAAAAATAAACTTGAAAACTTGTAAAGTAATCTTCATGGAAATAATTTTCTAAAAATTCATCCATGTCGTATAAGTTAGAAAAACATTCTTCTCATACTTTGGCCGGAAAAGTCAACAAGTAACTTGTACTAAAAATGATAAAAGATTCATTTCATATATTTTACTGAAAACTCACAAATGGGTAAAATTGTATTCAAACAATTGTAGGTGGATGGGAATAATATTACATATTGAGGAAACATGGACATGGATGATAAATATGCCCCAGTAAATTCAGAATTATAAACAATCTCGGATAAAAATGAGATTGTGAAATTTTCCCTCACCTTAGGTCCGATTTTCTTCGTATGTGTCTGAACCTCCTGTATAATGATTTCAATAATGTTATTGATTTATTCTAGAATCTTACTAATTGTTATTATATCATATGTGGTCATATTCTTAGCTTCTTATTAGTAATATTTCATTGTTACTTGTTATTCGGGTGTTTATTTCTTTTTGTTCTTATGCGTGTTTTTTAGAATAAATTCTTATTATTCTTTTAGGTTATAGATACCTCATTTCCAAAATGGTATTAGTGTAATATATATCATATTTATTCATTCAGTTCATTTATATAATCATTATGCAATGAATATCATGTAGAAAGACACGCATCACATCGTGGAGACGGTAGGCCGTACGTATGCACGAGTGATGATATCATTCCCATGATCGTGGAATTGTATTGAAGTGTATGTATACTATTTCAGAATCAATATCACTATACAATAATCATATATAGTTATTATTTACACCATTATACCCATCCATGTAAGGTGGTGGTGGAAAATAGATTACACCACGGCGTGGAGACGGTATTCCGTATGTACGCACATGCGGTGATTTTGTTTTCCGTAGGATGGATAGATGGTGAAATAGGGTTCTTTCATACTTATAATAACATATGAGTATGTGCAATATACTGATGTTATCACTTCATAATGAAACAACTAAATAAGATGATGAAGAAGAAGAAATAAAGTTGAAAGAATCGGCAATGGACATTACCGCTTCTTTAAAGCGCCTCTTCTTAACCTCCTCTTAGGGCACTAGAGATGGTCTTTGAAGAAGAACAGGACCTCTGGGATGTTTCTACGGAAGTGTAGAAGAGAAATTTTCAGGTTTTGGACAAGTTTTAATGCTCAAAGTGGTGTGAGGAGGAGAGGGAGGAGGTTCCCTTTTATAAGGGAGGAGAGGGGAACCTTTGGAATTATAAGAAATATTAATTTATAATAAATTCCAACCCCACATAAAAATCCCCAAAAATGACACAAATCCGAAGCTTAGATGAGATAGGGTTGCAATCTCATCATCTAATAAAATTTAGACACGTTGGAAATTTATTTTGAACATTATCAACATGATTTATCCTTATATAATCTATTTAATTTTATTTTTGGTAATAATATTCTAAATTTTAAATCATTATAAATAATTACTTATATGTTGTGAATTGTACATAATTGTATAATATATTACATTTTAGAACATATATTTTTTAATTTACAATTTTTAAATATTTTTGTGCTTTTTAAACAATTTTATAATATGTAATTTCTATAAATTAACAATAGTGTCAATTTTGACACTATTCATTTATTTGAGTTTAAATAAAATATATACAGAATATATGTTCAAATTAAAATATTTAATAGATTTATAACATGTCTATTTTATCTATAAAATTAGTGGAGCACATTAAATAGTTCATATAATATTTATTTAATACTTTTAATATCATTTATTTGATATTTAAATCAATAAAATAATTTCAACATCACTATTGTGTCATAATTAATGATAATTATTTAATCCATAAAAATTATAAATAAATTCATATGATGTAGATAATTTTATTATCTTTCTGAAGACTATTCATGTTCGAAGTTTCATGAAGTTTATCACTAAATTAAAATTATTATACTTATAAGATTTAAGAGAGTGACATGTTGTCACTTTCTTTGGTTTTAATAATAATTATATTATTTCATGGTCAAAAGTCAATGAAATTAATCTAGTCCGACCCTTAGGTCATATGAATCTAATTTTATTCATCCAATAGGATTTTTTAAAGTGTTAGAGTAATTTTATAATCTTATATTTACCCCTAATTACCTGATTTACCTTTAACTGCAGTAAATAAAATTTACCGTAGTTAATATTCATAATCTCAAAAAAATAAAAGTAACCTATTAACATATTTTGGACCCACTGAATCCAAATATGGAATCCATTTTTCAAAATTCAAAACATAGAAGTTTCAGTAATTAATTTAAAATTAATCTTGTTGTTAAGAAAACGGGTTTTAAAAGTTAAAACATTGTAAAATATTGAAATATTTTTACCTATTAATTCAATGTAAAATTAATACTAATGACATACATTATATTAAATGGTAAAAAAATATTCTATTTATACTTTAAAACCATTCAATATTATAATTTAACCATATAAATTATTGCGATGAAAAAAGTTGTTTTTAATTAAAATATAGTGTGTTTTTACTATTAATCAAAATATGAAAGTTACCAAAATAATATGAAACATTTATCCAAAGTAAATTTTTATATCCTGATTCCAAAGAAGAATTTTATTTTGTCAAATTTAACTTATAAAAATGTCAAAAACTATATTTAAAGTGGGTGCGCCATCAAAAGGTGACAAAACTGTATTTTTGAAAAATACTTTTTTTACCCGAAAATTTTATTTTGTTCTCATAACATGTTCTATAAAATATATAAGATGAATAATAATGTTATAAAATTTAAAATTCAGTTAATAATATTCATAACGGCTAGTTTATAATATTATAATAATATATCATTGTTTAGTGGAACTCGGTATTACGTACTACACACACTATCGACGAAGGTCGCGATTGCGTGTAACACAAGCCAATCTAGTGTTGTGTGCCTTGAAACATTACTTTGATGTTTCATATAACATAAGACATAAAAAAAATATACTTCTCATAAAATATCATGGTGTTACATTCTACCCCCCTTAAAATTAATTTCACCCTCGAAATTCGTCACTTTGTAACAAACAGATGAGGATACCTCTCCCTTATCATATCCTCAAGCTCCCATGTAGCTTTTTCTAATTGGTGGTTCCTCCATAAAACTTTCACAAAGCGAGTGGTCTTGTTCCATAGAAATTTTTCGCTATGATCTAGAATCTCTATCGGATGTTCCTCATAAGAAAGATCTTGCTCTAGTGGTACAACTTCTGAGCTGAGTACATGTGAAGGATCGGGTATGTACTTTCTCAGGAGAGATACATGTAACACATCATGAACTTGAGAGAGATTCGGTGGAAGTGCCAATCGGTAAGCTACCTTCCCAACACGATCCAATATTTTGAAAGGATCGATATACCTTGGGCTTTTCTTTCCCTTCTTTCCAAATCTCATTACTCTCTTCCAAGGAGATATTTGTAAGAACACGTTATCACCCACTTCAAACTCTAGGTCTTTTCTTCGATTATCGGCATAACTTTTTTGTCGAATCTGAGATTCTCTTATGTGTTGTTGAATAGATCGGACCTTTTCTGCCATCTCATCAACAAGATCAGTTCCTAATAGCTTTCTTTCCCTAACTTCATCCCAACAAGTTGGAGTTCGGCATTTCTTTCCATAGAGAGATTCATAAGGAGAAATATGAATACTGGAGTGAAACCTATTATTAGAAGAAAATTCCACCAAAGGTAGGTGTTGATCCCAATCTCTTTTGAAATCCATAGAGAAAGCCCTCAAAATATCTTCTAGAGTTTGAATTTTCCTCTCAGACTGACCGTATGTCTGAGGATGATAAGCAGTGCTGAAACTCAACTCTGTATCTAGAGTATACTGAAGACTTCGCCAAAACATTGAGGTAAACCTCGGATCCCGATCAGATATAATGTAAAGTGGTACTCCATGCAATCTTACCACTTATTTTACCTATATCCTCGCAAGCTGATCTAGAGAAAAATCTTCACTAATAGCAATTAAGTGTGCTGACTTCGTAAGACGATCAACTATGACCCAGATAGCATTATTGCCTTTGGATGTTTTAGGAAGTCTAGTGACAAAGTACATAGTGATGTTTTATCATTTCCATTTAGGTATGGGTAATGGTTGTAACATCCCCTTAGACTTATGTCTCTCAGCTTTAACTTTTTGACAAACCAAGCATCGAGAGACATATTTAGAAACATCTCTTTTCATTCCATCCCACCAGAAGTACTCTTTCAGGTCCCTATACATCCTCGTGCTTCCAGGATGAATAGAGAATGAAGAACTATGAGCCTCATCCAGCAGATCCTTCTTTAATTCTGGAATGGGAGGAACACAAACCTGATTCCCTAACCTTATTATCCAATCACAATCAAGGTTGAGTTCAGGAACATTTGTCACCTTCTTTTGTAACTATACATCTTCTTTATATGCCTCTTTAATCTTCACATGTATAGATGGTTGAACATTCATTTGTGAAAGATAGGATTTTTCCCCTTCCATTATAATTCCAAGATCCATCCTTTGTAAATCCATAAATATTGGATCTTTTGTGATCCTCATAATGGATAAGCTAGCATGGTCTTGTCGACTTAATGCATCTGCCACCTTGTTTGCTTTCCAAAGGTGATAATGAATTGAGAAGTCTTAATCCTTAATCAGCTCCAACCATCTTCTTTGGCACATATTCATCTCCTTTTATGTGAAAATATACTTTAAACTTTTATGATCAGTATAAATATCACACCTTTCACCATAAAGATAATTCCTCCATATTTTTAATTCAAAGATTACCGCAGCTAACTACAAATAATGAGTTGGGTAATTTTTCTAATGGATTTTCAACTGTCGTGAGGTATAAGCTATCACCATATCATTTTTCATGAGAACACACCCCAATCCCTTCTTGTATGAATCATAATAGATCACAAACCTTTCTCCACTACAAGGCTGTGTGAGAACAGGTGCACTGGATAAACTTCCTTTTAACACCTTGAAATTCTATTCACACTCCTCCGTCCAAATGAACTTAACTCCCTTTCAAGTCAACCTGGTGAGTGGATTAGATAATCATGAAAAATATTTCACAAAACGTTGATAATATCCAGCCCAACAATAAAACTTCGGATCTCAGTTACTGTTGTTGGTCTTGACCATCTTTCAATAACCTTTGTTTTTTATGGATCCACAGATATCCCCTCTTTTGAGATAATGTGACCCAAAAATGCATCTTTTTGAAGCCAAAATTCACATTTGGTAAATTTGTCATAAAGCTTCTCCTTTCTCAAAGTCTTTAATACAATTTTCAAGTTATCTTCATATTCTTTCTTTCTCTTTGAATAGACAATAATATCATCTATAAAGAGTACCACAAACTGATCAAGATAGTCTCTAAAGACTCTATTCATTAGATCCATGAAGATAGCAGGGGAATTAGTAAGACCAAATGGCATCACTATAAATTCATAGTGTCCATACCTTGTACGGAAAGCCTTATTTGGTATATCCTCCCTTTTGACCCTTAATTGATGATACCCTAAATGAAGATAAATCTTGGAAAAGTATTGATCTCTGCATAGTTGGTCAAATAAATCATCAATGTTTGGGAGAGGATATTTGTTCTTGATAGTGATCTTGTTAAGTTCTCGATAATCAATGCAGAGTCTCATTGATCCATCTTTCTTCTTAACAAACAGAATAGGTGCTCCCCAAGGTGATGCACTAGGGCGTATAAATACCTTATCAATATTCTCTTGGATTTGCTTCTTCAATTCCTGCAACTCAATTGGGGCCATTCTATAAGGTGTCTTTGAAATAGGAAAATCACCTGGTACGAGTTCTATTGAAAACTCAACTTCAAGTTTTGGTGGAAGACCCAAAAATTCCTCCAGAAAGACATCATCAAACTCTCGTACAATGGGCATATTATTAATCATGATTTTCTCACCAACCATTTGAGATAAATAACCCTCATTTAGTGGAATCAAGACCCATAAGATGGAAGAGATTTCCACTGGAAGGTTATGTTCATCCTTGCATCGATAGACGATCATAGATTGATCTGGAATATGAAATGTGACTTCCCTTCTTTGCCAATTGATATGAGTTCCATATAAATAAATTCAATCCATGCCAATAATCACATAAAATTCTACTATAGGAAGGATCACAAGATTTGTAGGAAGCACTTTCCCACAAACTTCAATTGGAGAGGAATTGTAAACTTTTGATGCGACTGTTGTGCCATTAGGGATTGTCACAACTAACTCAACATCTAATTGTTGAGGTAATATGGATATATCCTTAGAAAATTCTTCAGAAATAAAAGAGTGGGTGGATCTAGAATCAAATAAAACATTTTCTAATTTAGAGTGGATGGTAAGTATACCTTTCACCACGTCGTTATCATACTCCACATTGCTGATAGAAATAGCATGTGACTTTCCTTTTTCTTTAGCCTTAAGAGTTTGCTGGCATCGATCTTCATCAAAAACCCTTGGATTAGGGCATTGATTAGCATAATTCTTCATTTCCTTGCACTTATAACATTTAATTGTAGGAGGTGCACCCTGTGTAGCCTTTTCTTTGTTCGCATCACTAGACATCTTCTTCCCATCATTGCGGCATTCAAATTCCCGATGACCTTCTTTTCCACATTTGAAACATTTACTTGTCCCTTTAAGAAAACTCCCTCCATGTCTCTTTCCACACTTTGAGCATAAGGGAAAACTCATCTTCTTTTCAGGGTGCTCTTTAGATTTTCCTTTGAATTCCATTTTCTTCTTCTTATCAAATTCATATGACTGATGGGTTACTAAAATCTCCATCTCAGCCTTGAGAGCACATCGAACAATTTCCTCATAGCTATTGAAGTCTCTTATGGATAACACCCTTCAAAGACTTGGTTTTAAGCCACTAAAGAATCGATTGATCTTACTCTCAGGTTGGATAATAATCCCAGAAGCATACCTTGAAAGTCTTGTAAAATTTGCTTCATAGGTACCAATAGATTCATCATCCTTTTGCTTCAATTCAAGAAACTCCTTCTCCATATTTTTTCTAAGAATATGAGGGAATTACTTATTGAAATTTAAGTTCTTGAACTCGTCCCATTCCATGGACTCAATTTCATCTCTTTGCCTCATATTCTTGATAAGATTCCACCATTGATCAGCATCACCTTCCAAACGATACACTGCTAAGATGAATTTTTCATGTTCAGAACATTGAAGAACTGAAAATAACTTTTCAGCAGTATTGATCCATTGTTTAGAAACTAATGGATCAGTAGACCCGCTGAATGAGGGTGGACGCTGCCTCGTGAAGGATTCAACAGAATGTTGCTCCTTCCTTTGCTCGTTTGGAAGTACTATATAATTCATAGCTTAAGAAAGTTGTGTGAGCATGGATACAAGATTTTTCATTCTATCTCCCATAACGTTTGGTTTCATAGGGGGATAATCATTGTATTTCCCGCCGCATTCAGAATTAACACAGTTCCTTCGGGTTCCAGCCATTAACTAAAACCAATAAGAATAGTGTGAGCAATACTAATTATAATAGGAAAACCACATAATCAAGTATAAAATTTCACACTTAAGGTCTTATCATAGGTTATTCATGGCCATTTCTAAAACACTAATATTGTGTTCTATGCTTAGACTTATCCTTAGGGTTCTTACTAAGGCTTTCACATCCTAGTTTCTAAAGGTTTACTATACATTTCCTCTAATACCAACTATAACTACCCATACTTTACATAAATTGTTATTACATCAGAATTGAATCATACTTATTACAACATATAACAAAACCATGAAAGGACCGTATAGGTATAGTGTCTTTAGAAATCGGGAAACATAAACAACTGGTTCATAAAGCATCTACATTGTCTCCCATTTATTTCATCATATCTAGAGTCCCTTTGGCATATCCTACTTAATAACCTTCTTCTAGACTTGGGGAAAGAAAACATACAAAAGGGTGAGCTCAAATGCTCAGTAAGGGTAAACAAAATAAATATCAATCACATCATATTCATAAGAACATAACATTTTGGAAATCTTAACCTACAAAAGAGATCATAATTTGAAAACATGGGATAAATCATAGTAGTGAAATGTAATCCCAATAATCATAAATTAAAACATGAATCTTTGTGGTATACACACATAATCATATAGAATCATCTTTTAGTAGTCAAGAATCATTTCCAAGACTATATTAGCGGACAAAGTCCATTTCTGAACTGAGTTCACTCCTCATTTCAGTCCTCTTTCACTAAACTGGATTAACCGGCCGTTCCAGCCATGTCTATCTCATGAGATATAAATATTTACCCAATGAATTGGAGGGAGATATAGGTCCCACCCATATCATAATGAAACTATTCTTATGTGTGCCACAAAATCATAAATCATACATCATAGCATAACCCATGTAATAAAAATGGGATTCTTAAACATCATGTCATCATAACATAATCCACATAAGAAAAAGGACATCATAAAATATATTCCATCATAACATAATCAAATCAATGTAAAAATAGGGATATAAATAGAACCCTATATTATCTTAGATGGAAAATAATTTTAATAAAACACTTGAACTCCATTCTTGAGGAAAATATCCTTTCTACTTAAAAATATTTTCCTTTCGTAACATGTCATATAATTTTAAACTAAAATAAGTTGATTAAAAATAAACTTGAAAACTTGTAAAGGAAGATTTATGGAAATATTGTTCTAAAAATCCATCCATGCAGTATAAGTTAAAAAAAACATTCTTAATGTACTTTGGCCGAAAAAGTCAAAAAGTACCTCGTACTAAAAATGACAAAATATTCCTTTCATATCTTTTACTGAAAACTCACCAATGGGTAAAATTGGATTTAAAAAATTGTAGGTGGATGGAAATAATGTTACATATTTATGAAACATGGATTTGGATGATAAATATGCCCCAGTAATTTCGGAACTATAAACAATCTCAGATAAAAATGAGATTGTGAGATATTCCCTTGCCTTAGGTCTGATTTTCTTAGTATGTGTCTGAAACTCCTGTATAATTATTTAAATAATTTTATTGACTTATTCCATAATTTTACTCATTTTTATGATATCATATGTGGTCATATTCTGAGCTTCTTATTAGTAATATTTCATTGTTACTTTTTATTCGGGTGTTTATTTCTTTTTGTTCTTATGCGTGATTTGTCGAATAAATTATTATTCTTCTTTTAGGTTATAGATACCTCATTTCTATAATTGTATTAGTGTAATATATATCATATTTATTCATTCAATTCATTTATATAAACATTATTCAATGAAGATCATGTAGAACGAGTCGCATCACATCATGGAGACAGTAGGCCGTACGTACGCACGAGCGATGATATCATTCCCATGATCGTGGAATTGTATTAAAGTGTATGTATACTATTTCAGAATCAATATCAATTTACAATAATCATATATACTTATTATTTACACCATTATACCCATCCAAGTAAGGTGGTGGTTGAAAATAGATTGCACCACGGCGTGGAGATGGTATTCTGAACGTACGCACGCGCGGTGATTTCATTTTCCAAAGGATGGATAGATGGTGAAATAGGGTTGTTTCTTACTAATAATAACATATCAGTATGTGAGTGATACTGATATAATTCCTTCATAATGAAACAACTAAAGAATAATAAGAAGAAGAAGAAGAAATAAAGTTCAATGAATCGGTAACGGACATTACCTCTTCTTCGAAGCACCTCTTCTTAACCTCCTCTTAGGGAACAAAAGATGGTATTTGAAGAAGACCAGGACATCTAGGATGTTTCTAGGGAAGTGGAGAAGAGAACATGGCAGGGGTTGGCCAAGTTTTAATGCTCAAAGTGGTGTGAGGAGAGGGAGGAGGTTCCCTTTTATAAGGGAGGAGAGGGGAACCTTTGGAATTATAACAAATATTAATTTATAATAATTTCCAACCCCACTTAAAAACCTCCAAAAATTACACAAATCCTAATATTATATGCTATAGTGTTTTAATATCAACAGACAATAAAATTTAGACATTTTGGGAATTTATTTTGAACATTATCAACATGATTTATCCTTATATAATCTATTTATTTTTATTTGTGGTAATAATATTCTAAATTTTAAATCATTATAAATAAGTACTTATATGTTGTGAATTGTCCATAATTTTATAAGTTATTACATTTTAGACCTTATATATTTGAATTTAAAATTTTTAAATATTTTTGTGATTTTTAAACAATTTTATAATATGTAATTTTTAAAAAATAACAACAGTGTCAATTTTGACACTATTCATTTATTTGAGTTTAAATAAAATATATACAGAAGATATGTTCAAATTAAAATATTTAATAGATTCATAACATGTATTTTTTATATATAAAATTAGTTTAGAACATTAAATAGTTCATATAATATTTATTTTAATACTTTTAATATCATTTATTTGATATTTAAATCAATAAAATAATTTCAACATCACTATTGAGTCATAATTAATGATAATTATTTAATCCTTAAAAATTATGAATAAATTCATATGAGGTAGATAAATTTATTATCTTTCTTAATACTATTCATGTTCGAAGTTTCATGAAGTTTATCACTAAATTAAAATTATTATACTTATAAGATTTAAGAGAGTGACATGTTGTCACTTTCTTTGGTTTTAATAATAATTATATTATTTCATTGTCAAAAGTCCATGAAATGAAAATATTACAACCCTTAGATGATATGGGTCGACTTTTATTCATCCAATATGATTTTGGAAAGTGTTAGGTTAATTTTATAATCTTATATTTACCCTTAATTACCTGATTTACCTTTAACTGCAGTAAATAAAAATTACCGTTGTTACTATTCATAATCTCAAAAAAAATAAAAGTAACCTATTAACATAATTTGGACCCACTGAGTCCAAATATGGAATCCATTTTTCAAAATTCAAAACACATAAGTTGTAGTAATTAATTTAAAATTAATCCTGTTGTTAAGCAAATGTGTTTTAAAATTTAAAACCTTGCCAAAGATTGAAATGTTTTTACCTATAAATTCAATGAAAAATTAATACTAATGACATAAATTATATTAAATGGTAAAAATATATTCTATTTTTACTTTAAAACCATTCAATATTATAATTTAACCATATAAATTATTGCGATGAAAAAGGTTGTTTTTAATTAAAATATAGCATGTTTTTACTATTCATCAAAATATAAAAGTTACCAAAATAATATGAAAATTTTATCAAAAGTAAATTTATATATCCTGATTCCAAAGAATAATTCAATTTTTTCAAATTGAACTTATAAACATGTCAAAAACTCGATTTAAAGTGGGTGTGCCATCAAAAGGCGGCAAAACTGAATTTTTTTAAAAATACTTATTTTACCCGAAAAATTTATTTTGTTCTCATAACATGTTCTAGAAAATATGTAAGATGAATAATAATGTTATAAAATTTAAAATTCAGTTAATACTATTCATAACAGCTAGTTTATAATATTATAATAATATATTGTTGTTTAGTGGAACTCGGTATTGCGTACTACACATGCTATCGAGGAAGGTCGTGATTGCGTGTAACGCAAGCCAAGCTAGTGTTGTGTGCCGTGAAAGATTCCTTTTATGTTGCGTATAACATAAGACATAAAAAATATACTTCTCATAAAATATCAGGGTGTTACATTCTACCCCCCTTAAAATGAATTTCGCACTTGAAATTTGTCACTTTGTAATAAACAGATGAGGATACCTCTCCCTCATCATATCCTCAAGCTCACATATAGCTTCTTCTAATTGGTGGTTCCTCCATAAAACTTTCACCAAGAGAGTGGTCTTGTTTTTTATAACTTTTTCGCTATGATCCAGAATCTCTATCGGTTGTTCTTCATAAGAAAGATCATGCTCCAGTGGTACAACTTCTGATCAGAGTACATGTGAAGGATAGGGTATGTACTTTCTCAGGAGAGATACATGGAACACATCATGAACTTGAGAGAGATTCGGTGGAAGTGCCAATCGGTAAGCTACCTTCCCAACAGGATCCAATATTTTGAAAGGACCGATATACCTAGGGCTCAGCTTTCCCTTATTTCCAAATCTCATTACTCTCTTCCAAGGAGATATTCGTAAGAACACTTTATCACCCACTTAAAACTCTAGGTCTTTTCTTCGGTTATCAGCATAACTTTTTTGTCGACCCTAAGCTTCTATTATGTGTTGTTGAATAGATCGGACCTTTTCTTCCATCTCATCAACAAGATCATGTCCCAATAGCTTTCTTTACCCAACTTCATCCCAGCAAGTTGGGGTTCGGCATTTCTTTCCATAGAGAGCTTCATAAGGAGCCATCTGAATACTGGAGTGAAAGATATTATTATAAGATAATTCCACCAAAGGTAGGTGTTGATCCCAACATCCTTTTAAATCCATATATAAAGCTCTCAACTATATTCTAGAGTTTGAATTGTCCTCTCGGACTGACCATCTGTCTGAGGATGATAAGAAGTGCTGAAACTCAACTCTGTATCCAGAGTATGCTGAAGACTTCACCAAAACATTGAGGTAAACCTCGGATCCCGATCAGATATAATGGAAAGTGGTACTCCATGCAATCTTACCACTTCTTTTACATATATCATGGCATGCTGATCTAGATAAAAATCTTCTCTAATATAAATGAAGTGTGATGGCTTTGTAAGGCGATCAACTATGACCCAGATAGCATTATTGCCTCTAGATGTTTTAGGAAGTCCGGTGACAAAGTCCATAGTAATGTTTTCCCATTTACATTCAGGTATGGGTAATGGTTGTAACATCCCCTTAGACTTCTGTCTCTCATATTTAAATTGCTGACAAACCAAGTATCGAGGGACATATTCCGCAACATCTCTTTTCATGCCATCCCACCAGAAGTACTCTTTTTGGTCCCTATACATCTCCGTGCTTCCAGGATGAATAGAGAATGAATAACTATGAGCCTTATCCAGTAGCTCCTTCTTTAATTCTGGGATGGGAGGAACACAAACCTGATTCCTGAACCTTATTATCCCATCACAATCAAGGATTAATTCAGGAACATTTCTCACCTTCTTTTGTAACTCTACATCTTCTTTCTCTGTCTCTTTAATCTTCACATGTATAGATGGTTGAACATTCATTTGATAAAGATAATATGTTTCCCCTTCCATTATAATTCCAAGATCCATCCTTTGTAAATCCATAAATATTGGATCTTTTGTGATCCTTATCATGGATAAGCTAGCATAGTCTTGTCGACTCAATGCATCTTCCACCTTGTTTACTTTCCCAGGGTGATAATGAATTGAGCATTCATAATCCTTAATCAGCTCCAACCATCTTCTTTGGCGCATATTCATCTCCTTTTTTGTGAAAATATACTTTAAACTTTTATGATCAGTATAAATATCACACCTTTTACCATAATGAAAATGTCTCCATATTTTTAATGCAAAGATTACCGCAGCTAACTCCAAATCATGAGTTGGGTAATTTTTCTCATGGATTTTCAACTGTCGTGAGGCATAAGCTATCACCATATTTTTGCATGAGAAAACACCCCAATCACTTCTTGTATTCATCACTATAGATCACGAACCTTTCTCCACTACAATGCAGTGTGAGCACAGGTGCATTGGATAACCTTCTTTTTAACTCCTTGAAATTCTCTTCACACTCCTCCGTCCAAATGAACTTAACTCCCTTTCGAGTCAACCTAGTGAGTGGATTAGATAATCATGAAAAATCTTTCACAAAACGTCGATAATATCCATCCAAACAACGAAAACATCAGATCTCATTTACAATTGTTGGTCTCGACAATCTTTCTCTATTTTTACTGAATCCACTAATATCCCCTCTTTTGAGATAATGTGACCCAAAAATGCAACTTTTTTAAGCCAAAATTCACACTTGGTAAATTGGTCATAAATCTTCTCCTTTATCAGGGTATTTAATACAGTTCTCGAGTGATCTTCTTGTTCTTCCTTGATCTTTGAATAGACAAGAATGTCGTCTATAAAGACTACCACAAACTGATCAAGATAATCTCTAAAGAATCTATTCATTAGATCCATGAAGATAGCAGGGGAATTAGTAAGACCAAATGGCATCACTATAAATTCATAGTGTCCACACATTGTACGGAAATCCTTCTTTGGTATATCCTCCCTTTGGACCCTTAATTGATGATACCCTGAACGAAGATCAATCTTGGAAAGGCAATGATCTCCACATAGTTGTTCGAATAAATCATCAATGTGTGGGACATGATATTTGTTCTTGATAGTGATCTTGTTAAGTTCTCGATAATCAATGTTGATTCTCATTGATCCATCTTTCTTCATAATAAACAGAACAGGTGCTCCCCAAGGTGATGCACTAGGGCGTATGAATCCCTTATCAAGATTCTCCTGAAGTTGCTTCTTTAATTCCTACAACTCAATTGGGGCCATTCTATAAGGTGTATTCAAAATTGGCAAAGCACCCGGTACGCGTTATATTGAAAACTCAACTTCGCGATTTGGTGGAAGACCTGGCAATTCTTCTGGAAAGATATCATCAAACTCTCGTACAATGGGAATATTCTTAATCATTAATTTTTCACCAACCATTTGAGATAAATAACCCTCATTTAGTGGAATCAAGACCCATAAGATGGAAGAGATTTCCACTGGAAGGTTATGTTCATCCTTGCATCGATAGACGATCATAGATTGATCTGGAATATGAAATTTGACTTCCCTTATTCGGAAATTGATATGAGTTCCATATAAAGAAATCTAATCTATTCCAAGAATCACATAAAATTCCACTATAGGAAGGATCACAAGATTTGCAGGAAGCACTTTCCCACAAACTTCAATCAGAGAAGAATTGTAAACTTTGGATGCGACTGTTGTTCCATTAGGGGTTGTCACAGCTAACTCAACATCTAATTGTTGAGGTAATATGGCGATACCCTTAGAAAATTCTTCAAAAATAAAAGAGTGGGTGGATACAGAATTAAATAAAACATTTTATACTTTAGAGTGGATGGTAAGTGTACCTTTCACAACTTTGTTATCATACTCCACATCACTGATAGAAATTACATGTGACTTTCCTTTTTCTTTAGCCTTAAGAGTTTGCTGACTTCGATCATCATCAACAACCCTTGGATTAGGGCATTGATTAGCATAATTCCCCATTTCCTTGCACTTGTCACATTGAAGTGTAGGAGGTGCACCCTATGTAGCCTTTTCTTTGTTTGCATCACTAGACATCTTCTTCCCATCATTGTGGCATTCAAATTCATGATGACCTTCTTTTCCAAATTTGAAACATTTACTTGTCCCTTTAAGACAACTCCCTCCATGTTTCTTTCCACACTTTGATCATAAGGGAAAACTCATCTTCTTTTCAGTGTGCTATTTAGATTTTCCTTTGAATTCCATTTTCCTCTTCTTATAAAATGCATATGAGTGATGGGTTACTCCAATCTCCATCTCAACCTTGAGAGCACATCTAACAATTTCCTCGTAGCTATTGAAGTCTCTTATGGCTAACACCCTTCGAAGACTTGGTTTTAAGCCACTAAAGAATTGATCAATCTTACTCTCAGGTTGGATAATAATCCTAGAAGCGTACCTTGCAAGTCTTGTAAAATTTTCTTCATAGGTACCAACAGTTTCATCATACTTTTGATTCAATTCAAGAAACTCTTTCTCCATCTTTGTTCGAATAATACAAGGGAAGTACTTATTGAAATATAAGTTCTTGAGCTCATCCCATTCCATGGACTCAATTTCAACTCCTTTCCTCATATTCTTGATAAGATACCACCATTGATCAGCATCACCTTCCAAACGATACACTGCTAAGATGAATTTCTCATGTTTAGAACATTGAAGAACTAAAAATATCTTTTCAGTAGTACTGATCCACTATTCAGCAACTAATGGATTAGTAGACCCGCTGAATGATGGTGGACGCTGCCTCGTGAAAGATTCAACAGAATGTTGCTCCTTCCTTTGCTCATTTGGAAGTCCTGCATTATTCATAGTTTGAGAAACTTGTGTGAGCATGGCTATAAGATTTTTCATTCCATCTCCCATAACATTTGGTTTCTCAGGGGGGACAATCATTGCATTTCCTGTCGCATTCAGAATTAACACGGTTCCTTTGGGTTCCAGCCATTGACTAAAACCAAGAAGAATATTGTGAGCAATACTAATTATAATATGAAAACCACATGATCAAGAATAAAATTTCACACTTAAGGTCTAATCATAGGTTATTCATGGCCATTTCTAAAACATTATGATTGTGTTCTATGCTTAGACATATCCTTAGGGTTCTTATTAAGGCTTTCACATCCTAGTTTCTAAAGGTTGGCTATACCTTTCCTCGGATACCAACTATAACGACCCATATTTTACATACATTGTTATTACTTCGGAATTGAAGCATACTTATTACAATATATAACAAAACCATAAAAGGACCGTATGGGTATAGTGTCTTTAGAAACCGGGAAACATAAACAACTGGTTCATAAAGCATCTACATTGTCTCCCATTTATTTCATCATATCTAGAGTCCCTTTTGTCATATCCTACTTAATAACCTTCTTCCTGACCTGGGGAAAGAAAATATACAAAAGGGTGAGCTCAAATGCTCAGTAAAGGTAAACAAAAGAAATATCAATCACATAATATTCATAAGAACATAACATTTCGGAAATCTTAACCTGCAAAAGAGATCATAATTTCATAACATGGGATAAATCATAGTAGTGAAATGTAAACCCAATAATGATAACTTAAAACATGAAACTTTGTGTCATATACACATAATCATAGAGAATCATCTCTTAGTAGTCAAGACTCATTTTCAAGACTATCTTAGCGGACAAAGTCCATTTCTAAACCGAGTTCACTCCTCGTTTCAGTTCTGTTTCACTGAACCGGATTAACCTGTCGTTCGAGCCATGTATATCTCATGAGATATAAATCTTTACCCAATGCATTGGAGGGAGATATAGGTCCCACCCATCTCATAATGAAACCATTCTTATGTGTGACACAAAATCATAAATCATACATCATAGCATAACCCATGTAATAAAAATGGGATTCTTAAACATCATGTCATCATAACATAATCCACATAAGAAAAAGGACATCATAAAATATATTCCATCATAACATAATCAAATCAATGTAAAAATATATATAGAAACAGAACCCTATATTATCTTAGATGGAAAATAATTTTGATAAAACACTTGAACTCGATTCTTGAAGAAAATATCCTTTCTACATCAAAAACATTTTCCTTTCTTAACATGTCATATAATTTTAAACTGAAAGAATTTGATTAAAAATAAACTTGAAAAATTGTAAAGTAAGCTTCATGGAAATAATTTTCTAAAAATCCATCCATGCCGTATAAGTTAAAATAACATTCTTCTCGTACTTTGGCCGGAAAAGTCAAAAAGTACCTCATACTAAAAATGACAAAAGATTCCTTTCATATCTTTTACTAAAACTCGCCAATGGGTAAAATTGGATTTAAAAAATTTTAGGTGGATGGAAATAATATTACATATTGATGAAACATGTATGTGGATGATAAATATTCCCCAGTAAATTCGGAAGTATAAAAAATCTCGGATAAAAATGAGATTGTGAGATTTTCCCTTACCTTAGGTCTGATTTGCTTCGTACATGTCTGAACCTCCTGTATAATGATTTAAATAATGTTATTGACTTATTCCCGAATCGTACTCATTTTTATGATATCATATGTGGTCATATTGTTAGCTTCTTATTAGTAATATTTCATTGTTACTTGTTATTTGGGTGTTTATTGCTTTTTGTTCTTATGTGTGTTTTGTCGAATAAATTCTTATTCTTATTTTAGGTTATAGATACCTCATTTCTAGAATAGTATTAGTATAATATATATCATATTTATTCATTAAATTCATTTATGTAATCATTATTCAATGAAAATCATGTAGAACGAGTCGCATCACATCGTGGAGACGGTATGTCGTATGTACGAACGAGCGATGATATTATTCCCATGATCATGGAATTGTATTTAATTGTATGTCTACTATTTAAGAATAAATATAACTTTAAAATAATCATATATAGTTATTATTTAAACCATTATACCCATCCAAGTAAGGTGGTGGTGGAAAATAGATTACACCACGGCCTGCAGACGGTATTCTGTACGTACGCACGCGCGATGATTTTGTTTTCCATAGGATGGATAGATGGTGAAAAAGGGTTGTTTCATACTTATAATAACATATAATTATTTGAGTGATACTTATTTTATTACTTCATAATGAAACAACTAAAGAATAAGAAGAATAAGAAAGAAAGTTGAAAGAATCAGTAACGGACATTACCTCTTCTTTGAAACGCCTCTTCTTAACCTCCTCTTAGGGCACTAAAGATGGTCTTTGAAGAAGACCTGGACCTCTAGGATGTTTCTAGAGAAGTGGAGAAGATAAATTTTTAGGGGTTTTCCGAGCTTGAATGCTCAAAGTGGTGTGAGGAGGAGAGGGAGGAGGTGCCCTTTTATAAGGGGGAAGAGGGGCACCTTTGGAATTATAAGAAATATTAATTTATAATAAATTCCAAACCCACTTAAAAACCTCCAAAAATGACACAAATATGAATACTAGATGATATAGGGTTGTAATTTCATCAGCCAATAAAATTTAGACATGTTGGGAATTTATTTTAAACATTATCAACATTATTTATCCTTATATAATCTATTTAATTTTATTTGTGGTAATAATATTCTAAATTTTAAATAATTATAAATAATTACTTATATGTTGTGAATTGTCCATAATTGTATACTTTATTAAATTTTAGACCATATATATTTTAATTTAAAATTTTTAAATATTTTTGTGATTTTTAAACAATTTTATAATATGTAATTTCTATAAATTAACAATAGTGTCAATTTTGACACTATTCATTTATTTCAGTTTAAATAAAATATATACAGAATATATGTTCGAATTAAAATATTTAATATATTCATAACATGTCTTTTGTATCTATAAAATCAGTGGAGCACATTAAATGGTTCATATAATATTTATTTTAATACTTTTAATATCATTTATTTGATATTTAAATCAATAAAATAATTTCAACATCACTATTGTGTCATAATTAATGATAACTATTTAATCGCTAAAAATTATAAATAAATTAATATGAGGTATATAATTTTATTATATTTCTTAATACTATTCATGTTCTAAGTTTCATGAAGTTTATCACTAAATTAAAATTATTATACTTATAAGATTTAAGAGAGTGGCATGTTGTCACTTTCTTTGGTTTTATTAATAATTATATTATTTCATGGTCAAAATCCCATGAAATTAATCTATTATGACCCTTAGGTTATGTGGTTAGAATTTTATTCATACAATAGGATTTTTTAAAGTTTTAGGGTAATGTTATAATCTTCTATTTACCCTTAATTACCCGATTTACCTTTAACTACAGTAAATAAAAATTACTGTTGTTGCTATTCATAATCTCAAAAAAATAAAAGTAACCTATTAACATAATTTGGACCCACTGAATCCAAATATTGAATCCTTTTTTCAAAATTCAAAACACATAAGTTTCAGTAATTTAATTTAAAATTAATCCCGTTGTTAAGAAAACGGGTTTTAAAAGTTAAAACCTTTCCAAATATTGAAATGTTTTTACCTATGAATTCAGTGTAACATTAATTATAATGAAATACATTATATTAAATGGTAAAAATAAATTATATTTATACTTTAAAACCATTAAATATTATAATTTAACCAAATATTTTATTACGATGAAAAAAGATGTTTTTAATTAAAATATAGCGTGTTTTTACTATTCATCAAAATATGAAAGTTACCAAAATAATATGAAAAATTTATCCAAAGTAAATTTTTATATCCTGATTCCAAAGAAGAATTTTATTTTTTGAAATTGAACTTATAAACATGGCAAAAACTAGATTTAATGTGGGTGTGCCATCAAAAGGCGGCAAAACTGCATTTTTTTAAAAATACTTATGTTACCCAAAAAAAATTATTTTTTTCTCATAACATGTTATATAAAATATGTAAGCTGAATAATAATGTTATAAAATTTAAAATTTAGTTAATACTATTCATAACAAGTAGATTATAATATTATAATAATATATCTTTGTTTAGTGGAACTCGATATTGCGTACTACACACGCTATCGAGGAAGGTCGTGGTTGCGTGTAACATAAGCCAAGATAGTGTTGTGTGCCATGAAAGATTATTTTGATGTTGCGTATAAGATAAGACATAAAAAAATATACTTCTCATAAAATATCAGGGAGTTACAGTTTGGTTCCTACTAATTAAAAATTATTTATTGTTCTTTTTTAAAAAATATCAACACAATGTGTGATTTTTTCTTATTCTTCATTGGGTTGGTGTTTTTTAATTAAAATATGTTATTTACATTGAATGTATTAAATATGAGTTGTACCAGTCACACAATTTATCAGAATGATGTGTGGCTTATTCCTACATGTTAGAAATTTGATATGGAACATTTTTCTAATGTATCAATTATATACAATATTTTCTCATTTTTTTCAGGGAGTGACATGGGTTTATAACAAAATTGTCATTATTAAACTGAAAACACACATTTCTAGTCATAGTGGTAACACTATATTTCAAATTAAGGTTTTTATTATTCCTAAACACCAAAAAATGATTATATATAATTTGATAAATATATTAAAATAATCTGAATTCATTTGATTAGTTATGTTTTTTTGACATATCTTTTGTTATAAAATATCAATTTTTATTAAAACACACACCTTGATCCATATTAGACCCAACATCAGTATGATTGATGATCAGATGATTCCAACACATTAAAAATTTCTAATGGATCATTTCTATATTGTAATGATATAATTAAAGGTTTTTTTGTTTTTTAAATTGTGACACTTTTCCTTGACTAAAGTGTTGTTTTTAAACTGAATAAACACACTTTTAGTTATACTAGTCACTTCATATATTGGATTGATGTGTAGTTGATTCCTAAAAAAATTTATGGATCATTTTACTAAAACATGAAACCATGTTGAGTGATATTAATTTTTTTCCAATAAGTGGATTTTTTTGACTAAAGTGTCTTTTTTAAACATAGAACATTCACCCTAAGTCATATTGATCACACAATGCATCTAATCAATGTGTGGATGATTCATACAAGTCAAAAATGACTTATAAGTAATGTTTATATAGTAACAAGAGTGTATTAGTGTGATTTATTATCTTTTAGTGAGGGAAATTAATTTTTAACTAAAATTTCACTTTTAAGTTGAAATCACACATTTTAAGTCGTACTAGTCACATTATGTGTTTGAAAGAGGTGTAGTTAATTAATACATATCAAAAATTAATTATGGATCATTTTACAAATGTATATAAATAATATTAAGTTTTTTGTTAGTTTTGATTATGAGTCTTGTTTTTTGATGTATAATATCATGTTTTAATTTAAAACATACACTTCGATTCATATTTGGAACACTATTTTTCCAATTAACAAGTGGTTAATCCCAACCATCAAAAATGATTTAAAGATTATATTACTAATTTTTAAAGATAAAAAATTACATTTCCTCAGTTTTGATTATGTGATATGTAATGACCCAAACTTTCATTAAAGTAAATTACTATAGATCTAATTAAATTTTTTATTATGGTTATATAAAATGTGAACTTCATTGGTTTTATGTTTCTAGATTTTAAAATCCCATTAAGAATTATGACTATTTCTAATATAGCCATTGAACAGTGACCACATGATTATTATAAATATTGGGCTTTAACAAATCTAATTTACTCAGACAAAGGAAGTGATGGCCTCATCCAGTAGACTTACCCCATGAAAAGCCCATTTTTTAGAGCTCGGAAAGAAGGTGGGGACATTGGGATTCACTCTTGACCAAGACCAAGCTGAGCTTGAATACGTTAATCTAGAGAGGAACTGCCTATGAGAGAAGTGGAAGATGATAGAGATTACTACTTGAGCAATGTTATCTGAGCCACCCCAAGAGTTTGTCACCATCACACACCTTACCCTTCGGTCGTATGCGAGTGTTATAAGTGGTTATGTAACAATACCCTATCACTATTACTATGTAAATTATTTTTGTATAAATAATGTGCATTCATTTTATTATTGTTACATTATAAACAGTTTTTAAAGCACAAATAGTATTTTTGGTTAATATTCAACTAAGAAATCTATTTTGATGAATTAATAGATTTTTGAATTAAATTATATTTTAAAAAAATATTATTATTTTTTAAATAAATTTTAATTAAATATAAACGATCTTATAATTTTATGAATGGAATTGTAATTTTTATTAAGGTTTGAAAGCAGTTTTTGTCAAAACCCATGAATTTTCGATAAATGTTGGTTTTTATTTTAAAAGAAAAAATTCACATATTTAAAAAATTATTTAGATAAAATGAATATTATTTTTGGAATCAGGATTTCAAAATTATCAAATGGTTAATTTTTCATAATTTTATGAGACAACCGAATTTTTGGGTAAAAATTAAATATCGTTTTAATATATAATGTGTTTTATGACATAATAATGACACAATAGTGATGTAATAAAATATTATAAAAATTATGTTCGGACAATATATTTTTTACCATTAATATAATGTGATTTTGGGTTTTTTTGATTTATTTTACAAAGCTTTAGTAGACCCTTCAAGGCTTATAAAACATTTTGTCTTTTTAAATTGTTTTCCTTGAGAGTGTGACTCACCACCAAATAGGAAACCCTATTATTTGAAAACTTTCGGCCATTGGACTTATAAAATATTGTTTTCCACTCCACATGGCAAAAAAATATGGGCAAAAACCATGGGCTGGTTTGTGGTTTTGATTAGTTTAATTTAAGGTGTGCCAAACCTAAATAATAAAGAATTCCCTCTTCTTTCCTATATAAACCCACTCAAGCTCCCACTTCCTCTTCACTCAAAGCCTTTTTAGCTCAACAAACCCCTACCATCCTCTCTCTATAATCTTCCCAAGGTGCACCAAGTTCTCAATAAACCTCTCTCAAGCCTATCCCAAGACTTTGAGATCACACTTCTAAGTAAGGGATTTCTTCCTTTCTCATTTTTGTCTAATTGTTTTTATGTTTTTATACCCTTTTTTCAATTACAAATGTTGGGGTATGATTTCACTCCTTCCCCATACTTCTCTATTTATTTTTGGATGATGGGAGACCCCTTTCTCTCTCATTAGTTCCTCCCATGTACACCTATTACCATGCCGAAATTCCATGAGGGATTTCTCTCTCCTCTTTTACATCCAAGTAATTATTTTTAATTAAGCATCTAAATTACATTATTTTTGTTGGTATATGTATCTATATGACACCCTTAATTTCCATTTAATTTAAATATTATGAGACACCCCTTTCTCTCTCATCAACCATTTTTTATGAGGTCTTATTTCACGCCGTTATGCTGCTGAAATTGCACTACGATTTTCCAAGCCAATGTCATTGTGTAGTGAATGCCATGCCCATTTCTCTATCATGGGTATTCACCTTTATGAACATTTACTTATTGATTATAAAGCTTAATGTATTTATTCCACGTCCCTTTATCATTGAATAAATGATGATGATTGATTCCATGTTTTATGATCCATGCGGCACACTTATGCATGAAATAAATGTTTAAGAAGGGTGCGCCCTGATAGCACTCCAATTAATTGGGTAAAGTATAGTATCACGATAAATAATATGAAATTATCGTTGACTCATTCTAATTAAAGTTAAATGAGGGTTTATTCATGCTTCAAGTTCAATGAGGTTTTACTTGTGTTTCATGTGCAATGAGGGTTTACTCATGCTCCATATGCAATGTGCCTTGGCTCATGCTAATTCCATGTTAAGTGTTGTTGCCACATTTCCATGTTATGATTATCATGCATTATCATGCCTCTTTGTTCATGTTTCTCTTGTGCTCCATTTATATTCCTATTTTCTAACATGTATTGTATTCCTCGTGTTATTCCATGTTTATTCCCTTACTAAGCTTTATAACTCACCCTTTTCTTATGAATGTCCTCAGGTTATCCCATACAATGCTAAGTACGAGGGAATGTAGTGGTCATGTAAAGGAAGTTTTCAATAAATATGTTATATTTCATGTTTTTTAAGTTGTTATGTAATGATCCTAATCCCCAAAGACACCAGACCTCTTGATCTTCTATGTTGTATCAAGTGAAGTTTATGTAATAAATCATGTTTAAGTTTGTAATAAAGAGAAGGGTTATCATAGTTAGTATCAGAGGATATGTTTAGTTAGTTTTGGGATTATGATTATAAAACCCTAGTTAAGACATAGAGACAAGAATAAGTATAATAAAAACATCCCTAGTATTTATGAGTATTGATTAAGTGGTTTATCAAAACAATACATCCCTGTTTGGATACGAGTGGGTAGAGGTGGATCTGGCACAAATGTATCCTAGGGGTAAAACCGGAAAACACCACTTTGAGATAGACTCAAATAGGAACTGGTGCACGACAATGGCCCTTGTTGAACTCTTGGTTACGACACTCCCATGGGATATTCTTTGGTAAATTCACAAGCTTAGTATGAACCCTTATTATGGGAATTAAAAAAATTCCCCTAAGAATATATGTTAGAAGGTAGATCATGAATTTAATAGATTTAAGCCTATGGATTCATAAGTTAAGGAAATAAAAGTTATTTATAAGTCATCATTTTTTTTCCCTTGGATTACCCTTTATGTGTTACCCCTAAATTTCCTTTTATTCCAGCCAATGGTTGGTAATAGGAGGACTCGGGCTGACAACCGATGTGAAGATCAATGTGATGATTATGCTAATGAGATGCACAATCTGATGGGAGTGGGAATTGCAAACTTTGTCACTATTATCTCTTAGTTAACTCAAGATTTGAATAGAAACATGGGTTAAGAGGAATGGTCAACCCCCCCCCCCCCCCAAGAAAGAACAAGTTGTTATTGAGAGCTTCATGAGACAAAGGCCTCCAACTTTTAATTGATCATTTGATACCTCAATCATCAAACAATGGATCAACTCCATTGAAAATATATTCTCCATCCTTCAATGTTCTAAACAAGAGAAGGATCTCCTAGATTCTTATCATATAGAGGGTGAACCTGATCAATGGTGGACGCTGATCAAAAATACGAAGCCTGAGGAGGAGATCAAGGCGTTGGAATGGAAGGATTTCTGAAAGATATTTTTTTATAAATATTTTTCGCGCACCCACCGACTTAAGATGGAAAGGGACTTCCTTTCCCTCAGGAAAAAAGACAAAGAATATGTTAGATCATCCGAGGAAAACATCACAAGGCTTTCACAATATGCCTCCATATTTTTTGTTACCCTCGAATGCAAGGGTGACCGCTTCTTTGGTGGGATGAAACCTAACTTACAGAAATCACTGGTGATCCGTGACTTCGACATCTATGAGGAAATTGTTTGATGTGCCCTTATGGTCGAAATGGAGATTGGAGAATCTCAGGGGAATAATGGGGATAAGAAGCATAAGGTGGACTTTAATGCTGGTGGTCTGATGGATAAATCAAACGGTGCTAAGAAGATCAAGAAACCCACTTACCAAAGGAGCGGAAAGAAGAACCCTGGAAGTTGGCTTAAGGGGAAAAGGAAATTCTTTAGGTGGGGAAGAGAAGGGCACCAGGATATTAACTGTCAGCAAGAAAAACATGGGGTTGTGAAAAAATAGTGGAACTCTCCGCTTGACCCTCAACTCATTGTTCATTGCTTCAACTGCAAATAACCAGGGCACTTTTCAAATCAGTTCCCTAAGACAAGGGTTTTTGGAGGCAACCAACAACCTCCAAGGCAGCAAGGGAGATATTTTTCCATCACTACTACCAAAGTGAACCCTGAAAACGAAGTGGTGATAAGTACGCTAGTTATTCATTAAAGAATAAAAAACATACTTTTTGATTCTGGTTCTATGAATTCTTTTATACCCCAAAAGTTTAGTCGAACAATCCCAACACCACCACAAATAATGGAAGTGAAGATGTCTATGAGTATGGAAAATGGGGAAATCAATGCATCCCATGAATATAACTCCTCCCCTATCATAATCTATGGATTTAATTTCCCAGAAAACCTTGTCACACTCCCTCTAGTGGAATTTGATGAAATTATTTTCATGGATTAGGTTTCCTTATATAGGGCCAACATAAATTTCCGTGAGAGGGAAATCAATCTCCATGTCGAGAATCAACCCCTGATTCTATTCATGTGCAAGGAGGAATATGAATCTTTTTTTCTCCATAATCTCAAGTGTGGATATTACTTCCCTATGATCACGTGTATATGGGTCAGATAATTGAGTCCAAGGAAGCAACCATCTTTGAAGACATTCCTATTGTAAGGGAATTCACTGAAGTGTTTCCTAAGGAATTTCTCAGTCTTCCTCCTAGAAGAGATGTTGAATTCACAATTGATCTTATGCCTAGGGAATTGAAAATATCCAAGACACTATATATAATGGTTTTTGTGGAGATTTAGGAGATGAAGAAACAACTACAAGAGAATTTGGATAAAAGTTTTATACACCCAAGTGCTTCAGCATGGGGCGCACCAGTCCTCTTCGTCGAGAAGAATGATAGGTCAGTGTGACTTTTCATCGATTATCATGAGATTAATAAAATCCCGATAAAGAACAAGTATTTTATCCCATGAATTGATGATTTTTTCGATCAGTTTCATGGAGCACAATACTTTTCCAAGGTAGATTTGCAGTCAGGATATTATCAAGTAAGGGTGAAAAAGGAAGATATCCCCCAGACTACTTTTTGTACAATATACAGGCACTATGAATTCATCTTAATGCCTTTAGGACTCACTAATTCTCCATAAATCTTCATGGACTTGATGAATATAGTCTTCAGGGATTACCTCAACAAATTTTTTGTAGTCTTTATAGATGATATTCCGATATACTCGAAAACCAAGGAGGATCATGAGGAGAATCTAAGAACTGTACTAGAGACCTTGTGAAAGGATAAGCTCTATGAAAACTATAGAAAGTGTGATTTCTGGTTGAAGGAGGTCTCATTATTGGGCCATATCATCAAAATCAATGGGATATCTATAGATCCCTCCTAAATAGATGCAATTGAGGGATGGCTAAGGCCAACATCGGTAATGGGTATCCTTAGCTTCTTGGAGTTAGCTGGATATTATCGATGATTTGTGAGAAATTTCTCACGATTGTCCAATGCTCTTACCAAGCTAACCCAGAAGGGAGTAAAGTTTTCTTGAAGTGATGAATGTGGAGAAAGCATCAAGGAGATGAAAAAGAGTCTTATCACTACGCTTGTGCTCACATTACCCACAAGTGGATAAATTTTTGTGGTATTCAGTGATGCTTCGAATAAGGGCATGGGTTGTGTGTTGATGCAAAATGAAAAAGTCATTTCCTATGATTCAAGGAAATTGAAAGTTCATGAGTAGAATTATCCAACACATGATCTGGAGTTGGCTGCGGTGATCTTCACTTTAAAAGTTTGGTGGAATTATTTATTTGGGGAGAAGTGTGAAATATATATGTACCAAAAAAGCCTCAAGTATATATTCACACAGAAAGAGTTGAACATGCACCAATGAAGATGATTAGAGTTGATCAAAGACTATTAATGCTCAATCCATTACCACCCTGGGAAAGCGAATAAGGTGGAAGATGCTCTAAGTAGAAAGCACCCAACAATTCTATCATTGATGAGAGTTGAGAAGGATCCAATCTTATTAGATTTGATGAAGATTGACTTGGTAATCATAAATAATAGATCATCATAAATCCTTTCACAAATGATTGTTCAACCGTCTCTTTTGAAAAGGTTAAAGGGTCCTCAAAAGGATGATGTGGGAATTCAGAAGAAATTGTAAGCTATCAGAAAAGGGAAATACTCAGAGTTCAATGTTAATGATGATCGAATTGTGAGATTTTGGAAAATACTATGGGTTCCATAAAGTCCAGAGCTGAAGAAGAAACTTTTGGATAATGCACATAGTTAAAATTTCTCTATTCACCCAGGAAACACAAAGATGTATCGAGATATCCAAGAGCCTTATTGGTGGTATAATATGAATAAGGAGATTGTTGAGTATACATCAAAGTTCCTGGTGTGTCAGCAAGTGAAGGCAGAGAGACAGAAGTCTAAGTGGATGATGAAACCATTGCCTATACTAGCATGGAAATGGGAGAACATCACCATGGACTTTATCACCAGACTTCTAAAGACATCTGAAAGCAATAATGCAATCTGGGTTGTTGTGGATCATCTTACAAAGTCTGCACACATCATTACAATTCGGGAGGATTTATCATTGGATCAACTGGAACAGATATATATCAGGGAAGTGGTAAGGCTGCATGGAGTACCACTATATATTGTATCTGATAGAGATCCAAGATTCACCTATAAGTTTTGGAAGAGTCATTAACATTCTCTGAATACTGGGATGAACTTTAGTACAACTTCTCATCCTCAAACTGATGGTCAATCTGGGCAGAATATCCAAACACTTGAGGATATGTTGAGAGCATGCTCAATGGAATTTAAAGGAGGATAAGATCAACATCTTCTTCTGGTTGAATTCTAATATAATAATAGTTTCCACTTGAGAATCCGAATAGAACCTTATGAATCACTGTATGGGAAGAGGTGCATAACACAAGAATTTTGGGATGAAGTAGGCGAGCTTAAGTTGCTAGGACCAGAAATGGTCAAAGAAATGGTGGAGAAGGTGAAAACCATTCAGCAGCATATCAAGGCATCCCAGAGTCAACAGAAGAGTTATGCAGATAATTGTCGATGAGATCTTGAGTTTAAAGTTGGAGATATGGTATTTCTACACATATCTCCATTTAAGAAGGTCATGAGGTTTGGAAATAATGGGAATTTAAGTCCTAGGTACATCGTCCCCTTAGAGATTCTTGACCGTGTTAGGGATGTGGCCTATCGACTAGCACTTCCACCTACAATGGCCAAAGTACATGATGTCTTTCATGTATCCTTCTTAAGTAAGTACATACCAGGCCCATCACATTTACTCTCTTCAGAGGTAATATAGTTAGAGTATGATCTTTCTTACGAGGAGAAAACAGTGATGATCTTAGATCATAAGGACAAAGTCATGCGAAATAAGACAATGCCCCTCATGAAGGTATTGTGAAAAAACCAAAAGTTTGAAGAAGTGACACGGGAATCAAAGTAAATGATGAAGTAGAGTTACCCACATCTGTTTTAGTATGGGAAAAGGAAATTTCTAGGGTAAAATTTCTTAAGGGGGGAAGATTGTAATGACCCAAACTTTCATTAATGGAAATTCCTCTTGCCCTAATTAAATGTCTTATTATGGTTATATAAAATTTGAAATTCATTGGTTTTATGTTTCAAGATCTTAAAAAACTGTTAATAATTGTTACCATTTCTAATATAGTCGTTGAATAGTGACCATATGATTAGTATAAATATAGGTCTTTAACAAATCCAATTTACTCAGATAGAGGAAGCGATGGCCTCATCGAGTGGACTTACCCCGTATAAATCCCAATTCTCGGAGATCAGAAAGGAGGTGACATCATTGGGATTATTTCTTGACCAAGCCCAAGACGAGCTTGAATACATTATGCTTGAGCAGAACTTCTTACGAGAGAAGTGGATGTTGATAGAGATTACCACTCGAGAAATGTTATCTGAGCCACCCCAAGAGTCTATCACCATCGCACACTTTACCCTTCAGTCTTATGCAGGTGTTAGAAGGGGTTGTGTAACAATACCCAAGCACTATGACTATGTAAATTATTTTATTATAAATAATGTTCATTCATTTTATTATTGTTACTTTGTAAATATTTTTTAAAGCAAAAATAGTATTATTAGTTAATATCCAACTATGATATCTATTTTGATGAATTAATAGATTTTTGAATTAAATAATTTTTTGATAAAATATTATTATTGTTGTTAAATTACTTTTTAATAAATATAAATGATCGTATAATTTTATGAATGAAATTGTAATATTTATTAAGGTTTGAAAGCAGTTTTTGTCAAAACCCATGAATTTTTTATAAATGATGGTTTTTATTTTAAAAGAAAAAATTCTCATATTTAAAAAATTATTTAGATAAAATGAATATTATTTTTGGAATCAGGACATCGGAATTATCCAATGGTGAATTTTTCATAATTTCTTGAGACAGTCAAATTTTTGGGTAAAAATTAAATACTGTTTAAATATATAACGTGTTTTATGGCATCATAATGACCCAATAGTGATGTAATAAAATAATATAAAAAAAAATTTCAGCCAATATATGTTTTACCATTAAAATAATGTGAATTTGGGTTTTTCTGATTTATTTTAATAAGCTTTAGTGGACCCTTCAAGGCTTATAAAACATTTTGTCTTTTTAAATTCTTTTCCTTGCGAGAGTGAATCACCTCCACATAATAAACCCTATATTATTTTATGAATTTAGGCTATAAGACATATAAAATATTTTTTTCCCCTCCCATTTTTCAAAAAACATTGGAAAAACCAAGGGATGGTTTTGTGGTTTTGATTAGTGTAATGTGAGGTGTTCCAAACCTAAATAATAAAGACTTCCCTCTCCTTTCCTATATAAACCCACCCAAGCGCCCACTTCCTCTTCACTAAAATCCTTCTTATTTCAACCAAACCCTTCCCTCCTCTCTCTATAACCCTCTCAAGGTGCCTCATTCTCCCAAGAAGCCTCTATGAAGCCTCTCTCAAGCCTTTGGGGTCACACTTCCAAGTAAGGGATTTCTTCCTTTCTCATTTTGGTCTAATTTTCCTTATGTTGTTATGCACTTTTTTAAAATTAAAAATGTTGGGGTATGATTTAACAACTTCCCCATACTTCCCTCTTTATTTTTGGATGATGGGATACCCCTTTATCTCTCATTAATTCCTTCCATGGACACTTGTTACCATACCGAAATTCCGTGAGGGATTTCTCTCTCCTCTTTTACATCCAAGTAATTATTTTGAATTATGCATCTAAATTCCATTAAGTTTGTTGGTAAATGTATCTATATGACCCCATTACTGTCCATTTCATTTATACATGATGATACACCCTTTTATCTCTCATCAACCATTTTTTATGAGTTCCTATTTCACGTCATTATGTTGCTGAAATTGCACTATGATTTTCCAAGACAATGTCATTGTGTAGTGAATACCATGACCATATCTCTATCAAGGGTATTAACCTTTATGAACATTTACTTATTTATTATAAATATTCATGTATTTATTCTGCATCCCTTTATCATGGAATAAATGATGATGATTGATTCCATGTTGTATGATCCATTGGCACACTTATGTATGGAATGAAATGTTTAAGAAGGGTGTGCCCTAATAGTGCTCCAATGCATTCGGTAAAGTATAATATCATGATAATTAATGTTCAATGAGTGTTGAATCTTGATAATTAAATTGAAATTATTGTTTACTCATGCTTCATGTCCAATGAGGGTTTACTCATGCTCCATATGAAATGAGCCTTGACTCATGCTAATTTCTTGTTAAGTGTTGTTTCCATATTTCCATGTTATGATTATCATGCTTTATCATGCCTTTATGTTCATGTTTCTCTTGTGCTCCATTGATATTCCTATTTTCTAACATGTATTTTATTCCTCATGTTATTCCATGTTTATTCCCTTATATGATTTATTACTCACCCTTTTCTTATGCATGCCCTCAGGTTATCCCATGAAATGTTAAGTATGAGTGAATATAGTGGTCATGTAAAGAATTTTTTCAATAAAGATGTTGTATTTCATGTTTTAAGTTGTTATTTATTGATCCTAATCCCCAAAGACAAAATAACTCTTGATATTCTATGTTGTATCAAGTGAATTTTATGTAATAAATCATTTTTAAGTTTGTAATTGTAAGAACCTGGTTCTTATTCTTGAGGTACAGGTTTTATATTTTCTATTTTCCTTAAGTTTTTTTATGAAAATAAGGAAATGGGGAAATTCCTAAATTTTGGGAAGTACACACCGTGTACTTTGTCCACACGCCGTGTACTTTTGGCCATGTGGAATGAGTACACAGGGTGTGTGGCCTTGCCGGAGATGAAGGGTGTAGGAACCGACTACACGCCATGTAGTGGTCCTTTACACGCTGTGTAGTCAGTCAGTAGGCGAAACAGTAAGGTGGTTGAGGCAGCCGCCAGCTAGGCGATAGTACACGCTGTGTACTCAAGAGTACATGCCATGTGCCCATGTCGATGGATGAACAGTTTGGCGGTGCCGCCAGAGGAATAGTTAAATGATGAAAGTACATGTTGTGTACTTTTTTTCACTTAAATGGGTAGTAGCCTCCCCTTTTCATAGAGAAGGATTAGAACCGGATGAGAGGAGCGGAAGAGGGAGGGCGAACCTTGGGAGATCTGCCAATTGAGCACTGGGAATCTGATCCCGCTTCTGTCGATCACGTTGGAACCGCGCGGGTATGTCCTCTCTTCTCCTGGAATGTTGCTTACCAATTATTTCCATAACAGGAGTTATTTGAGGTTAAGTGGATTTTCCTTCACATCATATCTACGTCGTTCTTGGGAGTTTATTGAATTAGTGTTCGTTTATACCGCTCATTGGTATATAAGGTAGGCGGCTTGGTGTTTAGTTTTCCAAATGTTGTGTGTTTTGTGTATTTTGGTACCACGAACCCATGTTTGGGGTGTCGTGTGGCTTAGACCGTGACTATTTTAACTACCTAGAATTGTATAGGTACTTAATTATGATATTAAAATGTTGTTTGGGATTAGTGCATGGATCTAGGACCACCCCGAGGGTGCGTTTCTCTGTTTAGCCATTTGGACAGGATACCCGTGGGTATGACTCTAAAGTAATGATTGTAGAATTGCCTTCAGAGGAATTGTTTGTGAATGTTTATTAACATGTTGGGCATGGCCCGGTTACCTGTTAGCTTGAGGGTAATATTGTGATTAGCCTGTGGGAGTTGTACTTATTAGCATGTGGGAAACTTCTTCCATTCCTGTGGGCAGTTGATTCTGTGCCTGTGGGTGACACTTCTTAAGCCTGTGGGCAATATCCGTATGCCTGTGGGAAGATTCTTGTGTTGGATTCTCTTTGCCCAAGGGTAGGAGCTGTACGTGTCTAAGGACATTGGATATTTTCTTATAGTATTAATTGTGGTGATATTTTAAATTAAATGAATAAATGGATATTAAAATGTAAATATAACTGGTTAAGTTATTTATTTTCAGTACTACTTACTTTATTGATTTTTACTACTGCACACTATTGTTGCATGCTTTCACACAGTTGGGCATAGGCCATTGGTGGGTGCCTACTGGGAATTTATTTCTCACACCATGTTTGGTTCATGCTTTTCAGCCCAAACAGATTACATTTCTACAGGTGTGGATAAGGGCAAGGGTCCTTATACAGGTACTTGATTGCTGCTGGGGTGTAGGAGAGCATGTGACTGAGCATGGGCTCGTGATGCTGCGGGATGTTCTGTTCTATTTTCTATACTTGTATTTTAGTTCTAACGTATTGTATTGTAGTGTAACATGTTCTGGATTTTTTTTAGAATAGTGACATGCAGCATCTTCATATATATACGACTACTGGTTTCCCTTTTCGTTATCAGTTATCCATTTCAGTTATATATATTGTTACTGCTTCCGTTGTTGTTGTATGATTTATTTCATTCCGCTATGCTACACTTTGACAAATGAGGGCATAGTTTCCCCACTATCAGACCTGGTCCCTCACTGCTAGTCGGAAATCTATGGCATTTTGGGAAATGCGCTTGAGGTCATATGACGAACCGGGTTCGGGGCACCCGTTGAGTGGCACCTGGAACCAGGACTTTACAAAGTGGTATCAGAGGGGGTTCTTTTCTTTGAATTACTATTTTGAGCCTTATTTGGGGATAGGACAAAAATGGTAGTTGGTAATGAGTTGTGCTCGGTTGTAGCAAACCCGTGTACAGGGAAAAGCCAGTCTACCTCGTATTTTTGCATTTATCTTGATTTTGAAATTTTTACAGTTGATTTGATTTCACCGTTGGGTGACGCACATGGATTGTGTTGTTTATATATCTGTGGGTTATTTTAGTTGTAACCCAATGAGATGAGGGTATTCCATCTCATGCATCATATAGGAACATGCTATAAATCACATTCCATATAGGTGCATTAGACATCGCATGTTGTTGTGATAGTTTTTGTGCTAGTAAAGCATGTTGTTGTGATAGTTTCTTTGATAAAATACCTACTGTGTGATAAGGTAATTTTATTTGAACCTATTTATAGAATGAAATCCAAAATTTGGTCTTTGGGGATTATGGGCCCTCGTTGACAATAATTTGGTGTCTCATTGACTACTTATTTTGTTATAACCCAGATGAGATGTCAAACATTGATTCGTGGGGAGTATGGACCCTCACGGATTATAATTTGACACTTAGGTGTTTTTTTTCAGTATTTCTAGGTTTTGGGGAAGTTTCTAAGGTATACTATCCAGAAACCCAGAATACACGCCGTGTAGTACCTCATACATGTCGTGTATGTTCTTCTGTTCGGGAAGAAAAATGAACTTTTTGAGTACACGCTGTGTACCAGGAATACATGATGTGTAGTCTCTTCCCGTGTCACTAACCTTGTGGGTGGCGACACGGGGTAGGAAATGTTTGGGGAAAACACAACATGTACCGAATGTACACGCCATGTAGTATTGACCCAGAGTCCTCCCGTGTCACACAGAACATGGATGGAGGAGACCTTAAGACATACACATCATGTCCACTATGGCACATGCCGTGTAGTCTTACCCGGAGTCCGGCCGTGTAACTAACAACACGGGTCGGTGAACTCTTTTCTTGAACACACCGTGTCAATGATGGACACACTGTGTAGTGTGACCTGGGGACTCAGCCGTGTAACTAACAACACGGTTCGGTGTCACCTCTCCTTGAACATGCTGTGTACCTGTGGGATACGTCTTGTGGTCTTGTCCGAGGACAGACCGTGTGGACTTAACCATGTGTCTAGGAGATGGGGTAGTGTACACGCAGTGTGCAGGTGTAACACGCCATGTAGTTTTAAGCTGAGTAGTCGTTCGTGTCATGAGTGACACGGGAAGTTGGAAAATAACACCATACACATCGTGTAGATGTTATACACGCCGTGTAGTTTTTGTTCAATGGGAGCTGTGTGGCTCAGCCGTGTAGAAGGACCGGGGCAGGGAAAGGGAAGTCAATTACATGTCGTGTAGTTGGTATACACGCCATGTATTCTTGTTTAAAAAAATTTGAATGACTTTTTCCTCCTGTTCCCTTTTGGGTTTCTTCATTTTCGGTTGTTATTAATCTTGAATCTAAGGCATGTTTTTGACCCTGTAGTGTCATGCCGCCTAGATGACCGCGCGTTGTTCGCCAGGAGAGAAGAAATTAGTACACTCTAAAGATGGTCGGACATGGGCTACCGGTTGATCCTCCAGTAGAGCCAAATGCAGCACCAGGTGTTATACCGGACACAGGCACGGAGGCGTAGTTCCGTTAAGTCTTTATGTGGTTCATGCAGACCTTTTAGGGAGCACCGTCGGCTACCACATATATGGCTGAGCTTACTCGTATCTTCTAGCAGCAACATCTGCCTACATTTTCAAGGGATGAAGGACCACAGGCTGTGAATACTTGGCTATGATCGATGCAGACTATTTTTGAGCATCTTTAGACACCTCCAAGGCCAAGGGTCAAGCTCGCAACGTTTATGCTACGTGATTCCTCCAAGCGGTGGTGGTGTGTTACCACCCAGTTAGAGCATCACAGAGACATGGCGTGGGAGGATTTTCAGGCTGTCTTCTATGACTTCTTCTTTATGGAGACGCTGCGGGAAGATAGAGCTTGAGAGTTCATGAATCTGTAGCAGGGAGCCATGTCGGTGATGGACTATTCTGCTCACTTTACCGAGCTTCATCGCTTTGCACCCGTGATGGTGGGTAATGAGACATTGAGAGCTAGACGCTTCTAGGATGGTCTTCGTTATGACAACCGAGCACTGTTGAATGTTTTCAGGTTTCCTACAATACATGATATTGTGAGCCAGGCACTGATTACAGAGAGGAACCTTCGGGAATATAGTGGTGTGGGCCAGGGAGGTTTAGCACCAGTTACTGGTACTATTTCTACTGGCAAGAGGAATATACAGAAGAACTTCTCTCAGGGTGGCAGTACCAGTCATAAGAATGCTTCAGGTGGACAGTTCATGTGCTACCGGTGTGTTAGAGAGGGGCACAAGAGGCCACAGTGCCCACGAGACCCAGTGGAGTGCCGAGCTTGCGGAAGGATGGGTTATTTGCAGCGCTTTTGTAGGGCGTTTCCACCGATGGCTAGTGAGAGGGGTTCTGTGCAGACTCCGTGTGCTGGAGTAGGAAAAACATCTTCTTACCACTCGGGGAACTGGAATTCGTCAGGGTGTGTAGGCAGAGATGGTGGTCATGGCCATGGTAGCCAGACACCAGGATCTTAGAGGCAGCAGGGTGGGACAGCTCAGGGTAGACAAGCTATGTCACAGGGTCACGGCATTGGGCAGGCATATGCAGTGCAACAGACCCAGCAAGAGCAGGATCCCGGACCTTCTACAGTTAAAGGTACTATTCTAGTAGCTTCTGTTTTATCTTCAGTACTTTTTTATATAGTTGTTACACATAGTTTCATATCTTTACCTTTTGTGGAGATCATTGGGCTCTATGTTTCTACTTCTTCTGATATCATGATGCTAGACACTCCGTTGGGGACTAGAACGGCTGGTGTGTGTTAGTGCAAGGAGTGCCCCCTTGAGATTGGTGGGTGTCACTTCCTTTGGGACCTCTATGTCTTAAAGATGACATATTATGATGTCATTATCAGGATGGACTAGTTGGTTTCCTTTCTAACCTTTGTATACTGCTATCATCACAGGGTGCGTTTCACATCACCAGAGGTCGGAGAGTTTCTATACAAGGGTGAGTGGGATGTTCAGGCGAGTCGAGATGGACTAGAGCATCATGGGTTGAGGTGGAGTCACAGCCCAGATTGAGAGCTTATATCTGGATGATCAGGGGACTTGTCAGATGGATTTCCCACCAGTGGTTGATTGTTTCAAGGATGTCTTTCTGGATGATTTTTCTGGTCTACCTCCAGAGAGCGAGGTGGATTTCTCTATCGAGCTTGTTCCAGGGGTAGAACCAGTGTACATTCCTCCTTATAGAATGGATACACCAGAGTTGTAGGATCTCAAGATGTAGTTAGAGGAGTTACAGGCGAATGCTTTCATCTGACCCAGTACTTCTCTTTGGGGTTCACTAGTCCTTTTTGCGAAGAAGGAGGACAGTACCCTCAGACTCTGTGTGGATTATCAGAAGATGAAACAGTTGACAGTTAATAAACGATATCTTTTTCCAAGGATTGATGATATTTTTGATCAACTTCGTGGAGAATGAGTGTTCTCGAAGATTGGCATGAGTTCTGGATATCATCAGTTGCGTGTTAGACCATCTGATATACCTCTCACAGCTTTCAGGAGCATGTATGGTCTATACAAGTATACGGTTAAGCCTTTCAGAATCATGAACGTGCCAGAAGTTTTCATGGCTCTGATGAATCGTGTGTTCCATCCTTATCTGTACTCTTTTGTGGTAGTATTCATGGACAACATCTTTGTGTACTCTCACACTCGACACAAAAATTCCACCCATCTTGAGATCATATTGAGTACACTGAGATAGCATCAGCTATATGCTAAGCTCTCAAAGTGCCACTTTTGGATGGACTAGATTCACTTCCAGGGTCATATCATCTCAAAGGAAGGAGTTTCCATAGAACCAGAGAAGGTAAGAGCAGTATTTTCTTGGAAGCATCCTAAGAATGTGTTTGAGATATGGAGTTTCTTAGGGCTGGCTAGTTACTACAGACGTTTCATACAGGACTTCTCCCACTTAGAAGCGTCGTTGATGGGTTTGACTAATAAGGGTGTGAAGCTTTTTTGGTTAGAATCTTGCGAGACAGCCTTTCAGGACCTGAAGAGAAGGTTGACATCAGCACCAATCCTGATACTCCCAGAGTATGGGAAGAACTATATAGTTTACTATGACGTATCAGGTATTGGGTTGGGAGAAGTGTTGATGGAGGATGATTGAGTTGTTGCGTATGGGTCTCGGTAGTTGAGGTAACATGAGAGGAATTACCCAACACATGACCTCGAGTTGGCTATAGTTGTTCTTGCATTACGTTGTTGGAGGCATTATCAATTAGGAGAACGTTTTGTGGTTTTCACCAACCAAAAAATTCTCAAGCATATCTTTACTCAGCGTGACCTGAATCTGTGGCAGAGGAGGTGGGTTGAGTACCTTCATTCCTTCAATTTTGAGCTTGCCTATACACCTGGTAAAGGTAATGCAGTAGCTGATGCACTGAGCAGGAAGAATCAGATACAGGCAGTGCAGAAGGCCAGTGGTGAGTGGAATCTTATGGCCTTGTTCTATGAGATGCATGTTGAGGTGCACGACAGTCAGGGACAGATTTATCTTTCATCTTTATCTATGACCTCTACCCTCTTGGATAGAGTGTGGATGAGACACCTATCTGATTCAGAAGGCCTCATTCTACGGGAGTCGGTGGAAAGTGAGGACCCTCCTCCTAGTTGGACGGTAGGTGATGATGAAGTTTTGTGTTTCCATGGACGAGTATGGGTTCCAAGGGATATACGTGAGGAGCTGATGTGGTAGTTTCATGCTTCAGCATAGGCAGTTCATCCCGGGGTCCCCAAGATGTACCGAGACTTGAGACGTCAGTACTGGTGGCCCGATATGGAGAGAGATTTAGCTGGTTTTGTTACGAGGTGTTCCACTTGTCAGCAGGTGAAGGCAGAGCATCAGAGACCAGCTGTACTGTTACAGCAGTTACCTATCCCGGAGTGGAAATGGGATGATGTTGCGATGGATTTCTTGAATGGTTTTCTAAGGTCACCTTGAAGAAATGATGTCATGTGGGTTTTTGTGGACAGACTCATGAAGGTAGCTCACTTTTTGTTGATCAAGGAGACCTTCCGTGTTGAAGATCTTGGAAGGTTGTATATTCGAGAGATCGTACATCTTCATGGGGTTCCTCATTCTATCATTTCAGATAGGTCACCCATTTTACATCTCGTTTCTGGTAGATTTTTCAGAGGGCACTGGGTACACAGGTGCTTTTGAGCACAACATACCACCCTCAGACAGATGGTCAGTCAGAGTGTACGATAGAGGTTCTTGAAGAAATGCTACGTATATTTCTCCTAAACTTTGGGGGCTCTTGGGAAAAGCATATAACCCTAGTCAATTTTACCTATAACAATAGTTTCCAGACAACTATTGATATGACACCATACGAGGGTTTATATGGTGGGCTATGTCGATCACCCTTGTGCTGGTTAGTGGAAGGTGAGGCAGCTTTACTGGGACCATGTCTCGTACAGGATACTTCTGAGCAGGTCCAATTGATTCAGAAGCGGATGGACACCGCGCAATCTCATCAGAAATCTTATGTTGATCGTCGTAGATGACCTTTGGAGTTCATGTTTGGGGATCAGGTTTTCTTGTGTGTTTCGTCGAGGCTGGGACACAAGTGGATCATGAGACAGGGTAAACTTTCAGCAAGGTATGTGGGGCCATTTGATATTTTGGAGAGATTCGTGCCAGTTTCTTATCGGTTGTAGTTACCTTAGAGGTACCGGGCCATGCACGACGTCTTCCATGTATCTCAGTTGCGCTGCTATCATTCAGACCTGTCTCACGTCTTTCATCCAGAAAAGGTTGAGCTTCAGATGGATGCGTCCTTTGAGGAGAATCTTATTTGTATCGTTGACAAGAGCACAATGGTTCTCTGAGGCCGATCAGTTCCTCTCATACGGGTGTTATGAAAGCATGGCCGACTGTAGGACTCAACCTGGGAGCAGGAGATCGACGTACGTGCTCAGTGGCCAGAGTTATTCTCTGCTATATCTTCACCACCTTTTGAAGGGAAATTCGGGGATGGATTTCTTTAAGGGGGGAAGTTTGTAAGAACCTGGTTTTTATTCTTGAGGTATGGGTTTCTTCTTTTCTCTTTTCCTTAAGTGTTTTTAAGAAAATAAGGAAATGGGGAAAATCCTAAATTTTGGGAAGTACACGGTGTGTACTTTTTCCACATGTCGTGTACTTTTGGTCGTGTGGAATGAGTACACAGGGCATGTGGCCTTGCCGGAGATGAAGGGTGTAGGAACCGACTACATGCCGTGTAGTGGTCCTTTATACGCTGTGTAGTCAGTCGGCAGGCGAAATAGTAAGGCGGTGGAGGGAGCTTCTATCTGGGCGACAATACACGCCATGTACTCAGGAGTACAGGTCGTGTACCCATGTCTACGGATGAATTGTTTGGCGGTGCCGCCAGAGGAACAGTTAAATGATGAAAGTACACGTCGTGTACTTGGAATTACACGTCGTGTACTTTTTTTCGCTTAAATGGGTAGTAGACTCCCCTGTTCACAGAGAAGTCTTAGAACTAGATGAGAGGAGTGGAAGAGGGAGGCCGAACCTTGGGAGATCCGCCGATCGAGCACTGGGAATCTGATCCCGCTTCTGTCGATCATGTTGGAACCACGCAGGTACCCCTCTCTTCTCCTTCCATGTTTCTTACCAATTCTTTCCCTAACGGGTGTTATTTTATGTTAAGCAGCTTTTCTTTAATGTCATATCTATGTTGTTCTTAGGCGTTTCTGGAATCGGTGTTCGTGTATACCCCTCGTTGGTGTATAAGGTAGGTGGCTTGGTGTTTAGTTTTCCAACTGCTGTGTGTTTTGTGTATTTTGGTACCACGAACCCATGTTTCGGGTGTCATGTGGCTGAGGCCATGACTATTTTAACTACCTATAATTGTATAGGTACTTAATTTCGATATAAAAAAGTTGTTTGGGATCAGTGCTTGGATCCAGGACCACCCTGGGGGTGCATTCCTCTGTTTAGCCGTTTGGCCAGGATACCCGTGGGTATGCCTCTAAAGTAATGATTGTAGAATTTCCTTGAGATTAATTGCTTGTGAATATTTATTGACATATTGGGCATGGACCAGTTACCTGTTATCCTGAGAGCAGTGTTGTGATTAGCCTGTTGGCATTGTACTACTTAGCCTGTGGGTAACTTCTTTTGTGCCTGTGGGTAGTTGATTCTGTGCATGTGGGCAACACTTCTTACGCCTATGGGAAATATCCATATGCCTGTGGGCAGATTCTTGTGTTGGATTCTCTTTACCCGAGGGTAGGAGTTGTACGTGTCTGAGGACATTGGCTATTTTCTTAGAATATTCACTATGGTGATATTTTAAATTAAATGAATAAAAGGATATTAAAATGGAAATATAACTGGTTAAGTTAGTTACATTCAGTACTACTTACTTTATTTCTTTTTACTACTGAAAACTGTTGTTTCATTCTTTCACATAGTTGGGAACAGGCCTTTGGTGGGTGCCTATTGGGAATTTATTTCTCACACCCTGTTTGGGTCATGATTTTCGGCCCAAACTAATTACATTTCTATAGGTGTGGATAATGTCAATGGTCCTTATACAGGTACTTGATTGCTGTTGGGGTGTGGGAGAGCATGGGACCGAGCATGGGCTCGTGATGCTTCGGGCTATTCTATTCTGTTTTCTGTACTTGTATTTCAGTTGTAATGTATTGTATTGTAGTGTAAAATGTTCTGACCATTTTTTAGAATAGTGACATGTTGCATCTTCATATATATATGACTTTTAGTTTCCCTTTTTGTTATCAGTTATCCATTTCAGTTATATATACTGTTACTACTTCCTCTGTTGTTGTATGATTTATTTCATTCCGATGTGCTACACTTTGGCAAATGAGGGTATAGTTTCCCCACTATTAGACCTAGGCCCTCACTGCTAGTCGGCAACCTCTGGAGTTTGGGGAAATTCGCTTGAGTTCATGTGGAGAATTGGGTTTGGGGCACCCGTTGAGTGGAACCCGGAACTGGTACGTTATAGTAATAAACAACAGGGTTGTCACAGGATATATGTTTTGACCTAAAAAAATATTTTAATACAAATAACTCAAAAATTCAGAAATACTAATAAAAGCATGTATCAGATTGATTTTTGTATAATTTTTACCAAAAAATAATAATCTATTGATCATTATACTAATATAAAAATAAAATATTAATTATTTTTCTCAGTTTTTAGTGAGTGGCTTTTTTTTACTAGAATTTCAGTTTCAAATGGGAAACACATACTTTGAGTCATATTATTTACATCATGTTTTATATTGATATGTGGTTGACTCATACATGTTATGAATAACATATAGATTTTTTATTAATGTGTCAAGACCATACAATTTTTTCTTCTTGAATTTCGTTGAATGAAACATGTTTTAATATAAAATTTCACTTTTAAACTAAAAACGCACATCTTGAGTTATATCGGGTACAAATTTTATTAGATTGAGGTGTTTATGATTCATGCATAGAACTTGTGAATTATAGATTTTTTTACTTAAGTATCCATATAATATGAATATATTTCCCCTATTTTGAGTGTGTGATGTGTGTTTTAAAAAAAATCACTTTTAAACTCAAAACTAATAATTAGAGTTATATTAAGCACATAATCTATCAGATTGATGTGTTATTGAATCCTAGACATCACAAATAATTTTTTAATATTTATGTTAAATTATTTTGAAAATACAACTACATTTTATCATTTTTTAGAATGGGCATTTTGTTTTGAACTTAAACATCATTTTAATTTGATTACATGCACTTCAAGTCACACTAGATTCGCCGCATATCATATTGATGGGAAGATGATTCATACTTATCCAGAATAAATTTTGGATTTATTTACATAAATATCAAGATAATATGAGTTTTTAACTATGATTAATGATTTACACATTTTTAAATAAAATTTAATTTTTAAATTGAAAACATACACAATGAGTCATTTTGTAACTAGAATAACACACTACTATAAATAAATATATATAATTAAGAACAAATATATATATATGAATAGAAGAAATTATAATTGACGGTGTTGTTCTTGTTGAATACATTATTGAGAATTGATTTTTCTCCAATCATTTTGTGTTATTTATAGAATAGAAAATGGTTGTAGAAAAATCATTTCTTAATGAGAACATTTCTTCGTGATCTATGTAAAAAATTAATGAAATAATTTTTACCTAATAATGATATGAAATATAACTAAAAAATAAGTATAAAAAAGTATGATAAAACTTAATAAATAAAAAGTAATAAGAAATATCTTCATGGTTTATGTATAAATTATGACACCATGTATTCATCCCACTCAATTCTAAACAAATCTATTTCTGATTTTCAATATGTGGGTTGTCAATAGTCCTGGTATTAGTAGATAGATATAAATAAAAAATGATTAATAATTATAATAAATTAAATTGTAATTATCAATAAAAATTACTATTTATTATTTCTAGTATGTTGATGGAATGTGATATATTCCATAAAATTAAAATCATAATAAGCACAATATTTTCTGTTATTTTGTCTTAGAAAATTTATAAATAATGAGAAAAAAATTAATTAATTTCCATATATGTTTTTATAGTTACATATTATTATATATTCTCCAATACTTATCTAAATAAAGAATTTCAAAGGATTCTTGTTGTCATGGATCATCCACATACCATGATTTTGATTATATTTAAACACCACCTAATAAAAATAAAATTTTCATTAAGAAATAATATTAAACATATAACATGATGTATATTTGTAAACTATTTAATTTACTATATTATAGTTTGATAATATTTACCATGTATGGTCTATATTTTGGTAATAAATGGATTTAATGTAAAAAATAAATATTTGGTGTATTCAAATAGATTATAATGAGAAACCAATGATCCATAAGAAATCAAAAAGAACTATAGAATGAATGAAATGAAAAATATTTTTTATATGATTATATTGTAGAGTTTTATATTAGAATATATTCTATTAAGAATAATTTATTTTTTTTAAGATTATTTTTAAACATTTTGGCTAGTTGGTCATTTATTTATAAATATTCTTCTTCTTCTAATGATGTTTTTTCTGTGTATAAGTGAAGTGAGTACTAATGAGTGTGTATTTTTTACAGGGTTTTCCCTTTAAATAGAACTGATATATATGATTGAAAAAATATGAATAGTATTTAGATTAATTTAATATATTAAATAATCTCTTGTACAAATAGATTATGAAAACATACCCCATATATAAATTTATAATTGGGATTCCCATTCTTCCATACTTGATGATTTGATATACATTTTATAAACCAAGATAGTTATTAATGAAATATCTATTTATCTTTCCTTCAAAATCAGTGATGATCATATTAACTTCTCTAAATGTTTTATCTACATGAACTTTTAATATTAGTTAATGAGGTTGTTAAACAAGTTGGGTAATAGTATACTCATAAGGTCTTTACTATTGATTTTTTATCCATTATATTATTTTTATTTAACTCCTTGTTACCTATTCACTTTATCCATTTGTAAAAATATACCCTAATTGATGAATTTATTCATTATTTTATAATTTTTTTTCATCAAAAAATGTAAAGTACATTCATTTTCATTGGTATATATTTTTTTAATATTAAACAACCATGCTAAAGATGTTTAAATAACAAGTGTAACTATTTGGTCATCCGGATCATCCAGGGGAGTAGGTAGACTGGTGCTCTGATCATGAACTATGTGAATAAAAACTCTCACATGATCCTTTAGATGCTATTTATCGTATCTAATATCTCCTTGTATATTTTACAATGATCCCCTTACAACAAGTAAATGTGTTTTTGTTGATAAATATAAATTTTAATCAGTTCCAATATATTGAATATTAGTTCAAAAAATGTATTAGTATCTACTTGATCGAAAATTTTATGAAATATTTATGAAACATTGAATACCCCTGATAGGTATGTTCTTTGAGGGGAATAGAATAGATCATAATTGGAAGACTCAATCTTTGTATAATGGTTTTTCCCTTTTATTTCACCTCTTTGATTGTTTCCAATAAAATTATCTAATAACTCATAATACCAATAAAATTTTTCTTCTAAAACATTTATTCATACCTCAAAATCACCTATTTTATTATCTATATCCTCTTGTGAATTACATTTCTAAAAATATGATTGAGGTGAAACTTTAAAACCATACATTTGAAATGTCCATATTATTTTGTATGATTCAAGTCCACTAAATGTAGTTATTTATTTGGTGTAAGATATGGTGATTCTTGTGTCTAAACCATAGAGAAAAAATTATAAAATGACTATAAATTATTATGTAATAAAAATTTTATGATGTAATGTTTTTATATTGATATAATTACACATGGGTCTCAAACTCTTTATATGTTTTCATATAGTAGTAGGTTATTTTTTATTTATACGAGCCTAGTTTCATAGCATATGAAATTTTATGGAAGTGGATTTGGATTATGATTCATAAATATATATATATATATAAAAGAACCTAATTATATTTTTGTTTTATTCCACATAAAAGTATTAATTTATATTTAAAATATACAAAAAATCATATGTGAAACATACCCCATATTTTATATACAATAGTGGTACATTGGTCTTCATGGATACTACTAATTTTCATCACTCATTTTTTGTTTCATAAAATAAAAATTCTTAATCAATGTGGTTGTTACATGTATTTCCATTTAATATACTACCAATCACAATGTACATGAACTAATTCTTTATCACAATATCTAATAAATTCAACCCATGTTTTTTAGTTTATCAGGTGTGCATAAATCTATGTTGGGTGTAGATTTACTTTCCCTTCATCATACTTGGGATGATTCTTGTTCAATTTTTTTTTGAAAGGATAAATGGGCGTTTTCATTAACCATTTACACAAATTTAATTCATTGATAATCTAGTATAAATTCACTCTGTAATGATAATTTAAGGGTAAATCAATATTTAATTTTTTTATTAAAATAGAGTATGAATATCAAAATGTTACCCAAATATCTTCCCAAATTATTTCCCTTATTGAATTAAAAATAATTCTACATCTATCTACATCCATTCACATGATAATTCAAGTGTTTACCCCTATGTAAATAATGAAAATGGAATTTATTTGTTCAATAAGTTGAAAATGTAGATTCCTTCCAACCCAAATTTAATGTCGCTCCTTCTCACTATAATATTTTTAAGACTATCACCTATGATTACACTATTCATTTAAAGTATCATTTCTAAACCTTATTCTGTTTCCTTTCTTAACAATGTTAATATATTTTTTATTAAGATTCGTAACATCAACATGTAGAGAAACATTTTTTTCATCTATATTGGGATAATTAGAATGGTAGGAAAACAATTTTTCCTAATGATTTAGAGAGTCTACATGTATAGAAGACATTTTCTATAGAAGTGGATGAAAATTTAATTTATATTACATAAATGATGTAGTGAACACATAATATTATGATGTACCAACGTATATAATAAAAAAATTAACAAGAATATTGAACTCTTTATTTTTCATTAATTGTTTAGGGTAATTAAACCCTCTATTGAATATTCTAATCCTCTCATTGTGGTGTTATCTAACATTCCTAACCCCATATAAATTAGGACAACCAATAAATTATTATGTTGTTCTAATAAAAGGGTAGTCATAAGATGAATTGATATCCTACCCTATTATATTTTTGGTTTATAACCGAAAAATGGACCCCTTACTGTTTGTAGGATCCATGGAATAACGTTCATGTATATCTTATAATTCCATTATTAATGGTTATTGTACTTACAATTAATATATATATATTCATCAATTTTTATTACATTTTATTATCAAAAAAAATTCATTGAAAAATCACCACATAGAATATTGTATAATCCAACTCATATATTTATTTGATGATTCCAATATTTGACATCTTCATAAAAAAAAGATTTCAATCCTTTGTACTAGATATATGAATTTAGTCCCCCACAAGAGTAACTATATTATTTTCATGCTACTACATTCATTATGTTCCTTTATACTTAATATATACAAATTTCATAAATATCCATTGTGTGATAATTCATGCACACGTGGTTCTATGGTCAACCACCAAAGCTGTTTTGAAATTTAATTTGGATTTATAGTTGACTCCTTATAAATATACTCTCAAAACTATCATATAAAGTGTATATTATGTGGAATTGAAACCAAAATTTCATCTCTAGATGGATTCAATTTTATAATAATTATATTATGGGTTTCATCACATGGATAATCCTATAAACTATTATAGAAAATGTAAAGGTGGTCCAACCTCTACTCTATAATGGTAATTATCACAACATCTTCTCCTTAAATTCCATCACTTACATATATCTTATTATTCTAATTTTTTTGTTGAAATATTATCTCTACATTAGATAGGTAATTAGGTAAAAATTCTATGTATTCATTAGAAACATATTTTTGTGAAATTAAACATTTTGGATGACTTCAATTTTCTATATTCTCGTTCAAAATATTCATATATAGTTTAATGGGGTACATCCTTAAATAATATATTAGGCCACATAGTATGGACCCTCAAAACATGTGAATCATTATGTGATCCATCATATAAAATAACTTATAAAAGAACAACATGTTTAATGCACATATTTTTACATCAGTTTCCTTTTCCATAACTATAGACATTGTAGAGAATATAACTTTACTATATATCTCTTTAAAAATATATAGTGCTTGGTTAATGTGTGACATTCATTATTGGGAAAAATTCAATGAAAATATACATACATTAAATATTTAATCAAAACATGTTACTCATGTGGTATAATAACCTTTAACATTAAATACTGTATTGATATGACAATCTTCATATTTCATACATATACATATAGAACCATTAAATCATTCATGAAGTTTTAAAACTGATACCTCTCTTTCCTTGAAAGAGTGTAAGGATATCATGGGAGAAATATATATTTTTAACCTTAATTGGAGCCAATTCATCCAATTTACCCATGATAATCATGTCTAAAATGGCCTCATTATGCCATCATATGTTTCATTGGTGCAGGTAGTAACACCCCAATGACACTATCACATACATGTTTTTATAAGTCTTAAATGTTATGAAAATTTATTAGATACACAAAATTATATGAAGGAAATTTTAACAAATGAATGTCACATTCAAAATGGTTTTCATATGTTTTTTGGAAGAAGGTTTACCAAAATTGGTGACCATATCCTTTACTCTCTCAACTAGTTGATCACTTACTAGTGGAGATGGGTTTTTAAATTCTTCTAAATTCATAAAAAAACTATGTCATCCAATATACTTATTAAAAAAACCTAGATATAAATTTGATATGTCCAAGAAAAACATACTTTTTCGAATGATTCAACATAATTGATTTTGGGCCTTATTCAGAAATGGGACTCCCTATCAATTCTCTAATGTTGTATCCTAAAAAATTTCCATAAACAGGAATGTTATTTATCATCTCGTAGGACTTGGAAGTCATTGTTAAATATTAATTTATATAAGAAACTCATAATGTAACACCTAAATCCAATTTTAATTTTAGATCACTGATTGATGGATGCATGTAAACATCAATATAATTACCCAGTTTTTTTGGTCATGATATAAATAAAGACAACATAATGAATTTTTTCATCATCCATAACTGTAGTAGAAGGATAAAATTTAACAACATAATAGTCTATGTACTATGAGTGTTACTTTGTCAAACAAATGGATTCACTCTTTCTATAAATAGTGGAAGATAGATATTTCCCAGCTTGTTTCCAAATACAGGAAACTAATGATAAATTATATTCCACTAAGGAGAGTTTACTAGGTTATGAATTTTTCCATCTTGATTTCTTTTATTTGAGTGCCACATCAATAGCCTTAATGTCCCCTCATTTTCATATAGCAATCTAAATCATCAAATTTTTGGGATATACCATACAACATTTGAATGAATTGATTCATCATTCTTATATAAAAATACCCCACACTTTGGTCATTTCTGAAGTGAATCATGGTCCTTGTGAAATAATATATACTCCTTTATTTTGGAATTTATTAATCTAAATATAATTAAAATTTAATATAGAATTCAATTAGCATTATATATTTATCAATGAAGCTCATTATATTTTGGTGAAATATGATCCAAGAGACCTAATATTTCAGTAAAGTTGGTTCCATTCCATCAATTGAATGATTTTATATTATATAAATTCAGTATAGATGACAAATTTATATATTTATTATACCCAACATGCAATGGTATCGTTTCATACATATTTAATTTCTAAATAAACATTTAAAAATCATAATGATCATCGTAAACTATAATTTTCATTTATACAATATGATATTCATCATCATTTACAACTATAACCATATCATTGACATGACATTCATCATTGTTCAGGATAGTAATCATATTAGATTATCTTTAAAACACATCATTATCCAATTCACTAGATTCATTCAATTATTCCCCATGTTTAGTCCAATATAGATAAATTCAATAAATTCCATTATTTAAAATTCATTATACTTACTCCTCTATACTAATTATTATTTAATAACAATAACGTTAACATAGAAAAATAATTTGAGAAGAGTCATAAACAAAATAATTTTCAAACATTTTGAACTCTTTAATCTCATCCTTGTACACTTTTATTATATGATTTTAATTTATCTATTTTAGATTCCTATCAATCATATTTGATTCTTCAAAATTCTTATTTAAAAAATATGTATAAATAAAAACATTAGAATCATAAAATTCTATTATTTATATAAATTCATATATAGTCATCATATTTGATATAAATTTTATTAATGTTAAAAAATTATAGAATATTAAATAAAAAATTACATGAATTTAATGTATTATATAAAATAATTCTTTACAAGAGTTTTTGTATCAAAATTAATTATTTTTTAAAATTGATTCATTATGGTAGATAATAATGTAAACTTTTAATGTTGAGATCATCTTCTCAAGTCAGTTCAATTCTTCAAATGTCTTCAAGGTCATCTGAATTCATTCGAGGTCACCTTGAAGAAAAACAATTAAAAAATTATTTGGATTATTTCAAGTGTATATCTGAGTTGGTGTATTTCGAATTTTCATACATAAAACACGGTAAACAATAAATGTTATTTTTCTAGAGAATAATAAAAAAAATTAATATAATAATCTCAATCTTAAATCATCATTTGTTTAACCATGTTTAAAAATGTTTTCTATTTTAATTTTTCATTGTATTATGTTATTTATAAATGATTGGGTAATGATACAATACCACACCAACGAAAATATTTGGTAAACTCTTTATTGAGGTACTCTCTCACACAATTTGGTTTTCCAAAATTTATAAAATTTATATTCTTATTAATATTATTTAAATAGATATTGGATATTTTGGAATATTTCAAAGAGTCAAAAAATTTTATTCCTTATAAATACATATTTTTATTTAGTAAAATCATCTATGAATGTAACAAATACCATTACCACTTATTTTTTATGTATTTGTTCATACTAACACATATGTATGTTTGAGGGGTAGTAAATTTATATGGAAAAATAACTTTTCTAAAATGTATTTTAGCTATTTTACCCAATTACAATGATAAAAACATATAAAATGATTCACAATCAAATTATTAAGAAAATGTATATTTTTGGGGTCATTGGATGGATTTTTTCTTATAATATCCTATGTGGTAATGATATTAGTTTTTTTAATTATTAACTTTAAAAATATAATTTCACACATTATAGGTATATTTAAAATTATAAGATATTTAAAACATTGAAATCACATACACCAATGTTACAAATTTTGTTTAGATCAATTGAATATTTTTCATTAATCATTAAAAATACTTTTTATTTTATAAACGAAACATAATTAAAATTTCATAGAGTAAGTTCCAATGGTTAAAACTCACCCTACTCCATTTACCACATGAAGAGGGCATATTACATTAAAAAAGCTATTTTTTATCCTCAACTAGTTCACAACCACATATATGTAAAATAAAAATATGACATAAAAAAATCCATGAAATATAATTAGAATGATTAATATCCTTAACATATACACAATAATACCCTTATTTTTTGGTTTCTCATTAATTCATTCGGCCATATTGAATGTATCTATTTTTTCATATATGTTTTGAATTTACAATACATGTAGTTCAATATAATATTCCATATATCAAAGTGGAAGACTATTAATTATATTAAAATGATAATGAGAGTTTATAAAAATTCATATAAAGTAAGAAATTTCATGTTGAGAACACATGCCTATTGGATAGGGATGAGGCATGGAGTTGCATTATCGAGTGGATATCCTCGTGGTGATTCTATTGATTAAGCTGTATCATCTTGATGGTGTCTTGGAGACTAGGCATGTGGTCTAGCTTAAAGGTAGTAGTAGAGACTTGAAATTTTATTTATTTTTCCTTTATATACTCCTGCATGTATCATTGGCCCAGTGGGTGAGCGGTGTTTTACGTATGAAACAGATGTATAGGATTTTATTGAATTTATTTTTTTATTGAATCATGTTCTATTATAGTTCATTCATTTCTTATTCATGTTGTTTATTACTTCTATAGATGACATATTTTTTTCAACATTGTTACTTTTATATGAGGGTATAGTCTGCCATCTTTACCAACTTTAGACCCTCTTTAATAATTAAAAAACTATGTAATATGGATATGAAAACTTGAGGCCTTATGGTAGACCAGACCAGTGTTGCACATTAGTGGAATTTGGGATGGAATTTCATAAAGTGGAATCATAGTTGTTCCTTTCCTTTGTATTACTATTTGTGATATGGTAGACACAGGAATTAGGAATGTGTTGGAACCTATAACGGATACTAGACATGTGAGTCAAGGTTAAATATTATGGTGAGACGTCATGGTTTCTAGTGATATGTGATTTCTATTATGGTCTATTATGTTACTTTTGTATATAATTTTTACCTTTATTGATGAACATTTTTTGTGGATGTAATGATTTATTAGGGTTATATGGATCTTTTTCCAGTTTTTTGGAGGACATTGATGGACTTATAGCTCTTTTCTCATGGGAAATAAGCTATAGATTGATTTTGAATCATGGTATGAAGAGTTAATAGGCATATCATGCATCATATTTGGTATATTGGATTCCCAAGTTATATGATTGATACCATGTAATTATTACTAATTATATATTTATATTGTTTAAAGTGTCAACAATATACTATATGGTGTTTCCCCATATAATATCTTAGTAGAATTTTACTCTATTTACCTAACTTGTATATATACATTTCATTCTGATGGAAATCCATGTGGATCTATCTTAGTGAGTTTGATAGTGAAGCTGATGACTCATTCCTCGTGCATGAGAGGTGCAGTTACCTTATTAGTTTAATAAGGAATATGACTCCCAAATTTTGGACCCCTCATGTGGTGTTTTTCTAAGGGTAGGTTATTTAAGGTACCATTATAAACTTATACAATGTTTTACTTCATATATTGGAATTATATTCTAATTAACTGACCCTCATCTATGGTTATCTAGGAGGATTAGTTAGTATGTTATTTAAAAGTACTAGGATGTTTCTGGTGAACTAGATCTCGATGTGGTATTACCATATATGGATTCCCAATGTGTGTCTCCTTATTTCATCTTCTATATTGGTATCATGACCTCTAGGTAGAAGTTCCTTATGAGGATTATCAGAGATAATTAGGGACCTATTAGGCCTTATTAACAATTTTGACCATCATAGGTTAGTTTAATCTTTACCTCCCTCGGAGGGAGTAGATCTTTTTGGTTAGATAGTTAGACATTTTGACCCAATTGTGAGAATTGATTGTGTGGGATAGGTGGGAGACCTATAGGCCCTTAGTTCTGGCTCGGTACCATGTAAGTTGATGTTCATGTTGATTAAGGAAAACCAATGAGTATTGTTGGAATGGGTTTAAGGATTACTTCTCGGGATGTGAGGTAGGTTATATGCTCATTCGATATTAATGCATGGTTGATGCTTAGTTTCTATGATATATTCATGTTATTTCCTATGGATTCTGATGAATCACTTATGGTTCTTGGGTATAATGAACAGATTCGATCATAAGAACTATTCAGCTGCCTAAAATGATCAACTAGCATTACTTCAATTGTTATTGTAATCAGATAGTGGGTATATGGTCATGAATAGAATGATGATGGGTGATGTGAAAGTCTAGAATGAATCTTGAAACAATTTATATGATTGATTTTAAATAGGATTTCAAAGTAATATTCTAGATTTTTTAAAATTACACTTAATTTATCAGAGTCCTCTAATTTTTATATAGAGGAAAATTTTAGGAGTATGAGTTGAGTGATAAAGGTAGACACTGGTAATACATGATATATTATAAATAATAAATCAGTGAGTGTACATGTATGAGATATGGATAAATACAGTCAATACTTACCATGGTCAATATTTCTTGGTAGTTGTGGTTAAAATGAAAATCTTTACTCTGTGGTAGAGGATACATCAAAAATGATTCGGGTTCCATGAGATCATTAGCCTATGAATGGAATTGGATATGTATTATTAAGAGATTTAGTGTTAGGAGTTAGTTAAATATAAGTATATCCTTATTCAATGTGAGTGTGTATCAAAGAGAGGTATACATGCCTCTTTTGGGAATCAAATTGTACTCCATGTTTGGGATGATCAAGCTATATAATGATATTATTCTGAGTACATTGAGAGAGAATCAGATCTATATAGAGCTTCTTTTCCTTTAAATATATTTTATGTTTTTTCATTGGAACCTCTTGAAATTTTGATCAAGGTGCGGTATAAGGTAATCCATATAGTGGAGAGTGAACTGTTGGATTTTTAAGGGTGGTGACCATCATTTTAAGTAAAACGCCAATGTTTTTTGTGGTTCATTGGACATGATGCTGGTTATTGAGGAGATGATAAGGGTATTATTATGGTAGGGATTACCAGATCGATAATATTTATGTATCTCCCTTGCAGTAGAGTGGTTGATGTTATGATACCGACTATTAGATAGTCAAGATATCACAGTTCTGTATATTATCATTATGATATAAGGGATAATATTTACCATGAATGTTTCTCTGGTACTAGAAGGTTTATTCTGGGGAGACTGTAAGAAACTGTGTTTTTTCAGACTAGAAATATGACAAGAAATTTTAATTTTTTTATTTTATATGATTTCAAATATTAAAATGGTAATTTTACCCTGATATATTATATCATATAATTTTTGTAATCAATCTATTAGTCCTATAATATGGTGTTTGTCCATCGGAATGAGTTTGGTGGAATTATGAGTAGTCAAATGTTAGAGGAATAATTAATATTTAATAATTAAAAAAATAAATATTAAATTACTTGCAATGGTCTTTTCAAACATATATTTTTAATAGAGTGTTATATAGATATTATCTCTCCACTTTTGATTCTAGAATGTGGAGTTTTTTCTAAGAGGGACATAAACCCATGTTGGGCATCAATTCTAGGCTCGTGCCCCTATTTAATTTTCTTTTCCTTTCTTATATTTTAATTGTTTTCTTTCTACCCTAATATCTTGTGCATTACCCTATGGATTCTCCTTTGTGTGACTGAGAGAGGAAAAGAGAGAGGATTATATAAAATAAGAGGGAGAAAATGGGGTACCTCTATGATGATTGAGTGGAGTTAGATCATCATGTGGAAGCCATGGACCAGGGAAATTGGTGATTTTTGGTGGATTCCCCCCCGCCAAGGTAGTATGCTTTAATATTTTGTCGTAAATAACCATAGATTTACCATTTTAGAATCTTAATGTATGATTATGGATTATATGGACCATGTGGGGTTGATATTTACCAGATTTGTGGGAAAAGGTGTGTTTTAGGTGGTTTGGGGGTTATACATTTAAGAAAGTTCATTTACACTACATGTGATTCAGAGAACACATGTCGTGCATTATTCCTATTAAGGGAATTTGAATTTGGGAAACTACACACTTTTTAGTAGTAAATGGAAATGTAATTTTTTATGTAGCTAAGTACATGGGAATATATGTTTTGGAATTTACACACCATTTACTTGGAGTACACACCATGTAATAGTACATTACAATGTAGCTAGGGTACTTGGGAAGACACATCATGTAGGGTTATATGTCCATGTCATAGTATATAGACTAACCCTCGGTATTTATATACCATGTATGAGCACATATAAGACACCATGTGATCTAGTCCTTATAGATGTACATGGCATGGAATGAGGTTTCAAAGTACATGTCGTGTACTTTGAGTAAAAGATGTGTACCACCACGATGATTCCCTTTTGAGGGTTTTGAGTAATTTTTCAATATAAAGTTTAATTTAGACCCAAAATTAGTCCATTTTGAGGTTTTTTCTTAAATTTCAATATCGAATCCCTTTAGGTGATTTGAGGACTCATAAGACAAGTTTTGGAGATTTTTGTTTAATGGTGTCATTTTTTTCCTTTGGTAATCAAATCTAGATGCCACTTCAGCATAAGACCTTGATCTGAGAAGGTCTTTGAGCCATCTATCATAACAAATTCTTATATAGGTCTCCCATTTAGTATGTATCCATTTTGTGATGTTCTTTCTATAGTTGGAGGACACTAGGTTAGTTTTCCCATGTATCTCATGATAGTTTTATCTACTTATGTTTAGACCTATGAGATCCCAAGTTGGTTGACTCAATCCGATCACAGTAATTTAGGGTCCTACATAGGACACCTCTTCCTCTATATCATCTATAAGGATCCTGAGTATGATTTAATTTATTTTTCTCGACATGATTAACCCATATGGCACCCCTATATTTTCCTCACCTTGATAAAGTATGTTATGTTCTGGTAGACATGCTAGTGGGTGTCACCATAGTACCCATTTAGAATATGTAATCCTGATAGGGAGTTATAGTAGTGGTGTGTTAGGTGTTCAGCCACCCTAACTATTTTATTTAAACGTTCACATGTTTAGTGTTAACACAGCATTGATTACCATAAGGGCTTCTTGGTTGGTGGTTGATGATCCTTAAACAATAATTATTTATTTACCTTTAGGATTACCATGTTTATTTTTTAGGATTTAGATTTTTAGACGTGTTATTATTTTGATATTATTGGGATGATGAGAAACACATCTGAGATATTTCTATCGATCCATAATGGTTAACATTATAGGGGTTCTCGTAGGTAATTCATGGGATATGACTTATAATCCTAACATGATCGTGGTTGTGAACATGGAACTCCTCACTGTTGATGTGACATATGCTTGATAGATGATCAATGTATCCTCAAGTGACTCATAGGATTATCCATAGGTTTGGGTGAATGCTTCATTACTACATCACCTTGAGATACTTCCAATATATGGGGTTGTTGGGAAGTTTATATGAATGGATTTAGATCACATACATGGATCTAGAGAGAATTATTTATACATCATCTAAGGGTTAGACCCTTTGGGATTATTTGATATGAAATGTTGTAACCACCTACAGACTAGGAACTAGGGTTCATACATTAGACTTGATTTTCTTGGTTTTATGGGAATGAAAACTTTATCAATAACCATTTTAGGATCATCCATCATTATACAACATTACTCATTATAGTTATTAGAGGTGAGTACATGTGAACCAAGTGTATGGACATGTATTACCCAATGGTGATGTAGCGTTGTTAGATCCATTTATAAAACTGCTCAAAGAAGGTATTTTTGACAAGGATTAAAGAACTAGATATCAAATCAAAGATATATGTCTTTAGTTGTACAATATCTAACATAATACAATTTTCATAGGATGACTAGATGGTCGGGATTATGGACCCACATATGGACTATTGTTTCTCATGTTATTTTTCACCATAATCATGTATATTCATATATATATGGTAATATATAAACTCATATAAATATATATATATGAGGGAATGTTTCAATGTGGATTAGTATTATGGATTCAGGGATCAACTATGGCTGTACATTATTTGTTTTGTTATCTTCTTCATTTGTGTCTTATCTAGGATAATCATATTAAATGAACAAGAACTTATGATAGAATTTTTATAGGTTCATCATTGTGGTGGACTAATGAGATTTTTTCTCACCCATGTATGTTTACCGAGATGTGTCTAAAGTCCATAATCATTCATTTCAAGATGATCATAGATGCATGATGGATCAGGCTATAACCTAGAGTTTCATGATCTAAAATATCCACTCATGTGGATTCTTTTGATCAGACGAGTGCATCTTCATAGTTTCTTAGAGACCGAGTGTGTATTCTGTATGGATCAAAGTAAGTAGTAGAGCCTTATAGTTTTATTTTAGTTTCACTAATGTTCATCTTTTTCTATATTCGCGCCATTTGGTGATTAGTATTGTATATATGAAATGGTTTTTGAGGAATTTATTTCATATCATTTATTATTTTAGTATGTTCTATTTGAGTTTATTTATTTTTTCCACACTCTATTTATTTATTCAATAGGATTATATCTATTTATTTCAGATGTTTTTACTCTGATATGAGGGTATAGTCTTCTCACTATACAACCATTAGACCCTTGATACTAGTAGTCTACCTTTGACGTATGAAAATTCATGCTAGACGCATTATGTCTAACCAGCTCAATGAATCATTTTAGTGGCATCTGTACTAGGATGTTGAAATAACAAGAACTACATGAATATATGTAAACCTATCAAGGTATAAACAATTCAAGTTGAAATCAATAGGGGTCTATCACCTTTTTTGATGACTCAATCTTCATAAAATTCCAAATGTATTTTAAAAACAAGCTTGGAGAGATAATAAATATCACCATTTATAGAATCAACTCATTCTATAATTGGAAAATATTTCATCCAAAAATATTTTATACTCAATGGTAACTCCCACTCCAATTTAATATCATCTTTGAAATCATTAAAATACACTAATGGGTTTTAAAATACAAACCGCATGGGTTAAACCACACTTTTGAACCAAAAAACCAATTGTGAATATATCAAAATATTTAAACACCTAAAATATTTTTTATATTAATCATCAATGGTTTTAAAAGGGTCTGAAATATTCACACAAGGGTTAAAAGAACCCTTTAAAATCATTAAACAATTTTAGACTTTTTAAAAACTTTCAAAACACACAAAAAACAATGATCGAAATAAAATTAATAGAATAATAGTATTAAAAACATATGGAAATTTATCACTACCACTTTTACAACAAAATTCATTCATTAAAATCCATTAAATCATTTCAAAAATTCATGGAATTGAATTCCATCCGATTACATGGATTAAAATCAATTTAAATCACCTTAGATCCTCATGGTTCATACATATACTCATAATATAACATAATGCCATTTATAAACTATTAAGAATTTCATGTCATGAAATATAAAGTGATAAAAAATAGACAAATACATTTGTTCAATAAATAACTTATTGATAGTTCTATCCTCTAACAACAAACAAATCCACATGATGACACATTACTTATATAACCATATCATGATCAAAGACCAATGATTCTGACCAACCCCAACCATAAAATTGGACAAAATTGAGATTTGGGTTCCCAATAGAAGGGAAATCATGGTGGAAAGATAGAATAATGTAAATTAAGAGGGTTTAGGTTTCTTAAGATTGAATAATTAAATAGTAACCAAGTAGGAGACCACCAAAAATAGAAGTGGATAAATGTAGTAAGATCTCTTAGAGATTCCTAGTTTGTTCGAGCAAGAGTGAGAGAGAAATGAGTGTTGGATTCTTAAAATCAAATAAGTAGAATAGTGGAAAGTCAACTTTTGATGAATATTGGAAGGCTTTATGGTTTTAAAACACAGTTTTCCCAACCATTTTCATAAATGTCCCAAGCCACAAACTTAAAAAAACTAAGTCAAATTATTTTCCAAGAGACCTCCCATGGAAGTAAAAACTGTTATCCGACTATAAAAATGGATCTGTCAAAATGTTGATTCTTTCTACAAACTTTTCACCCTGTTTACCAAACCATGTATAGGATTTTATCTATAGTGTAGATACACTACAGGTCCTTCATGGTTTCTCCTATTATCTGAATAGTTTAGGATTTAAAAAGCACAACTCAATCAGAAAATCCACGCATTGAACAGAATTGGCCAATTTAACATGTATAAGGGAAACCCCATAGTTTCTTCTAAACCATAAATGAAAACTTTTCTCATAAAGAACTCCAAATATTTTTATTTCTCATTAAAAAAACCATATAAATATCAAAAATCTCCCAAAATCATAAAATTATACTAAATAAACACTATAATAACGAGGTGTGAGGCGCAATATAGTCAGTAAAGACTCCCAATATTTAAAGGATAGGTCCGGTATGACCCACCTATAGATTCAACTGTCAAATAAATTTATAATTATTATCTAAAATAGTATATAAGGTGTAAATATCATATAAATTTTTTAAATTTCTATCATAATTAAATCTAAGAAGTTATTTTCAAGAATTATTACTACCACACACCTAGGATATTCTTAACAAGATTAAACATCCTTCAATGAGTGTAAAAAAATTCAATAACTTCTTATTGGAATTCTAATAATAAAATTAAATCATATAATATAATTTTAATGACAAAATAATGTATAAAACATGTATTAATTATGGGATCAAATTTCTTTTATTCAACAATCACATTTCTTCTCATTGTCAGTGGTCCCTCACCACTGTCTTCTAGAACATAATCCAAAAAATTATTGATTATATCTAACCCAGGTATTTAACATCAGCATAACTAACTACCCACTGAAGTCAAAAAAAATATTTATAAACACACATCATATATAAAACCTATGTACTCTCATTTTAAACCACACCCAAGGTTATCCACATTAATTAATATGTGTTATAGTTAGAAATATAATTACATAACCAAAAAAATGTTATATATATTAGTAACCATAACAAAAAACATTAAAATATTTTTTATTAAATGAATATTAAATAATAATTTATATAAGGAAAAATTGAACAAATTTTTATTGGCATTTATAAATAAAATTACTTCCACTATAATTTCTTTTACTATTCACACATAAACATTAACATGTCCTTGATTATTATGTGAAAAATATAAACTATTTATTTATAAAATCTTAACATTACATTCCATAAGTAAATCAATTAATAATAACAACATAAAATAAATATTTCATTCAAATCATAAACCATTATTATCTAAAACTAATGATATTTATCCCATTGCTATAGTAAATTTAATGGTTGTTACACTGATGCTAGTTTTATACAAGAATAAAATTTATTCTATGTTTTTATCATCTAACCTACAACTATAAATGTCAAATATCTTAACACATTATCCTCTATATGTGTTAATCTCAGTATACTTGATGTGTATATGGTCTGGGTCACCAAATAACCTTAATAATTCTACCATAAATAATAGGTGATAATAACTAGTGGTGAGGAATTAATCTACATATTCAAAATACTATAACCCTTATTCCATAAACATAAAATTTGTACAAAAAGGTAAACAATATTTTTTTACAATAAACTAAATGATATAAAAGATATTTAAAAACCATAAAAATAATATCATTATGTAATATAAAATGATAACGCATATCATTTCATATATGTATAGATAAATGAGTCATCTCCCTTTAATTTGATCATATATGTGGAATTATAAAAAATAAAAAATATTATAGGATGTATATCTATAAAAATCATAGGAAAATCATAAAAAAACATATACGTATTACTATTTAAATACCTAACATCAAGGAGATGAGTTATTTCTGAGGTACTATCCCCCCCCACCCCCTAAATGTGTGTACTAGTTTAGAATCACTACTTTCAGAAGGTTTACATTGGATTTATTTATGGAACCAAAAACATCCAACGATTCTGTAACCAAAGGTACATGTTTTCCAAATGTAGGCATTCATTAGGTTTGGACCTATGATACTAAATAACTCACATCTGTCAAGAGGATGGGAGGTAATTCTCATCACTCCCTTTTGAGGGGAATTACTTTCTACTTCGAGACTCTATTATAGATTTAAGATATGTTCATGAATCCTAATTAATTAACCAAGTATAATGTCTGTTTCCCTTGAAATTTTCAATCAATTATTTGTATGTGTAGAATTTAAAATCATCTATTTGTATTCAAGGTACTTAATTAATAGCTATATCCAAATGTATTCGAGGTTCACTATCAATGTTATCCTTTTATATACTACATAGAGAACCTTTAGTTATTGTTATGATGATGCACTTTTTAATCCACTATGTGGGGAAATCTGGAATTTATGGTCATCCAGGTAGACAGAAGTTGTTTTGATGATGGGATCGTACCCATAAATGGGATACCAACATATCCTTGTGAAAGGAATATGAAACCTTTTAGTTCAGTGCTACTTAATGGAACACATTATCACTTTTAATGTCATATGATGAGGACCTAACCGTACAGTTTAATGTTATGTGGTAAGGATAGTTAAACAGAAGGTTCTTAGTCAAAGCTTGGTTTGGGACTCATTCATATTCATCCCAAGGAATCTAGAAATTATTTGAGTTTCCAAGATGTATTAGACCCTATTGGGAATATTGATTAGGAAGAGCATGGTTTATTTGATTTTTTGGGTTTGAACCTTAGGGATTATTCCTATGAATCCCACTCAAATGGGAATCAATGACTGTTTAGTTTGATAAGTCTCACAAGGTTGTATAACCCTTTGAGAGAAATAGGTTGGGGTTTACTCCTATGGAGGATTCCTGAATTAAAGGAATAAGGGTTAGATTCCTGAAGTGGATATCCCTTGAGCTCGGGCCCAGGGTGAAAGATGTCTATGTATCCTAATTATGCTGGGAATCAGAGTTCTCATAGTTCAATACATGAGGTGGATTGTGTGTATGTTTTGATAATCAAAAATCTCTAATACCACATGATTCATACTTACTGTGAGAAACAAGCAGATGTGAGAGATTCAAAAAACCACACACTTTCTCTTCTATCGATGGAAGAGGTCAGGCCTATGGAAAAAGAAGTTCTGGCGACGGTGGGAGAGGGCCTGGAGCAATGAACCCTTCAATGTAAAACAAAAGTGAAGGTCATTGGGTCTGGCATGAAAAACTATGGGCATAGTCCATGAGGTATTTCCTTAGTTTATCTGAGGAGATGAGGGAGATTTTTCATTTGGACCCTCACTCTCCCTATTGGAAACCAAAGGCTCCAGATCTTAGAGAAGAAAATGGGATGACAGAGTCCCATCCTCAAAAACCAATACTAGGAACTTACCAACACTATCTCTAGGGTAAGGATACTTGTGACTATATATTTATAAACCTAAAAGAATACCAATGATCATGACTCCCATAGAAGACGAATGTGGGAAATCTCTAACTATAGATATACAATCTGAAATGGGAGACACACTAGTGTTCCTTTCCAAAATTTTTGATAAGTTGGGGTTTTGGTGGAGGCTTTAACTTAGTCCCTTTCAGATAAGGGAATAAAGGAAGAAGATACCCTTCCATGAGTGGAAATGAAGATGTTTTACAAGGGGATATGTATAGGTCCTGGGCGTAGTGATGCAGCGTAGCTCTACCGCGTAGGTATGTCATGTAGGTGTGCTTAGTAGGTCCTAGTGATGAATGAAAAATGCTAAACATATAATAACTAAGCCTATGTAATCTTAAAAAGAATTCCATGAATACAACACTTAGATGAGATTTAAATCTAAACCCCATGGTCTCCTTTCACATCATTGGTAGAGTCCTGTGTAGGTCCTTAAAAATAGGACTTGTATAGGTATCTTCTTCTTTATGGAATAAGGGTCCTCAATAAGAGGTTTTGTATTTCAAACTCTAAAAGGATTTCAAACTTTTTTATCCCATCTAATTCTCTCTCCTCCTATGTTTTTGAGAGCTACATATGAAAATTTTGGGGATCTTGGTGACAGGGCTATGGAATGGATGCTTCATGAGTTTTTTCAACTTTTTTCAATGATACAATGGGGAGCCAAAGGGTCTTATTTATAGGTAAGAAGGGGGATGGTTGAATGAAGTTTTTCAGTATAGGTCAGTCATGTAGCTCTTCATCTTAGCTCCTCCAAATAGGGGTACTGTAATTATATTGATGTGTTGTTATTTTACACAGTTCTACAGAATTGGTGTATAGTGTGGGGGCTACGCACAGGTCTGTATGAGGAGAATATGTGCTGGTTTTCTAGATGTGGAGGTATGCTATGTAGGTCCCTTGTGTAGGTGTTCCACATAGGTACCTTTAACTTTTTTTCATTTACTTCCTTTAGATTCCTTTTTATTCTTTGAAATGTCCAAATGAATCCTTCATAATCCTTTTCCTTTCCTAAAGATTTCCAACAAAAATCACCCCCCCCCCTTGGGATTGGATCTGATTGAAAAGAGGATCAATTCCTAAAGTAATAATATGGGGAAAAGATTATGGAGTGTTAATTCTGAACTTTACATGTCTGTGAGATAGTTATGTCATATAGGACTGTAGCGTATCTATTCTGTGCATGTCTACGGAATACCAATGTCACGTAGGGATGATCCATAGGTTTCCGGTGTCTATACATAACCTCGTTCATCAGTGATTTTATTTATCTAGAAACTAATATTTCCTCTCTCATTGCATATCTAGCTCATCCATATTTACCACATTGTTCTATTGTGTTGGTCCATTGATAATTTCTCAAGTTAAAACCATTTTAGAAATGGAGATATGCGGAAGGACTTCGTTAAATAACTTGTACGAGGGTCCTTGTTGAAGGAACTACGTGGGATTTGGGAATATTCCCACATTCTAGCTTAAAAGAGATACTTTCCAAAGACATGGTTTTTCCAACACTCAAACTGTCATTGCATGAACATTTCCACAAAGGGTATGCATGTTCCTGAGGGAAAAATCCCTATTGGATGTATCCTACACCATACTAGTTTTACCCCTGATATGAAAGATCTTGTTATATATACAAGGTCACATTTTTATGAATCAACCTTTCATACTCCAAAAATAGGTCATTCTAATGGCTGGAAGGAAGATTGGGACCTTTCTTCTAGAGGAGGAGTTAAACATAAAGGTATGTGGTTGTTTTGGGTATGCAGAATAGGTACAGAATTCAGGATATAACTAATAAATGTTCATATTTATGAATCTATCTAGATAGGACAAACTTGTGTTTACAAAAATGACTTCATTCATAAATTTATAAGAAGATGGATTCCAAAAACAAATTCCTTCCACTGGATGCATGGTGATGTTGGAATCATTCTATGGGATATCTACCAAATATCTAGGATTCATATTCTTGAGGATATGTAGGATGAATTCATTCCACAATTAAAAACATGGGGTGATGTTACTAGGACATCTCCATTGGCTCATGAATTTTTCAAAATATGAAAGAAATTTATGAAAGAAAAGATAGATCTTCAATCTAGATCTGATATTCATGCAAGCGTGTGCATGGAATCTTTTTTAGAACCAATGAAAGATAAAGTTCCAACCTATGAATGTCCAACCATTTTCCAAACTATGGATAATTGGGGTATTTCAAGAACATACTATCCCACATTAGAGAGAGGTTACTGCAAGCACTGGTGTTATAAAGTCAAGTTTGATATTGATGAAATGGTATGCTTAGACAACTTCATTTCCACGTCTCTAATCATTTACTTACTTCCATTCTGTGATTCTGGTGGCAGTGTAAGGCCAGGGACATTTTTTATTGTAGAAAAGTTGGTAGAGGTGAAATAAATTGGGTTGGAAACCCCTGTACTAGAAAGAATATATTGTTCCCTAATTAATTTGTAGAATGTGAAGGCTACATTAAAATTTTCAAGACCATTTCAAGTGTTTTTGGGTCTGGATTGTGCCACACTTTTGTTCATATTCAGTGTTGAATTCAGTCAGATTACCCAATGGTAGATTTACCCCATTTTTACAGAAAGTCTCTAGGATTCAGCCTTTGAACCTGGAACCTGATGAAGAGATAAGGGCACTGAATGCATTGGGAGAATTAAGCTTCTTTCATTTTGGTAACCCACAAACTGTAACATTTTTTGATGATGGTAAGGAAAACAATTATGAGATAATGGCCTATATGATGGCATTCATGGATAGCGTATTATCAACTATGATAAATGGAGAAATTATCTGTGAGGATTATGTCCCTTATAGGTTTTCTTGCAAGTTCAAATGTATTAAAAAATCAATCATATTTCCTCTCACAAATTTTAGGCATGAGAAATAGCCAATGGTAGCCTTACAATTGTGCATTCTGATGGCTTTAGAGACTTCCAAATTATCAATTATGTTACCTCAATTAGATTAATCAATTATATTAGAGGCTAGTGGTGCCAAATCTTGGTCTTATTCATACCCTTTGGGGGATTTAACAAAAGTAATATATTAGGTAGTAGCCAAGACAACTATTTTTTGTAGAAACCATGTTAAAAGGTCTAAAACCAAAGATGATGTAGATACTTTAGAAGAATTATAACCTTAAAAACATTTCTATAGAAGATCCACCAAGAAGAGAATGGCTAATGAAATAATACCACCATCACTGAGGTGATATATTGGTCATAATAAAAGAGAGATTACCATCCAATCTGCTTATTCTTTTGAAGAAGAAGAGAGGCCCAAAGAGGCCTTTCAATTAGAGGGTGTTTAGTTTTCTCTGTAGCCAACCATATCAAAACTGAATTATGTGTGGACTTTAGCTATTCAATATTGGTAAATATTGACTTATAAATATAGGGATGCGTGGGAACTCCTCCAATATGGACTTAGAATTCCAAATGTAGGTGATATTAAATAACTTTATGATTTTCATCTGAATAGTAATCTGGATGAAGTAAGAGGCCATATTACTGATATGGTAACCTTTTATATGCAACCAATGACCAAGTCCTAACCTCAAAATGAGTATCTTATATGATGGATTGAGGGATACATGAAGGGTTAATTGTTCACCCTAAAGAGGAATGTGATATTTATGTTACTACTGAGAATTTATTTCCCATTTCTTATGTCTCTATTATGCTTCATCATTCACCATAATTAATCTTGATGACATTGAATTTTGTAGCTTGAAATTAGGGAAGGAACCTTAGTAAAGATTCTCGAGTCACCAAAATAAAGAGCCACTATCACCCCTATTGATACATTAGATGAAACCCTTGGGTCACTAAGACATTCTCTAGGAGGGAAACCTTGATGGAGGTGATGGAAATAGAAAATTCTCAGCCACTACCTCAGGTTTCAATTGCTAAGAGGACTATTTCAATCTCTCCATTGTCTTATGAAACGAAACACAATAGATAATTGAAATTGATCTGATATTTACATCAAAAAAAAGTAAGTAGTCATGTTATCCTCTATTATTTTGACTTCCTTGATACACCTTGGTGACCACATTCATCTTATCATAGGATATTCATCTCTTTATTATCTTAAGTGATAAAAAACTGGTCCTTCAAGGACTGAGAAGGAATCTCTAGGAGGAGTAAAAATTCCAACTGATGAATCTGTTACTTTAACAGATGAAGTACCAAGGTATATGGATTTATCTACTTCTATTTATATAGTGAGATAAAATGTTCATGGTAATATAAAATTCAATTCTTCTAGGTATAATATGTTGTTTCTAACATTATTTTCTCTATAATATCTTATATCAGTTGCATGTACCTATAGATCCTGTGATAATAAATTTTGATATTACAATTTCTACAGAAGGAAGGAATGAGGATCTTAGGAAATTTGATGTAGATACTGGTGTTTATATTGACATGGAAAGACCTCATGACATTTCACCAGTTGAATAATTGAAGGAAAAAATGTCAGTGAAGCCAACTTGGACATCGACCAGCATTTGTTGGATACCTTAAATGGTGAGGATGCTATAATAAACAAAGTCATATGCACTAAAATGATGGAATCCATTAATCCAAACATTTATGTTCTAGATTCCATCAAGGATTTTGGGGAATTCCATGAGGAATTGAAAAGAAGTATGTTATCATTCATTCATTTGTCATGTTTAATCATTATTTTATCTGATACTTAATATAAAAACTTAATTTATATTTCTTTATCTATATAGAATGATGTGTAGTCCCTTCAAGAACATGGCATCCCACTATATTCTTCTTATAATAACATTGAAGAGACACCAACTGGAAATCCAATTTCAGGAGATGCTCTAGAGACTATGGTTATGTATACTGAGAAAGCTCATAATAAATCACCTTCTTAAGAAGTACTTACTCAAACTACTGAAACTAGGAATGCTAAGGAGGAATCTACTCAAGTGGTCAACTTATTACTATGTAAATTCCATTGAATGTCTTAATATTTCTTTTCTATTGACATACTTTTGAAGCTAATAATAATTCCAATTGAATATCTAGGGATATTATCTACCATGATTGAGTCTCAAGGTGAAGCTCTTGCATTGGATCAACCAATAATAGAATTTGGACCACCAGCTGCTTCGAAATAAGTTTATCCAAGCACCACCCTGAGTGATTTGATTCAAGATTATGTTTTTTCTCATGGTAGTGATTCTGATTAGGATTTATATATGTAGTATGCTCTCATTATTTCACATAAATAACAAGGAAGGTCATTTGGGATCTAATCTTTGAGAAACCATTGGATGATCTTCACTCACATTTTGGCCGACTTCCAGAATTATTCAGTGTAATGAGATTTTGTGGATTTTATTACAGCCTAGTTTACAATGTGGTAAAAGAAATCATTCTCTAGTGGGAGTAAAAACACAAATTCCAAAAATATATTTCAAAGGCTAAACTTCTTACCAACATTGAGAGTTTTTGAGTTGTAGTATCAAAGGAAGAATTCAACCACAGAAAACAAATGATGAAATTCAATCGGTAAATTAAGGAAACTATAAAGAAAATTACACATATTTAATAATAAATGAATTATTTAAAAATTGGGCTAGAAAAAATGATTCAATCATTGGAATAATCCCAATTATAATGGGTAACTAAAATTGCAACTTCCAAAAACACACTTTGTCAGGCCTATGAGGCTAAAACTGCCTAACTGACCAATCTTCTGCAAGCAGTTTATAAGGACTACAAGTCTATTCAACAAATAAAGAGTCAATATGAATTTTTTTAATATATGATGGAGACAATACATTATATGGATGTTCCTATAATTATTTTATAAAAATGAAAATTATTTTATCTCCAATCATATATATGTCTTCATCCCTTCTTTCTTTTTGTAATTGATAAATCAAAGTTGATTTTCATAACATGAAATTTTAATGTTAGATAATAATATTTTCATTAATAGCGAAATGGATTCTTTAACTTTTAGATAAGTTAAGGGGAATAGCGAGCACATTTTGACTATTTCTATGGTCATATAGACAACCACACAAACTTTGTGCCTTTTGACATTTTATTACTTAAAATTTCCTAAACTGTACAAAGTGTGGATATATCGAGCTGAGATTAGACTTTTTTCTATAGTTCCCTTGGCTGGTTTTCAACCCAGTGAGTATTATGTCTCTTTTTGTTGGAATTTTAAAGTCAGGCATGATGGACTAATAATTATAGTGTTTTTGGTCGAATAGATTTGACCATGAATTTTGAGATTAAAATTTAATCAAATCTTGATGGATAGAAATGTCCCAATATTTTCTTAGATTCATCCAAGGGGAATATTGAGTCATGATTTCATTGATTTTTGTATGGTTACCAAATCTACAATTTGAATTATCATAGTAGAGAAGGTCTCCTCTGAGAGAAATGCTACCACTATTTGAAAAACCCATTATGGGGGCTATATTATGTAGGTCCAACTGGGGCATATATTGTGTAGCCAAAAAATGGTATCTTTTGACTGAAATTCCTATTATGTAGGCAACTTATACAAGGATACCTATGGGCATGTACTGCATAGTCAGGAAAAAGAGATATCAAGAATTATAACATTCTATTATTGAAAAACAAAGGGTGTTAAAATTTGGATGTCTCAAGACCATAGTGGGTGGATTTTATAAGGAAAGATATCTAATAATATAAGGGATCATCCATGACCATATATACTATGAATTTCAAACCACTCTTACAAGAATTCGCAATACAAAGGAGGGAATACTTGTCAGAAAGGGGTTTTCTGATATTCTGCTATGCTGTTTAAAGTCATGTAGTAAGGAAATTAGGGGGAATTAATTTAAGTTATTTATCTTTGAAAAAAGGTTTATGAGTCTCCCATTTCTTGATAATATTTCTAGAAACATACTACCATGTTAAGGTATGGAAAAGAATAATTGTAAACTTTGATTTGGGAATTTCTGGATCCAAACAAGGACATGGGAAATGGGCTAAAAGAAATAGAGAAATCCATTTCCAAGAATTAAATTACCTATATTTAAAGAACCCTTTATAGGGGTTTTATTATACAGGGCCAACTAGGGCATGTGATCAATAGCCAAATAGTGTCATCTTTTAGTTGATAATCCTATTATGTAGGTGCATTATGCAAGGCCACCTATGGGCATGTACTACGTAGTCCAGAAAGAATAGATATTGGGTATGAGACATTCTATTGCTAAAAGTTGAAGGAAATTTATGGAGATTCAGATTTTCCAAAGCACAGAGTTTGGTTATGGAGAAAATTATTTGAATATAGAAAGAGTGTTTCCAACCATGATTTCAAAAGAAAAGGTGGAAGTTGTTCTCTACGAAGGTATTTCTCAAATGTAGGGAGTATGGTGCCTATATTTTTAGGTCATATGACTGGGACTATAATATCATGAGAACAATGAATGATATGAAATCAAATGATTTCAAGTTTATTTCAATATGCTTTGAAAAAAATGGAATGGAAAGATGTGTAAACCATGATCATGGAGGCTTTCAGGTCGAGAAAAGGGATATGGGAAAAATATAAAACATATTACTACATCAAAATATGAATTCTTGTATATTTTAATCAATGTTTGAAGGGGTCAAAGGATGATTTTACCAAGAATGAAGCTACCAATATTTTAAAAAACCCATTATGGGGGCTGTATTTTATAGGGAAAATTGAGGAATGTGCTGCATAGACAAACAGTGGCATCCTTTTGCTGACAGGATCGTTATGTAGGAGACTTCTGCAAGGACATATAGGGGAACATACTATATAGTCAAACAAAATAGTTCTCAAGTATCTAAAATTATTCCACCAGAAACTAAAGAAATAATATAATGAACTGAAAGTATTCAAGATTAAGAGTGTGAAATATGAAAGGTGTGATGTTCAATGCACATAAAAAATAATTGAATCAATATTGGTCATGAGTTTGGTGTCCTTTACATAGATCTGACTCATATATACATTTTGTTTCCTTAGGGGGCTCTATAAGGAGAGGACCCAAAATAAATGGCATGTATATGGATTTTTTTATTTTTATTCAAGAGATAAGGAATTTTCCTTTATCCCATAGTTGGAACTAGGTTCTATGTCTCAGTTTTCACTACATATCTTAATAGGATGATAATAAGCCACACATTGTTCTCATTGGTCCATAAAATTTATCATCATGTTATGAAGACTTGAAAATACCCATGTTTCACTATGTATCTTACTGAAGTAAGAATCATGCCATGTGTAGTTCTTGAGATTGATCCACATATCAATCACTTTTTGATGTGAGAAAGAGGTATTTTTTGTTGTTTTTTTGTCTGGGCCTAGGATTGGATATTTAGGCATCTCTACACATCCCATTGAAATGAGAATCATGCTAAACTTAGTTCTTGATATAATTTTTCACCACACGAATTGAGTTTGATGTGAGAGAAGGGGGATTTTTAACACATTCTGGAATAACAGTTTAAATCAACACACAAGATGGTATGAAGATTAAACCACATAACTTATAAGAGTAATCTTTATAGGTTTAGTTCATATATAGGAGGGAAAAGTAAAATAATTTTTTTTATGGTTGTAGTTGTGCTCAAGATTGGAGCTCTAGGAATCATTTCATATCTCATTAGAATGAGAATCAAGCCACACGTAGTTCTTGAAATGAGGTGTCTATGCAGATCTGATTCAAACATATGAAGAAATAAAACTATGAGCCACTAAGGAGTACCAATTATCTGAGAAATTTATGTTCATGGAAGCTACTCATTTTTTTAAAGAACTAAAAGGAATTATAGTTTTTGGTAACTTAGAGGATTTATTAACATCAAATAAATAAGACATTAACCATGTAGTTTAATGTTCTGTAGTGAGGATAAATGATTTCATGCAGTTTAACACCATGTTACAAGGAAAATATGCTATTCATTTTAACATTGTGCATCACAGATGCATATGGTTGTTATTTCATTTAATTTATTGCAACTAGGACATTACTATATGTGATTATGCAAAGTAATTCTTCAATAATCTTTCATTGGTTGGAGTTTTAATAAATTTTCCATCAATTGATATTAGGTAATAAGATCCATTAGAGTAAACCTTATGTATGGAATAAGGTCCTTCCCACTTTGGATCATGTTTTAGAGGCCTCTTTCCTAGTATCATCAGAGTCTTGAGGACTAATACCAATTATACTTGAAGAAATGAGCGGAGGTGAACTTTCTTGTTAAAATCTTGTGCTCTTCTGTTCTGATAAACGTCTAAATGATGAAAAGTATGAAATCTTTATTCATATAATATTTCTAGCTCATCAAATCACTTCTAAGACTTCTCATCTATAAATAACTGATCATAGATGAAAACTCTAAGTGAAGTAATTGAATTTCAATAGGCAAAGATGCATCTGTTCTATACACCAAGGAGTATGGAGTTACTCGTGTGGCAGTACGGGTAGTAGTCCGATAATCCCATAATGCATGAAAATTTTTATCAGTCCAATATTTATTATCTTTATCCAACATTTTTTGGAGAATATTTGATAGGGTCTTGTTTAAATCCTCTATCTTCACATTGGCCACAACATGATAGTGAGATTAATGGTTGGATTTGATATTGTGCTCCAAATATAACTTCTTTACCTCAACATAATAGAAATTGGTGTTGTTTTCAGTCAATATGGTATGAGGGACACCAAATATGGTAATGATATTATATTTAACAAAGATAACAATGATTTTGGCCCTAAGTTCTTTGAGATGTATTACCTCAGCCCATTTGGAGAAGAAGTCAGTAGTAGTAATAATATACTTGAACTGCTTAGCTGTAGCTGGAGGATAAGGTCCTACAATATCCATTATTGATGTAGAAAATGGCCAGGAGTATTTAGATTTATATAGAACCTCTAGGGGTTGATGAATGAAGTTGTAATGTACCTAGAAAGCATGACACTTCTTAGTGAAATCAGTGAAATGTTGGGTCATTAATGGACAAAAGTATCCAAGCCTTCAGATTTGATCATAAATCCTATACATAAACTGGTGAGAACCACATTCACCTAAAAGTACTTCTTTCACGATAACTACATTTTCATTCCCATCAATGAAACTGAAAATAATTATGTCAAAGCCTCATCTATAAAGGAGATTTTGATGACCTATATAATCATAAAGAGTGAAATTAACACATTGTCACCATATTTTTTCTCTTTTAATTATATCTGTTAAAAGTACCCCATTTTTGAAATATTCTATGATGGGTGTCATACATCCGTGGTTTGACCATATGGCTTAGAAATGGGACTAATTTCATTGATTTCCTTTTCTCTAATTTGAAAAAAAAGGTGAAACTACTTGACGATGAGTAATGATAATGATTGTTTCATCAAAATTTAGATCTACCAAGGTTGTGGCTGCATTTTCCAATGCATCATCTTGTGTATTTTATGACTGTAGGATATAAGAAAGTGTTTAATTTGAGGTAAATTACACCATTAAACATTGAACACAATCACACAAGGTAATTAGTTATTTTTTTCTGATGGAGTAATCCACAATGATTTGTTTTATTATCAATTATGAATCACCTTTCACCTCCAAGTAGTCCACTGGTACATAGAGTGCTAATTAAAGGCCTTAAATGAGAGAATGATATTATTCTTCATTGTTGGAACCACCTTCCGATAATAGAAAGGAATATGGAAATACATCCTTCTCTAGGAAGATAAGAACAATTCCTAATCCAAACTTGATGAGTTTTGGGTCTTCCATTTTCTCCATTGTGGGACTTCTGGAAGCACCATCAGAGTACATTTCCCATATTTAGGGACTTTCATGAATAGATAAGAAAAATTCATCATGAAATTTAGTATTAAATGGTATCTCTTCAAAAAATGGTTTCTCATTAAGGAAAGCTTCAAAATCTTGGTCTCTACTACTTTCTAAGGTATAAACTGTATATCAAACTGTTCCAGAATAACCGCCCACTATTCCATACGTCCTACAAGAATATGAAAACTAAGGAAAATTTTGATCATGTTATTGTGAGATACCAAATGGACCTCATGATTTTTCAAATATTTTCTCAATTTATGATCTAAAAAGATCATTTCTAAGCATGTTTTCTCAATATCTTAATATTGAGTCTCTATGTTGAGCATGGTTTGACTGAGATAGTAAAGGCTATTTTCAATCCCAGTATCATTATTTTGAGCAAGGAAGTCACTCAGTGATCACTCCATACTTGTCACGTAAAGAATTTGTGGATTCCCATCAACATGTGGCATTATTATTAGTGGGATCAAGAGGTATTTCTTGAGGATATCAAATGCTTCTAGGCAGTCATTGGTCCACTAATATTGGACCCATTTATTCATCAATTTGGTGAAGGGAAAACACATTCCTACCAAATTGGATATGAAGAATCAGATATTGGCCATGTTTCCTTGAATTCATCTCAATTCATTCATGTTTTGAGGAGGTTACACATAAAGGATGGATTTGGTATTCCCGGGTTCAACTTTGATACCACAATGGCATACAATAAATCTGAGAATTTTTTCCAAGGTTGCTTCGAAAGCACATTTCAACGGGTTCATCTTCAAAATATGTTGCTATATCTTCCTGAATATGGTCTCTAGACTAGCCATGTGATTAGAATGTTTTCTGGACTTAACCACTAGATCATATACTAGCATTCAATGAATTTCCCCAAAAGGGTTTGAAAATATACTGAATTGAACTTTGATATTTTTCATCATCATTATTAAATACAAAGGACATTACCAGATAGATAAATATACCTTGATAGGAACTAAAATCTATATATTACACATCTATTGGGTCTATTAGAATTTTTTTATACCCATAGTAGACATACATGATGGAGGAGCCTTGTAGCCACCTGTTGCATCAATCCAAAGTTCTGTGATTGGAACTAGAAACATATCCTTGGGAAAATGCTAGTTAAGATCTATGAAATCAATGAATTATCTAATTTTACCATTATTCTTTTTCATTAGTAAAACATTGGCCATCCATTTTGGATATTTCACTTCCTTGATAAAGTTATATTTGATAATCTCATTGACTTCAGCTTTAATTTTAGAGGTGTGAGTTTGGTGCATTCTTTAGACTGCCTAATTAAATCCTTGATTCCCTTTTGGAAAACCCAAATGATGGATAGATATTTCATGTTAAAGGCATATAATTTCTATATAGTTCCCAAAAAATATATTTCAGTGTTTCTTTAGAAATAAAGTATAAATCTCTTACTTCTCAGAAGTCATGGCCTCACTAATTATAGTGGGGTGTGGATCTTCATATGTACCCAGATTTATTTCTCTGAGCTCATTCATAGTTATGGAGACACCATCCTCAAATGTTAGAGTGGATTCCATGAGATCTTATTCTTCTTCCTCACATTTTACCCCTTATATTTCTTCTTGAAGGGTAGGTGATGAATCCAGACTTTCAAAGCAAAGGGAGGAGTTAGTATTTGAACATCCTAAAAAAGACGCAACCATTTCTAGCCCTACTGATGATGAAGGCTCTTCCTAGAGAATCTAAGAGAAAATTATGTGTTGGGAATCAACAGAATTGTCTTCCTCTACTAATGCGAGAACATCTTCTTGTCTGGCTGATGAAGCAAAGATTTTCTTAAGTTCAGTGGATGAAATAAAGACATCTTTATTTAATCTTTCACCACTGCATGGTAGATCAAAAATTCCTCCCATACTGTGTGGCGTGATTTCCACAACTGACATTATGAAGTTCACTAGATGAGTACCTAGATTTGGTCCTACCCTTTCAATTTGATTGATATCCAACACTTAATCTATACTATGTTGTTTGAATGGTTTATTTGGGATCTTTTTTAGGCTATTTGTAGAATTTATTTTTGTTGTATATTTTTCCACATACCTTGTTCCCATTTTCTGATATAATTATACCTCAATATACCAATATTCACACATTTTTAATGGAGCCTTATCTCCATTAAATTTCCCAATTTTACCATTGAATCAATACTTGAGACATTTGTGGTATGATGAATGAATGTCCTCATGTTGATGTAGCCATGGCCTTCCAAGATAAATGTCGAAAGTTGTGTCCTATTAGAAAACCATGAAATCTGAATTAGACACAACATCCCCAAACTGAGTTCTAAGTGTAATATGTCCTAGAGGTTCCTGTTCATTCCTTTCATAACCTTACAACATAAGAGTGGAAGGAGATAAGTCAGATTTAGTGAGACCCAATCGATGAAGTGTACGAATGGGAATAAGATTAACTCCATATCCATTATCAATGAAGTCTCTTTGGATTTATCTATCATTAACCTTTCTAGATAAATACAAGGTCATTATGTTTCCATGTATAACATCATCCACATCTTGATCTATCAAAGATATAATTGCATGGAACCCAATAGGATCATTTTCTATATGGTAAACCTCAGTAGAAACAATCTCAGTTTCAAACACTTGAGGACTTCACAAAGCCTCAATAAGTGCCTCTTAAAGATATTTTGATAGATTCAAAGCATCCAATATTGATAACATGTCCAGTAATTGGGCTTGTTTTTTCAAAACATCATACATTTGGTCCAAAGGCCTGAATTTTCCATAATGAAGATGCAATTTGGCATGTGTTTTTGAAGTTGATTCTCCTAAGGTAGATGTACCATATGTAAGGGATGAAGATGGAAATACTTCTTATCTTGATATATTAGACTGACTAGGTATATCTACCTACCGAGAAAGTGGTGGTGTAGCCTCTAATCAATCTTCAAATATGGTCATGTCGGGGCTGATCATGTCATGTGTGGGAGAGTTCCCCTATTCTTACTTAGCCCATTGAAGATCTCTTCCATGAGTTTCTACTGCTTAAATAGTTTGAGAAGGGGTATAGCTAAAATAGTGTATTCTATCATATCCATGTATTCCCGTATATACTTGACTTTGACTTATTCCTCTAGTTCTCCAATCAGGTATAGGGAATTCAAGTTCATAACCAGAATCATCATTTACATAGGGGTCTATTAAGTGGATAATGTTTGCAGACCCGAAGATCAATTCATCATCTGATGAAGATTCTTCTTGACATTTTGGTTCTTTTTTTGTTCTTTGGAAGGTTTGTGCCCTTAATTTTGTGAATTTTGTAATTAAATCTACCAAAGTTATGGACAAATTTGTCCTTGACACGAGATCATCTTCTCTTAACTTCTCTTTATACTTTTGAATCTATTTCTTCTTTGAATATTGGCCTTTATAGGACTGATCTTTTAATGAAGATGATTTTGCTACAGCAGATGTGGCAGGAGGCATAGTTATTTGTTTCAACTATGTTCATAAAAGGGAATGAGTTCGATTGATCATTTTTCTTACCATCAAATAATCATAATTTTATGCATTTTTTTCATTTGTCTTTCATCCATCCACCTTCTTCATCTAGATCTATAGCAGTAACACATGCTACATAGGATAATGAACTTTTTACTTTCACTTGTCCAGATTCTACCATTTTTTTGTAGGAGATCATTGAAAACAAAAAACTATTGAATGGGATGCACCAACATTTTATGAAAGGATAAACAATTTGGGAGATCTTCATATCATTCTTTATGCAGTTTCATCGGCCATGGAAACTGAACTAAATTGTTTTTCATTACTAAAATGAAGTAACCAATAACCTTTTCATTCTCAAAGTAATAGAAATTAAACTTTACTTTGTCAAACTACCTTTTCCTTCAATATTTTTTATCTTCTTGATGAGGTGGTCATTGCTGCTGAAACTTGGGAGGTGGATCCTTATTGTATGGTGAAGGTTTTGAAGTATAAGTAGGAACAAGTTATTTTTTTGATTATAACTATAGTAGCCTCTTCTTTCCTTTTTCTCCTTCGTGGGGCTGATGGGATTACACGAGACATATCTTGGTTTTTTAAAATGGAATTCTACATTAGTATGGATACTAAAGAAAGGTCTCAAATCCCTCTTGTGTATTTCATAGGGATTAGTGGTTTTATAACTCATCATGTAGATTTTCTACACATATTGGTAGAAAATCTTATTAAGGGAGCTTTAGATTTTAGGAATATGTTAATACATTCAATCATGCAATGAAATCTGAGACCCTTTCATTCTCCCTTTGCTTTCAGTTTATATGATCAAATTTTTTGTCTTATATAGCATTGAGGTGAATTGGAAAAGGAATTTCTGATGGCGGTATTCCCATATTGTAATTGATCAAGAGTGAAAACATATATATGAGACAAAGGTCATCCCCTTTAATGATTTTACAAAACATATGAGCTTTACTGCTTCTTGTTTTTGAGGGTTCCCAATCATGTGTTCATAGGGATAAATAAAATGTGTTAAGTGGTTCTCTGGATCTCCCAGCCCATTTACGATTGGAAATATGGTATTCACAAAGTTTGGTGGGGGAGGTATTAGATCTACTCATTCAGGGTAAGCTTTATTTTCTTGTTCTATTGGTGTGAGCCATTTTTTCATAGATTCCAATTGAGTTTTTAATGCATCAATTGTATTAATAAACATTTTGGGTAATATCTAGATGATATTGGACCTATACAGGTACAACAGTTGCAGCATGAACTAGCACAGTGATAGGAAAAACCACTGGTGGTGGCACTGCTGGTATATGTCATGGATAGCCCATGGGGAGAATCCTGTAATGATATTCTTGATTTAGTTCTGTTTGTGTACCCAATAGTGATAATTCATTATCCACATCTACAGTTGTAACAAACCCTTTTTGTTGGGAATATCCTACTGGATGTTAAAGGTGAGGATCTTGTTGCGGAGAATTTCTAGAAGGATTACTGATTTTGATTAACTCTTAGTTGACTCTTTTTAACTCCTTCATTAGCTCCTCTTACTGGGAAAATAATTCTTTAATAAAAATATATTGAAATTTCTCCAATGGAAAATTGATACAATATCTGACCATTACCATTTCCCTTGTTAGATTCCTTTCGAAGAGGTTAGAGTTGGTTACATGAGGGAATACCTAGATTCTAGGTAAGCCTCTTATTTTGGGTATGCACACCTCCTTCATTTTATTCGGTGTGTACTATATTATGAATAATAAATTCATCCTCCAACTCCCTTGAACTAGACTCATTTTTTGGAGGATCTTCCATAATGGTATTAATGACATTCACAGATGCATAATGGATTGAATACATTTTATCAATATCTTTGTAAGATCATCTCCTTCTATGCCCTCTATGCTATTTTTTCAACTATATGTTGATTTCCTAGGGATATTTTGATAGATATCAATCTATGGGAAATCCTTGGATAGTTCGGTTGTGTGTTCACTTTTTAACTTCTTCCCTAATCATGACAAAACTAACTTCCTCCAAGGAGGGGATTATGGATGTGAAAAAAACCACAGCCTTGTATGTTGGGGAAGTTCTTATTCTTCTTATTCAAACAATCATACTTTGTTTATTGAATTCAAAGTTTTTATTAAATAATCACCCAACCCAATGAGGCGTGGTATTTTTTGGACTACTATAGCTGATATCACTGCAGCTTATCTTCTAATTTTATGAAATCTGGTCTAAACATTGGATGGGTGAATTATTAGAAAACCACTTAAATCATGTGTTTTGAAATACCATTGTGCTATTTCAGACATTTGTGCAATATTATGGCTGAAATCCTCTAAGCGAGTGGCATGTTTAACGTTCTCATATGATTGATAGAGATGTATCTTGATAGTGTGCTCTATTTGGGTCTAACTTTGGAGAAAACTAATCGAGGCATGTTCTTGTTGATCATTTCTTTGGTTATGAACAAAGTTTATTTATTGTAGTCGGCCTAAGGAAATAAACTTTCTTGAGACCACTTTCATCAGGCTTAACATATTTTGAAGTGTAGTGAAATTTAATTCTATATGTACAACCAATCCTCTGATATGAAAAACAGGTAGGGTTTCTGCAATCAATTATCACAACTTATTTAATGAATTGATCCATGAACATTGAAGATATACTTGTTGCTTATCGACCCTTGGATGTTGGGAATCCTGGAAAGATTTAAAATCTATTTGGCATTATAACCCTTGAATAAACTTGACCTTAATTTGATATTCATCATATGTTAATACTTTGGTTTTTATATGACAACGATTCTTCCATATGTTGAGGTAGATATCATGAATCCAATTTTCTATAATCAATTCTAGATTGACATATTGGGAGGTTGACAAAGGCCAGAACATCACTGGTATTTCACCCTTGACCATTTTTTTATCACCTTAAAAGTATCTTCCTCATCTTTTGGTAGAGGTTTCTCAACTTGTTATGACCATAGTGGACTCTTCTCAACTGTTTTATCACAAGCAATAGGATCAGTTATTTTTTCCTCTTCCATATTAGAAGGAAAATTACACAAGGGAGGTTCGGAGAAAGAATGTTTCTTTGGGATATGTTCTAGTTGAGATCATATTTAAACTATTAGTAATAAGGCGTCATACCTGACTGGCCTTATGTAGTCAAGTGCCTCGAGATTAGAGGGCCTTATCACCATGACATTTTCAATTAGAGAATTATCTTTACAATGGGAAACACTACTATGGAGATAACTTTCACAGTGAATTCCATCATGGGGAGGAACACCATGGTGGATTACAGTAAGGTATAAATCCTTTTTATCCTTGGTCTTCTATCCACACTGAGGGTTTCTGGGGCTCTCATCTTGAGATTGATTCTCTGGATTGACTGAACTGTAAGGAAGAAAGCCTCCATGATTAAGTGTATGATGAGGAACTTCAGAATTACTACTACTACTCCCATAATTTTTTAATAGGATGGTAGGATCTTGAGTTTAAATAGATAAATGTTTGAGGGATTGAAGATATCCATCATTAATAGGGACTATATTTCATATTTACTCTTGATTTTGAAATTGTTTTTGGAGATACTTCTTATTAGGTGATCTCTTACACATAATTGGGGCTACTTTCAGGGAGAACTGGTTATCATGGGTATGTGTATGTTCCTACCTTGGAGTGGTCATCAGAATAAGATAATTATCTCTAATAATAAAGGTTGTATGTTACTGATCCAGTTTTTTGTATGATATAGGTGATTATACCTCATAACCCTCCTAGAATAGAAAAAATATATGTATATCTACATTAGTATGGAATGCTGACAAGTCATCCTAGGTTTGGGGATAGAATTATGTGTCTTTCCATCTAGTACTTATAATGTTTCCATTATGATATTCTAGTAAGCTTCCAAAATATGGGTAGAAATTTGTGTCTGCCCTTTCACAATTCCTAAAATTTGTTTGGTGACTTCAGTGGATATAATAGGAATATACGTAAATTCTATATTTGGAGTAGGTGTATGTAAATGATTCTTTCATCCCTTTCCAATTAATAGATAATAATAGTACACTTGTGTGGGGGAAGATAATTGAGTCTTCCCTAGGTTTGTCGTCGGATATTTCCATCTGACTTCTCCGGGAGTTGCCAAATGAGATTATTGGTAGACTTGATGGATTCTAGAAGGTGTATTTTCCCGATAGCTATTTTCCACCAAACATAGTTGACATGTTTCTTTCAATTTAGATATATGACACTTTTGGAAGGATTGGTGAGTGTAGGTAGGTGCATGTTCCTGCTCATAATTTTCCACTATATTCGATTGGTGGGATTCCTTGAATGCATCTAGACAAATCTGCTAACTGTATGATAGGTTGTGAGAAGATGTATGTTCCTTATCATAGTCCTCCACCAGATTTAAACAGGGATATTATTTAGGCACTTCCAAATTAGTATGTTGGATGACAGAATTAATGCGAACGGGTGTATGTACTCATTTGACATTTTCCAAAAAGTTGGGTTAATGGACCTCTCCAGAGGTGGTAAAGGTAGGAACCAACTCCTTGTTGGTCGGTTGTTGTCTTTGGTGGTTTGTCTTGAATTCCTAAGTATAAGGGACCTGGGTTGAATATCCAAAGGTAACACCCTCATAATGTTGAGGGTTTACTACCGCATTGTGTTGGCAGCAATGGTTTTCGGTAAGAGTCCTCAGTATGGACCCGTGTGTCTTCGGGATGAGGTGATGGGTGGAATCATGGTCGACCTCCCTGACATAGGGTAGGGAGTTGTGATTGCGTTCTGGGGATACACTCACAAAATTGTTGAATAAAGTAGTTCGAACAATCCAATTCTGAACCACTAGTCGTCTTTGACCAAATGACCAGGGGTTATTATTGATTTGGAGGGCTTTTCAGGCATCCTCAAAGGTTGGTATAGTACCGTTTTGATGTTACTCTCAGAATAATGATTTGGAGACCTAGTGTTTAAGAAGATGAGTTGGTGATGATATCCGTAGAGTGTACGAGGATCCAGCTTGAGTAGTAGCTAGGGAATTCACTAGTGGAAACATGATGGAATCCATTTGGAATGAAGGGAGTTATGAAAAAATTTGATAAATAGAAAAAATAAACTCCATTAAAGTAGCTTCTTTTATATGAAAAAATGAATGATTTATTCCCTTTTTTAGACCTCCTTTATCAATTGATATGGTCCTAATAGAATGGTAACATTGTCTACTTGGGTATGTATTCACACCGAGTTCCCAATCCCCCCCCCCAGAACATGTGTACTGGTTAAGAATCACAACATCTAGATGGTTTCCATCGGATTTGTTTATAGAACCAAAAACATCCAATTGTTCAGTATCCAAAGGGACCTACTTTCCAAAGGAAGTCATTTGTTAGGTTTGGACCTGTGATACTTAAGAACTCACATTGGTCGAGAGGATGTGAGGTTTGGCTCATCACGCCCTTTTGGGGGGAATTATTTCCTACTCTAGGACTCTATTATAGATTTAATATATGTGCATGAATCTTTATTAATAGAAAATTATAATGTTGGTTTCCCTTAAAATTTTCAATGATTTATTAGCATGTATAGAATTTATAATCATCCATGTGTATTACGGTTCTTCATTATTGGATATATCTGTATGTATTTGAGGTTCTCCATCAATTGTATCCTATTATATACTACTTAGAGATCCTTTGGTCATTGTTATGATGATGTTGGTTTTTAAGACACTTATTGGGGGCACTCTGGAATTTATGGTCATCTAGGTATACAAATTTTGTTTTGATGATGGGATCATACCCATAAATGGGATACTTACATATCCTTGTAAAAGGAATCAGAACCTTCATATTTTGGTTCAACTTAATGGGACACCTCATACCTTTTATGTTTGTGTGATAAGGACGGAGTCGTACATTTTAATTTCATGTGGTAAGGACATCTAAGCGGAAGTTTATTAGTCAAAGAATGGTTTGGGACTTATACCTAATAATACCAAGGAATATGGAAAGGATATGAGTTTCCATGTTGAATTATACCCTATTGGTAATATAGCCTAGTAAAAATAGGGTTGATTTGGATTGTTGGGTTTAAACCTTCCGGAGGATTCCTACATATCCCACTCGAATGAGAATCAAATCCCACATAGTTTGGTAAGTCTCATAGGGGTGTATGAATTTTTGAGAGTAATAGGTTAGAGATTACTATTATGTAGGATGATCAAATTAAGATAAATAGGGTTGGATTCCTTATCATGATATCTAGTGAGCTTGGTCCCTGGGTGAAGGCTTCTTACATATCCCGATTTTGGTGGGAATCAGAGTTCTCATAGTTCAATACATGAGGTAGATTGTCTATATGTTGTGATCATCACAAATCGCTTAGCCTAAATGATTCATACTCGGTGTGAGGAACAATAGAATGTGAGATATTCAACAAACCACGCACTTTCTCTTCCACTGATAGAAGAGGCTGAGCCTATAGATAAAGAACCCAAGGTGATCATGAGTGAGGGCGCGGAGCAATAAACCGTTCAATTTGTAATGAAAGTGATGGTCATTGGGTCTAGCCTAAAATAATAGAGGCTTACTCCAAGAGGGATAATATTAGTGGATCCTGGCAGAGGAGGGAGACTTTTCTTATAGACCCTCACCCTCCCTATTGGGAACCGGAGGCTCTGGATCTTAGAGAAGAAAAGGGTAGGATAGATACCCATCACTACAATCCATGATTGGGATGTTCCCAAAACTATCTCTATGGTAAGGATATATGTGAATGTAGATATACAAACCTAAAAACATCCTAAGGATATTGGATCCCTTAGAAGAAAAATGTGGGAATCCTCTGATAGTAGATATAAAAACCAAAATGGGAGTCATGCTAATGTGACTTTACAAAGGTTTGATAAGTCAGGAGGTTTTGGTGGAGGCTTCAACTTAGTCCCTTTCAGAAAGGGGAACCAAGGAATGAGATACCCTTCCATGAGTTTCTTTGAAGAGGTATTTCAAGGTGATATGAATTGGTCCTCAGTGTGACGATGCATTTTAGCTCTACCGTGTAGGTATGTCATGTGGGTGTGCCACACAGGTCCTAGTGATGACTAAAAAATGATTAACACCGAATAAATGAGCATATTAATGCTTAATAAAAAGGCCTAACAATAATAAAACACTTGGGTTAGATTTAAATCTAAACACCTTGGGTCTCATTTGGTTCCTTTGGAAGAGTCCTAAGTAGGTCATTAACGAATAGTCCTTGCGTAGGCATCTTCTTTTTTATGGAAGAAGGTTCCTTAATCAGATGTTTAGTGTTTCAAACTCTGAAAAGATTTTAAACTTTCTTATCCCATATAATTCTATATTATCTCATGTTTTAGAGAGATACTAGAGAAAATTTGGGGGAATTGGATGAAAATTTTATCCAATGAGAGCTTCAAGAGTTCATCCAACATTTTTCAATTCTCAAATGGGGAGCCCAAGGGTCCTATTTATAGTCAAGGAAGGGGATGGTTGAAAGGGGTTTTTCAGCATAGGTCGAAGGCATAGCTCTTCAGTTTATCTCCTCCGTGTAGGGGTATATAAATTATAGTTCCACATAGTTCTTATATGTATCTCTATAGTGTAAGGGCTATGCACTAAACTGTATGAGCAGAATGTGCACTGGTTTTCTGGAAGCAGAGGTATGTTGTGTAGGTCATAGGTGTAGGTTTTTCGTGTTGGTCCCTTGAAATTTATGTTCTTTAATTCCATTATCTTTTTTCTAATACTTTTAAATATCCAAAGGAATTATTCATAATATTTTTCCTTCCTAAGAAGTTTCAATAGGGACCCTAGTGGAATTAAGTTATTTCTATACTAGGGTTCTCTTTGGATGATGTCTAGGATGGGGGAGTTCATCCTCCATTGATGACTCCCCCTCTCATTCCCTTCCTTTATTCCTTATTGTTTCATCTTAAACTTTATGTAGCACTACTTTGTGATTGTTTCCACCATTATAAACATTGTTTTAATGTATTTCATTTCCTCTGGTTTCACTTGCATCACCGCCTCGTCCCCTACCTACCCTAATTCCCGCCTCTTCTTCCTGATGGGTGAGATCCTGCGCACCACTCATCTTCAATTTATTGGTTTATGACTCAATTCAATTAAAAACCCTAGGAAGTGGTCTCAGTCTTGATCATATCATTTCCCATCCTCAGGGGTCCATTTACAAATAGAATGGGTTCCTTCTAGCCCAGAGTTGCGTCATTTTGTCCTCCTTTTCCTGGTAGCATCTTGGTTTTACTCATTCTCCCCTAGATTAATAGCATGGGTTCATGGATTCAAGATGATTCTTTGTTAATGGTTGGTTTTTAGGTGAATGATTTTGTGTGTTCTCTATTTTGGCTTGATAATCTAACTCGTACTGACTAGAGATTCTCTACTAGGTTTGATAATGGAGTTTGTTTCTATTCTATAGTAGTTATTTTTTTATAATGATTTGGTTGGAACTTACATGATTTGATCATTTCTTTTAAAGGTGTTAAACAACATTGATGTGATTCCGATGGTAGGGGATGTTGGTCATATTAATCATCACAGATCTCTTTTGAGGTTATGGCCACTCCAAAATCTATTTTGGATTCTATATTCTATCTCTTAGAATCCATGTATTTTGGGTTTGGTGGTCCTCATGGATGTTTTGGGAAGTAGTGTTTGAGTGGTGATGGTGCTCTAGGAATCTCCCCCTTTGAGGCTCTGCTGGTGGTGATCTCAGATGGAAATTTCTAGTGTTCTTCTTGACGATGTTAATGGGATTCCAATGATTCTGCACAGATATTGTTGGTGTTGGTGTTGATGGAATTGTCATACATGATAGGTTTTTCTTCTAGATATAGATCTCAATTTAAGATGGTGTTCTATTTTATGAAACATTAACATTATGTGGGTGGATTCCGTTTAGGTAGGGTTGTGTTTGTTTTTAATTTTATATGGTTGTTGAATTTTGTAGTTTTAATGTTTGTGCAGTTCCCACTCAACAAAAAAGTTATTTATTTAGAAAATAAAAATTTGTACTTGGAGGAGGAACTACATGAAAAATGGTTTTTCTATTACATATATATTGCTTGATGAATTCATTTCATCAACACTCACAACTAAAAAACCTACCTTTAACAGTGTTGTCCATTATCAGCGCTAGTAAAAATTACTGATAAATGTGTCTTTTATCAGTGCTAAAGCAAGCACTGATAATGGGTACCTTTTATTAGTTCTTATTTAGAGCTAATAAATGGTACCCTTTATCCGTTTTTAAGCACTAATAAATGTAAACCTTTATGAAGGATTTATTTTTAGCACTCATAAAGGGTACCCTTTATCAATGCATTATTTTTAGCGATGATTAAAGGTACCCTTTATGAGCACTTTATTTTTAGCGCTAATAAAGTGTTCATTTATCAGCTGATTTTTAGCCTGATAAAGTAAAATAAAATAAAAATAAATAAATAAAATGAGTTTATTATGAAAAATGTTGAAAATTCTATTAATAAAATAATTATTAATAAAAATGAATAAATTGATTATACTATCTATATATTATAAATACTAATAAATATTATATAATCAATATATATATGTAATATAAAAATTAAACTAAAAAAATTAAAATAAGTAAATTGAGAAAAATATTAAATATTTTAATAATTTAATAATTATTGATAATATTAATAAGTAATATATATTAAATATATAGATATATATGAATCTAAATAAATTTGATTTATATAATAATAAATATTTATGATTTACAATAGTCATATATTTAGTTAGAATGGTTTATAATTAAAGAGTAATATGAATTAGAAATATTGACTAATTGCATCGAGTAATGGACCTAATTGAATGTCGATTGATTTTTCAATTTAACATATATCAAATGTGTGTTATATTGATTTTACATATACAAAATAAAGGAAATTTTTTTATACAACGCACACACACAAATATTTACTTCATTAATGAAATATTATATATAGAAACACATACAACTAATATTTATGTAATTTATTCAAATTTTAGAATTTATTTTAAAATTTCATTATAACATGATAATTTTAATATATCATATATTTAATCAATAAATTTTATTTATTTATTTTAATTTTATTATAATTAGGTATTAATTCATTTTTAATATGTTATATTTTTTATTATTTTATTTTTTGGGAATTTAATAATTTTATGTTGTTTATTTATATTTATTTACTTATTTTTATTTTATTATTTTCAATATGTATTCATATTTATTTCAATATATATCTATATTTTTTAATAATCTATATTTAATTAATAAAACATATTTATTTTCTCAATATTTTCAAATTGTATACATTTTTAATTATTCAATTTCAATCATTTTAAACATGTATGCATGTAAGATTAAATATTTATAAATAATGTTAAAAATATATTTTTAAATAGATATTTTTAAAAAAATAAATTCATAAATGCATATTTACTATATTTATACATTTATATATTTTTAATTATTAATAAATATTTATTTTTAAAAATTATTTATATAATTTTAATTAATTATTATATATATTTAAATAATTACATTATTATCATAAATTTATTTAAATAATGATTATATTTACTCTATATATATTTATTATATATAATTATATAAATATTTAAATATTTTTTTAAAAATATATTATATGATTATAAATAAATAATTATATATTTAAATGATTATAAAATTATAATAAATATATTTAAATAATGCATATATTTACTATATTTATAATTATATGAATTTTTTAAATATATATAATTATATAAATATATTTACAAAATTTTTTATTTATAATTATAACTATAAATCCATTATTAGCAATTAAGTAATAAGTGCATATAAAAGGCATCATTATCAATGCAGAAAAGATAAAGATTTATCAGTACTAAAAAAGAAGTGATAAAATACATATTTGTCAATGCTAAAAATTTCATGCTGAAAATACTCATTTTATCCGTGCTTTTGTAGCACTAATAAAGATATATCATTATCAATGTTAAACAGGTCTGATAAAGAATACTTTTATCAGCTCTTATTAATTTACCATTGATAAAAAGGATCTTTATCAATGAATTTTGGAAGCACTATTAAAAGTGTCCCAATGTATTTATAGAACCCAAAATAGTCATGAACCAGTCATGATATTTGAACCATTCCATGGAATACAACTACTGCCAGTGCTCTATATCATTTAATCCAATGTCAAATCATGGATCGAATAAAATCATGAACAATTCCATATCTCGAATCCACAGATTGAATAATTCAATAGTTTAAAAAATCGAAGGCCCAAATGAATTCTTGTTTTGGTGATATATATACTTTCTCTTAGAATATTCAATGATTTTATCCAAGGTATACTATTTTCTCATCCTCCTCACTCGTTGATTTCTTGTTTTTATATATATATATTATTTTTTTAGCATCATTCTTTCTATACCATCAGCATATCCATATGATAAATATTCGACACTCATATATTCGAGCCCTCTCCATCAGAGTATCACAAAAGCTTTCTTCTAAAAATATATAGGATTAGGAAAATATTTTCAAATCCATTTATGAGAATTGTTGGTTTGTTTTCATTAAGAATGAAAGAAGGATATAACCAGTTATCATTGTCCCATTTAAATGACCACCTTAGGTAAGTCCCATATTCCGTCTAACTTTACAATATATCACTTATATATTCCAATTAAAACATATGAGTAAATTGAGAGATAGATCACAATTTTGGATTTCTAGTTTCCTTAAATGTCCAAAACCACGAATAGATAACATCAAAGAGGAATTCCCACTAGGGGAAGCCCAATATTGTGGAGCATGCCCATATAAATATTAGAAATCTCCAAATAATTTATCATTTTTTAGGATAATAATAAATTCATAATCCTATATTTTCATTATTGATGTTACTTTTCTTGCATCAATTTTTAAAATCCCAAATATTTTTAATTTTTTCAATATATCTATAAAATACCATAAATATAATAATGTGGTAGGAATAATGAGTGAACAAAAATAAAATCTGTACGGGAATTACTAGGTCTATCAATTGTGTTATACTAATGAGTAATATTAATTTTATTTTTTACCACTCTATAATATGTGTGTGGTATATTCAACCACCTAATATAATATAGACTTCTTTTCCAGATAATGAGGATCATTCATAATACTACTTAAAATTTTAATCCCATTTAGTGTATTATGTATATTTATAAATAAAACATAATAGATATGATATGAGTATAATTATAAATTGGTGAAATGAAATAATTATCATGGTGTATTAATTCATACATTGAGGGTACATATATTTCATAGTGAATAAACATAAATTATAATTTAATTTAAATCTATTATTTAATAAATTATTTATTAACAATATCCTCATTCTAATTAGTAAAAAATATCTATCAATTTTATATTTTCATCATAAAAACTTCTCATCCCACCCTTTTATTTAAATGTAGGGTTTTATAATATGATTAATTTTTCTATACCACAAATCAATTTCCTCTTTCAAACACAATTGCCATAAATGTTTTTCCAACCCGAAAATAGAATATGGTTTGGTTAGTTTTATATTCCATTGTAAAAATACTCCCATCATTCAATTTATAACCCAAAAATTAATACTTCTTAATAATCAATTTATTTCCTTCATCTTACATCTAATAAACACTATGTATGTTTTACATTAATCAATCTAAAAATAGATCATTCTTTAACATTTCTTTCTATTTCAAAAATATTTTAAATAAAAATAATTTATCTTAAGTGATCCACCATTTATATAACAATAATAACCCTTAGAACTTGTCAAAACACATTAATTATAGAAATTTACCTATCATGGGTGATGAAAAACTAATATCTAATATGAAGTTATTTTTGTTTTGTAAATCCTTTAGTGAGACATAAATAATAAATTCCTCTTACATTACATTCCTTTTATAGAATACATTTCTAATTCTCTCTACACATTCTGAAATGTTTTTAGAAAACATTGAAATTCGTTCATATAACCATTTAATTTTTCACTTTTTTAGTAGAATTCATTAAATGGTTGAAATTCCTCATCTCATTAAACTTATGTTTATTTGTCTCAGGTTGAAACTATTTTTATAAGAGTAGAAAATCTCCCCTTTAACATAGAACCAATGTATCTTTCATAATTACTATTATTTATCTCAGTATGACAAAAAATTTATACTATATTCCAAAAATTACAATTGAACCCATAATTTATAATAAAATGAAATTTTATTATAATTCGTACTCTTCATCAGCTGCAAAGTAAATCGTGTTCTCAACCTATCTATAAATAATTCTTGATTCAATTAATCAAATATAAATTTTGATATGTTTAAATCATTTGTCGTTATTAGTAATATTTGTTCCTAAAATTATTTCTTTCCATTCCTTAACTATTTTTAATAGAAATGGTAATTCTGAGATGTTTTCCAATATTTGATATACCATTAATATTAAATGTAATAATTTATTACATTTTTACATAACTTGTTTCAAAAAATATAATGGAGGTTATAAAATTATATATATGTCAGAATAATTGTTAGAAATTATTTTTAGGTATTATTAATTTTAGGTCAACATGTATTGGTTTAACCCATAGTAATATCTCATTACAGTCCATGTAAATAAAATAACTATTTTTTCTTAAAATGTTTTATCAATACATTTATATATCCTTTAGTTTATAGAATAATATTTTATTATTCTAGTATATAATATTTGAGTTTCTAATTACTACATAATTTCCCATATTATATTTTAAATTGTATAAGTTATTTAAGAAAGACATGATGGATCATTTTAATAGAGGTAGGAGTAGTCTTTGTTAGAGGATTGAAATTATTAAAATTGGTATTTCTTCTATAAATATATAGAATTCTTAGAGGCCCAAAGAAATAATATATCATAACATTTCCCGATCAAGAAGACTTGAATCACATACAAGAATGTGTATTCCCCCCAATATCACCTTCAATATTTCAGAAGTTAAAAAAAAGTTCCAATGGTTTAATTCTCATATGTGGGAGGCATTGACCCTGTTAGAGAACACAATTGTGTTCAACTGTCATCCTTATCTGCTTCATCTCCCGAATAGTAATTATTGAAATTTGTTACTTAATACTCATTCCAAATATAATTTACGTTTATTATAATACTCTGATTAGTAGACATCCCACGGATGACTATTGGTTATAGTATTTCTAGTAACATAGGTACATGTCTACAAGATATGGAGGATGAGTGTCAAACAACAAAATTCAATGATAAATGTTAAGATGATGAGCTGATTAGGATGAAATTTAAAAATAAATTTCACCTTTGAATGAATTAATAGGATAAAACTTATCATAATAGACTACTTATTTTCCTAAAATAAAATACCCATTTTCTTAAAATCAAAATGAGAATATTTGAAACAACCAAATTATGGGATTACCTTATTAGAATGATCTATGACTTTCACATTAGATAATGAACATATTATGTTTATTTATATATTTATTGTACTAAATTAATATTTTATGTACGCAATTTGATGGATATGTATCAAAAAAAGATTCACACTAATAGTTTGAAAAAATATTATGAATATGGAGTTAAAGTGTTCGTCATGTTTTAAATATATCATGTAGTAGACCCTTATCAAATCCTTTGTTCGTGTTTTTTGTCAGTAAAGAAAAATTATTATGAAAGAGTTAGAATAAATTTTGATTTTTATAGAATATATTAGAGATATATATGTTAGACTAAATATGGAGAAAATTTGAATATGCACATCCATTGAGATGTTACAATGGTTTATGAATCATTTTATTTGAATAACAGTGTAAATTATAATGGAGGTCACATGGAAGAAATGACAATGGATATTGAAGATGACCTTTGTGATTGAACAATGATATTTGATAAGTTAAATAACTATGATAAGAGACCATTTTATAAAAGTTGTATGAAATATAGAACATAGTCATATATATTGAATTTATATAATTTCAAATCTAGTAGTAGATGAGGTGACACAAGCTTTACAGAACTTTCTGGCCTCAGGAATAATATGATACCAAAAGAAACTGAACTATTATTTCAAACATATTATGCCAAAAGAATTATACAATAAATGTGAATTATCTCAAATTAATAATTTATTCTCCAAACAATTTCATATTATTTCATAAGGACCATGAATCACCCATAAAATTCCCTAACTGTGTCGTAGATCAATATAAGAAAATGGAATCAAGTTCGTTGAAAAATGTATGGTAATGTAAAGACCCATAAATTCCATGGAATTTTTTTTAAAATACATGGGATTTTTATGAGTCTACGAAAATTTACGGTGCTTGATTATGTGGCCCAGAGTGCCCGGAATCAATTTTTGAAGTTTTGTTTGGGTACGTTCAGTAAACGTACGAGTGAGTTTTTATAACTTTTGAGTCGGTGCTCAGAACTGAAATATGAGGGCACCGTTAAACTCACAGTGCCAGAATTTTCTTAAGAAAACTTTCACTTCGATGGCAGTGAGTCGAGGATAAAAGTTAGTTTTTGGGTTTTCTTAAAAAAAATAAAGTGAAACACTTTATTTTATTTTTTTCTTTGAGCCACCATTTGAGTGTGGGTAGTTGGAACCTCCACTTGGGAGTTGATGGTGGGACCGCCACACCCCAACATCCCATGAGAGTTTATGGTGGTGGGGACCACTCGAGCATAACCTCCCGCGAGAGGCTACAACGTGGGGACCACCCGAGACCCATAACCTCTCTATTAAATGATAGGGGTGGGGACCACCCGACCCCTATTGATGTTGGTTGATAAAACCTCCCACCTCTCCCTCTTTAATGGGGGAGAGCCTCTTTCCATCCACCTAATTAAATCTGACACCTCTCACGAAATTAATTAGGTGGGGCCCACTCATTTAATTAATCAAATTTTAATTACGTGCCAATGTAATAATAGAAAAACCATCCTATTATTTTCGTTGGAATAATCTTTTTTTTGGTGGAGGATTTGAGAAAAAAGATCGGGAGAAAAGCTCCCAACAAATAACACGAAGAACGTCGGCGACACCATTTCTTCTTCGACTCCTTCCCCAGCCACCTACCGATCAACCCACTTCAATGTCGTCAACGAACCAATGCAGCTCAGAATTGAAGACGTGCGGTGAACGCGATGAACGACGGTCTCCTCCGACTACCTTTCGCGACTCTGTCAATAAATGACGAGTGTCGAGTGACGAATAAAAAGGTAGGGGTTCTTTTCTTTAAAGTACCATGTTCTTCCTTCCTTAAACAAAGAACATTTATATTTACCTTTTACAGGTGGGATGTTGTGTTCCATTCATGAGAACCTATTGCTACCACCCTAAATGTGGAGGGTGCAGGCCAAACCATCATGGCCCAACCCCTCCATTGATATTTTTGTGATGACTCCATCACGGTAGGGCAATGAGGCGATGGCGATGAAGATAGAGAAAAAAGGCCACGCCGCCCACGGCCTCTGCGGATCGCACCGCTGGTGCCCTGCCCGGCGCCCCCGTGCCGCCTGCCCACCTGTCGTCGTGCCCCGCGTCGCCTACCTGCACGCCCTGCGTGCTGCCCAGCTCCACCGGTGCCATGCTCGGTGCCCCGAAGCGCTGCCCGCCCCCCAGTGCGCTACCCCGACACACTTCCCGGAGCCTTGATGCGCTTCCTGCACCCCAGCGTGATGCCCTGACTTGCTTCCCGGTGCCCTGCATGGCGTCCCCGCAGCCCCCTGCCGCGGCCTGCCCAGCGCCCCCGGCGAGTTACCTGCGCCCCAGCTTGCTGCCCCGGCGTGCTTTCTGGTTCCCTAGCGCCTTACCTGGTGTCCCAACGCCCCCTTCTATGGCCTTCCCAGCACCCCCGGTGCGCTTCCCGCACCCCAGCGTGCTGCCCAGTGCCCCCGCAACCCCCAGTTGTGGCCTGCCCGGTGCACCTGTGGCTTGCCCAGCGTCCATCCAGCCTGCCCGTTCCCCGCGTTACTTTCCCACTATCCTCCCAGCCATAGAGCTCCAGAGTCGCGTCCCTCGCGGTGCTGGCCAAACCGGCCCCGGCCTTCGGGCTAAGCCGCCTACGTGGCGGCATCCGAGCCGAACCACCCACGCAGTCCGCTGGGTCGGGCCCAGCGACTGGGCAGAACATAACAGGCTGACCCACCCAACGGGCCTGTTCAGACCTAGCGAGTCTGACCAGGTCGACCCAGGCCAGGTCCGCTCAGACTGGGTTGGGACAAGTCAATCCGACCGGGTCGGACCGGAACCGGGCTCACTAATGACCCATTTCTTACTTTGGCCATATCTATGGCACCAGACATCCATTTGACGATCCGTTAGTGGTCATGGTAATCTTGATGAGAGACGGTCCCTTTGAGTATGCACCACTAGAGTTTGGGGTATCGTTGAGATACGATCGGGGAGGTTCGTACACGAATCCAACAGGGCCCTCGAGACTAAAAGTCTAATAACTCACAGACTGGGCGTCCGATTGACGTGTTGTCTGTTGCATTGAGACCCCTATAACGTGGAGGTCCTTTGTGATACTTCTACGTGAGAATTTGTGACACTTGTAGTATTAAATTTTAGCCCATGGAGCAGATTGCAGAGACCTAGTAGCTGGATGAGACTTGACGACTGCTGACCGATCGACTCGGAGTGTTTTCAGATGGCCCAGTGGGGAGCGCTTGGTTGTAACAGCAGACCCATGGTGGAGGAGCTCTTGGTTGTATTAGAAGACCCACGGTACTAGGCAGAAGAAGTACCTCTATAGACTATGAGAGGGAGCGCTTAGTTGTAGCGGCAGACCCATAGGGGGGAGTGCCTCTGTGTGAGCTCGGCAGACCTACAGTACTCGACAGGTGGAGTACCTCAGCAGTCCAAGGATAGTGGGAAGCGCTTGGTTGTAGCGGCAGGCCCACTGTACTCGACAGAGGAGGGGTTCTCTAGTAGCCATGGTTTTGACATCGTGAATAAAAATCCTTGTTTGAGCTGAGTCAATGACTTTTTTATTTTCCTCATTATTGAGATGAGTTTCTTGATAACTTAGGTATATGTATGGGAATATACCTATGTAATGGTTATCCGTTGATTTCACACTTTATGGTTTATCCTTGTTGGATTTTTGTGAGACCCAGAGGGTCTCGGGGTCCCTACTGAGTTTCATTATACTCACCCCTGCACGATCTATGCCCGCAATTTGTTGTGTTGGATGCAGACGACGGACAGTGCAGACGAAGGCTGAGAGCACCAGGACTGGACGGTACCCGGAGGTGGACCTTACGACGAGTCAGTACACGGGGGAGTCTGAAGGACGTGGAGTGTTGAGGAGGATATATCTACATACCCTTCAGGTAGGATCTATGGTGGTCAATCCAGGAGCTTCTTTAACCTTTCAGCTATTTCTTTCCTTTTCTAGTTGTACTTGTACTTTACAGTTGGGCTTGTATTTTCAGCCCCTTTTACTTTCCAGCACTCTTTTTGTATTCAGTTTTTACTTAGTGTTTGCTTCTAGTTGTGTACTCTATTGTGTTTGTTTTTAGTTATAAAGGCAATTCCTTCCCACTTTTGTGATTTATGCCTTTGGTGCTAGTCGCCAGCCCCTGGCCTATGGAAGGCGGGCTTGGGGTAGTCACGATACGGGCCCTGGGGGATAGGTCATGACAAATTGGTATCAAAGGAGTCAGTTCTACTGCAGAACATAGGAATCTGATATTTATTTTCTATGAATAAATAGTTGTAAGGGTACTAATTGTGGTTTTCAGTTCAGGGAGTCCATTGTTGGTGTGGGTGGCGACATATCCATACATCAAGACCATAACTTCTGATTTCCGACTCAGTGCAAGAAAACCCTGATTGCGTGTGTTTTTTCAAAAGTTTTTCTTTAAGCCAGCTCAACCAGTTTAGCTCACCAAGTATAGTATTTTGACCATGTCACATCTGTTTCTTTCAGGATGACTCCCTGTGGATGACCAGTTAGATCCCCGAGAGTCATGTGTACTGACATCCCACCGAGTAATGAGGCCTTGTTGCAGGGCCCTCTTCTAGTTAAGTCACCAGTGGAGGCACCAGTGGTACTACAACCTATTAGGCCATTGATGCCACTAGCCCCAGAAGTAGACAATGCACGCTTCTTGAGCGCGTTACACGAGTTCCAGTGCCAGAGGCCACCCAGGTTCAAGGGAGAGACGGACCCACAGGCGGCTGAGGATTGGCTAGAGGATGTGGTGAGAGTCTTCCGGATAGTAGGGACACCAGGATACTTTATGGTGATTCTTGCGGCCAGACTCCTTCAGGAAGCATCAGGCATATGGTGGAGCTTGATGCTCTAGTTTCATGATGAGGAGACACTTCTTTGGGCAGACTTTGAGGGCCTATTCCGAGTGGAGTTTATCCTGGCCACCCTTCAAGAGGTGCAGATACAAGAGCTACTGCATCTACGTCGGGGTATCATGACGGTGGTGTAGTACTCAGTGAGGTTCACTAACCTCTCGCTCTACTCCACTGATATGGTATGGGACCTATTCTTTAGGTCCCGGACCTTCGATCACGGACTCAGGCGAGAGATCAGAGCTTATGTGATCTCACTTAGCATCCTGACTCAGACGGGGGGTGTTAGAGAGATCTCTTCTAGTGGAGAGTTTCCTTGCCGAGTAGTCTCTAGTAGCGAGACCCACCACTAGCCATCATGTAGCAGAGTCTTCTGCAGCTGGAAGTAGACAGATGACGCTGATGTCCAAGAAAACCAGACCTATAGGTGGTCGACCGCATGACTCGGGATCGGTTGTACGAGGCACCTGGGGTGGAGACAGACCTGCCCGGAGCGGGTAGTGTTACTCATGCAGCGGACAGGGTCACATGGCTTGTGGATTTCCGACCCACCGCACTGATGATCAGCAGACAGTAGAGGGACATCCCAGGTAGAGGCAGAGGTTCGATCGAGATGGTCCGCAGGGAGGAGGTGGGCATTATAGAGTAGCTAGACATTCAGCTGGTGGTGGATGATGTTTTGAGGTGCTACCACCACCACCACCAGGAGGTCCACCCCAGCCACACGGAGTGGGTGGACAGGGGAGATCAGAGCTTCAGGCAACTGAGGCCTACTATCACGGCGCTCTTGAGAGGATTATAGGTACGATCTTGTCTATTCCACCTTAGTTGTAGTTCTTATAGACACAGGTTCCAGTCACTCTTTCATTGCCACATACCTCGTTCGGAGCTCGGAGATTCTGAAGGAGTCGTTAGTGTGATCCTTACAGCTAGAGACTCCTACGGGAGCTGATTCGACGATTACACACTGGTGCCGGCAGTGCAAGCTTACTCTAGGAGGCAAGATCTTAGGCTAGGATCTCTTAGTAGTGGCATCGAGGCCTTACGACATCATCTTAGGTATGGAATGGTTATCTATAGTCCATGCCCAAATTGAATGTATTAGCCAAAAAGTGCAGTGTGTCCACACAGATGGGACCAGGTTTACATTCACCGGCGAGAAGGGAACCTTTGCAGCACAGGATGGACTTACTCGATGGAGGGTGCAGCCAATCACTCACTAGTTGGCTTGCCTTACCCTTGGATCATTTGATGTGGAGAGTCCAACTTTTCCTGTAGTGGTGGATTAGTACGCGGATGTTTTCCTTGATTATGTTCCAGAACTACCTCCTCGCAGAGAGCACTACCACAAAAATAGTTTCTCCTAGTGCCAACCTTTATCAATGCTAAAAAAAGCACTGATAAAGGGGGTACTGTTATCAGCGCTAAAAAACTGCTAGTAAACGTACCCCTTTATCAGTTCTTTTTTTAGCACTGATAAAGGTACCCCCTTTATCAGTGCTTTTTTTAGCGCTGATAAAGGGACCCCTTTATGAGCATTATTTTTAGTAGCGCTGATAAAGGGTTGACTTCAAAAAAAATAATTAAGAAAAATATTAATATATAAATATATAAATATAGTTATATTGATATAAATATAATATATAATTTTTAAATATATTTTAGAGAAGTATAAATATACATTTACACTTAATATAATTAATATATATGATATTTAGTGAAAATGGCTTATAAAAAATTAATAAAATATTTTTAATTAATAATTTTCTTATTATTATGGAGGAATATTCATTTTATAACAATTTAAGGATCCAAAAAATCAAAAAAAAATTAAAAAAAAAGACCCAAAATATGTTGAAAACGCAACATGAACTTCAAACGGCAATAACTTTTGATCTGGGTGTCCGTTTGAGCTCTACTATATATCAAATCGAAGCCTACAATAATCTCTACCCCCATATGATAGAGGGAACCCCGATCAAGGTTTTTTCAAGTCCAAAAAAGACCCAGAGGGCCTCCAAGACTAATTTTTTAATCGGTGTACCCCGATTTTTTATCATTTTGTGGATTTTCAGCCTCATTTAAGGTGGTATTATTGTATTTTTTTGGTGGGGATTGAATTTCTTCCAAGGTATTACATTAATATTGATATTATTTATTTAAAAGTTTATCTTTTTTTATAATGCACTACTATTTATAATCAAATATATAACTATATGTACATATTTTTTATATATTCACACCTAAAAATTTAATTTTTTAAATAAATAATTAAAAATATTTACATATAAAATATATTAGATTTATCTAAATAATAACTAATATCCATTTTATTTAAAATTAAAATATATGAATATTTATATAAATATATATTAATATAACTATATGTATTAATATTACTATATATATATATATATTAATATAACTATGAATATATATATTAATATAACTATATATATTAATATAACTATATATATTAATATAACTATATATATTAATATAAATATATATTACTAAATGAATAAATATAACTAAATATATATATAAATAAATAGATATATCATAAATAAGAGAACAAATCAATATAGGGGAGTGGCAAAGGCTTCAGGCGCACATGGGGGAGGTCTCGAGATCAAATCCGGGTGGAGGCAGGGGCGCGCGCGCATGGGTGAATTTAAGGGGATAGCACTAATAAAGGTGGGGTATAGCACCGATAAAGGGTAGAGGGGGTGTGGGGGGGCTCTAGAGGTGCAGGAAAGCGATGATAAAGGGGGGCTCAAGCGCTATAAAAAGCCCCCCCCCCCCATGATTGGTAGGATTTTTTTTATTTTTTTTAGTTTTATTAGCGCTTTTAAAAAAGCGCTGATAATAGGGGAATTTTATCAGCACTAAAAAGAAAGCACTGATAAAGGACCCTTTTATCAGCGCTTTTTTAGCACTTATAGAAGGGGTCTTTATCAGTTCTTTTTTTAGCGCTGATAAAGGGGACCCCCCCCCTATCTACGCTTTCTTTAACAGCACTTTTATAGTGCTCTTAAAGGCCTTTTCTAGTGCTGTTAAAGGCCATATTTGTAGTAGTGGAGGTGGAATTCTACATGGACTCGAGCCCTAGGACGGCACCAATATCTACTCCAGTATATCGGATATCTCCTTCTAATCTTTGTGTGCTGTGGGTACAGCTAGAGGACTTGTAGGAAAAGGGATTCATCCGGCCCAGTGTTTCTCCCTGTGCAGCCCCGACTCTGTTCACCAAGAAGGAAGACAGGAGCTTGAGGCTTTGTATCAACTATCATCGCCTGAACCAGGTGACTATGAAGAATAAGTACACACTCCCAAGGATTGACAGCCTCTTTGATCAACTAAAGGGATCTCATTGGTTCTCGAAGATAGACCTCAGATCAGGCTATCATTAGCTCAGAGTTCGAGACAAGGATGTGCATTAGATGGCCTTCAGGTGTCATTACAGCCACTACGAGTTCTTGGTTATGACCTTTGGTATAACCAATGCTCCAGCAGTGTTCATGAGTCTCATTAACAGGATCTTCCAGCCTTACCTCGATCGCTTTATCGTAGTCTTCATCAATGACATTCTGATTTACTCGACTACTGAGGAGGATCATGCCTACCATTTTCAGGTAGTACTGGACACACTCTGAGAGCACCAGCTTTATGGTAAGCTCTCTAAGTTCTAGTTCTGGATTTGAGAGGTTCACTTCTTGGTACATTTCATCTTAGAGGATGGAGTTGCAGTGGATCTAGTGAAGATTGAGGCAGTACTTTCTTGGGATACACCCATGAGTGTGATGGAGGTACGGAGTTTCCTGGTCTTGTCTAGATACAATCGAAGATTCATTCTAGACTTCTCCAAAGTTGTAGTGCCACTATCAGCCTTGATGAAGAAGTGGTAACCCTTTGTGTTGTCGTAGAGATGCCAAAAAATCTTTCAGGAGCTGAGGAAGAGGCTGACTAGTGCCCCTATCTTGATACTTCCAGAGGAAGGCATAGGGTATGTAGTATATTGCGACACATCAAAGACCAGACTCAGGTGTGTCCTGATGCAGGAGCGAGCAGTGATTGCATATGGTTCTTGGTAGCTGAGATAGCATGAGCAGAACTACGCTTCTCATGACCTGAAGCTAGTAGCAGTGGTCTTCTCCTTGAAGATGTGGTGGCACTATCTTATGGGAAAACGTTTTACCGTGTACTCTGATCACAAGAGTCTCAGGTATATCTTATCTCGAAAGGACCGGAACCTGAGATAGTGGCAATGACTTGAGTTCCACTATGACTATGACTTTGAGATAGTCTATACTCTAGGGAAGGGGAATATTGTAGAAGATGCTCTTAGAAGGAGGACTGGTATTTAGCTGCTAGGAGAGACGACAAAGCAGTTAGCTACCTTACATATATCCTTTGTGGATAGGGATGGAGAAGAATTCATATAATATCTTACAGTCACTCCCCCACTCCTTCAGTGAGTCAGGAAGGCGCAGCATGGGGATGCTGACTGTGAGACATGACGTGATCAGATATCCATAGGTAAAGCACCTGATGGATTTTCTGAAGGAGGTGATAACGTCATCCTCTTCAGAGGAAGTACTATGGTACCAGTGGCACTTCATGAGGAAGTGTTGCGGGAGTTCCACACTTCCCCTTTAGCGGTACATCCAGTAATGGTGAAGATATACCAGGACCTTCGTCGACAGCACTGGTGGCCAGGTATAAATAAGGCAGTAGTGGAGTTTGTCTCTCAGTGTCCCACTTTTCTTCAAGTGAAGGTGGAGCACTAGGTACCAGCAGAATTGGTTCATCCCTTAGAGGTCCCAGAGTGGAAGTAGGATGGGATATACATGGACTTCGTGATGGTTCTTCCACGTACATCCAGGAGTCACGATTTGGTTTGGGTGATCGTCGACCGACTCACCAATTCGGCCCACTTCCTTCCAATCAGAGAGAAGGGCTCAGTAGAGAGATTGGGACGCCTCTATGTACTAGAGATTGTGTGTTTTCATGGATTACCTACTTCTATAGTCTCATACTGTGATGCACGGTTTACTTTACGGCTATGTAAGGGGTTCTAGGAGGCTTTCGGGATGCAACTACGTTTGAGCACCACCTTCCATCCTCAAACAGATGGCCAGACTGATCGGACCATCCAGACCATTGAGGAAATGCTCTGTGCATGTGTCCTCGACTTCGGTCATAGATGGGAGGTTCATCTACCTTTGGTGGAGTTTTCATACAATTACAACTATCACTCCACCATCGGTATGAAACCTTTTGAGGCCTTGTATAGTCAACCTTGAAGATCTCCATTGTGCTGGACAGACCTAGGGGTTTCAGCACTAGTGGGGCCAGAGATGGTACGGGCTACCACGGAGAAAGTGCAGATCATCCAAGAATGGATGAAGACTACAAAGAGAAGACATAAGATTTATACTGACAGGAGATGCAGACCCCAAGAGTTTGAGGATGGATACCACGTCTTCCTACAGGTCTCACATCCATGAGGTCTACGGAGATTTGGCCGAGGCGGCAAGTTATCTCTGAGATACATTGGACCTTTCCAGGTCCTCAGTAGACTATGCGAGGTGGATTACCACCTAGCTCTACCACCTTAGTTGCATCGGTTGCATGACGTCTTCCACATATCTCAGTTGAGGATATACGTGCACGGCCCTTCTCACATCATCGACTATGGGGAGCTGGACATCAACGATGGGGAGACTTTCACAGAGGTTCCAGTAGAGATCAAGGATCGACACGAGCGGGTCCTACATGGATGATCGATACCTCTAGTGCGTTTTCGTTGGCAGCACAGAAAAATCCATGATATCACATGGGATTGGGAGGCCCAGATGCGTGCTCAGTATCCCCATTTTTCCCATTAGTGTGAGTTGTAGCTTACGGGGACGTAAATCCCTGAGGTGGGGAGAATGTAAAGACCTGAAAATTCCATGGAATATTTTTTAAAATACATGGGATTTTTACGAGTGTAAAAAAATTTACGGCACTTGATTCAGAGGCCCAGAGTGCCCGGAATAAATTTATGAAGTTTTTTTGGGTACGTTCAGTAAACATACGAGCGGTTTTTTATAACTTTTGTTACGATGCTCGGAACTGAAATCTGAGGGCACCATTAAACTCGTAGCATTGTTATTATCCTAAGAATACTTTCACTTAAACGGCAGTGAGTCGAGGATAAAAGTTAGTTTTTGGGTTTTCTTAAAAAAAAGTGTAACACTTTATTTTATTCTATTTTTTTATCCGCCATGTGAGTGCGGGTAGTTGGAACCTCCACTTGGGAGTTGATGGTGGGACTACCACATCCCAACCTCCCATGAGAGGTTAGGGTGGTGGGTCCCACCCGTGCATAACCTCCCGCGAGAGGTTACAACGTAGGGACCACCCGAGACCCATAACCTCTCTATTAATTGATAGGGGTGGGGACCACCCGACCCCTATTGATAATGGAGGATAAAACCTCCAACCTCTCCCTCTTTAATGAGGGAGAGCCTCTTTCCATCCAACTAATTAAATGTGACACCTCTTATGAATTTAATTAGTTGGGGACCACTCATTTAATTCATCAAATTTGATTTACATTCCAATGTAATAATAGAAAAACCCTCCTATTATTTTCATTGGCATAATCCTGCTTTCGGTGGAGGCTTTGAGGGGAAAGCTCAGGAGAAAATCTCCCAATAAAGAACGTGAAGAATGCGAAGAACGCCGGTGATGCTCTTTCTTCATCGACTCCTTCCCCAACCACCTACTAATCAACCCTCTGCAACGTCATCAACTAACCAACACCGCTCAGAATTGAGGACGTGCGGCGGACGCGACGAACGATGGTCTCCTCCAACTACCTTTCACGACTCTGTTTGATGAGCCGTCAGCAGCGCTGGTAATCTCGATGAGAGATGGATCCTTTTAGTATACCCCATTGGTGTTTGGGGCATATTTTAGATATGGTCGGGTTGGTTCGTTCACGAATCCAACCGGGCCCCCGTGACTAAAAGGCTAATAACACATAGACCAGGCATTCGATTGACGCGTCGTCTGTTGCGTTGAGACCCCTATGACGTGGTGGTCCTTTTTGATACTTCTATGTGAGACTTCATGAAACTTGGAGTATCGAATTTTATCTTGTGGAGTAGACCCACCTGGTGACGAGCGAGCAGATTGCAGAGACCTAGTAGCTGGCTAAGACTTGACGACTACTGACTGATCGACTCAGAGTGTTTCGGATGGCCCAGTGGGGAGCGCTTGGTTGTAGCAGCAGACCCATGGCGGAGGAGCACTTGGTTGTAGTGGAAGACCCGTGGTACTCGACAAAAAGAGTACCTCTGTAGGCTATGAGGGGGAGCACTTGGTTGTAGCTATAGACCCATGGTGGGGAGCACCTCTGTGTGAGCACGGTAAACCCAAAGTACTCAACAGGTGGAGTACCTCAGCAGTCCAAGGTTAGTGGGAAGCGCTTGGTTGTAGCGGCATGCCCACTGTACTCGACATAGGAGGAGTTATCCAGCATTCCTGGTTTCGAAATCTTGAATAAAAATACTAGTTTGAGCTGATTCAATGACTTTTGTGTTTTCCTCATGATTTAGATGGGTTACTTGATAACTTAGATATATGTATGGTCATATACCCAAGTAATGGTTATCTATTGATTTCATACATTGTGGTTTATCCTTGTTGAATTTTTGTGACACCCTGAGGATCTCGGGGTCCCTAATGAGTATTTTTATACTCACCCCTGCACTGGATATGCCCGCACTTTGTTGTGTTGGATGCAGACGACGGACAGCGCTCACGGAGGCTAAGAGCACCAGGACTGGACGGTACCCGGAGGTGGACCTTACGACGAGTCGGTACATGGGGGAGTCTGGTGGAAATGGAGTTCTAAGAAGGCTATTTGTACATACCCTTCAAGTAGGATCTGTGGTGGTCGATCCAGGAGCTGCTATCACCTTTTATCTATTTTGTTCGTTTTCCAGTTGTACTTGAACTTTACAGTTGGGCTTGTATTTCTAGCCCCTTTTACTTTCCAGAACTCTTTTTGTATACAGTTTTTACTTAGTGCTTGCTTCCAGTTGTGTAATCTGTTGTGTTTGTTTACAGTTATAAAGGCAATGTCTTCCCACTTTAGGGATTTACGCCTTTGGTTCTAATCGCCAGCCCAGGGCCTATAGAAGGTGGGCTTGGGGTAGTCACGATAGGGGCCTGGGGGGACGGGTCGTGACAGGTAATATCCTATCATTACACATTTTGGAAGGAAATGTTGATGTCAAAAATCTGTGAGACAATTAACATGGGATTCATATATATTAATTATAGATGGGAACCTTATACATCCATATGATTCTCCTAAGTTGAATAAAATTGATTACAAGTATCCTGAATTGGAAAATGAGTTGAGAAATTTTCATCCTGCATTATCTACAGATAGAAAAAATACTTTTGGTTTAAAAAGTAGAATGCATAGTACAAGTCTTGTCAATGGGGTGAATTGTAACTTTCATCCATGGTTATGCATGAAGAACAAATACATTATGTTTTATCTACTTATAACTAGACAAAATAAACCATGAAATGGTATTGATGCCTATTTGGATCCATTTATTAAATATCTAAAATTGATGTGGGATACATGTGTTACAATGTATGGGTATCATAAGAGAAAATAATTCACATTGAGGGCCTTTATATGTGAAAATAAATAAATTTCCATATTATGAAAATTTATTAGGTTATAGAATTATAGGAATGTTGGGGTATCCCTTTTGTGAATAATGCACACAATCAGTTCAGTTGAACCATTTCCCATAGACTTTTTTTTAGGAGATCAGAAATTTGTGCCTTGATGAAATAAAAACTGATCCTTGATGATAAAATCCTAAGGTAAAATCAAGCATGGTACAACACCATCTCCGCTAACATGTTATCAACTATTTGATAAATTAAAATTTATTGATTTTTTTTGGCAAACCATTTTAAAAAAACATAAAAAAGTAGGATAGATGAGGAGATCAATGTTCATTGAAATACCATATTATAATTATTTTTATGTTCTAAATTTTTTTTGATGTCATTAATGTAGAAAAAAATGTATCTCATAATTTTATTTTAATATTATTAAATGTTTCTATAAAAAAAATATGGTATCTCAGCAAGGATAGTCATGATTTACATGCGGATAAGGGAATAGTTGACACTAGTGAAGGGTAAAGGGTAGAATTTTCTAATTCTAGTATCTTACACTCTAACCAAATGGGAAAAAATGAAATTTTTTACTTTTCGTTAATAGTGTAAAACATCTAGAGGGGTATTCATCCAATATCAATAATTTCATATCAATGACTAATTTAATGTAATATGGACTAAAATCACATGAATTTCATGTTATGATGCATGATTTTATGCCTATTTGATTCTGTTTAATTCCTCTTAAAAATGTACAACATACGTTAACTAGACTCTTATTATTTTTCAAATCCATATGTAGTCAACTTATAGACCCGAGACGGATTCCCATCCTGAATAATGAGGTTTTATTCATATTTATTGAATTAGAGATATTCATCCCACTATAATATTTTGATGTAATGGTTCACTTGATGGTTTTATTTGTTATAGATGTTCAATTATGCGGTCATATCCATTTTAAGTGGACATACCCCACTAAACTATATATGAATATTTTAAATATTTATGCCAGGAATAAAATTCATCTAGAATTTGTTATTATAGAATTATATATTGTTTAAGAATATGATGATTTTTGTACTGATATCCAATCAGATGACATTGATCTCCAAATTTCTCATCATAATGGATACCTAATGGTCAAAGGGATTTTCTAAAGAGATGTTGCTATAATTACCTTGATATAGTAGAAGAAAGTGAATATTTTCATTTTTTATAATAGTTAAGATGTAGATCCATACATTTAATTTGATTAAGAAATTATTAGAGATTTGAATCCATTAAGGCCCTAATGGTGGATGTAAAATAAAAAAACAATTGTTTCTAAGGTGGTTCTAAGATCAAAATTATGAGGAGTTATATGAAAATCTGAATTCAATTTCTAAATGACCTCAATGACTAGCCAAGGGACTAAGTTAAAATGTTATATATTACAATAATTTAGAAATAAATAGTTATACATTCTACAGAAAAGAACATGAATATTATAGAACAAAGAAAAATAGTGGTGTTACGCTTGTGGAGGAAGCAATACACATATCTGGTTCCAAGTATAGAAATCCAAATTATGAAAATGTGTCATATTTTTTCTTCATTTAATAGTTATATGAGTTGTGTTATACAACATTTCAAGTGATGATTTTCAATATCAAATTGGCTGACAATAGGAATGTAGTGAAATTTGATGAAATGTTCTTCTTGAAGGTGAATTTCATTGTGAAAGGTGAAAAGATAAGTAGTTAATAATGGAATAACAGGAATTGAAAGTATTTTATGTCTCATATCTAGAAAACAATAATTGGTCAATTTTCCTACTACAGACTGAAACAAATGTCAGGTCGGTTAAAAATTAAATTGAGGATAACACTTTCATTTGGAGACCACAATCATTCCACACTATCACTAACATACTAAATGTCTTGTACAATATATGTGATAAAAAAGGGGGGTTTGGAATCTCAATAGAGGAGAAAAATTCATAAATCCTTTAAAACAATAAAGAGAGTTCAATGATAAGGTAAAAATGATTTATAATATACTATGTTTTCCTCATAATATTATTTGTTCTCTACTCCCTTATCATAATCTAAATTAAATTTTTTACTATTCTTGTAGACAATGTATTCTTCACATGTTGATGTTACAAATATTGTACAAGAACATACTATAATGAAAGAAACCCTTTGGAGAAATGTAAGGGTAATTTTATGGTATAATTTCTCTATTTTACCAAAACAATATATAGTGAAATTTTAATTTAGTTTTCATTATTCCTTGAAGAGTATATTTATTTTAGAATTATTATGTCAATAATTCATGTCATTCTATACCAAAACATCCACATACATCTTCCCCCTTAGAAGGATAATTCCTAATACATATTTATTTAATTTTTTCATTGTTTTTTATAGTATTTGTAAGTTAATTTCCTTATCATCTTTTTATAATACATATTTCTAACATATATTTTTGGGAGTGATATATTTATAGCTCATTTATTTTAAATGATTTTCGTAAATCTTTCATTCCTTTTTGCACCAAAACATACATAGTCTTGTTCTCTCTCAAAAGGTGAATTCCTTCTACTTATATAATTAAAATTTTAATGATTTTATCTACTATTTTTATGTTATATTCCTTATCATTTTATCTAATAAATATTTACTTTTTTACAGATATTTTAGGAAGTCATATTTTTATAGTTCTTTATTTTTAGAATATTTATATCCCTCTTTCATTCTTTTCTATACAAAAACATCCACTAAATTATTCTCCCCCAAGAGGTTAATTCTAATTAAATATTAAATTAATTTTTTAATAATTTTATTTAATATTTGTAAGTCACATTCCTTATCATTTTTATCTAATACTTATTTTTTCAGAGATCTTTCTGGATGTCATATTTTCATAATTTGTTTATTTTAGAATATTTATATCCATATGTGATGTCTTTCTATACCAAAATATCTACAAACTTATTCTCCCTCAAAAGGTGAATTCATACAACTTATTCATTTAATTTTTTTCATAATTATATCTAATAATTTTATATTAATTTCCTTATCTTTTTATCCAATACAAATTTATTTTTTTCACAGATCTTTTATGAATTTATATTATCACATTTTTTTTATTTTAGAATATTTTTACCCATATTTCATTTATTTATTCCATAAAACTTCCATAACCTTATTCTACCTCATAACCTTTTCTCCCCTTTAGTGTTTCATTTATCACTTTCATTCATGATCCCTCTATTACCTTTGTTGAAAGAGAAATAATGTTGCCTCTTCTCAATCACATAGGTAATATTGATTTTTGAACACTAAAATCATTATACATATAAGTAATTTATTATATAATATTTATTTTTAATTTAATTTTTTTTGGTGTTATGAACATAAAAATTGTTTTTGTATACATGTTAATTATTTTTTTTTTTGAATTTGTAGTTGTTTTTTCGAAGCTGATCATGCTCATTGGTTATTGGACTTTGAGACTAAAACTGAGATAAATGAATCAAGGAAATGTGTCATGAATGTATAAAACCATCACGAAAATCTGAATTCCAACTACTTATTTAATTAATGTTTTAATCATTTCATATAATATTTTTTTGTTAATTTCTTTATTATTTTTATATATTTGTTTTCAGATCTTTTTGGAATTAATACTTTTCTTTTAACTATCTGTAAAATGACAATAAAAATAAATAATATGTTTCTTTATTCTAATGTAACTACTCTTTCCATTGGATTTATTTTTCAAACTCTAATAGTGCATATTGAGTTGATGTTCACAATGTTTTTTGGCAAGGAACATCGATTCAATATGAAGTGTTGGGAGTTCGATGAATTAAACCAACAGAGAGCATATTGACATTGGAAATTGATATTTTTTGAGACTTTGGTATGTTTATGAATAAACCACACCTCAATATGATAGAGTGTGTGTCTCGTATTACTCTATGTGCTAATTTTTATTTTAAAATTACTTTAATTTTAGTAAAAAGAAAACTAACATGCTAAAAACCAATAAAAGACATTTATATTGTTTAAATACATTATAAAACCAATCCATATTCCATTTGTGATGTGGAGGAATGACCCTCACCAAAATATAATACCTGATGTGCCTAATTTAATTTCTCAAAGTGTCTGTTATCACTTTAAAATTGATATTTTAAGTTAAAAAGTGTCACTCTTTGAAAACTGATCAAACACACTCATATTTTAATGATAATATAGGAAAACAATTCATAATTAACTTGTGACATGTAGGATGATAAATCACATCAATATAATACATGATAAGAATGGTATGAATCAAAATCCATGTTTCCAGTTTGAAATGGTATTTTAGTTAAAAAGAATAGTGACATTCTCAAAACCCATAAAACATATTCATATTGATTTAATAATTTAGGAAAACAATATATAATTCATTTGGGATTTGTATAAATTATCCCCACCTCAATCCAATGTTTAGTGTGATCAATATGACTCAAAGTACATATTTTTATTTAATGATGAAATTAATTTTAGTAAAAAGACAATAGACAAACTCAAATCCAAAAAAAACACATTTATATTGTTTTGATACATTTTTAAAATGGTCCCTAAGTAATTTTTGATATTTAAGAAGAAGGATTACCTCAATATGATATAAAATGTGCCCTGTATGACTCAAAGTGTTGATTATCAGTTTGAAATTGATATTTTATTTAAAAATATATCTCACAAAAAACTAAGAAAACACACTCCTATAGTCATGATCATTTTGGACAATGATCCAAAAGTTATTTATGATGTATAAGAACTAGACTCACATTAATCTGACACATGATATGACTGGTATGACTCAAAGTGTGTGTTTCCAGTTTAAAATGACATTTTAATAAAAAAAGGAAAGTAACTTACTCAAAACTAATAAAATGAATTCATATTTTTTGATTATTTGGGAAAATGATCTATATGTCATTTGAGATGTGTATAAATAAAGTACACCTCAATCCAATGTACGGTGTGACTAGTATGAATCCATCTACATATTTTTATTTATTGGTGACATTAATTTTAGTTAAAATGACAATATACATACTAAAAACTGAAAAAAAATCATTCAGAAGGTTTTGATAAATTACGAAAAAAAATCCATAAGTCAATTTGGATGTGTAAGAATATAACACAATATATTCCTGATATGACTCAATTTTCCCTTTATATGTTTAAAATTGATATTTTAGTTTAAAAAGATACATTCATTGAAAACCAATAAATCTTGCATGTATTATCTTGATAATTTTCATAAATAATTCATAATTAATTTATGAGATTTTTAGAACCATTATCACATCAGAATGACACATGATGTGATCGATATTACTCGAAGGGTGTGTTTCATATTTAAAATGAAAGTTTACTTACAAAGATAAGTTACATACTCAAAATAGAGAGATAGCATTTAGATTGTTTTTATACATTATAAAAAAATTCCTTATGAAATTTGTAATGTGTAGTAATCTTCCACACCTCAATCTGACACAAGGTGTAACAAGTATGACTCCAAGTTCATCTTTTTATTTAAATTTTACATTAATTTTAGTAAAAAACACAACTGACATACTAAAAACTGAGAAAACACGTTTGGGTTATTTAGATAAGTTATTAAAATGATCCATAATTCATTTGTTATGTGTATGAATTACCAACCCCTTAATATGATACACTATGTCTCGGTATTTTTCAAAGGGTCCTTTATGTGTTTAAAATTGACATTTTAGTTTAAAAAGATTCACTCACTGAAAAATAAGCTAACAAAATCTGATTTAAATTATAATTTAGGAAAATGATTCATATGTAATTTTTTAAAATAAGGATTCATTATAACATAAAAATGGAACATGATGTCATCTATATGACTTTAAGTGTGTGTTTCTTGTTTAAAATGACATTTCACTAAAAAAGACAAGTGATGTACTAAAATCCATGAAGACACATTTGTATTGTTTTGACTCATTAGAAAAAATACCCATATTTCCCATGGTATGTGTAAAATTTTTCCACACCTCAATCTGAACCATAGTGCGACGAGTATGAATCCAAGTGCATATTTTTATTTAAAGATGACATTATTTGTTGTAAAAAAGGAAACTGACATACTCAAAATTGAGAAAACACTTTTAGGTTGTTTTGATACTTTTTTAGAATGACACATATGTCATTTATGACATGTATGAATTATTCTCACCTCAATATAATATGTGTTGATCTCGATATGACTCAAAGTGTTCATTATTATTTTAAAATTGTCATTTTTTATAAAAAAAGGGACACGAAATGAAAACTGATAAAATGTAATCATATTGTCTTGATAATTTGGGAAAAAAGATTCAAAATAAATTTATGTCATGTAGGAACTAGTCTCATCTAAAAAACACAAATGATTTTAACATTATAAATCAATGTGGGTGTTTCTTTTTCAAATTTAAATTTTCATAAATTAAATAAAATTCATGTACTTGAAATCAATAAAATACATTAAAATTATTTTGTTAATTTAGTAAAATGATCCATAAGTCATTTGAGATGTTTAAGAATCATCCTCACCTGTATATGACATAAGGCGTGACCGGTATGACTCCAAGTATGTCTTTTTCTTTAAATTTGATGTTAATTTTCATAAAAAAGAAAACAAAAATACTTAAAATTGAGAAAACACATTCTTATTATTTTTACACATTAGGAAAATAATTCGTAAGTCATTTCCAACATGCAGGAATTAGTTTCACCTCAATCTAATACATGTTTATCTTGGTATGAGAAATTTAATTTTTATCAGTTTAAAATTGATATTTTAGTTTAAAAAGTGTCACTCACTGAAAATTAAGTGAAAAAACTTTGATTATCTTGATAAATTAGGAAAATGATTCATAATTCATTTATCATGTGTAGGAAGTAGTCTCACATAAAACTGACAAACGATGTGACTAGTATTACACGATGTGCATGTTTCCAGTTTAAAATTAAATTTTAGTTAAAAAGACAAGAAAAATACTTAAAACTGAGAAAACACATTCGTATTGTTTTTATACTTTATAAAAATGATCAATAATATATTTGGGATGTGTAGGAATCATCTGTATCTCAATCCAGTGTATGGTGTGACCAATATTACTCATAGTGAATCTTTTCAATATATAACTGTCGTTTTAGTATAAGACATTCACCACATCACTAAAACTAAGAAAATGAACCAAGATTGTTCTCTAACCATTATATCCACTATTATTTAATTAATATCCTTATTATTTTTATCTTATACTTATATAGTTAATTTTTATAAAGATAATTCTTGAAGATGAACAAGAAATGTTGTGATATGCAAGAATCAACCACAACTCAATATGATACACTTTGTTCCTAGTGTGACTCAGAGGTTAGTTTAAAATTAACACTTTTTATTAATTTATAATTTTATATTTTTACTAACGTAGGAATTTCTTTCTTATATAGGTGTGTTTTTTTCATAAGCGGATGTTACGATCAACAGAAAAAAAAAATTATGTTTTTTAATATATGTAATGATTTTTACATATTTAATTTTATAAATTGATGTTTTAAATGTCTATAATATAGTGTTTCTTCTTATATTTTTTCCTAAATTTTATTTCATTTAAATTCATTATTAGTATATGATTTTTCTGATTTAATGGAATATTTGGTGCAATGGTGTATTGTGACATCACCCTTCACTGGTGATGTAGTGTGTTGTTAGAGCACATTGTATCTTGCCCCATTATGAGTGCTTTTCCAAGCACTAATAAAGGATTCCAATTTCAGAGCTTTTAGAAGAACAGATAAAAGGGTCCTTTATCTGTAGCATCCCAGGTAATTATAAAATAAGAAATTTTCATATCGAAGAATATTTATGAATTAGATATTAATTTTTTCTTAATGGGGATGTTATGTCCAATGGCTTACTAGACATGCAACAATGGGATTCTCGGAAATTTTATGTTGATGACAAGGCCGATGTATACTGAAAAATAATATAGTATTAATATAATTTTTTAAAATTTTATTTATCACCTAGTCATTATATTGGAATGAATTAGAATAAGTAACTATATTATGTTTAAACTTGTTTATTAAATTTTTTACTTTCATTTAAAAAAAATTAGTGGCCTGAAATTAGAATAAATCTAATTTTAAGCATCAAATGCTCTAATATTTTTAAAATGTATTTTTACCGCATTTTGATAGAGGTCCCATTTTTAAATAATGTTTTTATAACTTTTATATGTTATATTTTAAAAAAAAACTTATTCCTTAGAATAGGGACATAAAAATTTACTTTGGTTTAATTTTAGTATTTTTATGATAAAATTAATTTTTTGTGAATAGTGAAAAATACATCATTTTAATTCAAAAATACATTTTCATATAATTTATTTGTATTGTTAGGTTATCTATTTACTTAGTCCAATATTAATTTTTTTTATTAAACACAAAATCACCTTTAGGGGGAAAGTGGGAACCCTCACAATTCAATAGGTTCAGGACCAAAGGACACAACAGAATTGTTAAAGAAGAGAGTGAGTTGTTTGGAAACATTTTCCCTAAACAAAACCCAGGGAATAGAATTCACCTGAGTGTCAGGGGGATCTTTCAAGGTGCCCTCTAAATGAAGTGCCAAGTTGTCTCATGCTTTCTTGTATTCCTCTATGATAATCTTCCCCATTTTGAGGCCTCGACGCAGGATGCGAGCCTAATTATCAGCCCACTTGCCTTGCTCCTTTGTAGTGGCCACCTGGATCGGTCTCATCTTCTTTAGTTCCTTAATATCCAAAGTAGCTTCAACCATTTATTTATTCGAATGCAAGAGTAAATCTCTATGTTTCATCACTGAGGCCATATGGCACTGAGAATTGGCTTTGGGAGCTTCTTCATGCAGGTTCCCCTGACCACCCAGTTTCACACCACCTATAGGATGAGCAGGAGAAGCATCAACACATCCTTCCCTATCCATGTCCTTGGTGATGGAAGATGCCTCCTATTGGATAGGGGCTTTAGGCATGTTCCAGGTTTTGAAGCCATGCTTTGTAGAGTCCTTTGGTGACATCTTTCCCTTACATGCAGATCTTGTGATGGGAGGACTAGGGAGGTTGGAGTAATCCTTCCTTCTGTGCGCCCTTTGATTGTTTGAAATAAAGCCGTCTAAATCCATGGTTTTGTTCTTGCCCTTCCGTATAGAGGATCTAAAATTTTCCTCCTCTAATGCCAGTTCCTTGGACACATCATGGTCTGAAGTCTCAACCATTTCCTCTTGAAATGATTCTAATCCAACTTGAGTGTCTTGTCCATGTACCCCCTCTGTCGGTTCCTCATTAATGCAGTGATCTTTATCCAGCACTGCAAAACAATTCTGAGAGATCCTGGTAGTCCCCCCTACTTTGAGCTTCTCAGCATAGGAGGATACTTGCTGGACCTGCTTAGGCTTGACTGTAATTTCTATTTGCTCCAGACCACGGACCATGAATTGGAAATGGTTAGGGTTGTGTATTGAGTCCAATCAATGTGCATCCTCACTGGAGCCAAGACCTTTGATATCATCCTTCAGAACAGCTCCCTCGGCTGCTGATGGAGTGACCTCCGATAATATTTCAGAAGGGTCCCGAGGGACTTCCCTAACAGCCTGCCCTTCCCTTTGGTTGTCCTGATCATCATCCACAGGCGAAGTCCCCTCGTCATGTAGAACCCTTCTTTCCTTCATGACCTCTCCCGAACTACTTGGAAAGGAGCTGCCACCCAAGTCATGACGCAACCGGGCAAAAACCTCTGAAACAAGAGGTCCAGATGCCTCTGAAACTCCTTTCGCAACTGCAACCAAAGCACCTCCCCATCCTAGACCATTAGCGTGACTAGTACATGCTTCCTTGATCAATGAAGTCCCTTCGTCCAGAATAGGAGATTCAACCAAACCCTCCTTCTGAGCCCTTTTGCGATACTCAGAATGAATGTGCCCCTTCCTAGAATAATAGGAACAAAAATTTGTCCACGACTCATACACAACGGGTTGCGTATGCCTATATTCTCCCTCAATCACAATCCATACCACCTCAGGAGGGGTCCGAGCAATGTCCATTTCGACACAAATGCGCGCAACAATGGGTTGCGTCAAGGAATCTGACCACCGATCCTCACACAGGAAGCGGCCAATGGAATTGCCAATAGACCAGAGGAGAACCAGGTTCTGGAAAGGCAACGGTAGCCTAGGAAGTTGAAGCCAAATCGTCGAAGTGGATGGGTCACGATTCATATGCATATCAAATGACCAGTGAATGATATGGAAATGAAAACCTCGAAAGGATCGACTAGCTCTAGACTAGGCCCGAGCCAGATCATCCTCATCAGCGAAGCAAATGAGGATTTTCCGCGACCCCAGGATACCGAAGACTGCACGTTGACTTAATCCCCATTTCTTGTTCATGTACCTATCAAACAACTCCACTGGAGGTCGACGCCGAACAAATTTCATGACCAGAGCCATAGATAGCAGCGAGGAAGCTTCAGAGAATTCCTGCGGAGAGATCGGAATCACTGGATGGCCATTGAAAATTCCAGGGACCTTCAGAGAGACATTGATTTTGGGAAACCGAGGGAAATTACCATTCTGGAAAACCTAAGGATGAATGCTGAGAACCTAAGATTGAGGCCCCTCCTCAGGAGGAGGAGGGGCTGCCGAGGCCGCCATTGAGATTAGGGCATCGCCCGACCGCCTGGGAGGAGAAGAGGCGCCCTCATTTTCAAAGAGGTTATCTGTTTACTTGGTATTAAATTGTAATTAGATTAATTTTTATCATATAATATAATTTTTTTTATTGGATGTAATTTTACATTGAATTTTGATATACACATATGTCAATTCATTGATGGTTGTTACTTTTAAAAACTTGTTTCCTCATTTTGACAATGGGGGTTAATTTTAAATTAATTACTACAAATTATGTGTTTAAAATTTGAAAAAAAATGATTCTATATTTGAAATAATAAAGTCTAAATTTTTTAAATAAGTCCCTTTTATTTTTTGACATTATTAATAGTAACTTTAGAAATTGTCTTTATTTAACATGGTTAAAGGGTAAATCAGGTAAATAAGGGTAAAAATATTATTATAATAATATAAAACTACCCTAACACTGGTCATAATCTTATTGGATGAGTTATGGACAACCAAGACTACACTTGGGATACATTTTTGGCATGTGGATGCAACTTGGTTGTGATTATGTCATTTATAACATTTAATTTAATGTAAAGACAAATATAACATAAACATGTCTCTTATTACTAAAACAATTTTCATATGGTGTCATATAAGTGATCTATTCAACTATAAATAGTAATTAAAAAGATAATAATATTACCTAAATTGTGGTATTTTATTTATAATTTTGAGACATTAAATAATTAAATTAATTATGACACAATGATGATGAAATAATAGATATATTAATGAAAGAATCAAATAAATGATATTATAAATATTAAAATAAAAATTATTTGACATAATTTATGTCGTACATGAATTTTCAAGGTGAATATATGACATGTTAGAATACAATTAAATGGTTTTTTCTAACTTTATCTCTCTTTTTAGATTTTATTTAATTTAATAAAGTGAATAGTGTAAAAATCGACACAATTGAATTTTATAAAAATAGTAATTTATAATATTATTTAAAATACTAAAAATATTTTAAAATCACAAAGTGGATATTATAAGGTCTAAATGTTCATTATTGTTTCATTTATGGGAAATTGGTGTCATATAATTAAAATTTATATCCTCTTAATACATAAAATTATGTTACGCTAATTAAAATTAAAAGAGATAATTATGGGTAAACCAAAAATATAAGGTTTAAAATAAAATAAATACATGTATATAAATTATTATATGAGAATATATAAAACTATAATCATATTATATTATACATATTTAAATTTAAAATCATTTTTATTAAAAAATTAATTTATATTAATTTAATATTTTAAGAATTTCCAAGGGTGTCCCTCCCCTCTCCTATAGGAAGGTTCCCTCTCTTCTCTAATAATTACATTTCCAAAGCCTTTTGGTTAGGAAAATCTCTACCCAAAACCCTTCATAAAATCCCTCCCTTAATTATTGATGCCTTCGTTTAGGCATAACACTCTTCTTATAAGTGTTAAGGTGTTCTTCAAAAGTGATCAACCGAAAAAGAGGTATAATTTTTTAAGAGTTTCTATTTTATTTCTTCTTCAAAATCCTTTAAATATTCTTCCTCCATGATGAAATAATTAATATAGTATCCTTATTATAATTAGATTTTATTATCTTAATATCATCCTATAAATTTATATCTACTTCTATAAAATGGAAAAGGAATTAGTTGTTCGTGTGTACATGTGAATTATCACAACCAAGAACCGATTTAGTCCGTTTTCCATTATCGTCTATCAAGATTGGTTATAATGATGGAATTAATATTAAAATTTGATATTAATGAAATATTTATCATTTAAAAATAATAATACTTCAATTATGTTCCTACCTTCCATGCACATAAAAATAATTATGTCATTTGTGCGTATATGTGAACTATCACCTCCATGAAGCGATAAGAATCATTTTAATTCAACACATCACTTGTATGATATATATAAGTATATATAAATGATTATTATGATTTGAATAATATTATTATAATTTGGGTAATATAAAATAATAATTTCTTTATTTCCATAATGATCAATAAAAAATGGAAAATGTTACTCATGCGTACATATGACTTACCATCTCCATTAATATAACATAGTTCATTTTTCATAACCATAATTAATTTTTTATTTAAAAAGTATGATTAATGAATAAAATTGATTATTATTTCATGAATACTATTCTGGATATGATGGAATTATTTCCACTAGGAAAATTTACATCATACCATGTTTATTTTCGACTCAAGTACCAAATATCGACCAAACATCCCACATGAACTCGAATAATTAACTAATTGATAAAATATAGTAATAAGTGATATAAAAGAAATAATAAACATGAAAAAGGTTATGAATAAAGTATAAATTAACCTAACTTTATTATCCATAAAGATAAAAAATGAATGAGATAATTTGAACTCAAGGTTAGGGACTTTTTAAGTCAAACCCTCATTTTAATGTCTTGTTGATTTATTCTTATAAATAGTTTTATTTAATGTCCATTTTTTCAAAATGGTTTTAAGGATTTATTTATATAGACATTAATTTTAAAAAAAAAATAATTTATTTCACAATTTGGAAAGTGTTATGAGATAATTTGATTCAAAAATATTCTTTTTAAATGTTTTAATTGTGTTTTAAAAATATATTGATTATATCAATATCTGGAAAATCATATATTGTTATTGGAATGTGGAAAAAAATTTCTCTTTAATTCTTGTTAATGAGTTATAATTATGTTATGGGTCTTGGTAATTGTTTATGTATATGTGGGTTCTATGATAATCCATGGTCAGGTGAGAATGTGATAGCTCACTAATGCATTGGGCAACGTGGCGGAGGTAAACGATAAGGTTTCTCCTTAGAGATTTAAGGAATATACTGTGATTGTAACATTCCATGTATTTATAGAATAACACATTTTCATATCTATTAATATTTTCAGAATTTAATAATAATTTTAGTTTAAAGGGGACATTGTACGATAGCATACTCAACACGCAACAACGGGTTTCTCCGAAATCTTACGTTGCACACAACACTGAGTTACACCGAAAAACAATACAACAAAAATATTATTATTTTAAATGGTCGCTAACACCTATATGTTGTATTATAATAAATGAATATAATTATCTATATTATGATTTTAAATATTATTTAGATGTTTTTACATTTATCCAATGAATTTTAATGGCTTAAAATGGGAATGAATGCAATTTTATGCATAAAATACTATAATACTATTAAAAGGTCGTTTTACCACCTTTTTATGAAGAACCATTTTTTAAATTAGTTTTTTTAACTTTTAAATATTTTATATGAAAAATAAACTTATTATTTAGAATCAAGACATCAGAATTTACTTTTTAAATTTTTCTGATAAAATTTATTTTTTAATTTATAGTGAAAAATACTGGATTTTAATTCAAAACTGCCTTTTTGTCTAATTTATTTATATAGTTAGATTGTCCTTTTAATTGGTTTTAAATTTTAATTGGATTATGTTTTTATCTTTTAATCCAATTATGTTCATTATAAGTAATTTCACATTTTAATTATACAGAAACACATGTCAGTCTTTTGATTGTTTTTACTTCCTAAAAACTCATTTTCTGGTTATGACAATGGGAATTAATTTTAACTTAATTTATGAAAATTATGTGCTATGAATTTGGAAAATTGGATTCCATATTTGGAATCAAAAGTTCCAAATTATGTAAATATATACATTTTATTTTTTGGACATAATGAATATTAACTTTTGTAATTATTCAGCTAAAGGGTAAATTAGGTGAATAAGGGTAAAAATACTATTATAATAAGATAAAACTATCAAAACACGTGTTATAATCCTATTTTATGAGATATATCCAACAATGTGAATTCTTGGGTCGATTTTAGGACCCCATGAAGCCACTTGGGTGTGATAATGAAATTAATAATAATAAATTTAAATTAAAGATAAATATAACATAAACGTGTATCGTTTTACTAAAACAATTTTAATATAGGGTTATATAACTAATATATTTGACTATAAAAAGATTTTATAAATATAAAAATATTCCATACAACATGGTATTTTATTTATTATTTTTATATATTAAATAACTTTATTTATTTATGATACGATTATGATGAATTGATTACATTATTAATGGATGGTTCAAAAAATGATATTATAAATATTAAAATAAATGTAATGAGAACATTTTGATTCCATAAATTAATTTTATGGATTATTATGACATTTTATTTTTGATTTAATGTAGTTTTTTCCAATGAATATTTTTTTATGATTTTAACAAAAAAACAGTTACTAAATAGTGTCAAAATTTACATAAATAAGTTTTTAAAACAAATACTATTTTATTAAATAATATAATAGCCATAAAAATATAATATTCAGTCAAATAACTTATATAGTGTTAAAAAATGTCATTAATTCTCCACTTTATGTTTTTTGGGAATTTTATAGAAAATATTTTTACCATATAGTGTAAAATTACAACAAGTCATGGTAAGAGTTAATTTATTTAACTAAGGGTTATAGTCAAAGGATAAGGTTACATTTGTGAACAAACATGGTCTAAAACCTATTGTTGGAGTTTATTTAGACCGATAATCATCGTATACTCGAAATATATCACTTTGGGGATATTAGAATTCAAAATTCATTTTATAATAAAAAATATTTCAAGATATTGTTAAAGTCCAACTCCTCCTTCATATAAAAGGCCACCACCTATACCCACTTATTGACAAATATCAAGCCTCTAATATCATAAATATTCTACTCAAATACTCTCCCATAATTACTCCTTTTCTCATAATATCCTTACATTTGGAATAAGGCAACTCAAGGAAGACTTTTGGATTAAATCAAATGGAGTTACCTGATTTATAGGTATCATTTTCTCTCATAATCCTTTCATTTATTTTCTTTATTCAACCCCTAACCTCTATTTTTTCACTTATTTTATAAAAAACAGTATCCTAAATATACAAGTATGTTTTTCTGCTATTTTTTCTACCTACACTTAAACACACTTCCATCTAATGGATATAGAACATATTGTTTCTATGTACGGAGAACTATTGCCTCATGAAATGATGATTGTTCAATTTTCTCATACCACCTCTCATGGTAGACATTATGATGAAAATTTATTTATATATGAAATATATTATATTTATATTATCTCTGTTCTTATGTAATTATTATTTACAATCTACCTTTATGATTTCCATAATGTGTAAATACGATAATTTCATTTTAGGAAGTGTGGACTACCGCCCTCTCAAAGTGATATGACTCATTAATGACATAAATGGAACGTATAAAGGGTTGAGTTAATAATATTATGTTAAATATATAACATAGATATTATACTATAATTATAATATACCTATGTATAATTTATTTTTCACTCCTTTAATTTGAGAATGAAATGAAAGTAGTGTTCATACATACGTATGACCTACCGTATCCATGAATGGTGCATTTCATTTATTATCTCCAAATGTTATAGAATATTTTAAAAACATATATAATAGATATATATAATATTTAAATCATTAATAATATTCTGTAGATGATGTAATTTTGACTACATGAACAATTTAATCAAACAAGTTCATTTTCGACTCAAGTACCGAATATCGAGAAACCGACCAATATAAACTTAAATAATTATATAATTTTAATAACATGCTAATAAGTGATATAAAATAAATAATAAAATTTAAAAAGGTTATAAATAAATTATAAATAAACCTAATTTTATTATTCAAGAATATAAATAATGAACAAGACAAGTCGGATTCGAGGTAAGGGAAATATAAAATCATTCTTCATTCATTGAGTTAAATATCCATGCCAATGGCTTTGTTTTCCCAAGAATATGTGTGAATGAAATGTTATTGTTTTACACAGAATATAAACTTATATTGAGTATATTTAAATTTTTCATACATATTTATGTCATTTATTTATCCTTAATATAATGAATGGATTTTAGTAAGGGACTTCATCTTAATATCCATTCATTGAGGCATATTTTGGTTTATACATGACCTTCTTTTATACAGTGTATAATAAATTACTTTTAATTTTAATTTAATTCAATTATTTTAAAAATTGAAACTTATTTATGAATATTTTTACTAAATGAAAAAAGGAATTTTTCTTTTTAATGTATGTGGCAACAACAACCTTTCCGCCACCATGAGAATTATTTGATATATGGATTCCTCTACAAGCCATGATGTTTTTAAAAAGAAAATTCAATACCATATTTAGGTATTTTGGTTTTGAAATTTTTTTTGGGAATGTATTGATTATATCAATATCTTGAAATTATTTATTATGATTGTAATGTGGAAATTTTATTTTTCTTTTGTGCGTGTTCATGTTTTTTGATTATGTTATGGTTCTTGGGCATTACATATGCATACGGTTTCTTCCATGACAAACCAAGGGAGGGTTATCCCATGATATCCCTCTAATTCATTGGGTAATGTGACTAAGATAAATGTTAAGGTTTATCTTAAGAGATTTCGGGAAAATATGGTGATGAATATTCCAAATGTAACCATGAAGGTTACTCATTATGTGGCTATGAAAGCTATAATGTCTGTATGTTATGGATGACACAAGATACCATTATGATTTATAATTTTTATGAGTTATTCATAAATATAATTACTTCATGATTTATGTTAAATGGACTATTTTTAATGAGAAGAAAGAATCATTTCATTGATTTTTTTTATATATGTAATAATGTTTTCTTTCCTTATTTTATATCCCTTATTGAGATTTTTATGATCATCCCATGTTTTTAAAAAAAATTTAATAGGATATAAATAATGGTAAGTGAAAGTAAGAATATAAGAATATTTTTATATATAAAATAAATCTTGTTTTTTTAAGTAGGTTTATGGTTGTTGAAAAATTACATAGATAAGAATTGTCTACATTGTAATATTTGAGATGTAATGTAATAGTTATGGCCTAATTCTATAAAACACTAAACCTGAAAAGATCATTAATGTGATAGAAAGTTTATTTTTGATCAAAAATCAAGATTATATAATGTTTAAGGTTGGGGCCTTACAGTTGGTATAAAAGGTCAGTTTAGATAACTTTAGAGTTTGGGTGTTATTTAATCATAAGTGAAATTTTTTATATAACCACAATGGTTAGAATATTTGAAACAGTCATAGTTATTTGAGATAAATTAAATGAGTTTAAAATAACCTGAATAAGTATATCTTAGTGTATACCCTTATAATATGATAGTATATTATTATTTTACTAATATACTCACATTGACCTTTTTGGTTTTTGTAAATGGATGGATCTAGAATTATCCGAAGTAATAATGGATGTGAAGGAAATTATGGTGGTTTTCTAAATAATAAACACAATTTAATGGGAGCTTCAATGATAACTCTTGTGGTTATTCCTAAATAACTATATGGAGTCATTATTGACCACTTGAACCATGGTGATTTTTCTAAGGCATCATATATGAGAGAAAAGAATCCCTATGGAAGTTCAGGTAATAATCAGAAAAGTAAGTATATTCAACAACCTATTTGTCAAGAATGTGGAAATAAACACATAGAAAATGTTTCAAAGTAATGGTAAGATGTTATAGATATTTTAATGAAGTTCATAAAGCAATAACCTTCCATGGAAAAAGGAAGTGTTCAGTTTACTCCAGTATAGGGAATGAAGTTCTTTCTGACTTATCAATTGAATGTTTTAAATGTGGGGAGTATGGTCATTATGAAAATAGATTTCTGATGAAGAAGGTTTGGGAATGGGATCACAGGTACCCTAAAAATATATGTTTATAAATAATTAACTCTATTCCCATTGAAGAATATGAATCTGAAAATGACATATGAAATTTATTGATTGTTTCTTGTCTCATGATTTGAAATTATTTAATCTTAGGATATGATTCATGATTTTTTTTAGTAAATAAGTATTACATAATAAGATGGAAAAACATGGTTAAGGGATCATGATGAATGATATATGATTAGGATGTCTACATTTTATAAATTTTAGTGTTATTTTAGATCTATGGGTGATGATATGTTTAAAAGTATTAATGATCTTTTGTTGATGCGATTACATTGGAAGGATTTTCTCTAATGTGTACAACCTAGAATTTTGTTATGTGAAAATTCTATTTGAAGAATAATTACCTTTTATTTTGTGCATATAATTATAAAGGATATTTAGGCTTTATATAATCCTCGGTTTTGAGGTAATTAGAGATTATTACATTTTGAGATGAAAAATGAAAGGCATGAGATGAAGTTGAGGTTAAATTATGTTATGGTTATTTTTAAAGGTTTTATCTCATTTTGGGAATGTTTTAACAGTTATATATTTTTAGAAAAAGGATAACCTGTAGGAAGGGTGACAACCCATCATGTCAGATAAGGCCATGGTAATCAAAACCACAACCAAAGTGTGTCATGTCTTTATCACTTAACACTGGACTACGTTATGTTCTTAGTTAGTATGGCTAATTATTTTCAGTTAAATGATTTTATGGATCAAGAATAAGTTGATTTTGGGAACTTATGTTTTATCAAATGGATATCCTTAGTAAAAAAATTTATATGGTGACTAAGTGATAAATGTTATTTTGAAAGACGTTCACTCTTTTGGGAACACTATATGCCTAAAGAAAACAGAATACTATAGGATTTCATTTGAGGAGTAATAGTTGAATTTTATTTTAGAAGAATCTAGGTTTTTATTATTGAAATTTTGATATTTGGTTTATTTATGTAAATAATTAACCCATCATGGGGAATATGTGATTAGTTTAATTACTTTTGAGTATGATACTTTAAGAGTAGTTGATGCTATTTTTAGATAAATTTTAAGCTTTTTTGTAGAATACTAAGTGATCAAATACTTCTAAATTTTGGGTATAAATCATAGTTTGGATTAAATTAAATAATTTTAAGAACAATTGTTTATTTAATGTTCTTTGTTTAACATTGGGTATTGTCTGTTGAATTTTGGATATTAAGAGTAGTATTTATTTTTATAAAGGATTATACTTTTGGAGATTATCTGATCTTGTAATAACCATTTTTCTTTTTGTTATTGTCTAAATACAATGGAAAAATATAGTTCTTCTTTTTTGGATTATGTGAATATATTGAAGTTGATTCTATCACATCAGGTGTGACCAATTCATCTTGAATACTTATAATTTTGAGAAAAGATGAGTTTGTGATAGATATTTATTAATGGGTGAAAATATATTAGACAAGTAAGTATGTTTTCTTGTGTTCTTAGTCAAGATCATAAATATATTCCTCAAATTTATGAAAAGGACCTTAAAACAAAAAAAATCTTTTTACTTTTACAACTAGGAAATCAAAGACTATTTAACCCATCACAAGTTTATGATTTTCGGGTTGTTAAATGTCTCCTAATCATGTTTTCTATCACTCTTCATCAGAACAAGATAGTTAGTTTATCTTCCATATTCATTTTTTAATACATGGAGTACTATTATGTGTTATCTTGGGAGACCTTTTTACTTATATTTATTTCTTTTAATGTGAGAGTTTTATTGAATCATTTTCTGGTGTGGGATTTTCATTGAAGTTTTTAAGCCCAATTTTAAAATTGTGAGGACGTAATTTCTAAATGGGGGGAATGATGTAACATACCAGGAATTTATAGAATAATAAATTTTAATATATATTAATATTTTTGACTTTAATGTTAATTTTATTTTAAATGTGACACTGTGTAAGATAGTGTACCGGACTCACAACAATGGGTTTCTCTAAAATCTCATGTTGGAAACAACACTAAGTTATGTCAAAAATAATAAAATAATATTATTTTAATTTTAATTTATTTCTAACTCCTAGATATTTGTATTTTTGGGAATGAAAATAATTATATATTATGATTTTTTGTATTTTTTAAATGTTTACAAATTTATCTAATGAATTTTAGAGGATTAAAATGAGAATGAATTTAATTTTAAGCATAAAATACTCAAATATTTTTAAAATATCATTTTACCAACTTTTTATGGAGAACACTTTTTAAAAAAATTATGTCCTTTATATGATCTATATTATAAAATAAACTTCTTATTTATAAATTATATATCAAAATTTACTTTTGGAATTTTTCTGATAAAATTCATTTCTTAATTTATGCTAATTGTATGTTTTGAATTTGAAAAGGTGGATTTTGTATTTGGAATCATAAGGTTTGTTTTATGTAAATTGTTACATTTTATTTTTTGTAAATAATGAATAGTTAATTCAGTAATTATTTTTATTTACCAAGGTTAAAGGGTAAATTAGGTGAATAATGGTAAAAACACTACTATAATAATATAAAACTATGATAACACATGTCCTAATCCTATTTTATGAGATTTTTATGACCATAGGAATCCTTGGGTCGATTTAGGACCCTATGGATCCACTTGGGTGTGATAATGACATGTTATAATAATAAATTTAATGTAAATAGAAATATAACATAAACATGTATCTTTTTATTAATCAATTTTTATATAGGGTTATATAACATATCTCTTTGACAATAAAAATTCATTAGAAACCTAAAAATATTTTATACAACATGGAATTTTATTTATAAGTTTTATAAATTAAATAAATATATTTATTTATAACACAATGATGATGAACTGATTACCTTATTAATGAATGATTCAAATAAATGATATTATAAATGTTAAAATAAATATAATTTGAAAATTTTTATACCATAAAATAATTTCATGGATTATTATGACCTTTTATATTTTATTTAATGTATTTTTTCAAATAAATCATGTTTTTATGACTTTAACAAAAATAAATTACAAAATAGTGTCAACATTGACATAAATGAATTTTTAAAACAAATATCATTTTATTAAATGATATAATAGTAATAAATATATAATATTCATTAAACTGAATTATATAGTTTTAAAACTATCGTTATTGATCCAATTGTGGTTCTCTTTTCATTTTATAGAAACTATAGTAACCATATAGTGTAAAAATACAAGAAGACATGGTAAGGGTTAATTTATTTAACTAGGGGTTAAATTCAAAATATTAGGTTAAATTTGTGACCTAAACTTGTATATAACCTATTTGTTGAGAAGATTTAGACACATAATCATCTTATCCTAGAAATATATCAATTTGGATCTATTAAATTTGAAAATAAATTTATAATAATTAATATTTCACAAAATTTCTAAAGTGCCCCTCATCCCTCTTATAAAAGGCCACCACCTCTACCCACATACTCAAGCCTCTAAATCCCCTTGAATCATCCAAATTCAGATAAAATAAGATTAAATAATCCCTCTATTCCTTCTAGAATCCTTTCCTTGGGAATAAGGAAAATCAAGTAAGCCTTTTGGCACAAATCAAAAGGAGTTACCCGATTTAGAGGTAACATCATCTCTCAAGATCCTTTCATTTATTTTCCATCTCTAATCCCTAAACTCTATTTTCCGTTATTTTATAACAAATCCTGAATAATAAATACACTAATATATTTTTTAGTATAAGGTTTATACTGACATATACACACACCTCAAACTAATTGATATAGAACATATTGTTTCTGTGTACAGTGAATTACTACCTTACAAAATGATGATTGCTCAATTTTCTCATACCACCTATCATGGTGGAAATTATGATGGAAATATATTGATATTGTCTCTATTTTTCTGTAATTATTATTTTCAACATACCTTTATTCTTTCCATAATGTGTAAATACGATAATTTCATTTGAGGAAGTTTGGACTACCGCCCCCACAAAGTGATATGACTCGTTCATGTCATACATGGAACGTATAAAGGATGGAGTTAATAAAATTATGTAAAATATATAATATTGATATTATACTAGAATTATAATATACCTATGTATCATTTAGTTTTCATTCCTTTAATACGAAAAAGAAATGAACGTAATGTTCATGCATACATATGGCCTATCGCCTCCATGAATGGTGCATTTCATTTATTATCTCAAAATGTTATGGAATATTATAAATACATATTTACTAGATATATATGATATTTAAATTATTAATAATATTCTATAGATGGTGGCATTTTTAAAACATGGAAAATTTACATCAAACAAGTTCATTTTTAACTCCAGTACCGAATATCAAAAAAAAATAACCAATACGAACTTAAATAATTATTTAATTTTTATAAAATATAAATAAGTTATATAAAAGGAATAATAAAATTGAAAAAGGTTATCAATCATATTGAAATTAACCTATGTTTATTATTCAGGAATATAAAGAACAAGCGAGATAAGTCGGATTCGAGGTAAGTAAAATCTTAACTCAATCATCATTCATTGAGTTAAATATTCATGTCATTGGTTTTATTTTTATAAGAATATGTGTAAATAAAATATTATTGTTTTTCACTGAATATCCCATTATATTGGGTGTATTTATATTTTTCAGATATATTTATACCATTTATTTATCCTTAATCTAATGATAATATTTTAGTAAGGGACTTCATCTCAATCTTTGTTCATTGAGGAATATTTTAGTTCATACAAGACCTTCTTTTATATGGTGAACCCCTTTTAATTTTAATTTCATTCAACGGTTTTCAAAAGGGAATATGTTTTTCTGAATTGTTTCACTAAACGACAAAAGGGTTGTTTCTTTTTAAACTACGTGACGACAATAACATTTCTACCGCTGTGAGCATTATTTGATATCTAGCTTCCTCTAAAAGACATAATGTTTTTAAAAAGAAAAATAAATACTATATTTTTGAATTTTTATTTTGAAAATGGTTTTGAGAATGGATTGATTATATCAATATCTTGAAATTATTTCTTATGAATTAAATATAGAAATGTTATTTTTCTTTTATGCTTGTTAATTTGTTAAGATTATGTTATTGTTCTTGGGAATTTATTATGTATACAAGTCCTTCCATGATAAACCGTGGGTGGGTGAGCTCGTGATATCTCTCCAATGAATTAGTTAACATGATGGAGGTAAATTTTAAGGTTTCTCCTAATATATTTATGGAATATATTGTGATGGGTATTCCAAATTTAACTATGAAGGTTACTCCCTATGTAGATGTGAAAGCTACAATGTAAGTATTTTATGGATGCCACAAGTTATCATTATGAATTTTTACTTCTATGAGTTAATCACCAATCTAAGTATTTCATGAGGTATGTTAACGACCTTATGTTTTATGAGTAAAAATTATGAATTCATTTATTTTTATATACTCGTATACTAATGATTTATTTCCTTATTTTATATCACTTATTGAGATTTTTACACCCATCCCATAATTTTGAAAAAAAATCCTTGGGTATAAGGAAGGTTAAGAGAAAGTAATAATTCAATAATACTTTTATAAAGAAAAGAATTATTGTTTTTTAAGGAGTTTTATTATTGTGAAAAAAATAAGATTGAGTAAAAATGTATACATTGTAATATTTAAGATGTAATGTAATAGTTATGGCCTAATTCTATAAAACTGTAAACCTAAAATGATTCTCAATGTGAAAGAAAGTAAAGTCTTGAAAAAAAATCAAGATTATGTAATGTTTAAGGTTCATTTCTTATAGTGATGGGTATTCCAAATGTAGACATGAAGGTTACTCCCTATATAGCTATTAAATCTATAATATAAGTATTATATGGATTCCATAAGTTAACTTTATGATTTATTATTTCTATCAGTGTTTCAGGAATCTTATGATTTCATAAGGTATGTAAAAAAGATGTTTTTTATGGGTTAAATGTATTATTTCTTGGGTTTATAAGTATTCATGGTCTAACATTATCTTTCCTTATTTTATATCCCTTACTGTCCTTTTTCTTATCATCCCATATTTTTTAAATGTTTTTCATGTGGTATAAGGATGGGTAAGATAAAGGAAGAAGTCATGAATATTTTTATTAAGAAAAAATAAATTATGTTTTATTTTAAAATGGGTTCCTTTGTGAAAAATGGATAGAGAGTACAAGTGTCTACATTGTAATATTTGAGTCATTAAATAATATTTATGGCTTAATTCTCTAAAACTCTAAACTTGAAAAGATCCTCAATGTGAATTTCATGAATTAACTCAAGATTATGTAATGTTTAAGGATGGATCATTATATTCGGTATCATAGGTCGGTTTAGATAACTTTAGGGGTTAGTATATTGTTAATGAAATATCTATATTTGATTTTTTACATTGTAGTAAAATTAAAAAGATATAGCATTTAAATATTACCATGATTCTTTGTCAAAGATATGTTTTTCTTAGAATTATTTTCCAGAGAGGAAATAGGGAAGCTATGTTGTGATGACATAAAGAGGAAAACAACATTCCAAATTAGCATCCTAAGATGGTCAGAATCAAAACTGAATATTTTGTTATAGTGATGGTGTAGTTGTCTTATGAAATAAATAGTGTTGGTATCCACACACGAGATTAGACAGATAAACCATAGAGGAACATGTCGGTAATAGATCACTTCTTGAGGAAACATCCTCCATCATTATAAAGATCATCTGAATTAGTTCTATCTGAATGGTGGATTAAATAACTATAAAATATTTTTGATGTCATGAGGTGTTCATAAAATCAAAAGGTTAGTTTTGTTATTTACCATTTTAAAGGTGAATCTGGTCAGTGATGGTTGATGGTTAAGAATATCAAGGACAATGATGAAATTGATGATTTGGATTGGGAAGAATTAAAAGGTATGTTTCTTGAGAAAAAGTTTTGTAAGGTGGTTCAACATAGGATGGAAAAAAATTCTTTGAATTGAGGCAATATGAGGACTCAGTGACTAGTTATGAAGAAAAATTCAATCGTCTAGAAAATTATGCTCCAAATATAATCTGGGATATTAATAGTAAAATCAATTTTTTTTACTTAGTATTAAATCTGAAGTATCAAAGGGAATTAGATTCTCATGAGTTAAAAAGTTATGAAAAACATGTTCGATGTGCGGAGAAGGTGGAAATGGAGTTTTTCAATTATCAGGTGTTATTTGAAAAATATAAGAATATGAAGTCAAGGTGGAAGGAGAAATGGAATAATTATTCAAAAAAGTATTATTGTAAGAAAACTATGTTTCTACTTTGTGAAAATTGTGGTAGAAATAACATTGGGGAATACCTTTTGAATTCTGCTAAGTTCTTCTGATGTGATAAAATGGGACATAAGGCTCATACTTTCACTGAAAAAGATAATTATTGTGGTAATAAAAAATTTGAATTACCATTAGTGAAATTTTTTAAGTGCAATGAGATGGGTAATTTTTAAAATCAGTGTCCACTAAAGAACTAGAATGATGGGAAGCATCCAGATTATAAGCAGAAAAGTGTGGTGAAATCCTTTTCAACTAATGTAGTAGATATTGGGACATCAAATGAAGTGGTACGAGGTACACTATTTATTTTATTAGATTATTATTTTATTCATGGTCTACACATTCTTTCTTTTCTGAAAAATTTTCTGGTAAATTGTAAATTTCATCTCAATAAATTGAATCTAAAACTTATTCTAAAAGCAGTTGAGGGAAATGTTAAGGAAAAAAATTATAGGAATCTTCCTATCCTTATTTATGGAAAGAATTTACCAAAAACCCTTGTTATTTTTTCTTCTAGTAGAGTTTGATGTTATTCAAGGTATGGATTAGATTTCTTTTTACCATAATAAGATTAACCGTAGATCTAAAGAAGTTTCTTTTCAAAAATAGTTTCAATTTGTGTACAATAATGAACCCTTACCTCTGATAACATATCAGGAAGCTTATAAACTATTAAAATATGAAAATTAATGCTACTATGAAAATATTGTTAAAAAAATAGATTAATTATGTTCTAGTGGTAAATGAGAATCTTGATGTTTTCTTGATGAGTTACCTGGTATTATACATGATCAAGAACTTGAATGTACTATTGATTTAGTTCCATATGCCAATCCAATTTCAAAACCCCCTTATCAAATGTCTCAAATTTTTCATTTAGTATTAAAGAAGAAATTGTATGAGTTGTTAGATAAAGGTTTAATTTAACCTAGCATATCACCATGGGGTGGTCTTATCATGTTTGTTAAAAAGAAATATGGTTCAATGAGACTTTTCATTGATTATATATTCTTGAATAACATCAATGTTAATAAAAATATCTTTTAACTAATATAGATTATTCTTTATCATCTCTAGCAATCAAAATATTTTTCAAATATTGATTTGAGGTCAGGGTAACATCGGTTGAAATAAATAGATACAGACATTCTGGAGACTACATTTTTTACTTGATATATTCATTAAGAATTTTTAGTTGTGCCATTTGGGTTAACTAATTCACCTAAAATATTCATAGATCTTATGAATAGAATTTTCCATGAGTTCTTAAATAATGTTATGGTTGTGTTTATTAATGAACTTTTGGTATATTCTAAATGTAAATAGAAGCATGAATTTCATTAAACATTGGTTTTGAAAACCATAAAATAAATGAAACTATAAAGAGAATTTTGCATGTGTGAGTTTTGATTACAAAACATTTTATTCATTTGTCACATTGTTTCTAAATAATGCATAATTGTTGATCCTGCTAATACATATTTTGTTGAAGAATGGCCAAGACCCACAAATGTAATCAGGATTCGTAGTTTTATTGGATTTTTAGGATATTATACGATGTTTTTAGAAAATAATGCATGGTTTTATAGCCAACTGACTAAGTTAACTTGAAAATGTTCTAAGTTCATCTACACAAAAGAATGTGATGATTTTTTTAAGGAATTGAAAAGAAGCTTGAAGAATGCTCCAGTTTTGGAATTACCTTCCAGGAATAGTGAATTTTTTATCTACAGTGATGCTTCATTGAAAGGACTCGGTTGTGTCCTAATGCAGAATGATCAGGTAATTATTTATGATTCACATTAGTAGAAAACTCAAGAGTTAAATTACCCTACTCATGATTTGGAATTAGATGATGTATTTTTTTACTTTAATAATTTTGATGCATCATTTATATAGAGTAAAATGTGAAATATATACCAACCAAAAATGTTTTAAGTATATATTTACTCATAAATACTGAAACATGAGACATAGGAGACTACTGTAATTAATCAACGATTATGATTATACGATTCATTACTATCATGGAAAAGAAAACAAAGTGGTTAGTGATTTGAGTTGTAAAAGTAATGCCACATTAACCATTATATGTTTGGAAGGTTATCCTTTGGTTAATGATTTGATGAATTTGGGCTCAGAAGTTTTTGTGCATGAAATTTCACTATTTGGTGCTGGTGAAATCATCTCTATTATACATAATTAAGCAAGCACAGAAGAAAGACACTGAGTTTTAGAAAAAGGTAGAATTGGTTAATAAGGGTAAGTTTCTGAAATTTAAAATTGATAAAGATTTTTTTTTTGAGATTTCAGAAGAGATTATGTGAGTCTGTTGATGTAGAGTTGAAGAAAGAGTTGTTATGTAGAGCTCATTGTTTACTGTTTTCTGTTCATCGTGGAAGTACTAATATGTACAAGGACTTTCAAGAATATTATTGGGTGGATGAAATAAAAAGTGAAATTTATGGTTTTACTATGATGTGTATGGCTACTCAATAGGTTAAAGAAAGTGGGAAGTTACTAAAAGGGATGTTTCATCCTTTTCTAGTACTAGAGTGTAAATAGAAAAAATATCAATGGATTTTGTAGTAGGGTTACCGATGAATTCTCAAGGAAACAGTGTGATTTGGGTTATTGTTGATAGATTGACTAAATATGAACTCTTTTGTACTATATGAGACACACATTATATAGATCAACTTTCTCAGTTGTTTCTTAAATAGATAGTCTTGTTGCATAAAGGTCCTCTCTCTATTATATCTAATCATGATCCCCGGATTACTTCTAACTTTTATAAATGCCTTCAAAAGTCAATGGGAACTGAATTAGATTTTAGTACATCTTTCATCCTCAATCATATGGGCAGTCAGACCGAAAAATTAATACCTTGGAAGATATTTTATGTGCTTATTCAATGGATTACCAGGGAAGTTGGGACCAATATATTTCTATGGTTGAGTTTTTTTATAATAATATTTTTCTTTCCAGTATACATATTCCACTATTTGAGGAATTATATGGAAATCGGTGTTGAACTGCATCTTTTTGGAATTAATTAAGTTAAGGAAATTTTATGGGACCATAATTGGTAGAAGATATGGAAAAAGTTCAGATGATTCATAAGTATATGAGGATAGCTTAGAGAAGGTAAAAAATTTATGCGGATAAATAGAGGAAGGATCTTTCTTTCGACGTAGGTGACCATGTCTTTCTCAATGATTCTCCATGGAAAAGTGTGATTCATTTTGGTAAGAAAGGGAAGTTGATTTTGTGATTCATTGGACCCTATGAAATTCTGGAGAAAGTTGGATCAGTTTCCTACCGAGTGTCTTTTCCTCTAATTTTATCCTAGGTACAGAATGTTTTTCATGTCTTAATGTTAATAAATTATTTTTTGAATCCATCTCATATTTTGATTCAAAATGTAGTTTAGTTGGAAGATAATATTTCTTTTGTTGAATAGCTAGTCCTGATTCTAGACCTTAGAGAGAATGTGTTGTATTGTAAGGTGATTCATCAGGGTTTGTTTTTGAAAAAACATATAGTTGAAGATTAAACATGGGAATCTGAAAATTATTTGATATTTAAATACCCCCACTTGTTATAAAAGTGAATAAAACTGTGAGGATGCCATTTCCAAAAATGGGGGGAGGATGTAACATCCCATGTAATTATAGAATAAGACATTTTTATATCTATTAATATTAATTAATTGGATATTAATTTTACCTTAATAGGGATGTTATGTCCAATGATTTACTCGACACAAAATAATTGGATTTTCTAAAATATTATATTGCTGGCAAGGACGATATATACTGAAAAAATAATATATTATTATTATTATTATTTTAAATAGTCATTATTGACTAGACGTTGAATTTATGAGAATAAACATAACTAACTATATTATTTTTTCACATGTTTATTAAATGATTTTAATTTCATATAATGTATTTTGTCAGCTTAAAATGAGAATAAATCCAATTTTAAGCATAAAATACTCTAATATTCTTAAAAGGTAGTTTTATTGGCTTTTGATAGTGAACCCTTTTTAAATATTACTTTTTCAATATTATATTTTCAATTTGAAAAAATAAAAAACTTCTTTAGAAATAGGACATCAAAATTTAAATTGTTTTAATCTTGGTATTTTTATGATAAAATCATTTTTTAATGAATTGTGAAAAATAATGCATTTTATTTCAAAACTCTCTTTTCATATAATTTATTTATATAGATAGTTTGTCCTATTAATTGGTTTTAAAATGATAATTATACTAGGTTTTTATAATTTAATCCAATTTTTGTTATTTAATTTAATTACAAATTGAAATTTTATATAAACACAATTTAATATTTTGATGGTTTTTACTTTTAAAAACTCATTTTCTCTTTTTGAAAATGGGGATTAATTTTAAATTAATTACTAAAAATTTATATTTTAAATTTAGAAAAATGGATTCCATATTTTAAATCATAAATTCTAAATTGTTTAAATAATTTCCTTTTATTTTTTGGACATTATATATAGTGCCTTTAGTAATTATTTTTATTTTACATGGTTAATGGGTAAATCAGTTAAATAAGGGTAAAAGTAATATTATAATAATATAAAACTACCAAAAAAATTGTCCTAATATTATCAGATGAGTTATGGATAACCATAAAAAACCTTGGGACACAATTTTGGCATTTTTAATCCACTAGCGTGTGATTATGACATTTAAAAAATTTAATTTAATGTAAAGGAAAATATAACATAAATGTGTGTCTTATTACTAAAAATATTAATATGGGGTTATATAAGTGATTTCTTTGACTATAAATAGTAATAAGAAAGATTAAAATATTACTAACATCATGGTATTTTATTTATAATTTTTACACATTGAATAATTAAATTTAATTGTGACATAATGATGATGAAATAATAGACTTATTAAGGAAAGAATCAAATAAATGATATTAGAAATATTAAAATAACTATTATTTGACATAATTTATGAAATACGTGAATTTTATAGGTTAATATGAAATTTTATGAGACTATTAAATGATTAGTTCTGAATTTATCTCACTTCATGGAATTTATTTAAATTCATTTAAGTGAATAGTGTAAAAATTGACATAGTTGATATTTTATAAAAATAATATTTATTAAATTATTTAAAACTCAAAAAAAATATTTTAATGTCACATATTTGTCAATATTAACGTCTCCTAGTTCATTATTTTTCCAATTATGGGAAATTTACCTCATATAAGAAAAATTTATAGCCTCTGAATACTTAAAATGTTGTTACCATAATTAATATTAAAAGAGAATAATTAATGGTAAACCGAAACGATAAGGTTTAAAATTAACTCAATAAATGTATAAAAATATTTTAAGAGAGCATTTAAAAATCCTAATTTTAAATTTTACAATTTTTATTTTGAAATTATCTGGATTAAAAAAGTAATTTATATTATTTTAATATTTTAAGAATTTCTAAGGGTGCACCTCCCCTCTCTTATAAAAAAGTACCATTTATTCTCTAATACTTACACCTAAAAATACCTTATTAAGTCAATATCTATCAAAAATTCATACTATAATCCCTCTACACATTATTGTATCCTTATTTTAGTTATAACTCCCTTATTAGATGTGTTAAGTTGTTCTTCGAAGCTCATCTACCGTAGAAGAGGTATCGTTTTTTAAGAGTTTCTATTTTATTTCTTCCTCCACTTCCTTTAAATATTATTATTCCAAGATAAAATAATAAATCTAGTATCCTCAATATACTGAGATGTTATAATGTTAATATCATCCACTAAATTCATCTCTATGTTCATTAAATGGGAATGGAAATAATTGTTCATGTGTACGAGTGAATTATCACCTCCACGAGCTGATTTAGTTTTTTTCCATTAACATATGTAAATAATAATTATAATGATGTAATTAATATTAATATGTTATATTATTGACATATTTATCATTTAAAAATAATTATATTTAAATTATGCTCTTACCTTCCATTAAAATAATAATAATAACATCATTCATGCATATTTGTGAACTATCACCTCCACGAAGTGATGTGAATCACATTTATTGAACACATCACTTGTAGGATATATATAGGTATATTTAAATTATTATTATGATATTAATAATATTTTTATCATTTTGGAAAGATAAAATAATAATTACCTTATTTCTATAATTATCAATGAAAAATTGAAAATGTTACCCATGTGTACGTACATCCTACCGTCTCTATGAATATATCGTAGTTCGTTTTTAATAACCATAATTAATAGTATGATTTAAAAGTTATGATAAATACAAAAAAATTGATTATTATGTGATTATTACTATTATGCAGATGATGGACTTATGACCTCATGGACTATTTACATCATACCATGCTCATTTTCAACTCAAGTAAAAAATATCAACAAAACATCATACATGAACAAAAATAATTAACTAAATGATATAACATGGTAATAAGTTATATAAGTGGAATAATAAATTTGAAAAAGGTTATGATGAAATTAAAAATTAACCAAAGTTTATTATTCATGATGATAAAGAATGAATGAGACAAGTTTTATTCAAGTTAAGGTACTTTTTAACACAAAACATCATTTAAACATTTTGATGATTTATTCTTATAAATATTTCTATTTAATTTCCATGTATTAAAAATGGTTTTAAGGATTTATTTATATGGACATGAATTCTTAAAAATATTAATTTATTTAAAAAAATTAAAAGTTTTATGGGATACTTTGACTCAAAAATATTCATTTTAAATGTTTTCATTGTGTATAAAAAATTGATTGATTATGTCAATATCATGAAATGATATCTTTTGTTTGCAGTGTGGAAATGTAATTTTCCCTTTATTCTTGTTAATTTCTTGTGATTATGTTGTGTTTCATATAAATTATTTAAATATATGGGTGGTTCCATGGTAAACCAAGGGCTGGTAATCCTATGATAGCTCTCCAATGAATTGGGTAATGTGACAGAGGTAAACGATTAGGTTTCTCATAATAGATTAAGGGAATATATTGTGATAGTTATTCCAAATGTAACAATGATGATTATTCCCTATATTGTTTTGAAAGCCACAATGTATGTATGATATGGATGCCACAAGTTACCGTTATGATTTATGATTTCTATAATTTTTTTAGGAATCTAATTATTTCATGAGGTATGTTAAAGAAATTCTGTTTTATGGGTGAAAAGTATGATTTCATGGGTTTATAAGTATTCATGGAAAAATGTTTTCTTTACTTATATTTATATCCCTTACTTATCATTTTATGTTCATCGCAAGTTTTTGAAATGTTTTTCATAGTGTATAAGTATGGGTAAGAAAAAGGAAGAGTCATGAATATTTTTATCAAGAAAAAGAAGTAATATTTTATTTTAAAAGGGGTTCCTCTGTAAAAAAATTGATAGAGAGTAAAATTGTCTATGTTGTAATATTTGAGTTGTAATGTAATATTTATTGTCTAATTTCCTAAAACACTAAACCTGAAAATATCCTCAACATGGATTTCTTGACATAACTCAAGATTATGTAATGTTTAATGTAACACCCAAACCCCAGAAGACTATAGCCGATGAATTATTTTAATACATTGATGTAATTTTAAGGAATCATGTCCTAAAGGATTGATCAGTTTAGCATTCTTAGAAAATAGATTACATATAAGAACTATACACCACATTTTCTAGTATAAAACACATCATAGATAATCTTTTTATAATGCCATTATTCCACTAGATTAACCCTACATATAAATCATAAAATACTTCTTGGAATCCTAGGAAAATAAAACATAATAAATAGGTGATCTCATATTCTTAGTAAGTATAAACAATATATCCTAAGCTATCACAAATAAGCATAACATTTTAATGCAAGGTACAAAACTAAAACACAATCCTTTTAAAACATTTTCATTAGCATAATATAGCAAGAATAAATATAATCATTACATCTAAACATTCATATAGATATTCTACTAGTCGAATAATAACATGTAAAATCAATAACTAATCTCATAACAAGGGAATTAATAATATTGGAAATCATAATCACTATGTCAAGGCCTTAGACAAGACCATACACAAATATTCTTTCAAGACCATGTGCCATGATACTAGTTTGTCTCATGACACCTACCAATGCATCGAGGGGATATATAAGGCCCCACCCATTATATACTAAGTCCAATGTATTCCTCAAAAGGAAATGTTGAAACATAACATAAACATTCATATGAAAACTTTAATACGAAATGTTAGTACTTTAACCATAAACAATGAATAGTATAAAAATAGAACATGCACAGTCAGATATATCAAAAAACCTTCAATACAATATGGGAGATTTTTTTATAATAAATCAACCTCAAACAATCATAAATTATAATAAAGTATGTTGACATAGATGAAATTAATATAATAAATTCATTAAAACTCTATGAGTAAAATATCACTTTTTTACATTGCATTGTTTAAAATCCGGGCAATTTTAAAATAACAAATTTATTTGAAAATACACTTGAAATATCATAATGGATAATTCAAAATGGTAAGGTGAAATAATGGTATAAAATAGGTTCTCACACCATATAAGTTAAAAAACATTCTTTCCTTAATTTGTCAAAAAGGTCATAAAGTACCAAGTTTGGAAAACGACTGAAAGATTCCATTCAAAACATTTTATAAGAAGTAAAATATGGGTAAAATGACATTAAACAACCATAGGATAATATTAAAACATTTTATAAAAACATTTTTAGGAACATGGACATGGATGAGAAATATTTCCCTCTATATACTTACATATAAACAATCTTGGATAACAATGAGATTGTGAAATTAATCATTACCTTAGGTTCGATATTCTCCATAAATGTCCAAAACTTATGTAAAATATTTTTAAACAATATTATTAATATATATCAGAATCAAAATAATATTTATGATATCATATATTATTCTTTTATGACTTTATATTACCTTTTTATTAGCAATTCCATGTTATTTCAACATTTTGAGTAATAATCACTTTTTTTGTCGTATGTGTTTTGACTTGTTATTCTTGATCATATTACCTAGATCATGATTTACATACTTCTAGAATGTATAATATGATATATATATATATATATATATATCATATATATATATATAATATTTTTTAGATAAACGGTGACGTGAATTGGTCACCCAATTCATGCCCCAAAATATTTATTAAATAAAAAGAGTTACAAAGCATGCTGGAGGTGTAATGATTTTACACCAACTAAAAATTGAAATATATACATGATGATGTAGAAATAAAGCTCAAAAAACATTTCACAAATAATTAGATAGTCTGAAACCTTGCCTTTAAGTAATAGATCACCTCATGCAGGAAGGACATCAACTCCAATAAAGCTCCATCATTGAGAGTCCATGCAATGAACCTCCAAGTAAGAAAACGGGTCCAGCTAAATTGCATCAACTCTGACCGAGCTCCATGGCCTCAAAATATGAATTACCCTATCCAAAAGTAGGTCCATATCATCTGGATCAGCTGTGAAATCAAGCTACAATGCAGGGTTAAATGCAGGCATGTCCATGGAAAAAAGAAAAAGGCAGTCAAAAAGTGAATCAACACTGATAAAAAATTAGGGAGTTTGTTTAGAATCCCTCATCAACTTCTTATTAAACATTAATAATTTGATATCAAGATAAGTATCCACATAAATTTCACCATTTATGAGCCTTATATATTCTATTTCAACAATCTGGTCTGAGTTTTCATTCAGATTCTCCTCAGAAGGTATAACAGGACCAACCTTAAGCTGCATAGGAAGATCTGAAACTATTTTCTGGGAAGTATAAAAAGTGACAGCAGTCAGATCAACCACACTTGTTGATGATGTAATTTCAGTGTTGTCCTTTTTCTAATAATCAAGTGTTCTTGTAACAAAATTCTATTCAAGGTGAGAGTAGTCCATTAGTTTCCACATTTTTTTTGGAATTGGGAGTAATGAAATCATCAGTGTCCACCATCTTTTTTTCCCTTTTCTAGAGCTTGAAATTAGGAAGTCCTCTTTAATTTGAGTAGCTTTATCTTAAACCTCTAAAAAGGGTTTGCAGTGAGGCTTCACAGGGCATGATTCTAGGATGGATTGATAAAGCACTAATGGCATAGCATTAAGGGTTCACCCTCCTCAACAACTTCACTACTCTCAATATTAAGAGTATTATCATCCAGAGTTGATAGCTTAGGGATAGTATTTAAAACATCTACAGGATTTAAAACATTGCTGTTATCAACAATTTTATCAGTAGTGCTCTTTGCAGTAGCCTTTTCCACCCAAATTGACTTTAAATGTGGGGGGTTGGGGTAGAATCCCTTTTAGTCTCACAATATTTCATAAGATTACCAATTCTAGAACATTTTTTACAGTAGTCTTGAACATTTTCAAAGAAAACCTCTTGAATAAACCCATTAACTCCATTTTGAATCCAAAATCATGATGAAAAATTATGGGAGATGTCTACTTCAGTACAAATCCTAGCGACTGATGATCTTGACAGATTCAAAGTAGTAGTGTCTAACCTAATTTGGTGTCCGAATAATTCAGCAATGGGAAATAAATCACTCTGTTTGATGAGATGAAGGGGTAGCCTAGGGAAACCAATCTAGATAAGAACTATGGGGGGTTCAAAACCTACATCAAAATCCGGAGTCCACTTTAAGACTTTCATAAGAGATCCCCTAAAAGTCCAAGAACCACAGGTCCAAAATCAGTAATAGTCATTCTTCGAGGAAAAATGAAAATAAATATGGCATGAATTCAGTAGGCTAATATGAAAAATTTTGAATCCTATACCCTCCATGGTTTTGCACAAAAACAGCAGTGAAGATCGACGCTTGAAAAAAATACCAATAATAACAAATAGAAGATCTGAGGAGAGTATGTTTGCCTCATAATTGGAGAAAGAAATTGTTGATATACCTCGATGACTATATTTTTTTGGAGCAATATTTTCATAGATCTTTGATTAAGTGCGTGGGGAACAGCCCTTGAAAACTTCAGCAAATGATATGGTATCCAGAATCCCTGTTTGATCGTCGGGATTAGGGTTTAGTTTATGTTCACCCATGGACAGCATCGCCGGGATTCAAGCCATGGGTCCTATATTTATAATATAAATATATATAATATATAGATATATGAAATGGAATACACTGTTTTTAAAGATGGTAGGTCATACGTACGCATGAATAATGTCTCCATTTCTTTACCGTATTGAATGGAAGTAATTAAATGACATATGTGTGTGTGTGTGTGTGTGTGTGTGTATATATATATATTATTCCATTATCCTTATTATGTCATATATTACATAATTATTCATAATATTTTTTTTAATCATTCATGGATGGTGAATGTGAAATATGAGTCTCATCGCATTGCGGAGATGGTAAGTCATACGTACGAATGCATGGTTTTTTTTTAAGGTAGAAAATTTTATTGATAAAAAAGAAGGGGGTTACACAAGTCTGAAGGAAGGTATTTTGTATAATAAGGGATTAATTCAGAAGGGAGATCATCCATCCAATGTAATTTGTGAGTAACTCCAAGATTGGCAAGCCCATCAGCGATCATGTTGGCTTCACGGAAGGCATGAGTGGCGATGAAGTTAAGCCCAACGAGCGAATTCAAACAGTCCATCCAACAGGCAGTAAGAGGCCAATCAAGGTGAATTGTACCATTCTAGATGGACTGAATGATTGTAGTAGAGTCACTCTCAATCCATATATTGTCCCAGCTATGTATTCTAGCAAAGGTGATTTCATGGATGACACCCATCATCTCAGCTTCCAAAGCAGTAGCAGAACCGCAAGATCCATGAAAGCATCCAAGGTTCTGGTCCAGGTGATTTATGAAGACGACACCACAGCCCGTCATGGTGATATTGTCTTTCATATGATGGGTAAAAGGATTAATATGGTTTCCCCATTATCATAAAAACATATCATTATATAGTATATTCTTGATTTATTATTTTAGTATGGTATTAACATTGGAAGAGGAAATAGAAGAAGAAAATAACTTTGAAAGAAGGGATAAAATGATTACCTCTTCTTTGGGTGTCTTATTTTGATTTGAAAAAAATGAATTATTAAGTTAGTTTTATGCCCAATTGGTGGAATATAGTATGAACTAAGCAATGTTGGGAAGATTTTTGGGTAGGTTTTGGATGAGACAAAGGGCTATAGAGGTTTGAAGAAAAGAGAAGGTGAATTTCACTTTTATATGGGAGGTGAGGGACACTTTTAGAAAGTCTGGAAATAATAATTTATTATAAATTTTTATTCAGTTTATAATGTCTTAAAAGTGATTTATTTCAAGTAAATGATGATTTTGGGTATAAATCATCTCAAACAATAGGTTTTAGACAAGTTTAGATCATGAAGTAAACATTATCTTTTGGCTTTAACCCTTAGTTAAATAAGTTGACCCCTACCATTTCTTCTTGTATTTGTATACTATATGGTTAATATAGTTACTATAAAATGGAAAGATAATCTCAAGTGGATAATTAATGACATTTTTAACACTATATAATTCATTTGGATGAATATTATATTTTTATGACTATTATATCATTTAATAAATAGTGTTTTTTTAAAGATTCATTTATGTCAATTTTGACACTGTTTAGTAATTGATTTTTGATAAAGTCGTATAAAATTGATTGCTTAGAAAAAATAATTAACTAATATCTAACTTGTAAATTTTATCCAAAAAATCATGTATGGCATCAAAAATCTCAAATTATATTTATCTTAATAATTATAATATCATTCATTTTGATTATTCATTAATAAGGTAATCATTGCATCATCATTGTGTCATAAATAGATTTATTTATTTAATGTCTAAAAATTATAAATAAAATACCATGATTTATGAAATATTTTTATATTTTTAATGATTATTTATAGTCTAATAGATCATTTATATAAATCATATTAAAAAAATTAGTTAGAAGATATGTGTTTATGTTATATTCTCTTTTCATTAAATTATACATTATAAAAGGTCATTATCACATTCAAGTGGCTCCATGGGGTCCTAAAATCTACCTAAGGATTCTATTGGTCGTCCATATATCTTATAATAGGATTAGGACACTTTTTTTACTTTTATATTATTATAATATTATTTCTTTACCCTTATTTACATGATATACCTTTTAACCATAGTAAATAAAAATAATTACTGAAGTTACTATTCATAATGTTCAAAAATAAAAGGTAACAATTTATAAAGATTGGAACTTATGATTCCAAATATGGAATCCATTTTTTCAAATTTAAAACACAAAATTGGAAGAAATTAATTTAAAATTAATTCCAATTGTCAAAACCAGAAAGATGGTTTTTAAGAAGTAAAAACTATCAAAATATTGACATGTGTTTATGTTCAGTTTCAATGTGAAATTACTTCCAATGACCAAAATTGGATTAAATTATAAAAATATAATAAAATTACACTTTAAACCTAATTAAAATTTCAATATGAAAATATTGATAAATTAGATGAAAATGCATTTTTTAATCAAAATGTAGGATGTCCCACTATTCCATAAAATATGGATTTTATCAAACAAATACCAAAAATTTATCCAAACTAAATTTTTAGGTTTTGTTTCTAAAGAATAATTTCATTTTTTTCAAATTTAATATATAAAAGTGTCAAATATTTAATTAAAAAAGTGTTTTCCATTAAAAGGTGTAAAATTACATTTTTTTAAAATACTTCTTTTATCTGAAAAATTGAATTTTTCCATATATTATCTCTAAGAAACAAATAAGATGAATTTTAAAATTATATAGGATATATATTAAATTAAAATTTTGGTTAATACTATTTATAACCTCTTTTTAAACAGCTAGTTTGATAGGCCATAGTGCACTCGAACTCGGTGTTTCAATTAGCGCAAGCTAAGAAAGTGTTGTGTATAGCACAATCTTATCTTGGTGTAGCATAAAACAAAATTTATTGACATTATTTAAAAAAATGTCATGAAATATTGGGGTGTTACATTATCCCCTCCTTAAATAAATTATTTCTTTGGAATTTTCAAATTTGGGTTTAGTAACTAAAGTTTGATTATTCAAAATCTCTTTATTGAAATCTCACATCGGAAAAATTGGTTGATAAAACTTCCAAATTAAAATGTAGAAAGTAAAGTAATAATGTTACCCAAGATAACATATACTGTGATTTCATGTAAGTAAAAATTGATATAGAATAAAAAACTAACAATAATTTTCTAATGGAGAGCAATAGAGAGCATGATTAGGAAAAGGTTAACAACTATAAATGTATAAATCTATGATGATCCAACTTTCCATTTGATTCATCACAAAAGAAATCAATAGGAAAAAAAATTGGTTTTCAAGATCATTTCCCTAATATTGAAGAACAGGATAATAAATACTTACTTGATTTTAGTACAATCTCACCATTGGTCATGCCTTGAACAATTTCCAGTTTATCTCTTATTTAATGAAATGAAGATGAATTTTTAATTTCTAGAGTGTTGGAAGAACATGAGATCCATAAATAGAATGATAGGTCATTCCATCTGTATCAAAAAAAAAATTTAGCACAGGTTACCACATATACATAAGTCCACCTATAGCGAGATAATATATTAATCTAATAAACTTTAATTGGAGTATAACTTATATTACCTATAAATAGATAACCATAAAATCTTTCCAAAAACTAAAAATATAGAACTTTAGAAAAAGGCAAACCAAATTGGATTATCATTTATCTCCCATATCTCATAGGGAATTTCTTGGTTGTCACATTCCAAAAATTTGAACACCTTCATAATGTATTCTCTTAAGTCACATTAAAAACCTGAATTATCTAATATCCTTATTGTAAACATTTATGTTTCCTTATTACAAAATGTAGTGGATAATTCCTTAAGTCCCAAAAAGTTGTATACTTCATCCATGATAGCATAACCCTCTTTTCAAAAAATCCATAATTAGTTCTCAAGAAACTAGAATTATCCAATTTACTTATTCAAATCCAATATATCTTTATCCAAAAATCATTATCATAACATAAGTAACATATTAAGGGTTATATTTACCTTAATCATATGTTCCCCTAATATAATTGTACCCTTAATTCAGTTTTATTGTCTATTATAACTATTCAATATATTCTAGAAAATCATTATTGAAAAAAATAAACTGAATACTTATTATATAATTCACTATTCATAATTCTTGGATCCAAATACATAGATACTTCAATCTTTCCAATTTAATGGTGAGCTTGGAATGGGTCCTTCCTTGGTTTAGAAGTATATTATTATGTTTGGGCATTGAGTTGTATAATTCTCATTATTTCCATATATGATACATTGAAATCCATAATAATTGACCACTCTGTGACCCTTTTTCCCACATAGATAACATATTCCCCTCCATTTGAGGTATTCCTCAAGGTTCTTCTTCCCTTCCTCTTGAAATTTAAGAAGCTGAATGTTCTTTCCTCTATCCAATGGCCCGAAGGCCTTCATTTTTTATTGATTATTGATAATCCACCTTTCAAGGGGTGAGGTGGAACCCTTACAAGGCCCGTAGGCGTAAGAATTACATGGCCTGTAGGCCTTAGAGGAATTCATTTCCCATAGACTTCAAACATTACATGCAACCCAGACTCACTACATGGAACTTCTCCTCCCCAGCATCTTCATCATGAAATTTTCTCTCCACCTTCGCATGGCTATTCGGCTAGGATTTCCTGTGCATGCACAGGCTTGTCTCGATGGCAGGTTCCATACCCTCTCATTCTTGCAATCTGTTTAGCATCTGCTATGGTGAAAGCTCCTTACTCCTCCTTCTAAAGCATGTCCCTTGTAGGCTGTCTGGTTTGCATCTGCACTTAAGGTGGCCCGAAGGCCTTGAGATGGCCCGAAGGCCTTACTGACCCGAAGGCCTGGGTGGCCCGAAGGCCTTAAAGGACTCGAGGACCAAATAGGAGGCCTGAAGGCCCAAACGGGGGAATATTCCCGGCTGCTAAGGTGCCAAACAGTTCCTACTACAGTAGCTGCTACAGCACATGCTACAGTTCCTACTATAGTCCCTACTACAGTACCGGAAATTAGCCTCTTCCGAGATTTGATCCCAGGTCTCTTGGAAGCACTTAATGAGTCCTCACCAACTGGGCTGAGGCTCATGTGCAAATCTTATTTCCTCTATGCTTCTTAAAATTTGAGCATTTATAAATGTTCATATTCATATAAAATGTGTTAGTAAAGTCATACAAGATCACATTGTTTATCATATATCATGATAATTGATTCAACATAATCACAATATCTTTATCTCTAGTCATTATCCAATTTTGTTTCTCAAAATCACCAAATTTTCCATTAAACTCAATGTTAATCCAATTCCTTACAGTTTCCTCCACTAACTAAGACCATAAATCATATGGTGAGAAACACATCTCAATGAATAAAACCATATAATCAATGGAAGGTACTTTCAATCTATAAAATCTTAGCTTTAATCCTAGGTTATCCATGATCATCAACAAAATTCTTGGGGGTTCTTCTATACTTATCTTCAAAGCCAATCTTAGGGTTATAATCCCTAATCTATGTTTTCTAAATCTATTGCCAATTTTTTTTATAAACTTTAAATGATACCAACTGTAAAACCCCAACCCTATAGGCCCATAGTTAGAGAATTATTTAAAATCATTGGCATGATTACAAGGAATCATGTCCGGAATGACCGATAAATATAGTAGTTTTGGAAAATAGATTACATACATTTACATTAAATCACAATTTCTAACATATAACAAAGCATGGATAATCCATTGAGAACACCATTATTACACTATCTTAACCCTACATATCAATCATCAATCAATTCTTGTAATCCTAGGAAAATAATACAAAATAAATGTGTGAGTTAAGATTCTCAGTAATGAAAATAAATATAACATAGGTTATTACCAATAAGCCTGAACTTTTAAGAAAAGGTACAAAAATAAAACCCAATCCTTTTAAAAAATTAACTTCAACATAATATAGAAATAATAAATCAAATAATTACATTTAAACATTCACATGGATATTCTACTAGTCTAATAATCACATGTAAAATCAAAAACTAATCTCATAACGATGGAATGCATTGCGTCAAGGCCTTGTGACAAGACCATACACAAATATTCTATCAAGGAATTTTTCCAAGATAGTAGTTTGTCTCAGGAGACCCACAAAAACATTTAGGGGACATAGACGTCCCAACCAATCACATACTAACTCTAATGCATTCTTCATATGAAAAGGATGAAACATAACATAAGAATTCATATTAAAATTAGCATACAAGATTTTAATTCTTTAACCATAAACCATTAATGTTATAAAAAAATAAAACCTGCATTAAAACATATCAAAAAATATTAAATATAATATGGGAAATTGTATCATAATAAATTAATCTCAAACCGGCATAAAATCCAACAGTGGATGTTGAGATAGATGCACATAATTTAATAAATTCATTAAAACTTTTATTGGGAAATATCCCTTTTTACATTAAATCATTTAAAAGCCCTGAAATTTTAAAATAATACATTTCTTTTGAAAATAACCATCTAATATTATAATAGAGGATTTAAAATTTTAAGGCGACATAATGGTGTAAAATAGCCACTCGTGTTTTATAAGTTATAAAAAACATTGTTTCTTTAATTTTTCGAAAAGGTCATAAAGCACCACGTTTAGAAAATGAGTGAAATATTCCTTTAAAAAAATTTATGAAAAATAAAACATGGGTGAAAATGAATTTAAAAAACCATAGTATAATATTAAAACATTTTATTTAAACATTTTTTGGAACATGGATATGGATGATAAATATTCCCCAGTAGATACTTACATATAAACAATCTCTGATAATAATGAGATTGTGAAATTGACCCTTACCTTAGGTTCAATAATCTCTGTACGTGTACAAAACTCCTATATAATGTTTTTAAAAATATTATTAACTTATATAAGAACCAAAATAATATTTATGATCTCATATATCATTCTTTTATGACTTTATATTAACAGTTTATTAACAACTCTGTGTTAATGCAACTTTTCAGGTAATAATCACTTTGTTTATCGTACGCGTTTTGACTTGTTATTCTTAATCATATTACTTAGATCATGATTTACATAATTAAATAATGTATAATATTATTTATATATCATATATATTCATAATATAAATATATATAATAGATAGATATATGAAATGGAATTCACCATTCATGGAGACGGTACGCCATACATACACATGAACGTTGTTTCTATTTTCTTATCGTATAGAATGAATGTAAGTGAATGAAATATATGTACCTATATATATATATATATATTATTACAGTAGCCTTATTATTTCATATGTTTCATAATTATTTATAATAAATATTTTTTATAATCATTCTTGGATGGTCAACGCAGAAGATGAGTATCACCGCATCATTGAGATGGTAAGCCATGCGTACACGCACATGGTGATATTGTTTTTAATAGGATGGTTAAAATGAGGAATATAGTTCATCAATAAAAAAACAACATGTCATTATTTCTTATATTATGGATTTATTATTTTCGTATGGTAACTACTTAGGAAGGGGGGGTAGAAGAAGAAAATAACTTTGAAAGAAGGGATAAAACGATTTCCTCTTCTTCAAGTGTATCCTTTTATTTCCATAAAAGGACTCCATAAGTTGGTTTTATTCCCTATGGTTGGCCTCTAGGATGAATTTAGGGAATTTGGGAGGGTCTGTTCTGGGGTTTGGCTGGGCCAAAAGTCTTTTTAGGTGTGAATAAAAGAGAATGAGATGTACCCTTTTATAGGAGTGGTGAGAGACACTTTAGGAAAGTCTTGAAACATTAATTTATTATAAATTTATTTTCGGTTTAAAATGGATTAAAATTGATTTATTTCTAGTATAATATGAATATTGGTAAATATCATCTCAATAAATAGGTTTTATACATGTTGATGTCATTAAATTAACCTTATCTTTTGGATTTAACCCTTAGTTAAATAATTTTCCCTTACCATGTATTTTGTATATGTATACTAAATAGTAAATATAGTTACTATAAAATTATAAAGGAATCTCAAGTAGACTATTAATGAAATTATTAACTATATATAATTTATTCAACCTAATATTAGTTTTTTATGACTATTATTTCATTTAATAAAATAGTTTTAGTTTTAAAAATTCATTTATGTCAATTTTGACAATATTTAGTAATTGATTTATATTAATGTCAAATAAACTTTATTCCTTCAAAAAAAGAATTAAATCATCTCTAATATGTCAATTATGTCCAAAAAAATAGTTTATGGAATCAAAAAGATCAAATTAAATTTATTTTAATAATTATAATATCATTTATTTCAATCATTTGTTAATATGGTAATCACTGCATCATCATGGTGTCACAAATAAATTTATTTATTTAATGTTTAAAAATTATAAATAAAATACCTTGATGTAGTAAATAATTTTATATTTCAAATTATTATTTATATTTGATGATATCATTTATATAAACCACTTTAATAAATTAGTTAGGAGCTACATGTTTATGTTATATTTCCCTTTTCTTTAAATTAATCATTATAAAAGGTCATTATCACACCCAAGTGGCTCTATGGGGTCCTAAAATCGACTCATTGATGCCCATGTTCGGAAATATCTCATAAAATAGTATTATCACAAGTTTTAGGGTAGTTTTATATTATTATAATAGTATTTTTACCTTTATTCACCTAATTTATCCTTTAATTGTGGTAAATAAAAATAATTAATGATGTTACTATTCATTATGTCCAGAAATAAAAGGTACCTATTTAAAAAAAATTGTACCTTATAATTAAAAATATTTAATCCAGTTTTATAAATTCAAAATACATAATTTTAAGAAATTAATTTAAAATTAATTTTCATTGTCAAAACAAGAAAGCGGATTTTTAAGAAGTAAAAACTATCAAAAGATTAACATTTGTTTATGTCCAATTTCAATGTGAAATTACATATAATTACCAATATTTTATTAAATGATAAAAAAATAATCTAGTTACACATTAAAACCAAATGAAAATCTTAACTATATAGATAAATTATATGAAATGGCAATTTTCAATTATAATGCAGTATTTCCCACTATTCATTAAAATATGGATTTTATCTGAAAAATACCAAAAATTTATCCAAAATAAATTTTTATGCCCCAATTCTAAAGAAAAATTTTATTTTTTTTCAAATTTAATATATAAAAGTGTCAAATATTGGATTTAATAAGGGTTTTCCCTTAAAAGGCAGAAAAACTACATTTTATAAAATTAATTCCTTTATCATAAAAATTGAATTTTCTCTTATATTATGTCTTCTAAACTCATAAGATGAATGTTAAAATTATATGTGATATATATATAATTAAAATTTTGGTTAATAATTTTCATAACCTCATTTTAAATGGCTAGTTTGATAGGTCATGGGGCACTCAAACTCGGTGTTGCGTGTAACACAAGCTAAGAGGGTATTGTGTGTAGAACAAGCTTATCTTGGTATAACGTAAAACACTAGCTATTGAATTTTTAAAAAAAAATCATAATGTGGAATCTTGGGGTGTTAAATTTAAGGTTGGGGAATTATATTATCATCACTCATAAAAGCATTGATAAAGGGTTCCTTTATCATCTCTTTTACAAGAGTTGATAATTTTAACCCTTAAAGTTCATTTAGAATCACTGATAAAGGTCACCTTTATTAGTGCTAAACAATATTTGATAAAGGACCCCTTTATCATCTTTTTTTAGCACTGGTAAAATCCTAGGGATTTTAATGTCACTTTGATTTTCATTTCATCTCTAGAATTGATAAAGGACATTTTTCACTAGTAAATGCCTATTTATTGGTTGTGTGTTATGCATAAATGTGGTCTGAGTTCAAATCATAATAGATAAAATTAATATTCCCTTAAATATGTCATAAATTTATATGGGTGAATTCATGGGATGATGTAAAAATAAACAAGTTAAAATAAATTATCACATTATCCCATTACGCACAAACTAAGCCCTCTTAAAGCTCAAACCTACTTTATGGTCCTACATTTGTAAAAGTTATAGTTATAATCTAATAGTATTAAGAAATTATATAATGGTGAAAAAAATTCCTTCATATTAGTCAACTAATAATGCAATTTTTATATGAGTCATGAGTAAATGAAAACATATAATTTACCTTGATAAAAATCAAGGATATAATGTAACCTATTTTAACTATTTTTCAAGTATATTAATCCTAGGAAATAAAATAATGTATCGAATCTAATGTGGTGAGAAATCAATACCATGGGAATCATGAAACATGTATCATTTTCCTAGCATCTATATCAAATATAAGTGTATCTAAATAATCGTAAGGGAATAATATAGTTGAATGTATTTGGAAACTATCAATATAATAAGCATCTCAAAATAATGTAACAAAACATACAACATTTCCAACCAAGTCTCAATACTATTAATTATATAAAACCAATTATTTTCTTGAGTCACCATCTATTGTACCCAAAATTAGGTAAAATTACCCTTAGATTAAACAATTATAAATATATGACCTCTCTCAAGGACCCTAATATATTATGTCTAAACATATCATTTCACTCACTCAAGTTACAAGGTTTCTAAATCACTACTCATGCTATTTCACCCCATGAAAATTATGATATGTCACAATATTAATCAAAGTACCAATGGGACCCATATCGATTTTTCCATCAACATGCCTATTTTATTTTGTCATTTATTAAAATTTGTAAACATATCAACTATATAATATTTATATATTCAATTTAGTATCAATTAATTGTGTAGAGGATATCGAAGAATTTTCCCATGAAATCCATCATATTGAATAAAAATAATACAATATTCTTAGAGAAAATTAATATTTTCTCATTCTCTCTTACACAAACCTCTTCATTGATCAATATAAATGAATAAATAAAATAAGTGGTAAATAATATTGTCTGGTTTAAATTATTTATTTTGTGATAAATCATCGAATATCTCAATTAAATATTTCCCATAATATTTCACAACGAAATTATAAAATAAATACTCAAAAGTGTGATTTAGGGTAATGATTCATTAAACAATAAAGGGAAAAATATTGATGTAGGCCTATGTTTATCATTAAAATAAGGATATAAACACACTTTATGAGACATCAATTTGACATAAAATGAAATCCCAAGTGGTAAAATCATAGAATAACCCAAAAATTATGGGAAATGTTGGTTGTGTGTCCTTATGAGAGAAAACATTGGGTTACAATGTAATAAAAAAACAAAAATACTAAAATTTTATTCCATTGAAATTTAAAGTTGTGGTTCCCACTATTACCATAATTAATGGCCACTAGTAACTCATTATGATACTAGGATTAAAGTTGTCTCTAAATGTATTTTTTTGTAACCCATAGGGTTTACCACTTAACATAAAATACACACTAGATTTATAATGGGTTCACATCAAAATACTAGTGAGATTTAGATATGTTCCATATATTCTAGTGGTACCTATACTCTATTTTTTTCATCGTAGAAACCACTTATTGTTCCCCTCTATTAAAACATGCATATATATAATGAATAGTATAATTCATAGGTTAAAATTTTAATGGTGATGAATAGATTTTTTAATCCTTCATTAGTTACTATAGGAGGTGAGTGATATTTATAAATCTGGAAGGGGGCATGCAATGTTCTTTTGGCGAGTGATATCAATAGACTAACTGTAAAAAAATCTAATATATTACACTATAGTTTTACACTATATATTAGATGATATCAATAGACTAACTGTAAAAAATTCTAATGTATTAACTTATGTGGTTTTGACATAATCTCAATGACATGAGATCTAAATTGGGATATAATAACATCATAGTGTTTCTAATTTTTATCATTTTTCATTATATAGTGACTCCATTAGATCATTGGGATATAAATATCAATATTGATAATTTATTAGACAAGGGAACTTATCAACGCGGTATGTATCATTTGGGAGATCATTTATTACTTTACATAATATAATTTAGTGTCTTGTGGCTTTGTGTGGAACATAAATGGTTGAAGGGTTATTTCTAGTTTTAAATGATTTTTTTATAATCAATCAAACATATAATATTGTTAATAAAGATGGATATTCAAAAGAAAATATTAATGATTCTAAATAGATATCTAAATTTTAATGGAATTCTATTTTGAAGAGAAAATTCATATAAAATATTCATTTGGTTGATAAAATCACTATGTGTATAAGTCGTTAGAAAATAAAATGTATGGAGTTGTATTCAATGATTGGTTTATAGTTATCTTACCATTATTTTTGTTTATAGGATATTTACATTCACAATACAACATTAATGTGTCTATATAGGCATTTTCTGTGAAGGCCTTCGGAGTCTCAAAATCAACTGAAATATTTTTTTGGGTTTGGTGAATAATGTGTTCCATGTGTTATAGGATCCATTTTTATTGGTGTTTATTAAAAATATTGTGGTTCACTCATAAACATTGAAATATAATTCAATTCATCTAAAGAGGGTCTTAGAAGTCATATAATGATAATAATTTAATGAAGAATCGTCCAAATTTATGTCCAAGACATAGTTGGTACATTTAAATGGATATGTAAAATCATGATAGTGCTCAAATATTTATCCATGTATTGTTAACTAAGTCCCATATTTGAAATTAAAAATACATAATGTAGAAGTTTTTAATTTTATTAAGTTGTTATGTTATTACAGATGGATCATATCTAATTTTTTATAGATATTTACACCGTTAATTTCCCTAAAAAATATGGAACAATCATTCATAAAGATTAATCAATATTCGATAATATTTAGTGTATTGAATTGCAAGTGAATAAATATTTTTTCATAAGTTTTATGGTTTACTATGACTATTATCATCTTAATTTTGTATACATGTTCATACAAAAGATAGAAATTATAACCTATGGGTCTGGGATATTACACCCCCCGAGTGTAATTGTGATACTCATGAACTTGAGCTTCTAGTGGGGGTGTTATCTTTAATAATTTTGAGGCATTACCTTCATATATAGATAGTTATGATTATCGTAGACTATATAAAATGGGAGTATATCTATTATGTTTGGAATATTAATAAACTAATGAATATAAGGGTGAAGTTCATATAGGATTATGATTTTGATATTTTATATACTACTGTTAAAGTTAATATAATGATTAATTCATTGAGTAGAATAATTATAGTGATTTTTCTATGATGTTAGTGATAAATAGAGTATAATACAGTGGTTCTAAAATAAAAACCAAGATATTTAAGGGAAATATATATGGTTCAACTAAATTATATGAATGTTCACTCTACATTATTTATGTAGCTTGAGGTAACCAGCTCAGAGATCCCAAGGTGGGTGGGTGGAGAGATCATTTTATTAATTTTGGTGAATATGATCAATGAATGAAGATTTATGAAATTCGGGTGAAAGTATTATAGAACCATATATGCATGGTGTAGTTCTATGTGAATTTCAATGCTCATTTATAGTAGTATATTTTGGTATTTTAAATATGTGTCCTTATTTGAAGGAGATGATTTTGGTGGATGGATATGAAGAATCTGGTAGTGGAGTTTTTATATTGATTCCTACTATAACAGAAATATGGAATATATTATGTCTTGATCTATACTATCTATATAAATGATTCTAAAAACAATGAAACATATTTTGGTTCACTGATATATTGTGAGGTACTAGTGTTCATATATTTAAGCTATATTTAATGTTTTGTTTTTATGGGATAATTTTTTTCATTTCCCTTTTGATTTATTTTACTAAATATTTATGCATGGATCATATAATTATTCTTATTTTAGTTTCCACTACTTGATTTATTTCATTTCCAATTAATACTAATAATGTAATTGTTTTCAATATACAATTAGACTTTATTTGTATATATATGACCTTAATATAAAAGAAGTACCATGTAGTTATAAATATCCAAACATGATCTATGTATAATGATGTTTCATATATAAAAATTATATGCATGTTTTGTGTGTCTTGAAGGAGTATATAATAACTTAGGATGATGTTCATCAAGTTTCTTTCATTGATTCTATCAGGTATTATGTTATTCGGTAGTTTTAGGTGCAATAGGTTCCATGTGATGTGGATATTTCTTTTCAACACACTAATCATTGGTTAACGGTAGGTTTTACCACTTTCTGGGTAATGGATTTTCATTTCATGAGGAACATTGGGTGATGATATATATGATACATTTTTTTAATTAAATTTAATAAATTTATATTTGAGTTTAATCTTATTGAAAACATTTTGCAGATATTTTTAAGAGTAGAATGAGTAATTTCCAACATAGGCTTCCTCTATAATAGTAAAATTTTCTTGAATCCATTGATAATTTAGAAATACATGTGACTCAATTTTATAAAGGGGTTAACTAGGTGTATTATGCACTTTTTAAGAAATAAATTCTGAGTTACTTATCAACATGTTCCTTTAATGTGCCCATTTTCTAGTCATCTTTAGTTTATTTAGATATTATTGGTGATTTATATACAAGAAATTTTAAACCATATCTGTAACATCACATATTATTAAAGCATGAATATAAAAGTCTAGGATTAGGTGGATGTGCTTCATGAGCCTTTGTAATTAAATAAGAGAAGTAATGTTTTTAATATTCTATGATTTGAAGATAGAAATAAAATAAAATAAAATAATCTTTTAGAGGCATGAAATTATTTTTGGTATATGGGATGTTTGAAACAATAATTCCATCAATATATATGAAATGAGAAACCAATATCACACACATAAAAATTAAGTCAATATTTGTTCAATAACTAACCACATTGGATTGAGTAAAACATTGTGTTCTAATACAACATGTCCATGTTATATCATCTCTCATTTTCTAAATTAATTGAGGAAAATACATAGTAACCATTATATAGTTTTAAAATTCCCTAAATCCATAAGAAATCATTCCTCATACATGTGTCTATAATCACATGACATATCACTACCTAACATACACTATTTCAACATTTATATATTGAATTAAGAAATGTGTATGATGATTAATATAATAAAAGAATAAAAAATATAAAATAATGTAATAATGATTTACAAATAACTTACTTGTACCCATTAAAATCATTGAAATTCTGAAACAAAATAATAAAGATAATCAATAATTATATGGCCTCAATAATCAATATAACTATCCTATTTTGATTAAACCATTATTGTTGTTAGTTCTTCATATATTTCAAAACTAATTGGAAGAGAAAGAAAAAATTAATAAATGTTTAAATAAATATAAATGATTTTTGAAATATCTTGTTCTAGAATCCATTTCAACTTGCCCTTAAAATCCTTTTACATCCATAAAATCATCCTGAGGTAATCATAAAAAATTATATATTAAAATTTTTTCTATATGAGTTAAATAAAAAAAGTAAAGGAATATTTATGTATTTATTTCAATTGATGCAATATTCCAAGGTCCAGGTACCTCAATTTGAGTAATCATAGTATCATTCCTTTCTCTCTAAGTGGTCAAATATCATATTTATATTACATTAAATCGTTGATTTATTTAGTTATAATTTTTGTATGTGGTATATTTTCCATTAACAAGTATTATGCATGTCTTAAATATGTGTTACGGGTTTTCATATATAACTTAGTTTCATCCAAATAGATTTATAATCTCCATATTTCATCTATATTCTTCATGGGTAAATTTTATTAAAGGTATGAATACATCATTGATTTCAATTGATTAAAGTATGAAATATATTTATGAATAAATTATGTGTTCAAAAAAATAGGGATATCAAATTAGAGATATACATATCTTTAGTTAACAGTGAAATTTTTTTTTATATAGTGATATCATAAAATGAAATAGATAGCTCTTCCTTTTCATGGAAAATAACATTGACTTATTTATACCAATGATTGGGACACAATCACTTCAAATAATATATATTAAGTGTCATTAATATCATATATATTAAAATTTAATAGCATGAGTGTTATTACATATCATATAATATTTGGTTATATTTTCATCAATATCAATATTTCATATCATTAACAATATAGTAGTATTTAACATAGCTTAAATTTTTATACAGTAGTCATTCTTGGAAACATATAACATCATAAGTTATGAGATGTTTTATGCCAAAAATTACTTAAAATAAATCATTACATGCTTTTTCTTTTATTCCATATCATAAGACATGATATCATTCTCTATCTATATGTGTCACTACTTCCACATTATGATTTTTAGGTTATAACCAATGATATAGTTGTTTCCAACAATATCCTGATATTAATATGTATAATTATTTTACTGAATAAGATATCACAAAGTTTCAATTTATGATATTCTATTTATCAATACATGATGGAAATAAAAACACTATATATAGGCTTCTTCTAAACACACACAGATCAAACTACATATTTAAAAACTATCAAATATAAAATAGAATATTCCTTTTATGATATCCTAACATAATTATTTATGATACTAATATTTTAAAAATTTTCATGTCCAACTGTTACATTGAATAGAAAATAGTTTTTGTTACTCAATTAATAAATGTAAAATATTCTAGAAAAAAATTAATCATTGCACAACTATACTATATAGTTTTCCCTTATTAATTGATTCTAGTATAAGAATATTAATACATTTATGTTTCATTAAAGTGGTCATGATGCTTCCATGTCTTGGTGCACACGGTATAAGAAACATAATTTAACTAAATTCACAAAAAATAATCCACCATTATCCACTTTTCTTAATAAAAAACAAGTTATTACATTGAATTTTATGATTATTTTATCTAAGACCACTTTTTTGGACTACTTCATAGAATTTTACAATCCAAAATCCACTTTCTTTCATTCCAAAGGTGAGTAACTTTCACCAATGGGGTGATTATTATGATAATTTGATTGGAATGAGGGAATGGTATTTCAGTAAATCTATCTAAGGAGTTTTTTTCTAAGTCCAACACTCACTCCATAATTTAGTACATGATGATGATTCTTTATCCAACTTCCACTAATAAATGGACCCCATTTTATTACATCACTCATTGGATTTGTAGGGAGAACAACTTAGATTAGTCAGATAAGTATTTCATGAATTATCTATAATCTGGTTTATTTATTTTTCATCATAATATCATGATATACATATATCTAATGTTTGTCACATATGGTAATATTATGGATTTATAGTTCATATCCATGTAGGAATGTTATTCTATATTCTTAATACTAGGCTACAGAGGTGTCCTATGAATGAATCCTAAAGAAAACCCTTCTCATAACATTAGACATCCATTGATTATCAAAATAATAATATTATACAATTCAAATAATTAATGTTTATATACTTTTTTTCCCCACAATTTAAGTTAATTCATTATTTAATGTTCTATATGGATGGTATACTTGGACTTGTCATGTAAGGGTGGGTGTAGTTTAAATTATAGTGGTGATAAATCCTCATCTTATTGTAACATAATGGAAAAAATAATAAAATGTCTAGTGGGTACATTGAACATATTACAGTCGTCATGTGAGGTTGAGTACAATTTAATTTCTATTGGGTATGTTGATCCTCTCAATCTCATCATGTAAGGTTAAGAACAACTTATTTTCATATGGAGAAGCACCAGATGGTATGGTGGGTTTATAGGAAGGTATGTGATTTATCATATCTCAGAAGGCGAAATTGGATTATAATGTTGTTTGGGTGTTGGTATTGATCCTCAAATAAAAATCCTATATATCTTGTTGGAATAGGAATAAAAAACCACATAGTTGGAGTTTCGTTAATTATAGTCAAGTGAAAGGGCCAATCCATGCAGTTAAATATCTTTTAGTAAGGATAATTATTCCATGAGAGGGATTGAATCCTCCAAAACCCCCATGATTTTATATTATGTCTCTTTTTAAATTTAACTGCTTCAATATCTTATGTCACATGCAACACCCATCTTAAACGAACAATGAAATATTGTTATTTGATCTTTATAAGTTAGTCGTTAAATTGATGGGAATGAATAATATTTACCACATTATGAAATTTATATATTATATATTAAATAAAATTCTATAAATTTAATCAAATATATTTGATACGCATAAGATAATAATACATCCAATTTTATGCATAAAAATTAATATTTATCCAAAGGTAGTTTTTTCACCTTTTAATAAGGAATTTGTTTTAAAACGAAAAATTTAAACATTTATAAATTATCTTTTAAAAAACAATTTTTTTAAAAAAATGGAATTTCAACATTATCATAGGGTTAATTGTCTGTATATTTCAGAAAATAATGATTTCTCAGTGAATAGAGAAAATATAGATTTTTTATAAACTCATAATTTAGTTATAAAAATTTCTCCTTATGATATAAATTCAGTATCAATGAAACTTAAGAACTATTTAGTTTTATATAATCTAATTAATTTACTTTTAACCATTTTTCTAACTTATTTTTGTATAAGTACATTTTTTTCCAAAATTAATTTTTCAATAAAACTGTTTTTTAGCATTTTTAAGGATTACATTTCAATTAAATTATTTATATTTTATATTATGACTTTTGAAAAATATAGTTTATCATTGGATTCAAAAGGGTGTAATTTTTTAAATAGGTCCCATTTATTTTTTTCCAATATAAATAATAACCATGGTAATTTTTTACCACGATATAAGGTAAATTTGAAAATTTAGGTTAAAAATAAAAGGAAAAGTATTAGTAAATGACCTTAAAACTTGTCAAAATTTTATTAGATTAGAGAATTTATTCCACAATAATTACTGGTTTGGATATATTACCATTCTTTCATTAGGATGTTATTATGACTCGAATAATATTTCATTTAATTAAAATTCAAAGAGTTCACATTCATGATATTAATAACCATAATATATATATAATATTATGATATCTAAAATGTATGATCAACTAGAAATTAAATTTTTAAATTTAAGTTAATTCTATTCATTATAGTAATTTATTTTTATTGTTTAGCAAAAAAAATAATTATCTTAAATGATTACACAACAATGATAAAAAAAATTATTTCATTAAAAGAAATATTAAATAAATGATATTTAAAATATTAAAAAATATAATTTGAGATTATTAATATTGTAAATGAATTTTATAAATGACCATGACATATTTTGAATGTAATAAAATATTTTTTTTAGGATTTGTCGTGTTTTCTTGATTTTTTTTAAAGTCAATGTAATAAATATAGTCAAAATTAAAAATAATGGTATTTTAAAATAAATAATATTTTATGAAATGATATAAAATTCCTAAATGTAACACCCCAAGCTTCTACGGTACGCTTCTCTTTGAATAATGCGATAGCGTGTGTTGTACGCAACATTGAGTTCTAACACACCACAACCAATCAAACAAGCCGTTATGAATAGTAATACCTAATTTTTTAAATTATATATATTTTATATTTCAAAATGGACTTCATTTTTGGATTCGGAATATCAAAGTTATCCTAAGATGAATTTTTTGTATTTTTCTGAGAACTTCCAATTTTTATGAATAGTGAAAAATACTTAAAAACAACTATATTAATCAAAATAATTTATAGTGATAAATTATATTATTGAGTGGTTTTAAAGTATAATTAGAATATATTTTTACCATTTTATCCAATGGTGTCCATTAGAATTAATTTCACTTTGAAATTGGGCCTAAACAATTGTCAATCTTTTGATATATATTGTTTCTTAAAAACACGCTATTTGTTGTGATAGCAGGAATTAATTATAAAGTTAATTAATACAACTCATATGTTTGGAATTTTTTTAAAATATACATTATTTTTGAATTTGTAATATCAATTATAGCTTAGGGGGAAATTTCGGCATTGTTCTGAAAAACTTCAATTTTTGATAAATAGTGAAACTACTAAGTGGTAGTTAAAAAAACTGAATTTTTCATAAAAGTTAATTTTACCGCTTCTATAATTGGAATTTCTAAAATCCGAGAGACATGGTTAATATCAAGAAGTAAAATTTGGTTCAATGAGATGAAATTAATTTTTGGTGAATAGTAACTTTTTACTTTTTTTACCACGGTTAAAAGTAAATAGGGTAATTAAGGGTAAAAATGATATTAATATTACCCTAAAACATGTCATAATTCTATTGGAAAAGTGTATCTCGACCAAAAACAACCTTAGGAATAAAATATTATCATTTAGGTCCACTTGGATTAGATTAGGACATTTATTTTTATTTAATTCAAAGAAGAGTTAAAAGAGTTAAAATCAAAATTTATTTACAAAAACTTTTTTAATATAGGGTTATACATAATATAAATTATATTGTAAATATTAATTAGAAATATAATAATATTTCCTACATAATGATATTTTATTTATAATTTTTAGACATTAAATAATTTAATTTATTTATGACACAATGATGATGCAGTAATGACCATAATAGTGAAAAATTAAAATAATTGATATTATAAATACCCAAATAAATCTAATTTGAGACTTTTAATGAATTAAACTAATTTTATAGGATAATATTACATATTAGGATTTATTTAATTGAATTTTTACAAAGTAATAATTCTGTTATGAGTTTCACAAAAATCAACTATTGAATAGTGTCAAAATTGACATAAAAGAGTTTTTAAAACAAATATTATATTATTAATTGATATTAAATTCCTAAAAATCTAAGGTTCGGCCAAGATACTTATATCATGATATTTGTATCATTAATGGATCACTTGGGGGTATCTTGGATGTATATGGTAAGTTTATTAACCATATAATATAAGAATACAAAGAGACATTGTAAAAGTGAAACTAATTAACTTAGAGTTAATACTTAAAGATAAGGTTAATATAGTAACCCAAACCTGTCTAAATTCTTTTGGTTAAGTGGTTTTCGACCCATACCCACCTTAACCGTTAAATAATAAACTTTGGAGCCATTATAAACCTAATATGAATTTATTACAAATTAATATTTCTAGTTTTTCCAAAGGTGCCCCTCACCCCTCTTATAAAAGGGAACTCATCCTTCTCATTACTTCACACCTTAAAAGCCTTTTGGTTCGGCCAAACTCTTCCCAAACACTCTCTCAACTTCCCTCCAACTCATCCTAGATGTATTCCTTTAGTCATAAATCCAACCTAATGGCCCTTTTGATCAAATCAAAAGGAAGAACCCGGAGAAGAGGTAATGATTTCACCACCCTTTTCCAAGTTCCTTTCTTCTTCCACTTCTCCTTTCTTTATTATTTCCATTATAAAATAATAACTCCAGTATATTATATATATTGTCATGTTATTATAAATATGGTACAACCATATTCATTATTCTATCCATCCTTTGAATAACATGTCATCATACGTGCGTACGTACGGCTTACCATCTCCACGTCGTGGTGAAATTGTTATTCAATAAATTATTATTTGGATGGGTATAATAATGATGTGTAACTCATGTAAATAATAAATATAACATTATAATGATTCTTTATATATTATATACCATTCAATTATATATTATTTTAATATTAAAATAATGATATTGTCGCTCGGGCGTACGTACGGACTACCGTCTCCACGAACGTGATGAGATTCATTCTCCATCGTATCCATTCAAGTATAATTCTCATTTTATGATTAATAATAGTATTTAAGGACTTGATATAATTCTGTATATTAATAAGATACAAACTATCCATGAAAAACACGGCTTACGTAACAAAACATATAAAAGAAAATGAGTAAGTTAACACCCGAAACAACGATAATACTAAGATATTGTTAACAAATCAATGTTAAAAGATCATATATGATACCATATTAATATATATGATTCTTTTATAATTTAATAACAATTATTTCACCATTATACAGGAGGTTAACCTACCCTCAACCAAGGAAAAGTTCAAGGTAAGTGTTATTTCACAATCTCTTCATTATCCGAGGTTGTTTATATGTAATAATCTACTGGGAGCTCTTTATCATCCACATCCATGTTTCTTAAAAATGTATTTCAAAACATTTTTACTATTTAAAATAATATGGGTTAAAGTCATTTATACCCTTGTTTTACTTTTTATAAGAGTTTTATAAAGGAATCTTTCCGTCATTTTCCAAACAAGGTGCTTTTAAACCTTTTCGACAGAATTAAGGTAAGAATGTTTTTTTAACTTATACGGAGGGTGCGGTTATTTTTTGCCGTTATAAAATCGTCAAAGCTTCCCTTACAAGCTTATAATAATATTTTCAAAGAAAAAGTTTTATTTTATAAATATATGACTCTTAAATAATTTCAAAATATAAAGAGATATTTCTCTAAAAAGAGTTTTGATTTCATCTATGTCAACATTCTTTGATGGATTTTACGCTTATTTGAAGTTGATTTATCATGATAAAAAACATATATATTATATTGAAGGTTTTGTGATATTTTTGATTGTGGTTGTGCTATTTTTATACCATTCATAGTTTATGGTGAAAGTATTGACATTTTGTATGCTAGTTTTAATACGAATGTTTATGTTATGTTTAAAACTTTTCATATGGGAATGCATTGGACTTAATATGTGACGGGTGGAGCCTGCTATAGCTCCTCGATGCATCGGTAGGTCCCATGAGACAAACTAGTGTCTTGGAACAAGGCCTTGGAAAAATATTATTTGTAGTTTTGGCACGAGGCCTTGGCTATGTGGTTATGATAGTCTGACATTATGCATTCCATCATTATGAAAGTGGTTATTGATATTGCATGTGATTATTAGATTAGTAGAATATCCATGTGAATAAGTAAATGACATTATTTCATTTTATTTCTGCCATACTATGTTGAAGTTCAAGTTTAAAAGGCTTTTTTTTTAGTTATACACTTCCTTAAATGTTTATTCTTATTTATGAAAGTTTCCGCTATATTGTTATCCTTACTGGACATTTGAGCTCACCCCTTTTCTATGTTTTATTTTTTCCAGGATGTGAAGAAGTAATTTATGAATTACCTATAGGGATTGTATGTGGGGATATGAGTGTGGAATATGGAGACTATTTTGTTGTAGTAGTTTTTCAATTTATGATGTAATGTAAAACTTTATGAAAATATCTTGTGTTTACAAGGCTACTAAACCAATCGGTCTTTCGAGATTTGATCTTTCTTGTGATCATGCCAATGTTATGTAATAATGCACCGACTCTGGGTAACTGGGGTCGGGGTGTTACAGTTGGTATCATAAGAAGTTTAGTACAAACCTTGAAGCTAGATTTAGATAAACTCTGATTAGAGCACGTAGAGCTAAGATGAACTTTGAGGATTAGTATAGAAGAACTTCCTAGAATTTTGGTATTGTAGAGATTTTGTGAGTTTTTCGAGCAATACATCCCTGTCTGGATACGATCAGGTAGAGGCGGCTCTGGCATAGATGTACCTAGGGGTAAAACCTGAAAACACCGCTTTGAGCTAGACTTGAATGGGAACTGGTGCACGACAACGAGCCTTGCTGCACTCTTGGTTACGACACTCCCGGGGGATATGCTTAGGATAACTCTCATTTTATTTACAAATAATTATGAAGGGTTTATGAGTATATACTTCCTCAAAGAAAACATTTTTATGATTATGGATTATATCGATAAATAGTTCAATTTATGTTAAGTGTTTTATAAGTATGGGATTATGTATTTTGATTCATAAACTGATCTAGTTTATTCCATTGTTTAGAAATGGATCCTAGTGGAAGAAATGGAAACTGTATCAATGCACGCACTCCATGTAGGGATTTCCCTCCTACTAAAGATAATTATAGTGGAGCTGGTGATGCAACTGGTGTCGATCAGCTAATTACCATACTGGAACAACTCACTCAGGTTATGAATAATAACCTTACCCGTATGGAGAACCCTGATCCGCAGCGTGGAGGATCAATGTTCGATCGATTCATGAGGCAAAACCCACCAATGTTCAATGGGAGTACAAATCCCTTAGTAGCTGAGCAATAGATAAATTCCCTAGAGAAAATATTTCAGGCTTTGGGAGTAGTGAAAGTGAAAAAGTTATCATGGCAGTTTACCGCCTCACTGGAGATGCTGATCAATGGTGGTCATTGATTCAAAATACGAAGGAAGATGATGAAGTATCAAATATGGAATGGAGGGAGTTCAAAGATCTATTTTTAGAAAAATACTTTCCTCGCAACCATCGAGCAGATATGGAAAGGCAATTTCTGAGTCTGAGACAAAAGGAGGATGAGAATGTCGCAAAGTATGAGGCTAACTTTACAAGGTTAGCAAGGTATGCTGGAGATTATATATGTAACCCAAGAAGTAAGATTGATCGTTTGTTTTTTGATGGGATAAAACCATTTCTCCGTCGAGCATTAGTCTCACAATCCTTTTCATCGTACGAAGACATTGTCTCATGTGCTATCAAGATCGAAAAGGAATTCTCTAAGTCTTATGACTTTAAAGAAAAGCAAGAGAATAATAGAAATGCTGATCAATCTGGGAATGGAAATAAGGGGAAGAAGGGAAAGGTTGAATATCCATCCTGTGGTAAATGTGGTAAGAAACACCCCGGTACTTTCTTGAAGGGAACAGGAGTCTGTTACAAGTGTGGTGAAAAAGGTCACCAAGCTCGTGATTGCAAGGGGAAGAAGGAAGCTACCAATTTTCAGTGCTACAATTGCAGGGAGATGGGGCATTATGCAAATGAATGTCCTAAGAGTCATGAGAACTTACCTCAGAAAAGGCCAAGGGATCAAGGCCAAGATTATTCTATCACTATGCTGAGGTAAAAGCTCCAAAAGACGTGGTGGCAGGTAATTTAATGGTTTCCTCAAGTTTAGAAAATGCATTATTTGATTCTGGATCATCGCATTGTTTCATATCTTCCCAGTTTGATAAGAAAATTAGATATTTCCAATTTGATTTAACAAGGGAGTTGTCAGTAAAAACTCCTAAGGGAAGTATCATTGCAACAATGTTTTGTGAATCAGTCCCCATTAGGGCACATAAATGTTCTTTATCTGCTGATATCATCATCATACCTATGATTGAGTTTGATATAATCCTTGGTATGGAATGGATTTCGTACTATGATGAGAATATTTATTGTAAGAAGAAATAGGTTACGATTCTTGATGATGATGATAAGGAACACCTTATCTTTAGAGCAGAATCGTCACCACCTAATTCTTATCTAGATCCACCCCCAGTAGCTCAACTAAATTCAATTATTGGGGAGGAAGAGAATGAAATAACTGTGGGTGAGGAAAGGAATGTTCAAATATAGGATGTACCTATTGTGAAAGAATATGTAGATGTATTTCCGGAAGATTTACCTGGATATCCTCCAGAACGAGAAGTTGAGTTTTCCATTGATTTAATTCCTGGATCAAGGCATATATCGAAGACCCCTTATAGAATGGCCACTATAGAATTAGTTGAACTAAAGAAACAACTAGAGTAATTGAGTAATAAGGGATTTATTCGCCCTAGTGTTTCTCCATGGGGATCCCCTGTTATTTTTATTAAAAAGAAAGATGGATCTATGAGGTTATGTATTGACTACAGGGAGATCAATGCTATAACGATAAAGAACAAGTATCCCCTACCTCGCATTGATGATTTATCTGACCAACTGCATGGAGCTCAATACTTTTCAAAGATTGACCTTCGATCTGGATACCATCAGTTGTGTTTGAAGAAGTAATACATTCCGAAGACAGCATTTCGAACCAGGTATGGGCATTACGAGTTTACTGTAATGCCTTTTGGATTGACTAATGCACCCTCTGTATTCAGGGATCTGATGAATAGAGTTTTCAAGGAATATCTCGATGAATTTGTGGTGGTATTTATTGATGATATCTTGGTATACTCCAAAAGCTATGAAGATCATGAAAATCACTTGCGCATTATCCTGAAGACTCTGAGAAGACATGAATTATATGGGAAGTTTAGCAAGTGTGAATTCTGGTTTCAGGAGATTTCTTTTCTTGGACATATTGTCTCTAAATATGGAATCTCTATTGATCCTTCTAAGACCAAGGGAATCCAAGAATGGCCACCACTGACGAGTATAACTGAGGTACGTAGTTTTATTGGTTTAGCAGGTTATTATCGATGTTTCGTCCAGAATTTTGCCCGATTGGCTAACCCATTAACGAAGCTCACACGTAAAGGGGTTAAATTTTTTTGGACAAAAGAGTGTGAAGAATGTTTCGAAGAACTGAAGAGAAGATTATTCAATGCTCCTATATTGACTCTACCGTCGGGGAATGATGGGTTCGTTATTTATAGTGATTCATCGAAGAAAGGACTTGGTTGTGTCCTTATGCAGAATGATAGAGTTATTGCATATGCATCATGACAGTTGAAAATTCATGAACAAAAATATCCTACTCATGATCTCGAGTTAGCAGCTGTGATCTTTTCTTTGAAGATATTGAGGCACTACCTCTATGGTGAAAAATGTGAGATTTATACTGATCACAAGAGTTTGAAGTATATTTTCTCACAAAAAGAACTCAACATGAGGCAAAGGAGATGGCTTGAATTGCTCAAGGATTATGATTGTACGATACACTACCACCTGGGGAAAGCAAACAAGGTGGAAGATGCTTTGGGCAGAAAAGACCATGGAGTTTTGAACATGATGAGAATTGAAATGGATCCAATTTTGATGGATCTAGTGAAGATTGACATGGAATAATCAGGGAAGGTGAAACATCAATTCTTTTTCAAATGGTTGCCAAACCATCTTTACTAGAAAGGATTAAGAGTTCTCAGACCGATGGTGAAGAATTTCAAAAGAAGATTAAAGTTGTGAATGATGGGAGATTGAGAGACTTTTTGTATGAAGATGGAATTTTGAAATTTGGGAAGAGACATTGTGTTCCCGATATACCTGATCTAAAACGGGAATTGCTGGATGATGCTCATAGTTCCAATTTCTCTATACACCCTGGGAGCACCAAAATGTATAGAGATTTGAAGGAACATTTTTGGTGGGACAACATGAAGAGGGAGATTGCTGATTTTGTGTCAAGATGTATGGTTTGTCAATAAGTGAAAGCTGGAAGGCAACAGCCTGGAGGAGTCATGCAACCTCTTCCCATACCGGAGTGGAAATGGGACAATATTACGATGGACTTTGTCATGGGACTACCAAAGACTCCTAGAAGGAATGATGAAATATGGGTTATTGTTGATCGTCTTACCAAGTCAGCACATTTTCTTTCTATAAGATAAGATCTACCCCTGGAACGTTTAGAAACACTATATATTAATGAAGTTGTGAGACTTCATGGAGTACCCCTATCGATTGTTTCAGATCGTGATCCCCGTTTTACTTCAAGATTCTGGAAAAGTCTTCAGAAATCCCTGGATACTGAACTTCATTTGAGAACTGCTTACCACCCTCAGACAGATGGACAATCATAACGAACTATTCAAACCTTAGAATACATGTTGAGATCCTGCTCACTTGACTTTCAGGGTATGTGGGATCAATATTTACCTCTGGTAGAATTTTCCTATAACAATAGCTTCCATTCGAGTATTCAGATGGCACCATATGAAGATTTATACGGAAAGATATGTTGTACACCAACCTGTTGGGATGACGTTGGTGAAAGAAAACTTGTAAGCCCAGAACTGGTGGAGGAAATGATGGAAAAGGTGAAGGTAATCCAAAGTCACATCAAAGCATCTCAAAGTAGGCAGAAGAGCTATGCCGATAATCGAAGGAAGGATTTGGAATTTCAAGTCGGTGATCATGTTTTCCTGAAGGTATCTCCATGTAAGGGAGTCATACGTTTTTGTAAGAAAGGTAAATTGAGTCCCAGGTACATCGGACCTTTCGAAATTCTAGAACGAATTGGGGCTGTAGCTTACCGATTGGCAATGCCGCCAAGTCTCTCCAAAGTTCACGATGTGTTCCACGTATCTCTATTGAGGAAATACATGTCTGGCCCAACACATGTACTCACCTATGAGGAATTAGAACTGTAACCCGATCAATCTTATTGCGAAGAGCCCGTCAGGATTCTTGATACGAGAGAACAAGTACTAAGAAACCGGACGACGCGTCTGGTAAAAGTTGTGTGGAGAAACCATAAGATGGAAGAGGCAACGTGGGAACCCGAGGAACTTATGATGAAGAACCACCTGAGTCTTTTCATGCGATAATATTCTAGAAATTTCGAGGATGAAATTATTTGGAGGGGAGAATGTAACACCCCAAGCTTCTACGGTACGCTTCTCTTTGAATAATGCGATAGCGTGTGTTGTACGCAACATCGAGTTCTAACACACCACAACCAATCAAACTAGCCGTTATAAATAGTAATACCTACTTTTTGAAATTATATATATTTTATATTTCAAAATGGACTTCATTTTTTGATTCAGAATATCGAAATTATCCTAAGATTAATTTTTGGTATTTTTCTGAGAACTTCCAATTTTTATGAATAGTGAAAAATACTTCAAAACAACTTTTTTAATCAAAATAATTTATAGTGATAAGTTATATTATTGAGTGGTTTTAAAGTATAATTAGAATATATTTTTACCATTTTATCCAATGGTATCCATTATAATTAATTTCACTTTGAAATTAGACCTAAATAATTGTCAATCTTTTGATATATATTGTTTCTTAAAAACACGCTATTTGTTGTGACAGCGGGAATTAATTATAAAATTAATTAATACAACTTATATGTTTGGAATTTTTTTAAAATAGACATCATTTTTTAATTCGGAATATCAATTATATCTTAGGGGGAAATTTTGGCATTGTTCTGAAAAACTTCAATTTTTGATGAATAGTGAAACTACTAAGTGGTAGTTAAAAAAACTTAATTTTTCATAAAACTTAATTTTACCACTTCTGTGGTTGGAATTTTGAAAATCCAAGAGACACGGTTAATATCAAGAAGTAAAATGTGGTTCAATGAGATGAAAATAATTTTTGGTGAATAGTAACTTTTTACTTTTTTTACCACGGTTAAAAGTAAATAGGGTAATTAAGGGTAAAAATGATATTAATATTACCCTAACACATGTCCTAATTCTATTGTACAAGTGGATCTCGACTAAAAACAAACTTAGGAATAAAATATTATCATTTAGGTCCACTTGGATTAGATTAGGACATTTATTATTATTTAATTCAAAGAAGATGTAAAAGAGTTAAAATCAAAGTGTATTTACTAAAACATTCTTAATATAGGGTTATACATAAGATAAATTTGATTGTAAATATTCCTTAGAAAGATAATAAAATTTCCTACATAATGATAGTTTATTTATAATTTTTAGACATTAAATAATTTAATTTATTTATGACACAATGATGATTTCTTAATTACCATAATAGTGAAAAATTAAAATAATTGATATTATAAATACCCAAATAAATATAATTTGAGACTTTTAATGAATTACAATAATTTTCTAGGATAATATGACATATTAGTATTGATTTAATTTACTTTTTCCGAAGTAATAATTCTTTTATGAGTTTCACAAATATCAACTATTGAATAGAGTCAAAATTTACATAAAAGAGTTTTTAAAAAAAATATTATATTATTAATTGATATTAAATTCCTAAAAATCTAAAGTTCGGCAAAGAGACTTATATGATGATAGGTGTATCATCAATGAACCACTTGGGGGTCTCTTTGATGTATATGGTAATTTTATTAACCATATAATATAAAAATACAAAGAGTCATTGTAAAAGTGAAACAAATTAACTTAGAGTTAATACTTAAAGATAAGGTTGATATAGTAAACCAAACCAGTCTAAATTCTATTGGTTAAGTGGCTTTAGACCCATAACCACCTTAAAATTTAAATAATCAACTTTGGAGCCATTATAAACCGAATATGAATTTATTATAAATTAATATTTCTATCTTTTCCAAAGGTTCCCATCACCCCTCTTATAAAAGGGCACTCCTCCTTCTCATTACTTCACACCTTCAAAGCCTTTTGGTTCGGCCAAACTCTGCCCAAATACTCTCTCAACTTCCCTAAATTCATCCTAGAGGCCTTCCTTTAGTCATTAATCCAACCTAAGAGCCCTTTTGATCGAATCAAAAGGAAGAACCCGAAGAAGAGGTAATGATTTCACCACCCTTTTCCAAGTTCCTTTCTTCTTCCACTTCTTCTTTATTTCTTATTACCATTCTAAAATAATAACTACAGTGTATTATATATACTGTGATGTTATTATAAATATGGTACAACCATATTCAGTATTCTATCCATCCTTTTAATAACATGTCATCATACGTGCGTACGTACGGCTTACCGTCTCCACGTCGTGGTGTAATTGTTATTCAATAAATTATTATTTGGATGGGTATAATAATGATGTGTAACTCATGTAAATAATAAATATAACATGATAATGATTCTGTATATATGATATACCATTCAATTATATACTATTTTTATATTAAAATAATGATATTGTCGCTCGTGCATACGTACGGACTACCGTCTCCACGAACGCGATGAGATTCATTCTCCATCGTATCCATTCAAGTATAATTCTCATTTGATGATTAATAATAGTATTTAAGGACTTTATATCATTCTGGATATGAATAATATACAACCTATCCATGAAAAACATGTCTTACATAACAAAACATATAAAAGAAAACGAGTAAGTTAACACCCGGAACAACGATAATACTAAGATATTATTAAAAAATCAATGTTAAAAGATCATATATGATATCATATTAAAATATATGATTCTTGTATAATTTAATAACAATTATTTCACCATTATACAAGAGTTTAACCTACCCTCAACCAAGGAAAAGTTCAAGTTAAGGTTTATTTCACAATCTCTTCATTATCCGAGGTTATTTATACGTAATTATCTAATGGGAGCTCTTTATCATCCACATCCATGTTTCTTAAAAATGTATTTCAAAACATTTTTACTATTTAAAAGAATATGGGTTAAAGTTATTTATACCCTTGTTTTACTTTTTATAAGATTTTTATAAAGGAATATTTCCGTCATTTTCCAAACAAGGTGCTTTTTAACCTTTTCGACAGAATTAAGGTAAGAATGTTTTTTTTAACTTATACGGAGGGTGCGGTTATTTTTCGCCGTTATAAAATCGTCGAAGCTTTCCTTACAAGCTTATAAGAATATTTTCAAATAAAATGTTTTATTTTATAAATATATGACTCTTAAATGATTTCAAAATAGAAAGAGATATTTCTCTAAAAAGATTTTTGATTTCATCTATGTCAACATCCTTTGATGGATTTTACGCTTATTTGAAGTTGATTTATTATGATACAAAACTTCTATATTTTATTGAAGGTTTTGTTATATGTTTGACTGTGGATGTTCTATTTTTATACCATTCATAGTTTATGGTGAAAGTATTGACATTTCGTATGCTAGTTTTAATACGAATGTTTATGTTATGTTTAAACCTTTTCATATGAGAATGCATTGGACTTAATATGTGACGGGTGGAGCCCGCTATAGCTCCTCGATGCATCGGTAGGTCTCATGAGACAAACTAGTGTCTTGGCACAAGGCCTTGTCCAAATATTATTTGTAGTCTTAGCATGAGGCCTTGGATATGTGGTTGAAGTGCATTGTGTTGCATTTGTTGTCAATGAGGCATGAAGTTGTCATGGAATGAATGGATGTCAAGGAATGTCAAGATGTGAATGACAAAGGTTGTGATGGTGATGGTGATGAATGGAGAATGTCCATGGTACTAAGATGCATGTCACTTAGGAGATTCACTAAGTGACATAGGATGTTGTGGTTGAAACATTCTCTATGAATATCTGACAATTGTTGAGCTGCTCTTTAAGTTCATAGAACTTGTATCATGATGATACAAAGTCACAACATGTTTAAAGACCATGCATTGTATTGACAATGCATGAGGAGATGAAGATGATCCATCCACAACTATTGAGTGGATGAAGTGGTTTAATGAATTCCTTGCACTATCACTTAGTGCATGTGAACATGAAGAAGATCCAATTGATCTCTAATTGGATCAATGAAGCACATTGAAGAAATCTGTGATTCAGGAGCTCAGTTGATGAAGAACCTTCAAGAATTTCCATTCATTCTAAGTGATGAGTAAATGTTGAAGAGAATTGGAGGAATTCTTAAGAAGAAGAATAGAGATGGAAAGAAGAAGGCTTGAAGTGGATTTGGCATTTGATATGGCTTAAACATATGAGGAACTTTGTTTTTAACAAAGTCTTATTTCCATACTTTGCCAAAAAATATGGCCAGCCCGTGGACACCTTGAGGGTTCAACCCCAAGGCACATGTGGGCCTAAGGCGCCACGCCCAAGGGGGAACCCGTGGGGCGAGCCCAGGGCGGGAGGACGCACCCAGGACACCGCATGGGCGCCTGGGGCACGCCCGGAGGAGCGCGGCAGGGGCCGTGTATAAGCCCCCGAGGGCACGCGGTGGTGAAGCCCGCGCACCCGGTGTGTGCATAGTGGGCGCTAGTAGCGCGCCCGTGAGGAGCAGAGAGTGGGCGCAGAGCGCGCCCGCAGGGAGAACTCGGTGCGGGGCGGCACCGAGAGGGGAGAAGTTCAATTGCGGGGTTGAGGGAGCGGCATATTGATAAACCGCGGAAAAACTGCGCCCCGTTTCGATGTGGGACGCGGAAAAATTCACCGGGAGTGAATTCTGGCCGTCCATCTCATCGCGCGCCCGATCCGAGCCGCACATCTGATCCGCGGCGAGGCGATCTGATCCAGGCCGTTGATGATCTTTTCAAAGCCGAATCCAACGGCGCTGGAGGTGTCTTATTCCCTGAGCTCGCACGAGGCCACCCGCGAGTCCTCCGTCGAACCAGGAGCAACCCGAGCACGGTTTTTGAGTTCCCGGCCACCTTCGAGCAAACCGAGACCTCCTTTGTGATCGTTAGGCCATAACGAACTCATGCATGCATTAAAATGTTGCATGCATGCATCGAGAAAGAATTCGGACTTCAGCCGAGGCAAACGGAGTTGCCGAGGCCACGTGTGTTCGTGGTATGCATTGACAAGTATTAAAGAGGCCATGCATGTGGTTTCATGTGCATGCACGAGGAGGAGGAGAAAATATAAGAAGCCCGCGTGAAACAGAGGATAAAAATCAAGATTTGAAAAGATTTTTAAAGATCCAAAGATCTCGGGAGTTTGAGATTAATCACGCGGATGAACCGCACCGCCTCTGCCTATAAAAATGAGGCCGAGCCCTCTGTGTTTTCTGCTGAAGTTTTCTTGAAAATCAGAAGACCCGCGTGTGCTCTGCCTCGCGAAGTTGAAGCCCCCGTGCAAAATATATTTGCGCGGCTGAAGTCCTCAGTGCCATCCTTGGCCCGAAGGAGTCCCTTGCGCGCTACCTCTTTGCGCGACAAGAAGGAGGAGGAGGAGGAGTCCCCTGCACGCCTTCCCCTTGCGCAGCAGGAAGACCCGTGGCCGCAACATCTTGCGCGCCCACGGTTGAAGCCCGAGGTGCCTTGCACCCGAGGCCTTGCGCGGCCCTTATGCCCGCGACATAGGTTACTCAGGCACCCTGCGCGCTGCCTTGCACCAAGCACCCTTGCGCGGTTGAAGTGTGGAGTTTGCTGCACCTTGCGCGCCCTCCCTTGAGTAGGAGTTTGGGTGGAGTAAGAACACATCTTGTGTGTGTGTGCAAGGAGAACCCGAGGCTTGCACCTTGTGTGTGAAAAGAAGGCCGTAGCCTTGGGTGTGTTCAAAAGGAGTGTAGGCCACAACAAAGAAGAACACATTTTGTGTGTGTGTGCAAGAGGAAGAAAGAACAAGTTGTGTGTGCTAGACAAGAAGAGGCCGAGGCCTTAGTGCCTTGTGTGCAATTTGAAGAAGAAGGCTGTAGCCCTTATATGGGTGCACACATTGAAAGAACAAATTAAAGAACACTTTGTGTGTGTGCAAGAAGAAGTGAAAGGCCAAGCTCAAGTGTGTGCAAAAGTGAAAAACAAAGTTTGTGTGCAAAAAGACAAATAGGCCGAACCTTAGTGTGTAAAAAAACATTGTGCACACTTTGAAGAAGAACAAGACCCACACTCAAGTAGAACACACAATTTAAGTGTGTAAACAAATTGGATAAAGTGTGTGAAGTTCAGTGAAGGTGTGTGCTTAAAGTGACTACACCCTTTGTGGGTCTACTGCACCAAGAAGAGGAAAGGAGAAGTGCATGCATGCATGCATGCACATGCGCACGTAAACAAAGTTCAAATCAGTGAGTGTGCATTTGAGTTGACCAAGACCAGGAGGTTCTTGAAGAATTGAGAAGGCCATGCTATCAGTGCATGAGGATGAAGAGTTTACATGCACTCAGTGCATGAAGTGAAGTTGAAGTGAGACTGAGCCAGACTGAAAGGAGAGATGTCAGTTGTCTGATTATTCAGTAATTGAGAAGAGCCTGATCAAGTGAAGTGATCAGAAGTTGCTGAGCAAGACCAACAGACCTTTTAGAGGCTGTTGAAGATTCTTGAAGAGAGAAGTCAGGTCATCCTGAAGAAGGAGATAAAGCTGAGCTAGACGAGAAGCCCTGATCAACCACAAGTGATCAGAAGAGAAGAGCAAGGCCAGCAGCCTTTATCCCAGGCTGGTGAAGTTACTTGAAGAAGCTTAAAGTGAAGAATATCTACTCGTGTGACTCAAGGAGCCAAGAGAAGACCCTGTGGGACTCAGGGAGAAGAAGTCTTCAGTGGGATTCTGGAGCAGGCCAGTGGGACTCTGGTAACACTGTGTGAAGCAGTATAAAGACCCTCCTGTGGGACTCAGGAGAGATACAGTGGGACTCTGTATCGACCATTGTAATACTAACAGATTATAATGGGAGAATCCATGCTGGGAGAGCATGGCAAGGATGTAGGCCTTTGGTGCCGAACCTTGTAAATCCTTGTGTCCAGTGCCATTACATTTACTGCATCATTCGTGGAAAGGTGAGAGATACAAGAAGAGTGGATCGAGGCTTTAACCAGCCATAGAGGTTTAATTGATTAAGAATCAATTAGTAAAAAGTTTTAAAGGATCACTGATTCACCCCCTCCCCCTCTCAGTGATTCACACTGATCTGGGCACTTCAGTGGTTATGATAGTCTGGAATTATGTATTCCATCATTATGAAAGTGGTTATTGATATTGAATGTGATTATTCGATTAGTAGAATATCCATATGAATAAGTAAATGACATTATTTCAATTTATTTCTGCCATACTATGTTGAAGTTCAAGTTTAAAAGGCTTTTGTTTTAGTTATACACTGCCTTAAATGTTTATTCTTATTTATGAAAGTTTCTACTATATTGTTATCCTTACTGGGCATTTGAGCTCACCCCTTTTCTATGTTTTATTTTTCCCAGGATGTGAAGAAGTAATTTATGAATGACCTACAGGGATAGTATGTAGGGATATGAGTGTGGAATATGGAGACTATGTTGTTGTAGTAGTTTTTCACTTTATGATGTAATGTCAAACTTTATGAATATATCTAGTGTTTCCAAGGCTACTAAAACAATCGGTCTTTCGAGATTTGATCTTTCTTGTGATCATGCCAATGTTATGTAATAATGCACCGACTCTGGGTAACTGGGGTCAGGGCGTTACACTAAATATATTAAATTAGAAAAACTTGAATTGATTATGTTTAAAATTTCTTCAATGATCAATTTATGGGTCATTTTTCATATTATAGAATTTATATTAATCCTCAATGTGTAAAAATCCATCTTGTCATGATAAGAGTTAAAGGTATTAAATAAGTGTTAGAACCAAGCGATAAGAGAATTAATGAGACATAAACTAGTATAAAAATAATTATATGAGGTTAATTCGACCCTTTATCATCATATATTTTAATAAATCATTTTTTATCCATTTTATATTGAGAATTAAATTATATTAATTTATTATTTTTAGAGTTTCCAAAATTCTTCCTCACCTCAATTATAAAAGGGCACTCCATAAATAACTTTTTTACAAATATATGATCCATATAGCTCGACAAAATAAAAAAAACTTTCTCTTATAAACATCCTGATATATTTTATAGATGTTATTTTCCATCTATAAGAACTACCATACATCCCTTAAAAGATGTTATAATTGAAGTATGTTGAAGAAGAGGTAATCTTATTTACGAATTTTTTCAAGTTTGTTTCATCTTATACTTCTTATTAATGTGTTTTTCCATTATAAAGTAATAAATCTAGTGTCATATATATTATAAAATTTTATTATTATTATGGGAAAACTATATTACACCTTTTATCCATCCTAAAACAAAAAAAATCACCACACATGCATACTCATAGCTTACCGTCTCCACACCATGGTGTAATTTTCTTTCAACTCATATTTACATGGACATATATAATGATATAAATAATAGATATATATGTTAATTCTTAAATTATATTTATTTTTAATATATATATATATGTATATATATATATATATATCATCCTTTCCCTCTACCTCTCAACATTAAGGGATTGATATCATCGTTCATGCATATGTACGGCCTACCGTCTCCACTACACAATGAGATTCATTCTCAATGATCACCATGAAATATTTATTATAAAATTTTATATGATGAATAAATATGGTATATATGAAATTGATATAATTCATGATATGATATAAATATATCCTATTAAAAAAATTGGAGTTACACAACAAAACATGCATAAGAAAGTGAAACAGTTAACAACTGAATCGAGGGTAATATAGAAAAATTATTAACAAACACATGATAAGATCATATATGAAGATCATATATGATATAAAAAATATTAATATGGTTATGTTATAAGTTAATATAATGACATAAACCATTATACAAGAGGTTAATGAACATTTTGATAAAGGAAAGTGTAAGGAAATGGTTTTTCATCTAATTTCTACTTCCATGGGATATATGTTATATTCAACACTTGTTTCTTTTATGTGTGAATATAATTCCCCTATGATATATTATATGATGAATATATGTGTCTTCATGGTATCTAATTTTTAATTTTATTTAATTTATTTCATGGGGAATATGATTCAACTAATTACAAATTGGTAATGGTTTATTTTACAATCACACCATTATCTGAGATTGTTTAAGTTTTGTTATATACTGAGGAATATTTATTTTCCAGTCCCATGTTTTATAAAAGGTTTAAAAAAATTATTTTACTATTATATAATGATTTTTTAAAGTTATTTTTTACCAATTTTTTAATTTCTACAATTTTTTTAAAAAGAAATCTTCCTATCATTTTCAAAAATGGTATTTTATGATTTTAAATAAAAAATATTGAAAGGAATATTATTTTTAACTTATACAACATGTAAATAATTTCACACCATCATGAAGACATAATGATTTAAATAATATTTCAAAATTTTACAAGGTTATTTTTGAATAAAATTATTTTTTTATTACGAGCACAATTTTTTAATTTTAAAATTTAGTTTCAAAGTAAAAGGGTGTTTTCTCTTTGCAGTATTCTTGTATTATCTTTAACATATTTTTGTCTATAGAAACTTTTCTGATGAATTTTATGTTGAGGGTAAAATATAAATATATCATTTATAATATTTTTTTTATTTTTTTTATTTTTATTTGATAAATATTGGTAAATCCATTAATTTTACTCAATACGGATAGTTGGTGATGATGCATAGTGTTTATAAATAAAATCAACTATTAATTATATGATGTTTATGATCTTGAAATTTTATAGTCATTTATATATCTCATTTATAGGTTCTATTATTCCTTTTTTGGTTGTATTTTTGTTTAGGCGTGTTTTGGGAGTGTTTGGGTGGAATTTGGATGATTTTAGAGGAGGTTTGGAAGTGCACAGTTGGCGATAGGTTTTCCCAAACCATGAACCCTTCCCCAGAAAACTGTAAAACCCAAAAAAGTATATTATTGCATAGTTGGGGCTTGGATTTTCAAATATTTATCCCTTTTAGGAGTAACCATGAACCCCCATATGAGAGATGCATGGTTAGGGTGAACAGTTTGGAAAACTGTGTGGCCAAGGACAAGAAACCTTGTGTGTGGGATTTTAATCCTCCAAAAAATTATTTTATATTCTTGAACCCATTAATTATTATCCCTATACACCATATATGTGGATACAAATATTTATGATTCTTTTTATAGTATCATTAATTATTTCAATGTCATTCCAACCTTGTTTTTTTATGAATCAGTGAACCTTTTGATGGATCTACACCTCTCTCAACATGTGATTTATTCCTGATTTTAGTTCTATATCTCTCGTCTCTCCTTTCTAATGAAGAGGGAACATATTTCCTCTGTTTTCATGGGTTTCAATCTAGGTTTTGATATATCTATCACCATTTTATATGGGATGTAATTTTTTGACCTAGATCTTATTTTTATTATGGAATTCTGCAGGATCAAAATATGATGTAGATACTCAATATACAAGAGGGGGTGAATTGTATACATTAAAAATTAATTTGGAACCTTTAAAGTTGGTATAAAACATTTCTTTTTTAACCTTAAAGAAAACTATATTTAATAAGGTTAAACAAGTTAAATTCATAAAACCTCTTAGTTTTACAAACATGCTAGGTTCCAAAAATATGGTTCTGAAAATGAAACTTATGAGAAGTTCACAAGGAAAAAGATTCTCCCTTAAAGCGTATAGAATCTTACTAATCAGAGTATACAAGTATAAGAATGTATAAGATAGTTATACTTTACTTAATAATCATAATGTAGCTAAAAACAAACTTGAAACAATACAAGTAACAAGTATAGAATATTTTAACCCAAAGATTAGGGTATCCAACCACATTGGAAAAAGGTCCCTTGATTTATCCATTCAATAAAGTCTATCTTACCCACACCCGGGTAAGCCCTCGATAAGAATATCGGAGTATGTCTTTCTATCCCCACAAGCCCTTGAACTTCAAGGTAGTTGGTACCTCTTTCTTCCTTATCAAGGAAGTCCTCGAACTTTAAGGTAGTTGGAACCTCTATCTTTTTATCCCTAGAAGCCCTCGAATGTACTCAGCAAAATTTAGGGTCACATGAAGAAAGATGAACATGATTTCAGTATGCACAAATCATGAGAGTATCTCTCTCTCTAGAAATAACTTCAAAAGCATGTGGTCTCTAGAGTTATCAACTTTTTTCCAGAAGTCCTTAGGTCGTTCAAATGATCTCTTATTTATAGGCACTTATCCAATGGTTGGCTCCATCCTCCAATGGTCATATTTTTCATTGAATCTTAGAGGGACCTGTACATGTGTCACTCAAACAAAGGTTAGTTAGAAATAGATTATATGACATCATTTAATAACTATAACATGTTTAAGCAAAATATGGTTTCTTAATCAAATTCATTTTTCAAAGTCAATGAAAAATAAATTTCAGAGTCTAAGAAAGTAAGCATTCAGAGTTTATATTACTTGGATATTCAGATTCTTCATTTCAAGGAATTCAGAATCAGAATTCTGTAGACTTCAGAGTCTAAATTCCAAGGAAATTCAGAACCATAATTCTAAGGAATTCAGTACCTGAATTCTAAAGAATTCGGAGTCAGAATTCTGAATAATTCAGAATCCGAATTTCAATAAATTCAGAGTCTAAATTCTAAGGAATTTGGAATCAAAATTCTGAAGAATTTGGAACCTAAATTCTGAGGAATTCATAGTCTATATTTCATATAATTCGGAGTCTGAATTTCAGAGAATTTGGTGTCTAAATTTCAGAGAATTCAAAGTCTGAATTTTAGAGAATTCATAGTCTTAATTTCAAAGAATTCGGAGTCTGAATTTTAGAGAATTTGGTGTCTGAATTTCAGTGAATTCAGAGTCTAAATTTCAGAGAATTCAGAGTCTTAATTTCAGAGAATTCAGAACCTGAATTCGGAGGAATTTGGAACCAAAATTCGGATCCTAAAAATAGAATACTCTATATCTAAGTATTTATAGAATTTCGATGTTTTAGATTTGAAACCATATTTTTTCACTTAGTAATAAAAAAGTTTGATTTAAAGAAACAATAATATGAACAATGAAAAATATTAAAAGATAAATTTTCCTTGGGGAAAGAAAATTTTCCTTATTTAGAAAAATTTGGGTAAGTAGAAAATTTCTTTATTAAAAAAAACTTAGGGAAAATAAAATTTTCCTTGAGATAGAGTTTTTGTGATTTTCAAAACATAGAGGAATGGAAAAGTCCTAGGGAAACCTTATTGACTCAACAATCTCCCCCTTTTTGGAAATCACAAACATCCTTACTAAAAATAATATAAGTACTTTGAAATTTTTTTAAACATGAAAATAAAAACTTATCTTCCATTACTTATGGATCATAATGAATACGACTAACTCCCCCTTAGGATTTGAAATCCCTAAGGATCATATTCTTTATTTCATGAATGAGGTTTTAAATTTTCTAGCATACAAAAATCTTCATGATAAAAAATTTCCCTTAGATTAACTCCCCCTTACTTAGGGAAATTTCTTCTTTACTTAGTATTATTTTTTTAACATTCCTTTCTCCTGCTTTGTGATTTTTCAAAAGGAATAAAGTGAATGGAAAATAAAATATGGTAACTAAAATATTAGTACTAAACATCCCAAAATATGAAGTGCAACAAAAATTTTATTAAGATATGAAAGAATTTGTACAACATGTAAATACAATAAAAGATTAGATTTGAATGAAATTATCCCTATTTCTCTTTCAGCATCAGCTTCTTCACAATAGTTTTCAGCTTCTTGAGTTTCTTGTGATCATCTTCCACATTCTTGAGTAGCTTATCTTCATCTTCACTTTTCTTTTCTAAGGCTTTAATTTTTTCTTCCTGAGCCTTAATAATATTATCCTGATCCTTCAAGGGTTCTTCTTGTTTAGAAAGTTTTTCCTCAAATTCAATTCTATATCCCTTTCCCTCTTCCAACTCTAAGAAAATTAATAAAATTTCTCATTCATATCTTTCACTTCTTTCATTAGAGTAGTTTCTTCAAGAGATATCTTTTCTTCAAAAGACTTGGTGAGATATTTAAACTTACCAACTTCATTTTCAAAATAATCCTTGACATTATCTTGAAAATCATCAATAATTCTCATCTCTTCAATAGTTTTCCTTGACTAACTAGTCATCTTTTGGCAAGATCTTTTATGGGCTTCACAATTAATGAAAAAAAATTAAAATTTGCCTCAAGTTTGACACGCTAATCCATCACCATGGATACTGAATCTTTTTTCTAATTTAAGGAATGCTGAAGCATTTGGCATCTTGAATATATTCTTGGAAATAACAGAATAGAACCTACCAAATTATTCAAATACTAAACAACAAATTCATGACCAAGAGAATATGATTCTAAATTCAAATGATTTTTTGATGAGGATTCCTTTTCAATCACATCAACTTTCCTCTTTGATGAAGCACCAGCATCTTTCTTACTGACCAAAGACTTGGTAGGAGTATCAACCATCTCTTTCTTTCCCTTATCTATTCTTGATATGATTTCTTTATGTTTAGGTGATTCATGTTCACTATTTGATATCTGAACAATCTTATCATCATCAACTTCTTCCTTCTCAACTCCTACCTCAACACCCTCTAGCTGTATGAAATCATGATTGCTACTTTCTTCTTCAAACAATTTATTAACTTCTTCCCCACCCTTCTCATATTTTTTTGCAATAGCAAGTTTTGAAGACTCGTCTTCAGAAGTTTGGATTGATAACTTCTCAGAAGGACTCTCCTTCTTATGATGATCTTATACTTTCTTTATCATATCTTTAGTATCACCACTCTCTTATTCTAATTCTTCCAATTCTTCTTCTTACACTATTTCTTCTTCTTGATCTCTCTTTGGATTCACCAACTTCTTTCCTGGAGTCTCTGGGATTTATTCTATTAAAAATGATTCTGGTACCAGAATTTTCTCAGAAGCTTTATCAGTATCCTTAATAATAGATTGTACTATCTCAACCTCATAAATCTTCTTCTTTTTCTTATTATCTTTCTCTTGCTTCTCAAGATTCTCAGTAACCTTTATCTTCAAGGATTTTTCCTCAACAGGGTCCAAGCCAAACTTAGGCTCGCTTTATTTTTTTTTCTTATTCTCTCTCCATTTTGAAACTACCTCATCAGGATAAGATTTTTGCTTCTTTGATTTTAGTGGTGTAGATTTAATTTCCTTGGTAATAGAAACTTTTTTATCTTTTTAATTTCATTTACTTTCATCTTCCTTCCACCTTTCTTGGAGGTTTCAGCTACAATAGGTATCTTTGATAAAACATCAACTTCTTCATTTGATAAATCATAAAACTCTCCAGATTCACTAGAAAATCCAATTTTCATTCTTCTTAGAGTTTCATCGCTTAGTAACATTACCCTGATATTTCTTGACTTTGATTTTTAATAAATTTTCATTGATTCTAAATAAGAAACAATGATCTTTGTTATAATTGTTGGATACATGATAATTTGAGACTTGATATTTCCATTCTTCATATTCTCAATCATAAAAAAATATACCTAACCAGATTCAGATTCCATAGGTTCAATAAGAAATAAAAAACATATATATCACTTTTCTTCATAGTATCTTTATCTCCTTTCCTTGAAATGATAAATCCTTGAACCTAAAGTTCAAGAATCTGGAAATTTGATGAAAGATGAAGAATATTTGGAGTCTTCACTCCAACTAAACCAAGGCACTCTATGGAATTCTCCTTATCAAAACTTCCTTAAACATCAGGTAACTTATGCGAACTAAATTAATCTTCTCCTTCATAAGGTATTCCAATTAAACTAGCATCTTTAGAATAAGAAAGAGAGTATGTCTTACCATAACTCTTGAAAGAAAATTTCTCTTTTCCTCCTTGATTGAAAAAAGATACGGATTCATAAAAATCTACTAGCAACTCAAGAATCACTGGATCCTCTGCATTGGGTTTATATATAGTTATACTCTCATAGATATTTAACTTCATGTTCTTTGAGATGACTGAATCAAACTTATTAAAGAAGTATGGGTCTAACAACCTCTCATGATAAATCTAAAATTCATAGATTTCCTTTATGGTTGACATTTCTTTCGGAGGAGAGGCTTATTTAGACATTCAGAACTAATGAATACCTAAGAAATTTGAAATGGTATTAAGTAGTAAGGGAAGGGCTTTAGAACGCAAGATCTTGGGATTCAATGTGGGATAACTATCGGGGGGTCCTTTATATAGGCAATTGAAGTGAAGATTCAACTTCCCTAACTGATCCAATGGTTGAAGGCTTCTTGAGAAGATCTGACGGTTGTGATGATAGCTGAAGAAGGATTTTGATAAATTCAAATATTTTGAGGTTTTTAAGAAAAACATTTAGATTTAAGGAAAAGTGAATCTGAAGATTTTGAAAAAAAAATGAGAATTCTAACAAGTAAAAGATGATTATGAAAATTTATGAAAGGAAACATACCTTTTCTATTTCTATGAAGATTATTCATAATAAGAAAAATATTTCTTGAAGAACTTTAGATTCCAAAAATTTTGATTTTGAAAATTTTTAGATTACAATAAATTTAGATTAAGAAAAATTTAGATTATAAAAAATTTAATTATGAAAATTTTAACTACGAGAGTTTTGATTACAAAATTTTAACTAACAAGAAAATGTACTCCCCCTATGAAAATGAGTTTGTTACTGTAAGAAGATAGGTTTCAACAAGAAATTAATAAGGAATATTTTCTTATAGTTATCATTCTTAACTTATATTTAATGTATTCAAATCTATTTTATGGTAAAGATTTTGTGAAAATATAATCAATTTGATCTTGTGTTCTGATAAATTGAAGAATGATATCTCCTTTTTGTGTGTGATGCCTAAGAAATTGATGCCTAATATCTATGTGTTTTTCATGAGAGTGATGTGTAGGATTTTTTATTAAGTAAATGGCACTAGTATTATCACACAAAATATGTGTTTTGGTAAAACTAATACCATAGTCTGTGAGTGTGTGTTGCATCCACAATACATGAGAAAAACAACCTCCAGCTACTACATATTTTGCTTCAGCAGTGGAAAGTGATACTGAGTGTTGCTTTTTTCATGACCAAGAAACTAATGAATCTCCTAAAAAATGACAATTTATAGATGTACTTTTCTTATCCATTCTACATCCACCAAAGTCAGCATCTGAAAATCTTTTTAAAATAAAATCAATTCCATAGGTATAAAAGAGTCATAAATCCATGGTTTCCTTTAAGTAGAAAAAAAAATATTCTCATTGCATTTAAATGAGATTCCTTTGGATTGGATTGCTATCTTTCACATAAGTATAATGAGAAAATTAAGTATGGTCGACTAGCTGTTAAGTATAGTAAACTTCATATCATACCTCTGAATGATGTTTGATCCACTGGTTTCCCAGCTTCATCAAGATCAAGAAAATTTTAGGTACCAATGGGATTACTAATACTCTTAGTGTTTTCATATACATACTTTTTAAGAAGATATTTAATATACTTATGTTGATATATATAAGTTACTTCTGGTTTTTTAGAAATTTGAAAACATATGAAAAATGTTAAATCACCCATCATACTCATTTCATACTCAGATTTCATTAGATCTACAAAGGAATCAGTTAAATATTGCTGAGTTGAACCAAATATAATGTCATCAACATAAATTTTATCAATAAAAACATTTTTCTTATCCTTATTTATAAAAAGGTTCGGATCAGTATTTCCCTTAACATAACTATTTTGTAACAAAGGCCCTATAAGTCTATAATACCAAGCTCTAGGGGCTTGTTTAAGTCCATATAAAGCTCTGGTACATTTGAATACATGTTCAGGATGTTTTGAATCTTCAAAACCAAGAGGTTATTCTACAAAAACTTTCTCTTGAACATAACCATTAAGGAAGGATCATTTAACATCCATTTGAAAAAAATTTAAGTTGAAGAATGTTTCAAAGGAAAGTAGAATATGAATGGATTCAAGTCTAGCTACTAGAGCATAGGTTTCTTTTTAGACTATTCCTTATTTTGGTGATTTAAATCAACATGTTCAGTGCTTTTTGGTTCTAATTGGGAAAGGAAAGCTAGATGTTCTATTTCATTTCTTAAGGAACTTCTAGTCCTTACAGGTTGATTTACATCACCAATGATACTATCACTAGGATGATTCTTAAGAAACAATCAATTTTGGTTTTTTAAAGCCTTTTCATCAACATATAGTAGGAAATATTCTAGGGTAAATGCTTTAAAAACATTTTCTTGAACATTTTCCTTATCAAAAGGATCTTCTATAAAGGTTTGATAATCAGTTTTTGAAAACACATCTGAAGATGTAGGATGAGGTTGTTTAAAAAAAGGATCAGCTTCATCAAATTTAACGTTTACAATTTCTTCAATAGTATAAGTATTTTTAGTGAAAACTCTATAAGCCTTAGAAGTTGTGGAGTTGCCCAAGAAAATTCTTTCATCAGATTTTGGTGTGAATTTGTGTATATTATCTTTAGTATTCAGAATGAATACCTTGAAACCAAAAACCTTAAAGTTGGAAAGTCTAGGTTTTCTATCATTCTATAACTCATAAAGAGTTTTATTAAGAAAAGGTCTAATAAAATAAAGATTTATAGTATAATAAGCAGTACTTATAGCTTTATCCCAAAAGTGTTTGTCTACCGAATATTCACTCAATATGGTTCTTGTTATCTCTTGAAGAATTCTATTTTTTATTTCAACAACACCATTTTTTTGAGGAGTTCTTGGTGCTGAGAAGTTATGAGTAATTCCTTTTCAACTACAAAATGTTTCAAAATCAAGATTTTGAAATTATCCTCCATGATCACTATAAATAGTTATCAAAGGAAGATTTTTCTCATTTTTAACTTGGGCTCTAAAACTTTTGAAATAAGAAAAAGCTTCAGATTTCTTTTCTAGAAAATAAACCCATGTAAATATAGTGTAATCATGAACTAGGAAAAATATATAATATTTTCCTCCAATGATTCTAGTTTGTGTTGGACCAAAAATATCCATACGTACCAACTGTAACGCATCAGTGGTTAAGGCTTCACTGACTGATTTAAAACTTGATTTATGTTGCTTTCCATATTGAAAAGGATAAAAAAAAATTCAAGAATCAAATCTAAGCTCTGGTAGATCCTTAACTAGTATTTTATTAGATATTTTGCATAGGTTCCTAAGGTTACAGTGTTCTAAACTTCTATTCCATAACCAATAATGATCTTCGATTGCACTAAGACACGGTAGATCTTGGATCCTAAGGTATTCTAAGTTTAGATTGTAAACATTATCTTGCCTATAGGTAGAAAGGATAAACTCTTCCTTGTAATTTTGTACTAAACACCTATCATTACTAAAATTCACAAGGTAACCTTTATCACAAAATTGAATTATGTTAATAAGGTTGTGCCTAAGACCCTTAATGAATAAAACTTTTGAAATCAAAGTTTTTCCAAGAAATAAAATATTACCTATACTAATAATTTCTCCCTAATCATTATCTCCGAATGTTACTTTTCCTCCCTTCTTCTTGATAATCTTTTCAAAGAAGTTTTTGTTATCAGTCATGTTCCTGGAACATCCACTATCCATTTACCATGTATTGCTAGTGGTACTATCTTTACTTTCATGAAAATAAGAGTGTTAGACTTTCGAAACCCAAACTTTCTTGGATCCAGAAACTTAAGAAATCAAAATTTTAGGAATCCACATTTTCTTTGAAAAATAAGCTTTATGAAAACCTAAAGACTGGGTTTTGTTTAAGGAACAATTTTTTCCCAATGCCCACTATACTGACACTTAGTGAATAATTGATCACTTTGAGGTACAAAATAAGTGTTACTAAAAATCAGTTTTGGATGAGTATAGCCAAATACAGAATTATTTTTTAGAGTTCGAATTTGGGAATATATATTATCAAAATTTTCCTTACCTAAGGTAAAGTTTTAGAAACACTTACTCAAGGAAAATATTTCTTAATTCAGTCTAATAACTAATTTCTTATCCTCAAAAACATTAGTTTTATCACTAGAGTTATCCACTAAAACATTTTTCTTAGAAATTACTTTTTCTAGATCCTTAGATAATTTATCCTTCTTAAAATTAACATCCTCAATATTTTTTGAAATAATTTCAAAATAAAGGGTTTTCTTATCAAGATCTTTAGAATGATCTGATATTTCCTTAGTAAGAATATTAATTCTAAAATTTTCTTTATTAATATTTTTCTCGACTTTATAATTTTCATTCTGAAGGAGCTTAGAAAACCTAGATACTTATTCATAAGTAAGTAAAGTATTTTCTTTATTAGAAAATGATTCTTCATCTGAGGATTCATAATATTTACTATCACTATAATTAGTATTCAAGGATACATTGGTGATGGATTCATCATTGTGTACCTTATCCATTAGACTATGATTTTCAATAGGTAACTTGGCAAGTAAAACAATATTCTTCTAACCATAAGATTCATACTCTGAGGATTCATCATAAGAGTATCCACCACTGGCACTCCAGGTTTCATTAGCTTTCATAACTTTGTTGTCTTTAGATTTGTAGTATTTTTTTCTATTCCTATCAGAATGATTTTCTTTTCTATCATTTTACTTAAGCATATGACAATTTGGCCTTATATGCCCTGCTCTTTTGCACTTATAACAAGTGACTTATGAGTATTTATTGTCCTTTATTTCTTTCTTATTATATCTATACTGAAATTCTTTCTTCCTAACTATCTTGTTCATACTTAGATCAAGATTATCTATTTTATTCTTATAATGTTCACTTTCACTTGATTCAGATAAAACAGTGACCTTCTTCGACTTGGATCTAGTAACCCTTTCAGGAGTCATCAATTTCATATGATTTGAAGTAGTTGTAAAAAACACTTCCATTTCCATTATTATTCTTATTTAGATCAGCATCTCTTTTCATTCTTGTCTCATGTTAGAGAAGAGTTCCAAAAATCTCATCAAGAGTAATCTGTGAGACTTTCCTATTCTCATTTATTGTTGTTCTCTTTGATTCCCACTCATTAGGCATGATATATATATTCTTGTCCACAAGTGCCTCATCATCTAATCCTTTTTAACCCATGTATTGTAAACTATTAACAGTAGTCATAAACCTATATTGTACCTTACACACTGGTTCTCCATAAAGAAATAAAAATCCATGATATTCTGCTCTAAGCATAGCTCTTCTAGTTTCGATAACTTTAGAAGTTCCAAATGAGTAACCTCCAATTTCTTTCAAATAAAATTTGCAGCTTCACAAGAAGAAATATGGCTATATATATTCCTGGTCATGGAACATAATAAATTATTGTGTACCTTGTAGTTTAGTTGATATTCTGAATTTTCTTGATTAGTAAAAGTTCTGACTTCTTTATTAGGAATATTTTAATCTCCAATAAGCATTACAAAGTCGTTTACTCTAGTGTTAATGACATAATTCTTCATATGATCTCTCCAATAATCATAATCATTCCCATCAAATTTAGGTTTTCTAGTAGGATTAAGATTTTCAATCAAACCAACATTCATTCCTGTCATCTAAAAGAAACAATCTTTCAACAGAATCTTGTTAGTAATAAAAGTTTGTAAACAAGGATAAAAATCCTAATCATGGAAAAATAGAACAAAAGAAACTTGAGAAATAAAACTTATATGTGAATATAAGTATTTTAGATACCTCCTTGGATACCAATCGTAGGATCTAAATATGATGTACATACTCAATATACAAGAGGGGTGAATTTTATACTTTAAAAATTCTTTTTGAACCTTTAAAGTTGGTATAAAACTTTCCTTTTTTAACCTTAATGAAAACTATATTTAACAAGGTTAAACAAGGTAATTTCACAAAACCTCTTAGTTCTACAAACTTTCTATGTTCCAGAAATAAAACTTATGAGAAGTTTACAAGGACAAAGATTCTACCTTAAAGCATATAGAATCTTAATAATCATAGTATACAAGTATAAGAAAGTATAAGATAGTTATACTTTCCATAATAATCAAAATGCAGTAGAAAACTAACTTGAAACAATATAAGTAACAAGTGTAGAATATTTTAACCCAAAGAGTAGGGTATCCAACAACCTTGGATAATGGTCCCTTGATTTATACTTTCAAGATATTCTGTCTTATCCACACTAGGTTAATCCCTCGATAAGAATATTGGAGTTTGTATTTATATCCCTATGAGCCCTCGAACTTCAAGGTAGTCGGTACCTCTGTCTTCCTTATCAAGTAAGTCCTCGAACTTCAAGGTAGTTGGCACCTCTGTCTTCCAATCCCTGAAATCCCTCTAATATACTCAGCAACATTCTCATTCACACAAATCAAGATGAACAAGAAGTTATATACACACAAAGCATGAGAGTATCTCTCTCTCTAGAAATCACTTCAATAGTATGTGGTCTCTATACTTATTGAATTTTTTCCAAAAGTCCTGAGCTCATTCAAATGAGCTCCTATTTATAAGAACTTCTCCAACGGTCGACTCCCTTCTCCAATGGTCTTATTTTTTTATGAATCTCGGAGGGACATATACACGTTTCATTCAAACAAAAATTAGTTAGAAATAGAATGTATGGCATCATTTCATAACTATAACAAGGTTAAACAAAATATGGTTTCTTATTCAAATTCATTTTTCAGATTCTAAGGAAAAAATAAAGTTCGGAGTCTAAGAAAGTAAGCATTCAGAGTCTATATTACATGGATATTCAGATTCTATTTTTCAAGGAATTCTAAATCAAAATTATATAGACTTTAGAGTCTAAATTCAAAGGAAATTAGGAACTTGAATTCTAAGAAATTCAAGGTCAGAATTTTGAAGAATTTAGAATCAAAATTTCAATAAATTCGGAGTCTAAATTATGAGGAATTTGGAATCATAATTATGAAGAATTCGGAACCTAAATTCTAAGGAATTATGAGTCTGAATTTCATATAATTCAAAGTTTGAATTTCAGAGAATTCGAGGCTTAAATTTTAAAGAATTCAGAGTCTGAATTTTAGAGAATTCAGAACCTGAATTCAGAGGAATTCGTAACTCGAATTCAGATCATGAAAATAGAATACTCTATGTCTAAGTATTTATATAATTCAGAGGTTTTATATGTAAAACAAAATTTTTTACTTAGGAATAAAAAGAGTTAGATTCAGAGAAACTAAAATATTAACAATGAAAAATAGGTAAGGATAAAATTTCATTGGGGAAGGAAAATTTTATTTATTAAAGAAAAATCTGGGTAAGGAGAAATTTTCTTTATAAAAAAACTTAGGCAAAATAAAATTTCCCTTGAGATAGTGTGTTTGTGATTTTCAAAACATAGAGGAATGAAAAAGTCATAAGGAAACCTTATTGACTCAACAAATTCAACATTCTAATTCAATTTGGGGATATTCGTTTGTAAAGCTTCCATCAATGATATTGAGGATGGTGGTATAAATTTAAAATACAATATTATTGATTAAATTTAATATTTAGAATTTTTAAATACTAATATACATGTTTAGTAATCAAATATTGAAATAGATATATTAATTGGTTAATTAATTAATGGAATGATTTGATTATGAAATGGATGGAATATTTGGATTATGGAACTGGTCAATAAAATTTAATTATGTAATTGGATAATGTTTGAGATATTTAATTGATTGATAGTGTGAATAAATTCTTGATTGGATTAACATTTAAGGGTTAAGGTGTTATGGTAATAAACATCGACAGATGTTTTATTGGTGAATTGTTTATTTTATTCTATGTGATTAAAATGGATTATTATGATTGAATTGATATCTAAAATGGTATATCATGATGTGAATATTTTTTTAGAAGGTAAATTTTGATTAACCTCTTTAAATTTGATATGCCTGATATATTTTATTAACTGAGAAATGGGGTCTGAGATACATAATTATGCTTTAAGTACCCATGGGCTGTTATCTATGATGTTCTATGTCCAAATGCATGCATGTGGATATTTTTTTATGAGAAAAGGACTAACTCTCCAAATACCCATGAGGTCTGAGATAGATACCGATGCTCCAAAAACCCATGGGGGTTCTAGACATGATGTTCTACACCCATGATAATGGAATTGGACTATGTTTCCAAATGGACGTGATATAAATTGAAATAAAGTGATAAATGATAATTATTGTAATATGATATGTAATATGATATGTAATGTGATATGTAATATCCCTTAGGGATAGTTCAAACTCTAGTATGGTCCAAAGAAGGTGTTGATGGTTCGGGTTTCCACACAAACCCATTGAAATTTATGTGGTTAATTAAAGAATAATTAAATGTCAAAACTATTTACTTATTTTTACTTTATTATTTGTACAAATGAATACTCTGCTATTAATTAGATATTGTGGAAGATGCTATTAGTGGTGTCCTACTGACTTATACTCACATCCTACTTAGGTTTCCTAATCAATACACAAATAGACTCTATGTTTTAGGATTAGATAATGGCATGAGACCAATTTTAGAAGGATTACTTTGGATGGAGCATGAATGAGGGAACAATACATTACATCAAGACCCTATTGGGGAGTTGTTAGTGTGTGTTTTGGTTTTTCCTATTATAACTTCATAGGTATATAGAATGACATATCTAATTTTTTGGTTAGGATATTGTACTCCTTTTTTATTATTATATGATACTAGTATTATTATGGTCATGGTTATTATCACTTGTTATTGTTTATTTATTTCCATTATTTCCCTACTTTGATAATCTGGGTATAGTCTTCCCATGTTATATATTAGATTGTGGCTATTATTCCCTAGCCCCTAGAGTATGGGGATCCATGATTGATGTCATATAATTAACTATCTCAGGGCACCGATATGTGGTACCTGGTTCGGGATGTTACCAAGTTGTATCAAAGGAAACGATTTATTTTCTTTTCTTTTAGACCTATTTTAAAATGGTATATATGAGACTAGGAAGATTAGGGACTTTTTCATGAGCTCATACATGGGAATAAATAACCCATATATGTGGGAATCCCCATTTACCCAGTGTGGGATTATCATTATTGTGTATTCTGTTATAAATGGATGTTATTTAACATTGGGTGATGTTCTTATCATGTGATGTCGTTATTGTTTCTATGATTTTGAAAAAATTTACTTGTGCCCTGGTATGGCATGGGAGTTGAGTATGAATGCATCATTCAAATAATGTAGTAATTATTGTAACAGGTATTATTTTTAGGAACATATAGGAAGTGAATTTTTTGGTAATATTGTCGAAATTGAATTTTTTTTCTTCTATATGTAACTAAACTAAAATGTGGTGACTGATATGGAATTAAAAATTTTAAAATAATTAAATATGTAGAAAATGAGTGTCTAATGGGAAAAATAATTATGAATTTATTTCACCATATGTGAATCCTGACCTAAGTGAGGTATGGTTGAGGGTGGTGATAGAACCTCTATTCTACTGTGTGGAAGGGAATAAGGGATGACCTGTTATGGAATATGTGAATCCCTCTTATGTAAATGTGTTAATTTTTGGTAATGATCCCTAATAATTGTGTCCGTAATTATAGATATGTGTATCCATGATGATGCTTGGTGATAGGATGAAAAGTGTACGTGTCTACAAATTATCCTCCAAAAGTGTGACTTGATGATATAGTAGTTTTGGATGAGGGAGTTAAGGATTAGTTTAGTGAGAATATTTATCTCTTCATAAATATTATGGAAAGTGGCCAAGTTTAGGTTTTGAAGAGTATATCAGACCTGACATGGTAGTTCTAGTTGCAACACCCTAAGACATTTTCTAGAGAGGGTGGACATGAGGAAGCTGAGTTATGGATTGAGTTTATACATATTATTCTTGACTATGTTGAGACTCCTGATAAAAATATAGTAAAATAGTTTATTCATATGTTACATGTGAAAGTGAAAAATTGGTGGAAAATCCATGATCGGTATGGGTAGATGTACTATATGATGTTAAATAAATTTTAAGATAAGTTCGTGAAGAAATTTTACCCAGATACTCTTAGGTAGGAGAGGGTTTCAGGGTTCAATAGGTTGCATTAGGGGAGCATGTTTATGATAGACCATACAAGAAACTTTGTAAATTGTCATTTCTTTGTTCCATAATTTCTAAGGGATGAGGTCGCTCAAGTAAATCATTTTAAGGATGGGAATAATAGTGTAATTAATACTAGGTTAACATCTTCCAGTTGAAGAAGTTTTCATAGGTATTGAATAAAGCTCTCAGATCTAAAGGGATCCTGAAAGTGAATTCTTATGAGACACAGGTGGGTTTAGTTGTACAATAAGGAGGTACTTATTCTAAGATTAGGAAGTGATTCTATGGTAATTTTAACTATGGTAGTGGAATGAAGAATGGTCAGGGGAAACGATCAATTATATAGAACCTTATTAGAGCACTCTTCCACTATTTTGATAATATGGGTCACTTTTGTATACCTTTTCCTTGATGACCAGTGGAGTATTGAGCTTTCAAAAATATGGGAAATCCAAAGTGGTTTTGTAGGAACCCATGATAGATGGGTAGTGATAGAGAAACTAGACATAACCAAAGTATATAAATGGGAACTTCTACATTGTACTACTCTGGATGTTATAGTTCTACTGAATGGTGAGGTCAAGGCCATGGATGTGGTTATTTTGGGAAAGATTGATCATATTAGAAAATTGGTACATCTCAGGTGACACGAATTACATCATAATAAAGTGGTTTAGGATAGTTTCTTACAGTTCAACATGCACTATTGGATAGTGAGGTTGGACCATTGACTATTAGAGTTATAATTATTATATATTATTTTCTTTCTAGTGTATTGTTTGATATTTTTGCCACTCATTATTTTATATCTTCACAACCTGTGAATGGGTTGAGTCTGATAGTGGAGTTTTTTAGTAGGTTTCGAAAAATTGATACAACATTGGGGGTATAGTCGTGATACATCTTCTTGTAAAAATGATGTTATCTTGAGGTTGTGGAGTATTTTTTCCATAGAATATTTATAAACTTGACATATTAGGGTTAGACTTAATTTTGGGTATTGACTGGTTAGTAGCATACTGAACCCACATTAATAGTTACCATAGGATAGTGACCATTAGATATCATGATGGTGACAATTATGTTCATTATGGAGAGTGGGATATTCAAGAGAAACATGCATGGATAATTCATCAGCAATTGGGGGAGATCATTTCTCAGGTTTCAAGTATATTACTGGATTATTAGGGTGTGAAACATTATGTATTTCTATTTTTAGTGGATAAGATCCATGATTTATTTCTTGGGGACATCTTAGGGCTTCCACCTAAGAGGGATGTTCATTTCAGTATTGTGATCATGCATAGATCTAATCATATTTCTTCTCTAACATATAGAATGGAACCAACATAGCTTCAAGAGATTAAGACTCAATTGAAAGTGTTTATGGATAAGGGATTTATCCTTGCTTGTATGATGGCTTTGGCTTCTCCTATATTGTTTTCTAAAAAGTTTAAGGGAACATTGTTCTTTTTTGTTGATTACTGGTTTTTGAACCATATGGATGTCAAGAACTGGTATCTTATTCCATTTATTGATGATATATTTGACCATTATAGAGGATATTTTTTTTCTATATAGTTGACTTCAGATCAAGGAATCATTAGTTGAGAGTTCAAACTTTTGATATACGACAGAATTATTTTATAATTAGGTATGTCCATTATGAGTTCTTAATGATCTCAGTCAGACTGAGGAATTATCAATTAGTGTTTATTGCCTTAATGAACCAAATTATCCACATGTACTTCTATCATTTTGATGTAGTGTTTGTGGATGACATAATTAAGTACTCCATGACTCATGAATATTATATCAAACTTCTTAAAAATTTTATGAGTGCAATGAGAGATCATATACTTTACACCAAGCTATCAAAGTGTCAAAATTGGATTGACCAGGTACATTTCTTGGTCCATATCCTTTTAGATTAAGCTATATTAGTGGTCTTAGAGATGGTGTGGTATACTGTTTTATATGAGAAGAATAGGAAAGTTTTAAATATCCATGTATTTATAAGGTTTTATGGCTACTATAGAAGGTTGATCCAAGACATTTCCCACTTGGAAGCACCACTTTCAGGCTTGATCAAGAAAGGAGTTATGTTTGAATGGTCTAGATAATGTGATAAATCTTTCTAGTACTTGAAGAAGCATTTTAAAACTACTCCAGTCTTGACTCTACCCATTCCATAAGAGGATTATATATTGTTTTTTTATTCATATGTGATAGAATATTGAGAATTATTGATGTAGGTATATTGTTTGTATCGTATAAGACACATTCTTTGAGACCACAAGAATGAACTTATGATACGAACGAGCTCGAGTTAGGGGGAGTGGTTTATTCATTGAAGTGTTGGAAGCATTTTTTGTTGGGAGAAAAGATTACTATGTATACCACTCATAAGACCTAAAATGTATATATTTTTTCAGAATGATTTGAATCATCATCATTGAAGGTGGTTTGAGTACATTCATTCGATGTTGATCTAGAATATACACTATGGATGGGAAACAATGTTTTTGATACATTGAGAAGGAAAAATTACACTCAAGTAGTTCAAGAGTCTAGATCTAAGTGGATGATGATGAATTTGTTTATTGGTATGAAAGATGTTTTTCAGGAGATCTGGGAGTAGATGAACTTCATATCAATATAAGTGGATTCTACACTTTTGATAGATATGAGAGAAAGGTTGTATTATAATCTAGAAGGTTTTTTCTTTGAGGGGAGGCCTTGATGGTGGGGAGACACCTTCCATTTGGAAAATAAATGAGGATGAGGTCATTATTTTTTGGGTTCATGAATTTGTTCTTATATTTATGTTTGAAGAGGTGATGCATGAATTTCATGTCTTGAATTGGGCGGTGCATCCTAGTTTGATCAAAATTTACCATGAAATATGTCGACATTACTAGTGGGTGGGAATGAAAAAGGAAATTACAGGGTTCATGACACAATGTTATGCCTGTTAATAGCTTAATGTCGATCATTGATAACCTGGTGTTTTTTTGTAGCCATTTCCCATTCTAGAATTTAAGTGAGATGATGATACCATAGAATTTGTTATGGGTATCCCAAGGAACACTCAAGATAATAACGGTATTTGTGTGATTGTGGATCAAATGACTAATTTAGATCATTTTGTGCCTATTTGAGAGACGTTCTTTGTGGAACAGTTGGGATATATGTACATTTGTGATGTAGTCTATTTTCACAACGAGTTTCAGAGTATAATTTTAGTCCACGAATTGAATTTTACCTTAAAGTTGTAGAAAGGCTTGAAAAAATCTCTTGGTACCCAATTATTTCTGAGTAAATATTTCCACCCAAAGATAGATCGTAAGTCGCAATATACCTTATAGGTTTTGTAGGATATGATATGAGTCTAAATCCATGAATTTAGAGGGTCTTGGTAGAATAACCATTCACTGTTGGAGTTCACCTATAACAATAGTTATCATAAAACTAGTCATATGGTACCATATGAGCCTATTTATGCAATTACATGAAGATCAACTCTATGTATAGTAGAGGTAGCTGAGTTAGAGTTTTTGGGGGCATAGACTTGTGTAGGATACATCAAATAAGGTTTAATAGATTTCAAATAATATGGTTATGATACAGAGTAGACAGAAGTCCTATATTTACATATTTGTATGGCCCCCTGAGTTTATAGTGGGGTATCATGTGTTCCTTTGGGTGTCTCCTATATTATGTCACTATATGATTTGAAGGCATGGAATTTTCATGCACATGTTTGTTGGTCCATGTTAGGTGGTGGAGTGAATTAGGATGGTGGAATACCGATTGGCTCTTCCAAAGAGTTATGTTACTATTCATGGAATTTTTTATGTTTCTCAAAATCGGTAGTATCACCCCTATCGTTCTCGTGTGACTGATGTGGATGATTTTGAACTTGATAACAATCTATCCTTTAAAGAACAATTGATAATTTTTTTGGGTCATAGTGAGAAAGTGTTGTGGGAAATTTAAATGCTGAAATTTTTTGTATTTTGGAAACATTGGTGTGTTCAGGATGATTCATGGGAGAGAGTGTCATATATTGAGGCTCATTGGCTTGATATTTTGACCTAATAATCATAGAGATGATTAGGATAACATCTTAAGGATGAGTTTTTATATGGTGGTGAGATTGTATCAGCTCTACCTTTTATGGTGATGTATCTATTTCTTTTTTAGGTATGACTTTCCTTTATTTGGTTATATTTTTGTAGTGGCATGTCTTGGGTACTTTGGGTGAAATTTGGATGTTTTTTGAGGTGTTTTTAGCAGTACATGGTTTCCACATTTCCTTCATGAATTATTCTATCTACCCCAAAAAAAATTGAAACCCTAGAGTGATAGGATTTCACTGTTGGTTCATGGTTTTTCAAACCTTGTTTCATCCAAAGAAAAATTTTGAATCTCCATAGGAGAAAAGCTTGGTTAGGGCGCATGGTTTGGAAAACCATGCTCCCCATCCTAGGAAATTGTGTATGTGGGGTTTTAATCCTCCAAAAATTTATTTTAAATTCTGAAACCATTAGGTTATTATACTTAAAAACTCTAGATTTAGATAAACCAATTTCCTAATTTTTTTAGAGGCTCTTGGAGGAATTTATAGGCATTTTAACCTCTATTATTGGTGAATAAATGATCTGATTCATGGATATACACCTCTCCCGATATGTGATTTCTCCAAGATAAGATTTCTCTATCTCCATTATATATTTACTAATGAAGAGGAAATAGTTTTCCTATATAAGAGTGGTTTAGAGTCTAGGTATGGATAGATTTAAATTATTTTTTTCTGGATCTTGTTTTTTGATCTAGATCTCGTTATTCATTGTGGAATTGAATGTTCCCTTCCTTTAAAAATCATGTGGTAGGTTGACTAAATTGAAAATTCTATATTCTTGATTATATTTGTGTGTATGGAATTATGATATATCAATTTTTATTTTTTTTAAATTTCATATTAAATTGGATTAATTAATTTGATAATTAATTAATATAATGATGTGATTTTGAAATTGATGGGATATTAGAATTGCGTAATTGGTCAATTAAATTGGTTTTTTTAATTGTTTAAATTTTGAGATATGGATTTCATTGGTTATAGTAATAATGGGATATTTGTCCTAACCTTTAAATGATAATGGGTTATGTGAATAAATTTTAATAGATGAGTTATTGGTGAATTATTTATATTAATCAATGTGATTAAAATAAAAGATTGTGAATAAATTGATATTGAATGGTTTATCATCATGTGAATTGTTGATTAAAGGGATAACATTTATTATCCTTGTAAAATGTGATACGTGTGATATATTTGATTGATTGAGACACGGGGTGTAGGACACAGACTTCTGCTCCAAATACCCATGAGGTGAAAGCCATGACATTCTAGACCCAAATGATTGTGTGTGAATATTATTGTATGAGACATTGATGTATTATCCAAATACCTCTGAGGTTTGGGAAAGATACTGATGCTCTAAATATCCATGGGTATTTTAGATATGAAATTCATTTCCCATGATATTAGAATTTGACTATGGTTCCAAATAGGTATGATATGAATTGATATGAAATGATAAATAATAACCATGGTGTTGTGATATGTGATATACATTGGGGATAGTTCAGACTCTAACATGGGTCAATGTAGGTATTTATGATTTGGGGTACATCGTGAACCGAGAGTAATTTTTGTTTTTAATTAAAGAAGAATTAAATGAAACTACATTTTACATATTTTTTTACTTTATTCCATATAAAAATTCATATACTATAATTGAATTGATATTATTTTAGACATCATTGGTTATGACATACTGAGTTGTACTCACACCCTACTCAGGCTTCCTGATCAGTACCCAAATAAACATCATGATTTTAGGATAGTATAAGGGAAGGATCCCAATGTTAGATGGATAACCTAGGATAGGGCATAGATGAGGGAAATAGATGTGATTTCAGGACCCTCTTGGGGATTTTTAGTGTGTCTTTATTTTTGAGTTTTTCATATTGACACTTGACATGTAAATGGAATGACATATCTACTATTTTGTCTAGGATATTGTATTCCTATTTTTATCATCATGTGATAAATGTATAATTTTGGTTATGGTTATTATAATTGGTTTTTGTTTATTTATTTTTGTTGTTTTTATGCTTTGATAAAGATTGTACAATATCCCTGTGATATATATTATAATCTCACTGGTAGTCAGTTTCATTTTGGAATATGAGGTGGCACAGTTTATGTCAGGTAACTGACCAGATTAGGGAATTTCATGAGGAATTATTTATGAATGAAATAATTTTTGGGGATAATATATATAAAATATCCTTAATGCACTGGTATAATCATGGGACAAATCAGTTGGCAAAACATAATTTGTTTGTAACTAGTAGATTTAAACTATCTTTTGAAAGTTCATGATAGTACAGATTAAGTTAACCAAACAAAATCAGTTTGTATCAAGTATTTTTAAACTGTCTTGTGATAGGTCTTGACTGTAAAGGTATCATGTTCCTAGGAAATAAGAAATAAAATAATTAATAATTTCTTCATTAAGAATTTCAGTTAATATTAATTATCATATTTTTTATATGATATTATATATGGATTTATTTTATTCTTATTTTTTGATTAAATGGAATGTGTGTTCAGTTATTTACCTTTCCATGTTTTTTATTCTTACTTAATCATTATAGTTTCAACTGTATTTAATAATTACTAATAATTTGATCTGAGACATATTTTTTTCATTTCCCAAGAACATATAAGGTGTACTATGATTTTTTTCAATTATATTATAGAGGCAATAATTCAATTCTAAAAAAATTGTAATTATTATTTTAAAATTTATTTTGGAGTCATGTTTGTATAGATTTTACCAAGACTACAAAACTATTTGGTCCTTTGGGATGATATTTATTGTATATTTTTCTAACATAATAAATTAAGTCATCATCTATGAGCTATTGGGGTTGGGGTTTTTACAAATTCTATTAAAGGATGTTTAGTAGAAACATGGGGAGGTAGATTTAAAAAATTATGGATTAGAGAATGTAAATGTATGACTAAATTTTAGGATAAGTCTATTTATAGAATATCATCCTATATATTTGGTAATGACCATGGATATCATAGGATAAACCTTTGAACTTATTTACTGATAATAATATGTAATGATCTATAAATATTATAATTTTTTGTCATTACTATATCACTACAATTAGTGTTTCCCCCAATGTTCTTTGGGGTTTAGTCAATGGTGAGAATCAGAAGGTACTATGTTAAAATTGAATGTGGTAGACAATGTGTTGATGAGAAACAAGATGAAATATTGACTAATTAGAGGATATTTTCATCATTTCTAATCATTTATCATGATATATGATTAGAAAAATTCACCTTTACCAACTCTTGAACTAACCAAATAAGAGATAGACAGATCTTGTTGAGATATAGAGTGTAAAAGACAATGGAGGAAAGAAGATCCAGATTTTTATATATTGAGAATATGAGATGAACCACCTATGTGAATGTCTTAGAGGAATGATAATTTTTTTGTGTGTGTATAGAAGAAGGATATAAATAAATTATTTTTTGAGGAAAAATGAAAAGTTAGGAATAATCATGTCTCTAAGGTATTATCAATGGTTGAATATTTTAAATGTAGAAAATATGAGCATTATTAAAACCTATTTCTTGGGGGCGAAATCATGATGGGAATCAGAATGGTTATAAAGGTAATGGTTATAATACTAATTATGAAGAGTCTAAAAATGAAAAATGAAAGGAAATATAAATTAAGGAATAATATAATGAAACATAGTTACTGGTTTAATAATGATGTAGAATGATTAAATTGTGTGTGTATTTGGAATGACTAATTATTTTATCAATTCTGGTCTTCTTCTAAGAATCATGAGATATATAATGATTGTACTCGAGTACATATTTTCATTGGATTTGGAATCATAAGATTATTAGTACCGATCAAAATGAGAAGTGATTCTGATGCAATTTGATCTTTTAAAAAACAGTTAAAGATAAACTTAATATGTGCTTTATATTGAGATAATAATGATAAAGATAAGTTTAAGGGATATTATTATTGGTCATGAATGTTGTTGGTGATTTTATGTTTTGTGATGGGATTATTAGGTGTTTGGATTAAAGGAATATATTCAAAAAATGGAGATTTTATTTTTGTAAAAATTCAAATTTTCATTATGGTTTTATGGTGATCAATAGATTTGTATATTTAGGAGCTACATTATATAGTTTGGGAAATCTAATTATAATATTATTATTTTTTAATTTAGTATCATTCCTTATAAATTATTTGTACAATGAATTTGGATAGATGTATTCTAGATATATCTTAAGATTACCTACTTATGGGGTGGATTAAGTTGAAATTTTGATATTATTGTATATTGATAAAATTTTCTTACAATTTTGGTTTATATCAATATTTAAATGCCAAATGAATGGATTGTGGATCTTATTATTCATTATTGTGCTTTAGGTATAAAAAAATTCATCTTGAATATCAATTTCTTAGAGTAAGATATGAAGTGAAAATAGATTAAAGCAAAACCAAAGGATGAGACTATGGTTAGGAAATATATTAAAATTAATTACATTATTAAATGTAAAGTAAAATAATCCCTCAACTCTAGGTAAATGATTTTGTAAAAAAACATTATTGACTTAATTTTATTTTTGAGAAGTCAATGGTCTTTTAACCGATCACAAATTTAAATTTCTGTGTCAGTTAACTTTCTAAAAACCATATTCTCTACCACTCTCCCTTTAAACTTTATAGTTGGATTTTTCTTTCATGTATATATTTTCACTACCTTATAATGTTCTTATATTGGGAAAAATAATTTTTTTGTGACCTTATCATTTTTTATTCCCTTTTATTAAGAGGATGTTTTATGAACTCTATTTATAATGTGGGTTTCCAATAATGGAATTTTCAAATATAAACCCTTGATTGTATATATTCAATTACAAATTTTGAGGATCAAATTTATTGATGGTGTTAATAATGAAAGACCCCATGATTTTATCTTATGTATCATTTAAATTTTACCTCTTTGATATCATACGTACCATGCAACCCCTAGCTTAAACGAAGAATGAAAAATTATTATGAGATCGTTAGAACATAGTTGTTAAATTGGTGGGAATGAATAGTATTAAATACATTATGAAATTCATAAATTATATATTCAAAAATATATTTTTAAATTCATCCAATATATTTTATAGTCAAAAGATAACAATAAATCTAATTTTACGCCTAAAAAGAAATATTTTTCTAAAGGCAGTTTTTTCAACATTTAATGGTGCATATGTTTTAAAAATAAATTTTAAAAATTTTATAAAATTTATTTAGTAAAATAAAATTCCTTTTTAATATTTTAATTTTAACATTTTCAAAGGTTTATTATTGGTGTTTTTTTGAAAAGATTGATTTTCTATTGAATAGTGAAAAAGTGAACTTTTTATGAAACTTTCAATTTCATTATATTAAAGTCTATTTATGATTTGAATTATACCTGAATGGAAACTAAGAGAAAATTAGTTATATATAATATAATTAATTTCATTTTAATCATACCTCTACCTTATTTTGGTATAAGTATATTTTTTGGTAGAAAATGAATTTTTCAATAGAACTATTTTTCATTAAATTTTGTGGGATTACTTTTAAATGAAATTCAAAAACTTATGGGATTGTAATTTCTTAAAACTGATTTAAAATTTGGATTAAATGGTATAAATTTAGTAATCATGACATTTTTATATTTTTCTAATATGAATTATAACCATGGTAATTTTTCTTACCATAATAAAGGGTAAAGTAGGTAATTTAGGATATAAATAAAATGATAAAGATTAGAAAATGACCCTAAAACCTATCCCAATTTTATTTTATAAGAAATTTTGTTCTATAATAATTAATTTTTCTGTTATATGAAAAAAAATCCATTAGGAAGTGATTATGACCCTTTTAATTTTTTAGTTAATGAAAATTCAATGATGTGACATTATTGATTTTAATAACCATTATATTTTTAATATGATTATATAAAAAAGTTATATTTAACTATAAATATAATTTTATAATCTAAAGGAATTATCTTCATCCTTGTAATTTATTTTTCATTTTTAGTGAATAAATAATCACCTACAATCCTTCCAAAATGGCGATGCAGTAATTAATTTATTGATGAAATATTAAATAAATGATATTTAAAATATATGAATAAATATAATTTGAGATAATTAATACCATATATGAAATTTATAGATGAAGTTTACATTATGGGGATATAATAAAATATTTTTTTATTAATTCTTTTTATATTTATTTTTTAAAAGTGAATGCAATGAATAGTGTCAAAATTTATATTAGTGGTATTTTAAAATAAATTAAATTTTACTAAATGATATAAAATTCCTAAAAAATTATTTAGAAATATTATTGTCATGGGGTTGAAAAATCCATCCATTATACATTTTAGGATTTTTTTATTTTATAGAAAATATATTAACATTCAATGTGTATGAATCTTCGGTGTCACTATAAGAGTTTAATGGATTAAATACGGGTTAAAACCAAAAGATAACGGTAATAATGTGATACAAACATGTATAAATATTATTTTATGAGAGGATTTTTACCCATCCTCTTATTGTATTATAAATAAATAATTTTGGATCCATTTGGAATTCAAAATTAATTTATATTAATTTAATATTTTGAGATTATCCAAAAGTTCCCCTCACCTCAATTATAAAAGGGAACTCCTTCCTTCACTTATCTACATAAATTTGTGCCAACTATATAAAAAAACACTGCCTATTTATCTTCTAGACATAGATTGTTCTGTTATAGTGTTTTGGGTCCTTATAAAATACCTACTCTATGTCCTTTAATATAATTTTGAAAAAAAGTCTGCTAAAGAAGAGGTAATTGACATTACCGAATCTTTCAGGTTTATTTCTTCTTCAACGTCCTCTTCATGTGTTGTTTCAATTTTTAATTAATAAATATAGTATAATATATATTATGATATTTTATTATAAATATGTTAAAACTATATTATACCTTGTATCCATCCTACAAAAAACTATATCACCGTACATGCATACGTACAGATTACCATTTCCATGATGTGGGGTAACTTTTTTTCATTACTACTTTACTTGGATGAGTATAATGATGGAACAAATATAAATATTTAACAATTTTTAAATGATATTAATTGTTTAAAAATTAATATACCATAAAATTCCTTTCCTTTCCACCATTAATGGATTAATACCATCGATCTTGTGTATTTACACTCTACCATCTCCATGACACGATGTGATTCATTTTCCAAGATCACTATTCAAGAAGAACTAAAAAAGGAATATAAGGAATAAATATTATATTTATTACCTTAATATAGTAATGAATATTACTTAGTTATATCTTCTGAAAAATAATTTGGACTTACACAACAAGACATGTATTGGAAAATAAAATAGTCAACACCCGAATCATGGGTAATAACGAAATATTATTAACAAAAAAAAATAAAAAGATGATATAAGAGGATCATATATTATATCATTACTATGAATATTGTTATGTTGTAAATTAATAACTTTATTTAAACTATTATACATGAGGTTGAAGAATTTTTAACTAAAGGGAAGTGCATGGCATGGGTTTCTCATCTCACTTTTACTTCCATGAGACATATGTAAAATTTGACACTTATTTACTTTTTGTGGTCCTTATACTATCCATTTGGTATATTGTATCATGAATATAATTTTATTCATGTTATATAATGTTTCATTTGATGTAATTTCATTCATGGTGAATATGATTAAACTGGTTACTAAGTGGTAATGGGTTATTTCATAATCTCATAATTATTCAAGATTGTTTATGTTTAAGTCTCGGCTGACAAATATTTATTTTTCATTCCCTCGGTTTCTAAAAGGATTTCTATTTTTTTACAATTCTAAAATAATTTTTTAATGTTATTTTTTCCCTTTTTTATTTTTTTTCATTTTATTAAATGAATCTTCTTATTGTTTTCTAAAATGATATATTATGCTTTTTTATATAATTGTTTTATAGGAATTAATTTTTAACTTATAAGGAATGAATGGAATTTCCCACCATCATGATACCTTAATGATTTATAGATTAATTTTCATTTTTAGGGCACTTTTCAATGAAAATAGCTTCTTTATTTTTTTTTATTTTTTTTTATTTTGAAAATTATTTTCAACATAGAAATAGCATTTTCTACATAACGTATTTGAGTAATATCACAAAAGTATTTCCATTGTGGAAACATACTTAATAAATGTAATATTGAGTAAATAATATGATGATACCATTAATAATATTTATATTGATGGTGTTTGATTATTTTGACTGGGGAAATATTAAAAAATCTATATATTTTACTCGATAGAGAAGCCTGATGATAGAGTGGAATGATAATAAATTAAATTTATTATTTGATATATGAAGAATTATTTTTAAATAGAATAACTTATGGTGATCGTATATAGAAAATCCTTATGATTAATTGGTAGTCTTATGAGACAAATTAGTTGCCTAAACCTAATTCATTTGTAACCAGTAGTTTTAAACTATACTGTGAAATGTCGTGATAGTAGATATAATGTTAGAAAACCCAAATAAGATTATACCTAATAGTTTTAAAACATCTTGTGAAATCAATTTATGGAAAATTTATCATGTTCATGGGAAACATGATGTCCAATAATTAAGATTTACCTTTATTAATAATTTTATCTACTATTATTCCTATGATTTTAGCTATGATATTATCTCATGACACGTTTTATTCTCAGTTATTAATTAAATATAATTTATTTTCATTTATATACATTTACATGTTGATTATTCTTATTTATTAATGATAGATTATGCTATATTTCACCCTTACATAAAATTTGAGCTCACTCTTCCTTCTTCTCCTTTTCCCATGAACCCATGAAGTGTTATATTTTACTATTCAAGGAAATGATATAGAGAATAATGATATTATCATTAAAAATTATGTTTTAATTAGTGTATTCTAATATATTATGGAATCATGTATATATCTTTTTTACCAAGATTACGAAACTATTTGGTCCTTTGGGATTCAATTCGATATATCTTATGCCAATGTAATAAATTAAGGAATTGACTCCGTGATAATGGATTTGGAGTCTTTACACATAAATTGATGTAATGGAACATTTTCATTGGTGTAGTAATTCATATGATTAGGAGTTATAGGCATGGATGCATCCCATCCCTCATTTTTTGAAAGGTTTCATAGGGTAAAATTCAGTGATATAAGTTGCATGTATAATATTATCACTAATTGAGAGAGGATCATGTGGATGTTAGTCCCATATTCTTCAATATGTATGAAAGTATGTTTCATTAGTGTATGGAATCAAATGGGTTTCCACTATTTCAATTATGTGTGAGTTGGGTGTTATATTAACCCTAAACATGTGAAAAATTTTGGTTTTTTCATGAAGTGTGTATGTAATTATAGGGGGTTTCATGAGAACATATCTAATGTAATTAAATCAGTAGAAGTTATTTTTTGAAGGATTCCACATAAGTTTTCACCTAGTGGGACTCTTATAGTTTTATTTAGGTTTCATGAAGCATCAATTTAATTTTGTTCATTATAATAACATTGGATTCTCCAAAAAAACATCTCAAAGTTTAAACCCTTGAAATGGTGAGATATGGAATATTTACAAGCATCTGCATCCTAAAAACTAAAGGTTCATGGAATATTTTTTTTCATTTTATTAACTTTGGATTTATATGACATCATTGGATTTGGAATTTTATAACTCTAGTTATATAAAATTATACACTCTATTCTAAAATATCATGTCTCAGTAATATTTCATCACAAATTCTTCTTAGTCATATTTTATGTACCAAGAACCCCTCTAGAATTTTTTCCATATGATAGTGAAATGGTTCAAATTCTAAGGAAAATTATATAATTCTAGAATTCTTCCATCTGGTTCATTCTAATTGGGCTATCCTATTTCGTTAAAATAGGGGAGTAGGCCCCATAGGGGAGTGGAAGCCATTAAAAATATTTAGTAATTCCACCCATTTCATTTAACTCATGACTTGTGTGAATTTAATCCAATAAATATATGTTTCTTTTGAGATCCTCACTTTTTTATGAAATCTTTAAAAATAGAACTAATGTGTTGTAGACTTCTTGAAATCGATAGTTAGGACCAATATATGAGATATTTCTGTAAAGTAATTGCATGAACTAGAGTCAGAATGTTTTTTAGGGAAATCACATATTTTCTTCCCATGAAACTAAATATAGAACTAATAAGCGGAGATAGATGGTTTTGAACTGTTGTATTGTATAAAAATAGATCCACCTTTGGAACCAGATTCTAGCAGACATGTTGACCAGATAGAATAAGGAATATCCCCTATGTAACTGACTACCCCTGTATGAATTTTTCATATGTGATGAATTCAACATTCCAAACTCAAATCTTGACACACTCAACAATTTGTTCAAAATATCTATGATTATCATTTTTTGGAACATTATTTCTATCATCCACCCAATTCAAACGACATCATATTTGGACCCTTTATATTAATAATATCTCTAATTTCCTCAATCTGGAAAAAAATTGAACTAATGAAAAAAGAAACTCAAATGAACCATAACATATTAAAATTACATAAATAATATAATAATTAAGAGATTAAAATAAGAAATTAAAATAATTATTAATTTTTATTTTTCTTTAATTAATATTTTTAAAAGGATGCCTTTCGAAGAACAAAAAAATATATTAAATATAAAATTAATATATTAAACTGATTATAGTAAAAAATTTATTATAATAAATAATATTTATATTTATAAACTAATATTTAGAAAACAATTATTAAAATATTTATATGAAATAATATTTGACACTTAAAGTTTTAAAAATTCATTTTTTGGTTGAAGTAATTTTTATTTTTATATATATTTTTTATTTTAAAGACAAATTGTTGAATTTTTGAATTTAAATTTGAAAATAGAACATCTTTTTTGGGATTAAACATGTCAATATTATACTAGGATTTATTTTTTATTTTTCTAAATTAATTAATTTGAATTTTAATATTGAAAAAATAATAATTTTTCTAATTCCATCACTTTTATGAAATTTTCATAGTACAAGAACGGCTTATATGTTTTTGAAACAATTTATATATAAATATATTTATATGTATTTATAAAGTAAAATAAATCATTTTAAAATACAATGTTAACTTTATGAAGTCCTTATGTAACATTTTGTAAGTATAAGTAATACGGTTATCTGATAACTATTTTTATTTCCTTATAATAGTAAGTGGTTTTAATCACATAATGAAATTGAAAATTTATATTATACCAAAATAAACCACTTTCTAAAAAACCTAAATTAACACTTCTATAAAACTCTATCATGGGGGGCTATGAGAACAGAAACACTATTATTATTAAAATTTAATAAAAAATAATAATTTTTTATTCATGGAAAGGTTATATTAAATATTTAACTTATTATTAAAATAACATATTCAGTCGCTAAAATTATCGAAAAAAAGGAAACGCCATTTCTATTTTCATTTAAAATAATTAAAAAACATCAGAAATTTTATAATATAATCCTAAATCAAGATAAGTTATCTACTAAAGTACCATAAATGAACTCAGGGTCATGAAATCATTAACATATAATGAGTACTAATATAAGAATTATATAACATACAAGGAACAATTAATGTTAATAACACTCGATAATAATAAAAAGCTACAAGTAAATAATATATTCATAATAGATGATTATAAATGAAGTATATATAAATTAATATGTATGAATAAAGTTATAAAATAAAATATTATGATATTTACATTTATTTTATAAGATCTTATAGTGCGTTGGCCTAAGTAGGGGAACAAGGTAAGTGTTTCTTGGAATCATTTTAAAATCAAAGATACTTGTTTGATATTATACACCATAATTTCTATTATATTTTTTATTCACTTAATAATTTCTTTAATATAAAATTTATAACATTTATTTCATCATATTTGAGTATTTATTTCATAGTATCCATCTTATTCTCATTTTATTATTATGTTACCATTCCTATAAAGTATTTTTTAACTCTACCAACTGCGTTGAGTGGAAATGATTTTTCTTAATCTTATTTCTTCTAGGATTTATCTTTCCACACTAATATTTTATTTCATGGTATTATATCTTCATCTTTGGTGGAAAATGACCTTTCAATTAATATTTGTTACCTTCATAAAATCCTTTCTAAAAAATTATATCATCAATGAGTATGAATCCCATCCTATTTAATGATAGTTTTCTATCCTTTTAAATATTTTTATTCACTATAATTTTTTCCACTCTTTTTTGGAAATCAAATATGGATTAAATCATGTTTTCTATTTACTTCTAATAAAAAAATTCAAAAGAAAATTTTGATGCCTTATATATAATATGGGTTTTGAATAATATAGTCTTAATATTTTTAATGATTTCACATATCAATGATATAAATTTTATCTCCCAATCTATATTTTAACTATAAATCCTTTATGAATTTTAAAGACTAATTTATTTGATATTTCATTAAAATTAATGTTTTAATATATATTAACAGTTATATTCCAAAACGTTTTTAAAATAAATTTTTAATAGAAAGTGGTGGCTTTTTCTCCAAGAATTTAGTTATAAAAATAAGAAATTGAACATATTTTTAAAAAAAATCACAATAATAGGTTTCACATAATTTTGAAATTATTTCACATATTTTATTATTTTTTTAAATTAATTATTATTCCATTATTTATTGTGTTTTATTTAAAAGTGTTTTGAATGAAAATGGATATTCTCATCATGTTTTGGAAATTTACTTTTTACTATTCTATTAAATGTATTCTTAATCTTTTGGTTTATTCTTTACCAATGTTTTCACAAATAAAAAAAAATGCCAAATCTCTATAAGATAAATGATCTATAACTTCTATTGTCTCCCATGATAGTCTCCAATGTACAACCATTATATTCCTTCCAATAACATTCCTATATGAATAGAATATTTTTGATTCCATCGATTGATAAGTGATCAAATATACAGCATAACATCAATTTATAATAATAATTATTTTAATAATCTTATACCATTTAATTATAATGTGTAAAACCCATATGCATTATTTTATTGATTAAAGGCAATTTACCTAGAAATCTATTGAATATCATTGAATACTCCTTTTTCATGGGTATATCATGATTATATTATTTACAAAATTATGGATATTTTCATTATATGAATCCATTTTAAATGGATATGATACGAATTTTATTTTCATGGGTTGTTTAGGGAGAATTATTTATTTCTAAAGACGCTCATATGTAATGATGATGATGGGCAGCGTCATGTATCACCCTCCAACACATTGTTAAAGTTTGATATACCTTGAGATATTCATGCATGGAATATATAGGTTTGTTCCCATAATAAATAGAATGATGATATTACTCAAATTTTCATGTTTGGAAAAAATAGGTTCGTTCACATAGACCTGTGAAAAATGGGTTTCCTCACAAGGTTTTCCTATGATTATTGTTTTTCCATTTCTCTTTGTTTTTTAACATTTTATTCCATAATTATATGATCCTTTTAATTTATATTATATATTATATATTTCCATTTTATACATTAATTTTTATTCTTTGAACTATGATACGCTCTCATAAATGAATGTTATTAGCACAAGTTTTAACACTCTTTTGATTCAAATATTATATTATTCCATAATTTAATCCATAATTTATTCCATGACTCTTGTCTTTCAATATATATTATATTGGGAATGATATTTGTATATATCGGGATTATACATGTAAACTCATCCTATTATATATTAGGATCTTTTATTGTTATCACTTATGTTTACCCTTACTGAGTATCCGTGATCATCACTTATGTTTTCATTTCCCCAGTTTATAAATAAAATTGATATGTATGATGTGTATAATATTGTATCTTGTGTTGTTAATTTTTTAGAGATGTCAATGAAATTTTATAGTTTAATAAATTTTTAATATATTACAAAAAAAAATATTAATTAGTTGAATACTACATGGGTTTTTTTAGTTAATGGAATTTCTAAATAAAAAATCTAAGAAACTTATCATCGGAATGAATTGTAATAATATAATTTATTTCATATCATGAAATTGATATAGTAAAATCCAAAGGGTTTCATAATTTTTATAAGAGTAGGGTTTAGATAACATTATAAATTTACAGGTTATTGTTTGATGATAAATTAAGAGCCCAAAATTTCATTAATGGTTGATAAGGTAGGGTTGATCATAATATCAGTAGAATAGATTAACCTTTCAGTTAGTGGGGTTAATCTAGATATTTTAGGTATTATGATAGAAGATACTTGTTTAAAACATTCTACTATGGATAAAGGATAAATTTTTGTATAGGATAAAATCATATGTTTTAGTAAAATAGAGATTTTATGATTCTTATAGAAATTACAAGCTTGTTTAGATATCACTGGTGGATGCAGGATCTAGCACAAGTGTACTTAGGTGTAATAACTTCAAAAAGGGATGATTAGGTATTAACTCGACCATAAAATAGTTCACAATAAAGAGGCCAATCATCACTCCTAGTTTAAAAATCCTAGAGGATATGATATGTTTAATTCACATTCTCTCTAATAAAATATTATAAAGTATTTTAGTTTGATGCTAAATAATTAGGTTAGATAAACTATTAGTAAATTGACCATGGATAATCAAGGATTAAAAATAGGGGTCATACTTTGAAGTGAAAATATCATTTGTTAAATAATAATTCTATATAGGGAAATACAACATCAAATTCATGTTTTCATATTAACATTTTGGATATTTTCATAAACTATTTTTCTTTAGTATTTATTTAAACATGTATAAATAAATGAAGCTCAAAAGGGTATATATCTTGAAACCACTATGTCTTATAACCAAATAATGGGGAATAAATTAAAGGCTTAAAATATTAGTATATCCCTACTATGAGAGAAATTGTGAGTTTCCTAGTCTTACCTATCGTAGTGAGGTTGATATATTAAGAAAACATTATTGTTGGCACTCTTAACTATTTTCATTAGTGAGTGATATTGATAAATGATAATATATTTTATTCAATATTTTATGAGTATTAAGGGAAATATATTAGTATTTTTCTTTATTAGTTCTAATTTAAATGCTTAGAAACATATATTAAACGGTTTGAATAACCATGATAAGTGATTTTTAGAAAATTTTCTAATTCTGGGGATAACTATTAGAGAAATAATTATTAATATACATATAACTCTTAGTTTTAAGGTATTCTTGATTTTTGATGTAACTAATGGTTGATTGATTTTGATAAAAGTGTTCCAGAAAGTATTTATATCCTAATAATTGATTATTTATTTAATGAAAATGTGATCCATGTAATTTTTGGGGAAGTTCATCTGATTATTGGGATAATGATATATATTTATTAGGTTCTGATTTTATAACTAGTGGTAAATATTTTATAGGTTACAATATATAGTTAATGTTTTTCAGAATATATTGTTTCAATATGGTTTATTTTTTTATTTCAATGGTTTTGGGTAAGGTATTTTATATAGAATATATAATTATGGTATGTACATAATTGGATACATGATTATATTATTGAATATTACAATTTTAGGAATGATAAGTAATTTTATAATGCCAATGTGAGTAAGGTAGATTTCATATTTGATGTTATATATCGAGTTTTGAGTATGTTCAAAAAACCCTCACCTAATTTCATTAGTGATTTATAATTATAATTTTGATGTCGTAATTTATTTAAGGAGATATAATGTAACAACATGATATTATAGACACTTTAAATTAATTCTATCTTCAATAGCTTATGATACCCAGAAGATTGAATGAATGAAACATCTGAATAAAATGAACCATAAAATATAAAAATTACGTAAAGAATATAACCATTAGAATATATATAGATGATAATCAATTTAAATAATTATATATTTTTAGTTTTCTTTGATTAATATTTTAAAAGGGATTGTTTTTTTAAGATCAATTAAGAAGATTATTTTATTTTACCATTATAAATGTAATTGATTAAAGTTAAATGTTTATTATAATAATTACTATTTATATTTATAAAAAAATATTTCAATATTAAATTATTTATAAATTTATATAAAATATGTTTAAATAGATTTTGTGTTTTAAAAGGTTATTGTTTTAAAAAAATAATTTGTTCATTATATATTATATTTTAATTATGATGAATAAATTATAATTTTTATAAAAATAATTTGAATAATTTAACTTAATATATTTGACTAACATATTAATATTATATTAGTCTACTTTTTTGGTTTTTTTTATACAAATTTTTTTTGTGAATAGATAAAAAATAATAAGTTTGATAACACCTTCACTATTATGACATAATCATAATAAAAAACGAATTAAATGTTTTTTGAAACAATATATATAAATAAAAATATAATATAATTTATTTAAAAATATTATGTTGAATTTATTAAAACCATGTGTATTGTTTTGGAAACCTAAGTAATATTTTACGCTAAAAATAATTTTTGTTCTCCTATATATAAAATTAGTTTTCATCACATATATAAATTAAATCTAAAAAATGGATTTTATATTTTAGATCAAAATTATTATATTATTAAATAAGTTCATTATCATTTTTTGGCATAAAGGTATTACTTTTATGATTAACGATAATGAACTTGATAACTGTAAAACTATTATATTAAAAAAATTATTTTAACAATTTTGTTTAATTTTTATGTGAAAACATAAATTAAAATAATATAAAAAATTTATTTAATATAAATTTAAAACCTATACATTTTAAATAAATAAATTGGTAATCAATATTAAATAATATTAAGAACACATAATGATTAAAACAAATTTTTATTTACAATTTTTTCTATATATTAAATTTTTTAACAAATATAAGTTTTCTATTACATGAAATTCTAATTATATTATAAGGATATTAAATATATTTTCATCATTACAAAAATTTTTAATAACATTTACCTTATATGTTTAATAAAAAAACTATTGGGTTAAAAAATAGTTACCTAGGTCAAAACCAAAATAGTAAAATGTAAAATATCAAGTGGCTAAAATCTTGAAACATGTTTAAAAAATGTTTCAAAATTAATGTAATAGGATATATGAAACATATCACAACAAAAAAATCCATTATTTTTAACTTTTTTAATAATAGGAACTTTAATATTCTAATTCAATTTTTAAAAAAAATATTTTGTTCCCAAAAGTGTAATTTTTTCACTTATAAATGGGGATAAATTACACCCTCTAAAAGTCACACATACTTTTCAAAAAAAAATTAAAACCATCCCCATTTTCAAATCCTATATTTAATTCACATTTCTTGAAGCCATTATCCACCATAAGTTAGCATAATTCATTCATTTCCCAAGAAACTTTTTGTAGAATGTTGAAGGCCCCAACATGATTATTATTTAACCCTTATCCTTTTCTTCATAACAATAATCCAAAAATCATAAACTATCTATAGTTATATAATTAATTAAATATAAATATTTTACAAAAAAAAATTATTATATTAATGAAAAATCCTTATTTATTCCTTTAAATCCACTAATAAAAATAAAATAACATCGATCATTTGTATGTGCGAACTATATCCCCCAAGAAGTGACATCATCCATTTTTCACCTCTATATATCTTCACTAGTTATTATGATGTAATTAATGAATAAATTCAAAATATATAATATAATTATGATTATTATGTTATAAATTGTAGTCTACCATCATTCCCTCTCATTTATTGGAAAATAAAAATGCTTACTTTGCATTGTGCAGACTGACGCCTCTATGAAGTAACATTATTCATTTTTCTTCTTGAAATTAGTTCAATACATATGAAACATAAAATATAATTAAACACATTTAAAATTTAAATATTTTATCATTATTCTTCAATAATAATGATTTTATGTCAAAAGAAACTGCCCTCATAAGAATAATCATTCATTAATTATGGTATGTTCCTATTTGGGTCAGTTGAATCACCTAGTTGAACAATGTTATAAAACAATATCATGAAGAAAAATGGGAACATATATATTAATATTTTTATAAGTTAATACTAAAATAATTATTCATTTATTGTTATGTAAATGTTAAATTTTTTATATAACTTGTTTATAAAATGGCATCTTTAATCATTAAAATTAATAAAATAAGCCACTGCTGATTATATATTCACAAAAAATAACTAAAATATTTATGTAATGATATAAGGGAATTATAAATCAATATATTTTATATATTATATCATCTTAAATGATCTATTATTGAAGAAATTGGTATTAAAGAATATCTTCTGATATTAACAATAAAAAAATTCATAGAATAATTCAAGTTACTAACACCCGATTGTAAAACCTAAGTTATAACTAACTAATATATTCATAATAAATGAAATATTTAATATTTAATACATATTAATATGGTTATTAATTTTAATATTAATATATTTATGTTTTTTATGTAGTATCTTAGATTTCTTTCAAGTAAATTTTCAATAATGGATAGGGTTTATTTATTTAATTTTTAAATCAATGAGACTTTCATGATATTTTAAACCATGATTTAAATTATAAGGTGTATTTATTACCCCATTACATTAAATTATAATGAATATATTTAATTCCTTTTATTTATATGTTAATTTCATGGTATCTATATTATTTTACTTTGATTCTTATATTACTATTACCATATGGTCTTTGGTTAACTGAACTCAATGTATTAGGTTATAATAAATTTTCATAAACTAGATTATTCCAATATTGGTTTCATCCACCATATTATTATTTTCATGGTACATTTTGTGCCTCTATGCATGTAAATTGCCTTTAAATTGAAATATTTTACCTTTATAATATACTTTATGAAAATTTATATCATTATTGACTATGATTCAAATCGTCATCAAAATTCATTTCTCGTCCTTGTGCATATTTTCCTTTATACCAATTTTTTCTAAATGTTGGGATGTAAAATATGGATTAAATATTGTGATCATATAACTTTTTAATTCCACTTTTCAAATGTAAATTCTCTCCACATTTATGAAATATATTTTCAATAAACATGTTTAAAAATACTAAAAAAATTTACTTATAATTAATATACATTTTTTCCTCAACTCCTTACTTTCTATATACATACTCTATGGGTTTCTAAAGCCTCCATTATTAGAGTTTTCATAATAATTATTGTTTTTATTTATATTAAATGTTATTTTTATCATTTTTTGAAAATTTATTTTCAATAAGAATTTGTGGATTTTTTCTTACACGTTATTTCTAAAAATAGTAATCGAAACATTTTTTAAAATTTGTTCATAGGAAATGATTTCCCATCATATTGAAAGTTATTTTTCATGATTCATGGTTTTAGAACGTAATTTTTTCCATTATTTATTAAATTTTATTTTGTAGGGGTCTTATGAAAAAGGGTTATTTTTATCAAGATATTAAAAGTGAAATTCTATTATCCTTCTACAAGTATTCTTAATCTACTGAATGATTCTATAACTATGTTTCAAAAATGAGAAATACCAAATTTTTATATGGTAAATGATCCATAAATGGAATTTATTCCCTAATCATCTTCAGTTTATAACCATAATTATTATCCCAATGCCTTTCCTCCATGAATACCCTATTTTGATTCCATTTATATAAGGGTGTTAACCCATATGCCTACACATTAATTGATTTAGGAAATTATTAACTTAATTTTGTACTATAAATATAAATATTAAAAATACAATATTCATTATTATCATTATTTAAAAGTATTTACCTATAATTCTACAAAATATATTTGGATTCACATTTTTTTTCATTAGTATATCATATTATAATTATTAATGTAATTATGAATTATTTCATCATATGATTCCATTTAAAATTGATATAAAATTCATTTTCATTAAAATGGTTCATTAAAAGAATGATTGATTACTTATTCTACATATATGAAATGATGATAATATGTGGGGTATAATATATGCCACTAATTAATTTGTCATGTTTTATATATCATTCGACTTTCATGCTTGAACATAACGAGTTTGTTGACATAGGCATGAGAATAATGAGTTTTCTCACATTTTCAATCATGGATTTAATGAGATTGTTCACATAAGAAACAATATATTGAGTTTTATAAAATGGACTATCTATGATTATGTTGGTTATATATCCCCAATTTTTTATGTTATTATATAATTATAGGATTATTTTAATTTCCATGATAGTCTAAATTTTCCTATTGCACTTTTACTCTTATTATTTTTCTTATGATATTCTATCTTGGATCATGATTATTGGTCTAAGTTTTCACACACATTTGAAAAAAAATATTTTGAAAATATTTATTCGATGTCTCATGAGATTTGATTTATACTTTGTATAGGTATGATATTAATATATATCCTTGTTACACCCATATACTCATATTATGCTCACTTACGGCCATTGATTTTTATCACTTATGGTTACCCTTTTTGAGAATCATAGAAAACCACTTTTTTATTTTTCTATTTCCCTAGGTTATGATTAAAATTAACACGTGTGATGTTTTATGAAATGTATCTTGTGTTGACAATTTATGGGAGATATTTATAACATGTTATAGATTAAGAATCTATTTATATCGTGTAAAAATATACTTTTGTTTAAAATGAAATTGTTTTTGATAGATAATTATTTTTCAATATATATAATACTATAAACCAATAAGATCATGGAATTTATTAGTATGACAAGTTTTTATCAAAGTTATGTAATTGAGATGCTCACATCCATGCGGTTTCATACAATAATGGATCATATTATGACACTAGAATTAAATCCATAGAATTTGTAAAATATGATCAATAGAGATCTAAAAATGGTTAAAATGTCTCCTTGTTAGTATTGTAACATCACTTAAGGTAGTTTAGAATATAATATTTAATAAGGTAGGATATTTTGGAACTACGCTTTAGGAAGATTTCACCAATTTGTATATAACAACCAATATTTTTTATACACATAATGTCATGATATATTAAAAAAATTGAAACATTTTATAAACACAAAATAAATTGACTCCTAGTTTCTTTAGTAAATTTGTTACACTAATTAAAGACATAAAAAAAATAGAACTTAATTAATTTAAAATATTGAAACATGCCATTATGTTCCTCGATTCTTCTGAAACTACATAGGATAATATGGGGAATTATATAAGATAGGGGTGATCTATAAATACCAATATAGGAATAGTCAAACCATAGAATAATGTAAATTTGTACATATTATCCATGAGGTAGAATAAGGTAACATAATAGGGGTGAGAATCATAATATTGAATAATGATGCATGCTATAACATGATAACATATTGGAAATAATAAAATGTGGAAAAAACATACACCAATTCATTATAAACATAGCTCAAGTCTGAGAACCATTACATCATAATTTTGTGTGATTAATATAATCCACCATCAACCATATATGGAATCTCATGATACAAAAACATTACTCAATTATTTTAAGGGATATATTTCTTCGATCCCAATGAATAGTTATATATATCTGAATACCATTGAGCGGAACTGAGATATGTATTCACTGCACTAATGTTAGGCATTGAAAAATCCAAGAATAATTTAGTCAGTGTAGAAAGGATATATAATGATTCATGGAAGGGATTATTAAAATTTAAAGTGGTATATTATCAATTGGAAATAATTATGATAGTTGGAGAGATGATTAATAATATTTCCCAACATGAATAATTTTAAATTAAAGGGAATAACATAATTATGGTTCTTGAATAAAGAGTAGATGGAGTGGACCCCTTACCTTGAGAGGGAACTTTAAAACGATTGGTAGGATCATTTTATGAGAATGATGGAACATTTTGATGTATTTAGAGATAGAAATTCAGATTAATTTTATGCCCAAATAGTTTTTTGTGAAGAGTAATGGGAGGTTGGGTATGTTTATAATGAAAAATATAGGAGATTTCTTTATTAATATCACAATGACAGTTTTGTACTCTATATGACGAAGTAATCAAAAACAAAAACCTTACATTGATATTTACTGTTTAATTATAAAAATAAATAGTGGCCTTTATTATTTTATATATCTATCAATCAAAATCATTAAAATAAACCCCTTGGTGAAGAGGAAGTGGGAAATTTTTATAAATAATTTATTTTAAAAACATAAAAATATAATATAGGTTTTGGATGATTCATTAAGGGTTTATAAAAGTAGTCAAATAATATAGAAACAAATTAATTTAAATAGAAATATATATTTTGTTATGGGACCATATTATGGAATATATTGAAAATATTGTTCTTAATATTATGTAATAATACACTTTCTATATTTATACCATTTTTAATTTTGAAAAAAACTTATCTCTAAAAATTATTAAAAAATAAGTATAGGATAATTTTGATGTGTTGATTTCAAAAATTATTTATAATTTACTATATTAATTTTCTATGTATTATAATTTACTCTTTAAGATAAAAAATCCATAAACATTAAAAAAATTGATAGTTACATTTTTCTGACCCTTATAAAAAATATTTTTGCAATTATAAAATGATATATTCATTTATATTTAATAAATATTATTTAATAATAATATTTTTATTAAAAATATATTTTTTCCAAGAAGTCTAAAATCTATTAAAAGAAGTGTCTTGACTGTTAATATATATTTTCCAAAAATAAAAAAAAAATATCATAATAAAATCAAATTTTTATCAAACTCAAAGTTTAATAATTTTAAAAAGTAATATTAAAAAGGAAAAATGTAATATTTTTTTATTGAAAACTAAAAATATAAATTCATACTATTATATTATACATAAAAATTATTTTATTACACCGTCAAATTCCCTAATGGTAAAGAGATTTTCTTGGGGTGGTTCAGCATACATGGTTTGAGTTGTGATTTCCGTAAACTTGAAAATGTCTTGTAAATGCGTTCATTCATTCTTTTGTTGTGGAATCTCACCTTGGTATTTGTTAAGGGAAGTCCTATTAAAGTTATCTCCCTTTGAATCTTTGATAAATGGTATTAATAGGGTACAATACTATTGGTCATGGCCATCGCTTCCATTGTATATATCAAATAGACATTAATATAACCCATATTATACTAATATTAATGGTCACTCTTAAAGGACTATATTTTAAATATTTATGATGCTTAATGGTCTTTAAAATTATTGTGACCATTTATTGGACCAAAATAACAAAAGTAGTGTATGTTTTTTCTATAACTAGATTAATTAATAATGAATTTTTTCATTAAAAAAGAGAACATCATTTATAAATGTTTTGGCCATTACATAGAATGTGTGAACCTTCTAGTTATCCTATAAATTTTATGATTTTGGAGATCTGATTCATTGGGTTGGGAAATATGAGGAAATGAGGACCTCACAATTTGATATGAATCTCTACCTAGACCTGATGTCAAAACATCTTAGAAGGAAACTGCCAGATAAGAAAACATTACACCAGTATAATATAAAATTCTATATTATCCCATGGGACCTACATTATATTGGAGGGATCTCTATACTGGACATCGTTTCTAATGAGTTACTTCTAATAGTGAGAACCTGAGAGCTTATAGAGAAGATCCTTTGGCTTTTGAGGGTGATGTTAGGGGAATTGGTGAGAGGGTAGTGGTAGATTCCTGACATACACTAAATATTCTCATTCAATACATGGTCTCAAATATTCCTTATCATATCTCAATGATGAAATCTTGGAAAGACAAAACAATGTTTAGGGATTTAGGCACGAGGTATGTCTAAGTCATATTGGATCATAGTGGAGTAATGCCAATAAAGCATGGGGCCTTCAACATGAAAGACTAAAAATATTATATCATGAAAGAGGCATTACTAAAAGTTTTATTAAGTGGATTTATAATGCCATTAACAGGATATCTATTAGGATATGAGGACAAAAACATTCATCGGATAAACAATAGAGGTACATTGATGTCTGGTCAACCTCATTGTACTGTTGTTGTTGAAGCAATAAGACCACTTAGGGATTATTAGCTAGAAGGATATTCCCATGAACATCTAAACCCAATACCAATTCTTAAATTGGTGTGTTATATGAACATTGGGTGGTATGAGTATCTTAATCTTATAACCTTTTGGATACTGTGTTCATGCTGTCAGTACTCAACCTTTTCAAGATCTGCCTATATAATTTGATTTTACTGTACTTTTTCCTAATATCAAATGTAATGATTAGTTCATCATTAACCCATCCCCCCACTCAAACCAAGGGGTTCATAGATTATAGATAGGGTAGTATAAATATATTTTATATATAATGGACATTAGAGGTAGGTTCTTCATATCACACATTGATTGAAAAATCATTTTTTATCTATAATACTCAAAACAATTCAAACCCTTATTATTCTATATTCAGTGACTCACATATCAAGTTTATAATAATTCCCCCCTTGAACAAAACCGCAAGATTATCTTGAAACTCCGGTGTGTGTGTGTGTGTTCCCGTGAAGTAACTGATGAGAGGAATGTCCTACCAATATGCGGTTCTCTAAATGAGATGGTCCTTGAATATCCTAGAAGTGGTATGATGACATACATAGGGGAGATACTATGGAAACAAGTTATCTGGTAATACCTAACAGAATGATTCATATGGTGAAAATGTGAAAGACACACATATATGATGGGAAACATATAACCAATGAGGATGGTTTCTATGACCTCAATGGGAGATAATAAGGGTGTTTTTAGGCCTTGTTATCATAAACTAGGTGATTTCTCTGATGTAAGTGTGATTAGTAGTGAATTACATGCTATGAAGTAGTCATGGGTTCACATACAAGATTCTGGGACATATAATTCTATTTATGAAACAACACAAAGAAACATTTAAATGAAATCAGTGATGTACCATAGGATGAGATGTTCACCAATATCATGTGAAAGTGGGAATAAATAAGGGTGTACTCCAAATATATCCTATAACGACCCATACTTTACATACATTGTTATTACTTCAGAATTGAAGCACACTTATTACAACATATAACAAAACTATGAAAGGACTGTATAGGTATAGTGTCTTTAGAAACTGGGAAACATAAACAACTGGTTCATAAATCATCTACACTATCTCCCTTTTATTTTATCATATCTAGAGTCCCTTTTGGAATATCTTACTTAATATCCTTATTTATGACCTAGGGAAAAGAAAACATACAAAAGGGTGAGCTCAAATGCTCAGTAAGGGTAAACAAAAGAAATATAAATCACATCATATTCATAAGAACATATCATTTTGGAAATCATAACCTGCAAAAGAGATCATAATTTAATAACATGGGATATATCATAGTAGTGAAATATAATCCCAATAATCATAAATTAAAACATGAAACTTTGTGTCATACACACATAATCATAGAGAATCATTTCTTAGTAGTCAAGACTCATTACCAAGACTATCTTAGCGGACAAAGTCCATTTCTGAACTGAGTTCACTCCTCGTTTCAGTCCTATATCACTGAACTGGATTAACCTTTCATTCCAGCCATGTCTATCTCATGAGATATAAATCTTTACCCAATGCATTGGAGGGAGATATAGGTCCCACCCATCCCATAATGATACCATTCGTATGTGTGCCACAAGATCATAAATCATATCATAACTCATGTAATAAAAATGGGATTCTTAAACATCATTCCATTATAACATAAATCATATAAGATAAAAGGAATTTATATCATAATCCAATCAATGTGAAAATAGGGATAGAAACAGAACCCCATATTATCTTAGATGGAAAATAATTTGATAAAATACTTGAACTCCATTCTTGAGGAAAATATCTTTTCTACTTCAAAAGCATTTTTCCTTTCATAACATGTCATAAAATTTTAAACTAAAAGAATTTGATTAAAAATAAACTTGAAAACTTGTAAATTAAGCTTCATGTAAATAATTTTCTATGAATCCATTCATGCCGTATAAGTTAAAAAAAACATTCTTCTCATACTTTAGCCGGAAAAGTGTACCTCGTACTAAAAATGACAAAATATTCCTTTCATATCATTTACTAAAACTCACCAATTTGTAAAATTGGACTTAAACAATTGTATGAGGATAGAAATAATATTACATATTGAGGAAACATGGATGTGGATGATAAATATTCCCCAGTAAATTATAAAGTATAAACAATCTCGGATAAAAATGAGATTGCGAGATTTTCCCTTACCTTAGGTCCGATTTGCTTAGTATGTGTCCTAACCTCCTGTATAATGATTTAAATAATGTTATTGACTTATTCCAGAATCTTACTCATTGTTATGATATCATATATGGTCATATTCTTAACTTTTTATTAGTAATATTTCATTGTTACTTGTTATTCAGGTGTTTATTGCTTTTTGTTATTATGTGTGTTTTGTCGAATAAATTCTTATTATTATTTTAGGTTATAGATACCTCATTTCCAGAATAGTATTAGTGTAATATATATCATATTTATTCATTCAATTCATTTATATAATCATTATGCAATGAAGATCATGTCAAATGAGTCGCATCACATCGTGGAGACAGTAGGCCGTACGTACGCACGAGCGATGATATCGTTCCCATGATCGTGGAATTGTATTGAAGTGTATGTATACTATTTCAGAATCAATATCACTTTACAATAATCATATATAGTTATTCTTTACACCATTATACCAATCCAAGTAAGGTGGTGGTGGAAAACAGATTACACCACGGTGTGGAGACGGTATTCCGTACGTACGCACGTGCGGTGATTTCGTTTTCCATAGGATGGATAGAAGGTGAAATAGGGTTGTTTCATACTTATAATAACATATCATCATATGAGTGATACTGATGTTATTACTTCATAATGAAACAACTAAATAAGAAGAAGTCACTACCACAAAAACAGTTTTTCCCACCGCCCCCCCTTTATCAGCGCTTGCTTAGTAGCGCGGATAAAGGGTTGACTTCAAAAAAAATTAAAAAATATATATTAATATATAAATATAGTTATATAGTTATATTGATATAAATATAATATATAATTTTTAAATATATTTTAGATAAGTATAAATGTACATTTACACTTAATATACTTAATATATAAGATATTTAGTGAAAATGGCTTCTTAAAAAATTAAAAACATATTTTTAATTAATAATTTTCTAATTATTATGGAGTAATAGGCATTTAATAACAATTTGAAGACTAAAAAAATTAAAAAATTAAAAAAAAGATCCAAAATATGTTGAAAACGCAACTTAAACTTCAAACAGCCATAACTTTTGATCCGGGTGTCCGTTTGAGCTCTACCACATATCAAATTGAAGCCTGCGACGAGCTCTACATAATTGTAACCCAAGGGTTCCTTGGTCACGGGTTTTTTGAGGCCAAAAGAGGCCCATAAGGCCTCTAAAACTGAGTTTTTAGTCGGGGTACCCTGATTTTTTAACATTTTGTGGATTTTCAGCCTCATTTAAGGGGGTATTATTGGCTTTTTTTGGTGGGGACTGAATTTATTCCAAGGTATTACATTCATATTGATATTATTTCTTTGAAATTTTATCGTTTTTTATAATTCACTCCTTTTTATAATAAAATATATAACTATATGTACATATTTTTTATATATTTACACATAAAAATTAATTATAAATATAAATAATAAAATGTATTTACATATAAAATATATTAGCTTTATCTAAATAATAACTAATATCCATTTTATTTAAAATAAAAATATATGAATATTTATATACCTATATATTAATCTAACTATATATATATATATATATATTAATCTAGCTATATATATATATTAATATAACTACATATATATTAATAATACTATAAATATATATATTAATATCACTATAAATATATATATTCATATAACTATATATATATATTAATATAAATATATATTACTATACGAATAAATAAATATATATATATATATATATATATATATTAATATAACTATATATATATATTAATATAACTATATATATATATTAATATAAATATATATTACTATATGAATAAATATAACTAAATTTATATATATATTTATAAATAGATATATATATTAATATAACTATATATATATATGTTAATATAACTATATATATTAATATAACTATATATATTAATATAACTATATATATATTAATATAACTATATATATTAATATAACTATATATATATTAATATAACTATATATATATTAATATAACTATATATATATATTAATATAAATATATATTACTATACAAATAAATATAACTATATATAGAGAGAGATATATATATCATGAAATGGTAAACAAATCAAAATAGAGTAGTGGTAAGGGCTTAGGCGCGCAGGGGGGAGGTCTCGAGTTCAAAACCTGCTGGAGGTAGAGGCGCGCGCATGGGGGTGAATGTGGGGGGCTAGCGCTGCTAAAGGGTGGAGGGGGTGTGTGTGGGGCGCTGGAGGGGGTGGAAAGCGCTATTAAAAGTTTGGCTCAAGCGCTATAAAAGGCCCCTCAAATTGGCATGATTTTTTTAATTTTTTGTAATTTTTTTTATTTTTTTATTTTTTTTATTTTTTTATTTTTTTTATTTTTTTATTTTTTTTATTTTTTTAATTTTTTTAACTTTTATCAGTTATTTTTTAAAAGCGCTGATAAAAGGGTCCTTTATCAGCAATAAAATGAAAGCGCTGATAAAGGAAGCGCTGATAACGGGGTACTTTTATCAGTGCTTTTTTAGCGCTGATAAAAGACCCCTTTTATCATCGCTTTTTTTAGCGCTGATAAAGGGGACCCTCCCTTTATCTTCTCCAGATTTAATAGCGCTTTTCTAGCATTGCTAAAGGCCATTTTTAGCACTGAAAAAAGGCGTATTTGTAGTAGTGAGTAGAAGAAGAAATAAAGTTGAAAGAATCGGTAACAGACATTACCTCTTCTTTGAAGCGCCTCTTCTTAACCTCCTCTTAGGGCACTAAATATGGTCTTTGAATAAGACCAGGACCTCTAGGATGTTTATAGGGAAGTTGAGAAGATAAATTGGTAGGGGTTGGCTGAGCTTGAAAGCTCAAAGTGGTGTGAGGAGGAGAGGGAGGAGGTGCCCTTTTATAAGGGAGGGGAGGGGCACCTTAGGAAAAACTTAAAATATTATTTTATTATAAAGTAATATTCCATTTTTAATAGATCCAAATTGATTTATTTAGATGCGAAGGTGGGTATGGGTCTAAATCCTCTCAAAAAAGAGATTTTAGACAAGTTTAGTTTACTATTTTAACCTTATCATTTATATTTAACTCTAAGTTATATAATTTAACTTTTACCGTGTCTTCTTGTTTTCTTACACTAGTAATAAACTTACTATAACAAGACAAACGAACCCCAAGTTGTTCCTTATTAATATATATAACCTTATCTAAGTCATTTGGCCGAACCTTAGATTTTTAAGAATAAAATAACAATTAATAATATAATATATTTTTTTAAACTATTTTATGTCAATTTTGACACTATTTGGTAATTGATTTTTGTGAAAATCATAGCAGCATGATTATTTCGAAAAAAGTTAATTAAATCAATACTAATATGTCATAATAACCTATAAAATTTGTTTAATTCTTAAAAAATCTCAAATTACATTTATTTGGATATTTATAATATCAATTATGTTAATATTTCCTAAATAACGTAATTACTGCATCATCATTGTGTCATAAATAAATTAAATTATTTAGAGTATAAAAATTATAAATAAAATACCATTAGGTAGGAAATCTTTTTATCTTTCTAATGAATATTTATAGTCAAATTTATCTTATTTATAACCCTATAATAAAAATGTTTTAGGTATTAAACTTTGATTTTAACTATTTTAACTCTTCTTTAAATAAAATAATATTAAATGTCCTAATCTAATCCAAGTGGACCAAAATGGTTTTATTCCTAAGGTTGTTTTTGGTCGAATTAAACTTATCCAATAGAATTAGGACATGTGTTAGGGTAATAATAATATCATTTTTACCCTTAATTTCCCTATTTACTTTTAACCGTGGTAAAAAAAAGTAAAAAGTTACTATTCACCAAAAATTATTTTTATCTTATTGAACCACATTTTACTCCTTGATATTAACCATGTCTCTCAGATTTTCTAAATTTCACTCACATAAGCGGTAAAATTAAGTTTTATGTAAATTTTCAAATTCTCCTAAGAGGTGGGTAAAAGACGGTGAAAAGTTCAATAAAATTTTTATATGTCTAAAATTATTATAAAATGACTCCAATGAATTAAATTGAACTTATATAGGTATTATTTATCAAGTTTCACATAAAATAAATTTAAATAAATAATTATTTAAATAAAAAGTCGGTTTTTAAATAGTAACCCATTGTTTTCACTATTCATCAAAAATTGAAAGTTTTTAGAAGAATACCAAAATTTCATCCTAGGCTAATTTCGATATTCCGAATCCAAAAATGAAGTCCATTTTGAAAAATAAAATTTCTAAAATTGGGTATTACTATTCATAATGGCTAGTTTTAATAATATTTTAATAGCATATCATTGTTTAGTGAAACTCGGTATTGCGTACAACACAAGCTATCGAGGAAGGTCGTGATTGCATGTAAAGCAAGCCAAACTAGTGTTGTGTGTAGTTAAAGATTATTTTGATGATGTATATAACATAAAAAAAATATTTCTCATAAAAGTCTCGGGTGTTACATTCTACCACACTTAAAATGAATTTCTCCCTTGAAATTCGTCACTTTGTAACAAACAGATGAGGATACCTCTCCCTCATCATATCCTCAATCTCCCATATAGCTTCTTATAATTGTTGGTTCCTCCATAAAACTTTCACCAAGCGAGTGGTCTTGTTCCGTATGACTTTTTCGCTATGATCCAGAATCTCTATCGGCTGTTCTTCATAAGAAATATCTTGCTCCAGCGGTACAACTTCTGAGTTGAGTACATGGGAAGGATCAGGTATGTACTTTCTCAGGAGAGATACATGGAACACATCGTGAACTTGAGAGAGATTTGGTGCAAGAGCCAATCGGTAAGCTACCTTGCCAACACGATCTAGTATTTCGAAAGGACCGATATACCTAAGGCTCATCTTTCCCTTCTTTCCAAATCTCATTACTCTCTTCCAATGAGATATTCATAAGAACACTTTATCACCCACTTCAAACTCTAGGTCTTTTATTCAGTTATCGGAATAACTTTTTTGTCGACTCTTAGCTCCTCTTATGTGTTGTTGAATAGATCGTACATTTTCTGCCATCTCATCAACAAGATCAGGTCCTAATATCTTTCTTTCCCCAACTTCATCCCAGAAAGTTGGAGTTCAGAATTTCTTTCCATAGAGAGCTTCATAAAGAGCCATCTGAATACTGGAGTGAAACCTATTATTATAATAAAATTCCACCAAAGGTAGGTGTTGATACCAACCACCTTTGAAATCCATAGAGCAAGATCTTAACATATCTTCAAGAGTTTGAATTGTTCTCTCAGACTAACCGTCTATCTGAGGATGATAAGAAGTGCTGAAACTCAACTCTGTATCGAGAGTATGCTAAAGACTTCACCAGAACTTTGAGGTAAACCTCGGATCCTGATCAGATATAATGGAAAGTGGTACTCCATGCAATCTTACCACTTCCTTTTCATATATCTTGGCAAGCTGATCCAGAGAGAAATCCTCTCTAATAGCAATGAAGTGTGCAGACTTTGTAAGACGATCAACTATGACACAGATAGCAGTATTGCCTTTGGATGTTTTAGGAAGTCCGGTGACAAAGTCCATATTGATGTTTTCCCATTTCCATTCGGTTATGGGTAATGGTTGTAACATCCCCTTAGACTTCTGTCTCTCAGCTTTAACTTGCTGACAAACCAAGCATCAAGATACATATTCAACAACATCTCTTTTCATGCCATCCCACCAGAAGTACTCTTTCAGGTCCTTATATATCTTCGTGCTTCCAGTATGAATAGATAATGAAGAACTATGATCCTCATCCAGTAGCTCCTTCTTTAATTCTGGGATGGGAGGAACAAAAACTCGATTCCTGAACTTTATTATCCCATCACAATCAAGGTTGAATTCGGGAACATTTCTCACCTTATTTTGTAACTCTACATCTTCTTTATGTGCCTCTTTAATCTTCACATGTATAGATGGTTGAACATTCATTTGAGAAAGATAAGATTTTTCCCCTTCCATTATAATTCCAAGATCCATCCTTTGTAAATCCATAAATATTGGATCTTTTGTGATCCTCATCATGGATAAGCTAGCATGGTCTTGTTGGCTTAATTTTTCTGCCACCTTGTTTGCTTTTCCTAGGTGGTAATGAATTGAGCAGTCGTAATCCTTAATAAACTCCAACCATCTTCTTTGGCGCATATTCAGATCCTTTTGTGTGAAAATATACTTTAAACATTTATGATCAGTATAAATATCACATCTTTCACCATAAAGATAATTCCTTCAAATCTTTAATGCAAAGATTACCGCAGCTAACTCCAAATCATGAGTTGGGTAATTTTGCTCATAGATTTTCAACTGTTGTGAGGAATAAGCTATCACCATATCATTTTTCATGAGAAAAAACCTCATCCCCTTCTTGGATGCATCACTGTAGATCACAAACCTTTCTCCACTACAAGGTAGTGTGAGCACAGGTGCACTAGATAACTTTCTTTTCAACTCCTTAAAATTCTCTTTATATTCCTCCGTTCACACGAACTTAACTCCTTTTTGAGTCAACCTGGTGAGTGGATTAGATAATCGTGAAAAATCTTTCACAAAACGTCGATAATATCCATCCAAACCAAGAAAACTTCGGATCTCAGTTACTGTTGTTGGTCTCGAACATCTTTCGATAACCTATGTTTTTGCTGGATCAACAGATATCCCCTCTTTTGAGATTATGTGACCCAAAAATGCAACTTTTTGAAGCCAAAATTCACACTTGGTAAATTTGGCATAAATCTTCTCCTTTCTCAGGGTCTTCAATACAATTCTCAAGTGATCTTCATGTTCTTGCATTCTCTTTGAATAGACAAGAATATCATCTATAAAGACTACCATAAACTGATCAAGATAGTCTCTAAAGAATCTATTCATTAGATCCATGAAGATATCAGGGGAATTAGTAAGACCAAATGGCATCACTATAAATTCATAGTGTCCATACCTTTTACAGAAAGTCGTATTTGGTATATCCTCCCTTTTAACCCTTAATTGATGATACCCAGAATGAAGATCAATCTTGGAAAAGTATTTAGCTCCACGTAGTTGGTCAAATAAGCCATCAATGCACAGTAGAGGATATTTTTTCTTGATAGTGATCTTGTTAAGTTCTCGAAAATCAATTCAGAGTCTCATTGATCCATATTTCTTATAAACAAACAGAATAGGTGCTCCCCAAGGTGACGCACTAGGGCGTACGAATCCCTTATCAAGATTCTCTTGGAGTTGCTTCTTCAATTCCTGCAACTCAATTGGGGTCATTCTATAAGGTGTCTTTGAAATAGGCAAAGCACCTGGTACGAGTTCTATTGAAAACTCAACTTCACGATTTGGTGGAAGACTCGTAAATTCCTCCGGAAAGACATCATCAAACTCCCATACAATGGGCATATTCTTAATCATGAGTTTCTCACCAACCATTTGAGATAAATAACCTTCATTTAGTGGAATCAAGTCCCATAAGATAGAAGATATTTCCACTGTAAGGTTATGTTCATCCTTGCATCGATAGACGATCATAGATTGATCTGGAATATGAAATGTGACTTCCCTTATTTGGAAATTGATATAAGCTCCATATAAAGAAAGTCAATCCATGCCAAGAATCACATCAAATTCCACTATAGGAAGGATCACAAGATTTGCAGGAAGCACTTTCCCACAAACTTCAATCGGAGAAGAATTGTAAACTTTTGATGTGACTGTTGTGCCATTAGGGGTTGTCATAGCTAACTCAATATATAATTGTTGAGGTAATACGGTGATACCCTTAGAAAATTCTTCAGAAATAAAATAGTGGGTGGATCCAGAATCAAATAAAACATTTTCTACTTTAGAGTGGATGGTAAGTGTACCTTTCACCACTTCTTTATCGTACTCCACATCGCTAATAGAAATTGCATGTGACTTTCCTTTTCCTTTAGATTTAAGAGTTTGTTAACGTCGATCACCATCAACAACCCTTAGATTAGGGAATTGATTAGCATAATGCCCCATTTCCTTGCACTTGTAACATTGAAGTGTAGGAGGTGCACTCTGTGTAGCCTTTTCTTTGTTCGCATCACTATACATCTTCTTCCCATCATTGAGGCATTCAAATGACCAATGACCTTCCTTTCCACATTTGAAATATTTACTTGTCCCTTTAAGACAACTCCCTCCATATTTCTTTCCACACTTTTAGTATAAGTGAAAACTCATCTTCTTTTCAGTGTGCTATTTAGATTTTCCTTTGAATTCCATTTTCCTCTTCTTATCAAACCCATATGACTGATGGGTTACTCCAATCTCCATCTCAACCTTGAGAGCACATCGAATAATTTCCTCATAGCTATTGAAGTCCCTTATGGATAATTCCCTTAGAAGACTTGGTTTTAATCCACTAAAGAATCAATCGATCTTACTCTCAATTTGGATAATAATACCAAGAGCATACCTTGAAATTCTTGTAAAATTTTCTTCGTAGGTACCAACAGATTCATAATACTTTTGCTTTAGTTTAAGAAACTCCTTCTCCATCTTTGTTCGAAGAATACGAGGGAAGTACTTATTGAAAAATAAGTTCTTGAACTCATCCCATTCCATGGACTCAATTTCATCTCTTGGCCTTGTATTCTTGAAAAGATTCCACCATTGATCAGCTTAACCTTCCAAACGATAAACTGATAAGATGACTTTATCTTGTTCATAACATTGAAGAACTGAAAATATCTTTTCAGTGGTACGGATCCATTATTCAACCACTAATGGATCAGTAGACCCACTGAATGAAGGTGGACGCTGCCTCATGAAGGATTCAACAGAATGTTGATCCTTCCTTTCCTCTTTTAGAAGTCTTACATGATTCATAGCTTGAGAAAGTTGTGTGAGAATGGCTACAAGATTTTTCATTCTAGCTCCCATAACGTTTGGTTTCTCAGGGGGATAATCATTGCATTTCCCGTCGCATTCAACATTAACACAGTTCCTTCGAGTTCCAGCCATTGACTAAAACCAATAAGCATAGTGTGACAAACACTAATCATAATAGAAAAAATAAATAATCAATAATAAAATACCACACTTAAGGTCTTATCATAGGTTACTCATGGGTATTTCTAAAACACTAATATTGTGTTCTATGCTTAGACTTATCCTTCGAGTTATTACTAAGGATTTCACATCCTATTTTCCAAAGGTTGAATATACCTTTCCTCTGATACCAACTATAACGACCCATACTATACATACATTGTTATTACTTCAGAATTGAAGCACACTTATTACAACATATAATAAAACCATGAAAGGATCGTATAGTTATAGTGTCTTTAGAAACTGTGAAACATAAAAAATTGGTTCATAAATCATCTACATTGTCTCTCTTTTATTTTATCATATCTAGAGTCCCTTTTGGCATATCATAATTAATATCCTTCTTCCTAACCTAGGGAAAAGAAAACATACAAAAGGGTGAGATCAAATGCTCAGTAAGGGTAAACAAAAGAAATATAAATCACATCATATTCATAAGAACATATCATTTTGGAAATCATAACTTGCAAAAGAGATCATAATTTCATAACATGGGATAAATCATAGTAGTGAAATGTAATCCCAATAATCATAACCTAAAACATGAAACTTTGTGTCATACACACATAATCATATAGAATCATTTCTTAGTAGTCAAGACTCATTTCCAAGACTATCTTAGCGGACAAAGTCCATTTCTGAACCGAGTTTACTCCTCGTTTCAGTCCTGTATCATTAAACCGAATTAACCTGCCATTCCAGCCATGTCTATCTCATGAGATAAAAATCTTTACCCAATGCATTGGAGGTAGATATAGGTCCCACCCATATCATAATGATACCATTTTTATGTGTTCCAAAATATCATAAATCATAGCATAACCCATGTAATAAAAATGGGATTCTTAAACATCATGCCATTATAACATAAATCATATAAGATAAATGGAATTCATATCATAATCAAATCAATGTGAAAATAGGGATAGAAATAGAACCCCATATTATCTTAGATGGAAAATAATTTGATAAAATACTTGAACTCCATTCTTGAGGAAAATATCATTTCTACTTCAAAAGAATTTTTCCTTTCATAACATGTCATACAATTTTAAACTAAAAGAAGTTGATTAAAATAAACTTGAAAACTTGTAAATTAATCTTCATGGAAATAATTTTCTATGAATCCATTCATGCCGTATAATTTAAAAAAATATTCTTCTCATACTTTGGCCGGAAAAGTCAAAAAGTACCTCGTACTAAAAATGATAAAAGATTCCTTTCATATCTTTTACTAAAACTCGCCAATTTGTAAAATTAGATTTAAACAATTGTAGGAGTATAGAAATAATATTACATATTGAGGAAACATGGATGTGGATGATAAATATTCCCCAGTAAATTCTAAAGTATAAACAATCTCGGATAAAAATGAGATTGCGAGATTTTCCCTTATCTTAGGTCCGATTTTCTTCGTACGTGTCCGAACCTCCTGTATAATGATTTAAATAATGTTATTGACTTATTAAAGGATCTTACTCATTGTTATGATATCATATATGGTAATATTATTAGCTTCTTATTAGTAATATTTCATTGTTACTTGTTATTCGGGTGTTTATTGCTTTTTGTTCTTATGCATGTTTTGTCGAATAAATTCTTATTCTTCTTTTAGGTTATAGATAACTCATTTAAAAAATGGTATTAGTGTAATATATATCATATTTATTCATTAAATTCATTTATATAATCATTATTCAATGAAGATCATGTAGAACGAGTTGCATCACATCGTGGAGACGGTAGGTCGTACGTACGCTCGAACGATGATATCATTCCCATAATCGTGGAATTTTATTGAAGTGTATATATACTATTTCAAAATCAATATCACTTTATAATAATCATATATAGTTATTCTTTACACCATTATACCCAATCAAGTAAGGTGGTGGTGGAAAACAGATTACACCACGATGTGGAGACGGTATTCCGTACATACGCACACACGGTGATTTCATTTTCCGTAAGATGGATAGAAGGTGAAATATGTTTGTTTAATAATTATAATAACATATCATTATATGAGTGATACTTATTTTATTTCTTCATAATGAAACAACTAAAGAAGAATAATTATAATAAGAAATAATGTTGAAAGAATCGGTAACGGACATTATGTCTTCTTTGAAGCGCCTCTTATTAACCTCCTCTTAGGGCACTAAAGATGGTCTTTGAAGAAGACCAGAACCTCTAGAATGTTTCTAGGGAAGTTGAGAAGATAAATTGGCAGGGTTTGGCCGATCTTGAAGGCTCAAGGTGGTGTGAGGAGTAGAGGGAGGAGGTGCCCTTTTATAAGGGAGGGGAGGGTCACCTTAGGAAAAACTTAAAATATTATTTTATTATAAAGTCATATGCGGTTTTTAATAGATCCAAATTGATTTATTTCAAAGATAAGGTGGCGATGGGTTGAAATCATCTCAACTAATAGATTTTATACAAGTTTAGGTCACTATTTTAACCTTATCATTTAGATTTAACTCTAAGTTAGATAATTTAACTTTTACCGTGTCTTCTTATTTTCTTACACTATATGGTTAATAAACTTACTATAACAAGCCAAAAGAACCCCAAGTTGTACTTATTAATATATATAACCTTATATAAGTCATTTGGACGAACCTTATATTTTTAAGAATAAAATAACAATTAATAATATAACATGTATTTTTAAAACTATTTTATGTCAATTTTGACACTATTTGGTAATTGATTTTTGTGAAAATAATAACAGCATTATTAGTTCAAAAAAATTTAATTAAATCAATAATAATATGTCATATTAACCAATAAAATTATTTTCATTCTAAAAAAGTCTCAAATTACATTTATTTGGATATTTATAATATCAATTATGTTAATATTTCTTTAATAAGGTAATTACTGCATCATCGTTGTGTCATAAATAAATTAAATTATTTAATGTATAAAAATTATAAATAAGATACAATTATGTAGGAAATATTTCTATCTTTCATATAAATATTTATAGTCTAATTTATCTTATTTATAACCCTATATTAAAAATATTTTAGTTATTAAACTTTGATTTTAACTATTTTAACTCTTCTTTAAATAAAATAATATTAAATGTCCTAATCTAATACAAGTGGACTTAAATGGTAATATTTTATTCCTAAGGTTGTTTTTTGTATAATTAAACTTATCCAATAGAATTAGGACATGTGTTAGGGTAATAATAAAATCATTTTTACCCTTAATTACCCTATTTACTTTTAACCATGGTAAAAAAAAGTAAAAAGTTATTGTTCAACAAAAATTATTTTTATCTTACTGAACCACATTTTAATCCATGATATTAACTGTGTCTCTCGGATTTTTGAAATTCCAGTCACAGAAGTGGTAAATTTTAATTTTATATAAATTTTCAAATTCTCCTAGGAGGTGGGTAAAAGACGGTGAAAAGTTCAATAAAATTTTTATATGTCTAAAATTATTATAAAATGACTCCAATGAATTACATTGAACTTATATAGGTATTATGTATCAATTTTCACATAAAATAAATTTAAATAAAAAGTCGGTTTTTAAGTAGTAACCCAGTGTTTTCACTATTCATCAAAAATTGAAAGTTTTTAGAAAAATACAAAAATTTCACCCAAGGCTAATTTCAATATTCCGAATCCAAAAATGAAGTCCATTTTGAAAAATAAAATTTCAAAAAGTGGGTATCACTATTCATAACGGCTATTTTTAATAATATTTTAATAGCATATCGTTGTTTAGTGAAACTCGGTATTGCATACAACGCAAGCTATCAAGGAAGGTCGTGATTGCATGTAAAGAAAGACAATCTAGTGTTGTGTGTATTGAAAGATTACTTTGATGATGTATATAACATAAAAACAAAATATTTCTCATAAAAGTCTCAGTTGTTACATATCCAATTATAAAAGTATCTTCAAAAAACTAGGATATTCATTTTAGAATTTTTTTTCTCTATAGTGTTTCATATGTGACTCCCTAGTTATAAAAAAGGGATTATATACACAACCTTGTAGTGATGTATTGTAAGTGAAGTGAGTGATACTGCTTCACCAACTATGTGTACTTGGTATTTATAAGAATACCTAGTGGGATCCTAGAAGCTACTATGCTGGCCATTGAATTAGATTTGAGGGAGTTAAATAATGAATAATCTCATGGAAATGATGTAGGTCTTAGAGAGTCTTAATCAAAAGGTGATTTGAGTTTTATTTAGGATGATTTTTAAGAATTTGAATCAAATGAGGTAATTTATAAAATATTGTATCCTCTAAAATGTTATTATTTAACTATGAATCACACTGAATTATGATGAATAACATATAGATGAATTGGTAAATGAAGAATATTCTAATGGAACTTTATATAATCCACTTAGGAGGATTTATAAGTAGTCCATCAACCATCCATAAATGGGAGTATAATTTCCTTTGGATTTTTTTGGGTCCCTCTATTCATTGGTGGTCAAAGACATCTCATGATGCAAGAAATATACTTCTCATAGTAATTTATATAGAAATTAAAATCCTATTTTACCCCATGAATACATGATTATCAATTTTTACTAAGGATTATTTATTTGTTTTTCTTTGAAAATATTGTAAGCCAAACTATGTATTATCCCATGGTTTCTACTAAGGTTTCTATTATCATTAATGGGTCTATAATAGTAGAAAAACCATATAGTTAATGAGAGTATACTTACTATTAGTTGTTTTAGGTAGGTAATATTGGGATTTGGGTAAAAATACCTTCCTTCGATTATAGGTAGATAATTTCATGATTTCTTATGAATATTATATGCCATCATTATTTCTGAATTCATCCTGAGTTTTAGTACATCCAAATAATGATTAAAAATCTCAAATTATTTTGACAGTGTCCCCTCAGTGAAGTAGGACATCAGAGCATTTATGAGATTGGGAGAACCAATTACCAACGTAGTGGATGTTGGGGATGCACTTAAGGAACCTATGACACTTGAATGTGAGTGTAGTAGTACATCGGTGGTGGAATATATCCCCAAATCACTATCTTTAAGAAACATATTTTTTTATTGTAGTGGTGGAAGGTAATCCAACAGATACCACAGATTCATTGAAAACCAAGCTTCTCTCTACCTCTTTAGACTTTATCATGTAGGTCAATGTGTTGATGGAGTAAATCATGGTACCCATGAGTTTTTTATTTCTAATGAAGAGTGATTTCATGGGCCTCCATGTGTCCTGTATGTATTTTTCAAGACAATAATATACCCATACCATGAACTGATATCTGGAATGTTTTTTTAATGTATCCTCTGGAGGTGCATCCCCCAGAAGACTATGAGCATCCTACATTGATAGACGAGTAAGAACATTTCACCCATATGATGATCAATAGTGCGGAGAAAACATCTAAAAAATCAACTGCTCATGATCATGAGTCTTGTAGGGATTCATCTCTAGGTACTAACCTAAAGGCACAATTTTTTTAGGGATAACATTTAATGATTCTAAATGTAGATTTTTTGACTACTTTAGATCTTAGTCTCACGTGGATGGATCCTGAATTTGAAGATTCTATCTTTTTTCACTCATGATATTTCATATGTGGGAGCCGTCTTTAAAAATGATGATTAATTAGGCCCCAAGGTAACTAAATATATCTCGGTGATTTTTTAGTTTTATTTGGATAACTTCCAAGTATTTATCACTTAATCATCGATAGGTGATATATATATATTGATAGGAAGCCTCCACTAATGGCTGGTGAACATGGGTGTTTTCGGGGTCCACTATTGTTCAATCTATGTGGTGGTCCAAAACATCTAGGCTGAGTATGAGAGTTTGGAGGAATGATAGACCAACTATGTTAGAGTTTCATCATTGTGATATCAAATAGGTTTTTAGGAAACTAAGAAAGTAATTATATAGTGGGAGGCAGAATGATGTTAATTTCAAGCCCTCACATAGCCATACGAGGGGGATATCACATATATAGTGATTTAAATTTCCAATGATAACTCCATACCAACTGAAACCTCATCTATTGATGTATAATGAAATGGTGTATAGTATGAGTTCTACATGTTGGATATTGAAGTGCATCATTAGGTATAGGAGGAGAGGGTAGTGTTGTCTAGGCTATAGTTGACTATTGACTTCCCCAGGAATAGTTTGTCCAATCATGAATATGTGACATCTTAGGAATAGTCATACACCTACTATGCATTAAGATATATGATCCCTTCTATGATTGATCCTCTTAATTATTCAACATAATTTTCATTATACTTATTTAAACTCCATAATTTATATTCTATTCTAAAAATCACGTAAATAATAAAATTTAATAATATCTAATAATCAAATTAGATTCAAGATTGATATGAGATTAAATAGATTAATAAAATAATAATAATGTAATTTTCGAGTGTGTAATAGGGTTATATGGTCTTGGGTTATAATTTCACACCAATTAGGATAGTGAAATGTTGTAAAAGTGTGGAAATTTGATTGATGATGTTAGAAAAAACTGATTAACACTACCTATGTGCCAAGACACATGAGTAATGATGGAATTGGTTTTGGATAACAACTTGAGTAATGGGGATGTGAATGTAAGGTATATTTTGACTCCAATAGTATAAATAGAATTTTTAAAAGAAAATAATCTAAGGATTTATATTTGAAAAGTTCAAAACATAGGTTTCATAACCAGATGATCATGGATGATTTCACTAGGACATATATCCCATATGGGAATAAGGCCATGGGTGTACTGTTCCATGACCATAGTGAGTATATTCTAATGATTTTAGAGTGGTTCCTCCAAAATTTGTACCCTAGATAAGAGGTATGCAATGGGAAAATGTGAAATTAATATTTGGGAGACCGTTTGGAAATGAAGTGGCATATCAATCCATTAGAAGGAACATAAAATATGTATATGTATGAGAGTGATGGTCGTGAATAGTTATAGTATTATTAGGGATACTACATAGTTCATTCAGAATATCTATTGGGAATATGACGAAATAAGGTGGTCTGGTGGGATATATGTAAATGTCATCCCATGTAAGGTAAAATAATGGAGAATCATCATGTTGAAGGGAGGAGAGTGTATTAATCTATAAGGATATGTAGTTTATTATAATATATATTATACCATATATGGGGTAATGTTTTGTGGTCATATACCATAGACCATAGGGTTGATGAAATTTAAGGTCATATAACATTGACCTGATGGATGTTCGTAGTTTATAGGTATGGAACTCTATTTATGAGGAGTGTTTTATAAGATCATACATATATTAAAATGAGGTTTTTCTTAGTTTGTGTTCATGTAAATCAAACTAGGTTGTTTCTTTTAATGTTATTGTCACTATCACTATAGAATTTTCCTATTAATATCATGTCACTAAGCTAGTTTCCAAGGAGGAAAAGATAATATTGACACCAGGAAACTAAAATAGAAACATTATAGAGGAAATATACACCATGAAAATGTTGGGGTAATGTGATATTTTTGTATGGTACATAGGAAAAATATATGCACATCACTATTTATACACTGAAAATGGAATCAATCTATAAATAGTTCATAAGGATGGATCAATATTTGACTAGAACTGATAGTTGGGATGTGGTTGGAGACCAATGATATTATAAAGGATTTTTCCTCTAGAAAAAAGGATTAATGTATCATCGAATTTTTGGTTGTGAGAAAAGGAAAATTCCATTTCTATTAATATAATATACCAAGGATGTTGAAAAACCATATTGATATTTTACAATAATATTAGATATTTTTTAGTTAAATATAACTAGGTTATGACATTTTTTATACATTTTAATGTTATATGATGAGGATGAATGGGTTGATGCAGTTCAAAATAATGTAGATAAGTTTGAATTAGGGATTGAGGTAGTCCATATAGTGATAGAGGTGAAGCCAAGTCATGAGTTGAATTTGGATCCGACACATTAATACAATCATCATCTAATATGATTCCACAAAAAATTGGTTGTGATTATTTGAAATTAGTTTTGTGTTTCGGGTCATAATACACTGAAAATTACCTTGGAAAGATGAATCATGTTCGTGACTTGAAGGAAAATGTAGCACTATGACTAAATAAAATTATTTGATGATTTTTATGTATTGATTAATTTATTTTTAGTGTTGTGATACAAGATCAATGAATAACTATGTAAATCATGATATAGGAATCAATCAGCATATTGTTCTTAGGGGAAATTTTTTTATATAAATCTAACTCACATGCAGGGAAATGGGTGAATTGGTAAGAACCTGAGTGAGATAAGGGGAAAATGATATCAATAGGTAGACGTTTGATCAATGTGGAACCAGCCATCATGATCTCCATTATATATCTATCTTAAACACATGGAATGTGGGATCATCCTAGAACTGGGTGGGTGAAGATATTTTATATGATTCGATAGAATGGCATAGGTTCCAATATATAATGGGGTTAAATTTCTTGGTTGGGACAACAATATTATATTAATGAGTCATTACATATACCATTAATTTTTAATTAATCAACACATACTTCAAAAAGTGGTATGGTACGTGACCAACACCAAATGATAGAGTGTCCCCTTTTGTGAGTACTAAAACATCACATCATTTTAAGTCATGTAGCGATCATAATACATATTTTAATGTTATATGACAAAGACATTTTATATGCATTTTTATATCATATTTTAGTTATGAAAACTATGTAATTTAAGGTTACGAGGTGAGGAATTTGACCATGTTATTTTACATCATACATGGATGATAATTGAGTGTTTTTTACTTTAATGTAATTAAAAAGTACTATTCGGTAATTCCTTTTATTTAAATACTATTAATATTAATAGAGTTAAAAAAAATTATCAACTAAACCCTCTAATCACATTTGTGTATTTCACACTCTGAAACATAATGTAAAATATAACATTACATAGACTATATATGGTTTACCTACATGGATTGATGGGCGGGGATAATTATTTTACAATGACCACCAATGAAATACATGATGATGGGGAATATGGTTGGGTGAGATACACAAGATTGGCTCAAAATCCAAATATTAAATATTTATGAGATAATTACACTATGCATTTTAAAAATTCAATTTATCAGAGTCTAGTAATGGATTTGTAATTCATGATTTCTAGGATCGAAATAAAAATTGAGTTTATATATATACTAGGGATGATTTCTAGAAAATATTAATGGGGATTTAAACCTTTGTATCAACATAAGTGAGGGAAAATATTTAACACCCCAATTTTTTGTGACGTATTGTTTTTTGAAGGAATTTTATCTTTATGGAACTACAATATACTATTAATATGATTATTAAATTATTATTATTATTATAGATACCACCTATCCATTTGAATTTAATTTGAGAATAATGATGTATTATTCAAAAATGTAATTTTTTCACCTTTTAATGGAGAAATCATCTTAAATATTATTTTTACATTTTTATAATTATTATTTGACCAAAATAAAACTTCATTTTTGAAATATTAATATAAAAATTATATTCGGGTAAATTCTTTTTTTTTCTCAGGATTCATTTTTTGATAATTAGTGAATAATACCGAATTTTAATTCAATTTTTTTGTATTATTTTTTGATATGGTTAAATTATATTTTATAAAGTATTTAAAATTAAATTATATCAATTATACAAAAATTAATTTAATTTATGTCATGAAACCAAATTCACATTGAAATTGGAAAAACAATCCAACTATTAACCATTTTTTCTTAAAAACTCGTTGTAGCGACCTGTCTATGAGATTAAATTTAAATTAAATTTTCCCAATTATGTGATTGGAATTTAGAAAAATGGATGGAATAATTTTCATATTAATAATTTATGGTTTATAATATTTTTATCCTAGTTTTTAACTAAAAAATATTAGTAAAAGTGATTAAAATTAATTGTAGAAATTAAGAGAAGAATTAGCTTATCAAAAGAGAAATCCTTAAACTGAAGGCCCAAAAAGATGTATAAACTTGTCCAAAATCCATTTTATGTCCATAGTTATAACCTAAAAACTATAAGGATACATAATGATCCATTTGAACCAATTTTTACAAGTAAAATATTGGGATCACTCAACCCTTTTCAAGAATAACCAATTTTTCCATTTCCCCACTTATAAAAGGCCTACTCTCCTACCCCTATATTTACACCACTAAATCCCTTTAAGATTAGAAAAAACCCTAGATAAATATCCTTCCTAAATACCTAAATTCATCCTATAATCCTGTATTTTGGAATAAATACATCCAAGAAATCCTTTTGTTGCAATCAAAATGGAGTTACCCAAAGAAGAGGTACAATCCTTCTTCAAGCTCCTTTGTTTTATTTTTGTTCTCCACCAAATAAATTATTATTATTCCATGATTATATAATAAACTCAGTATAATAAATATTCTGATAATTTTTATTGTAATTTATTGATCTAAACTTAAACACACTTCCCTATCATGGGTAATGAACTTATCGTTCTTGTGTACGGTGAATTATCGCCTCACGAAACGATGTTGTTAATTATTTACTTTAACAAATATAATTGTTCAGAATTATGATGTAAATCCTATTTCTATATGATATATATTATGTTTATGATGTCTTTACTCTTCTTTTGTTATTATATAACACATACCTTCATGCTTTTCATTTTGTGAAAATATGATAATTTTGTTTGGGGAAGCGTGGACAACCGCCTCCTCAAAGTGATGTGATTTGTTCAAAATCTATATTGAATTTATTAAGTATGGGTTAATTAAAAGTATATTATATATATGAAATAATAATACTATCATAATTATTATATATTTATATATAAATATTTTATTTACTTTCATTCTTCCTGTATCATAAGAAAACAGAAACTATGTTCATGTGTACGTACGACCTACCATATCCAAGAACATTGTATTTCATTTTATATTTCTATGATTAACATATTATAATAAATACCTATATAATGAATAAAAATTATATTTATATAATGTTTTTAATTCTTTAAATTTTGATATAAGTGTGAGGATAAAAAATTTAACAAATTAAGACACATAAAAAAACAAAGCTGATATTACTAGAAATGTAACATTAACATGGAGTTGTTAATAAACATGTAATATAAAGCTATAACCAAATAATATATGGTATTAGATATAATAATATGGTTTTTTTAGATTTATAACAAACTTATATTTATTAAACATGATTTTTGAACAAGTATAAATAAATACAAGACATCATGTACGGGAAGTTCATCTCATTTTTTTCTATGAGATACATGAAATATTCACCTCTAGAATATTTTTTGTTGTGTATATAATTATATATGAAATTTCATATCATTAATTTAATATATTTTATTATATTAAAAGTTTTTTTATGTTGTTATTTCATCTGGATCTTGATTCTAACATTACTTGTTTAGTAAGGGTTTTCTCATCTCACTTCTTATATCCATAGGTTACATGCCATGTTCACCACTCGTTTCATTTGTGTGGTGTATATACTACCCATGGATGTATTCTATGATTGTTACAATAAAATTTATGGTTAATTAAATATCCCTTCAATTAAATTTATTTTATGGGGTTTATGTTTCATATGTTACAAAACCAGTAAATATATTTCATCTCAATCAGTCTACTTTGAGACACATGTCAGGTTATGCACATATATTTTTATATATGGGGTATATATTACCATTGACATGTTATATCATGAATATAATTATTATCATATTATATTAATCTTCATGTAATTTCATTATTTCCATTTTATTAGGATTCAAGGTTTCTAAAGTGGTAATAATTTATTTCTACAATATCATCATTTGTCAAGATTGTTTAAGATTATGCTTGCATTGATGAAATATTATGATTCAACATTAAATAAAACAAATTAATTTTTTTCTACACTATTTAACCAAGATATATTCTAGTATTTTTTATATTTTCCACTCTTTGTTACTAAATATAATTAATACGTTTTTTATTAAAATACAACACAATTTCTCCTTTTGATCGATAATATGGGATATTTCAAAAGTGTGTTTTATAAAAATATCTTCAAAATGATTTAATATTAATAGATTATATTTAAAGAAAAATTTTACCCATGTTTTTCCTTTTAAAAAAACATTTTCAAAATTAATATTCTTATCAGTTACAATCAAGGCACTTTTCTAAACTTTTAAGGTATAAAAGAAGTATTCTCCATAAATAGACCTACCCATAATCATGACTGTAATTTCTCTGAAGCTTCCTTTGTAATTTTACAAATTTATTTTTGAATAAAATTTTTTCCTAATATTTTGGTAATTTGTTGAATTTAAAGTGGTTATAATGGAAAACTATTTCCAAATGGGTTCATGTTTAAAAAATCATTATAGTTTATTTTCAATGCTTCATTCATATGTTTAAAAAAAGATATTTTCAAATAAAATGTTTTAAATGATTTCAAGATATCATTATATGTTTTAAAATACATTTTCTAGAAAAGGGTTCTCAAAATTATTTAAAACCTTATTTCTAGGTTTTCTATGTATTTCCATGGAAAATTTTTCAAAAGGTTTTATATATTTCATTATGGTGTTTCAAGTTGTTTTTAAAGAAAAATGTTTTCAAAATATTTTCAACCTTACATTATGAGTATTCTAATCTATTTTAAAAGAAAAAAAATTAAAAATGATTTATGTTTTAAAAATAATTTTTTCATAGAGTAAAACCTATTTTAATTAATAATTGTTTTAAATAAAATTTTAATTTTTTCCATATAATTAAAATATTTAGAAATGGTTTTATAGAAAGGATTTTTAATGAATTGTTATTTTCCTTAATAAATGTTTCATGTGATCTTTCAAAATACTTCTCTATCTATGATTTCATACTTTTTTATAGATTATGACATACTATATATATTATCCAAGAATAACATTCATATTATTTCTTCAATTGTTTATGATTTGATAGAATGTTTTTTATGACACATGTTTCTCTTCTATGGGTTATACGCATTTGAAATATACTTCTTTTCCCAGGTTATGATTGGATTAAATTATTATTATATTGATCTATTTTCTATAGGTAAGGATATGATGAAATTTTTATTATTCTCATTCCATTTCATGTGTAATGATATGATGTTTGTGAAACCTATCTCTTTTTATGGGTCACAATAGGATGCATAATTTTTATCTTATGGAGAATTTATGTATGATTTTATTATGTTATGTGTGTGACATTTATCTCCCTCTAATTCATTGCATAAATATTTTCATATAATGAAAAAATGATGGGAATAAATTTTATGGGATTTATCCATTATAGAATATGGGGAAACTCAATCCATTATGGATGATGGTAAAACCTGATCCACTATGGCAAGATAGGGAAACCCGATCCACTATGGGAATATGGGGAAACTCGATCCATTATAGAATGATGGGGAATCTCAATACACTATGGGAATATGGGGAAAGCCTATCCCTTATATGTAAAGCATTGTGACTGGGGATGGTGATGTGTCTCGCACAGTAGGTGTTGTCCCCATGAATTTCCCTATTCAATTTTGGAAATTCATCTTAATTTATAGGGAATTATGTTACATGTTTATGTTATTTTCATACACTCTGTGTCGTATTCCATTGATATTCTCATATGGTTCATGTTCTTGTTTATATTATAATTTCATGTCTTAGGAACTGTCAATATTTATTCCATGTCTAATGATTGTGATCCTTTTATGAATGTTCTATTATTATAATGTTATGCTCATGTTCTCATACCCTTATTTTAATGTTATTCTTATGCATTTCCTTTATTTACTGATACTGAGCATTCGATCTCATCCATTTCTTATGTTTACATTCCTTAGGTTGTGAAGAAATTTATTAAGTAGGATTACTAAAGGGAATGATATTTAATAAAGATGTTTAATATATTTCACCAAAATCAAAGAATGTGATCCATGTTTACAAATACACTAAATTATTTTGGTCCTCAAACATGTGTTTTTAATATGCATATAATATTAATCTAAAATAATTTAATATCCATCTATGATAATACATGGTTTTTATAGCTGGTATCAAAGAAATTTTTTAGTTATCCTTTAGAAACTAGGATGATAAATCTTTAGTGATATCCCTAGATATATTTCAAAATATATATATAGTGATTTATCTAAGTATGATTCTAAGGATGGGTTAATGTTTAAGAAAATTTCTGGGAATTTTGGTAAAGGATATAGTGAGTAATTTCCTATAAATATGTCCTTTTTTGATACTAAAAGTAGACCTGGTTTTGGCATATATGAACCTATGAGTAACAATCCCAACAAGGTTCATCATTCCTGAATCAAGCGTAAGGTGGTACATCACAACATGCCTTACTCTGCACATGTTTTGACACTCCTGAGGGATATGCTTCGGGAATTCAAAAACACTTCACCAACAGTCATGAAGGATTTTTAAATATGTTGGATATGAAAAAACATGGGCAAAAAAATGGTTTCATATATTAATTATGTAAGTTTCATGATTTATATATTCTATATGTAGAGACCCAAATCTTGACGTACATGGAAATTACATTAATTTTGCGCAATACTTAATACATAACAAAAACAGACACACAAGTACCGTAATAGTTTAGTGTCTTTGGAAACTTGGAATATAATCTTCTAATCGTGGTGAAAGATCTTCAACATCTCCCATAAAGATCTTCCCCTTTTGTTTTCATACCTAAAACCTTTCTTTAAATCCTGGGGAAAAGAAAACATAGAAAGGGTGAGCTCAAAGGATTAGTAAGGGTAATCATGGATAAAATAAAACAAACCATATACATTTGAACATAAAAACATGAACGTAATGTTTAAACATCAAAATATTGAACACTGACATAAAACATGGCAGTACGTAAGGCATAGATCATAATGGAACATAAATCATGATAAAAATATCTTGGAAATAAAACTTTTAATTGTGGAAAAACACTAAGCACATGATATAATTTCTATAGTAGCCAAGGCATTGCTACCAAGACCATCTTAGTGGACAAAGTCCCTTTCTAAATCGAGTTCACTCCTCGTTCCAGTCCTGTAACACTGAACCGGATTAACTTACCATTCTAGCCATGTCTATCTCATGAGATATAAATCTTTACCCAATGCATTGGAGGGAGATATAGGTCTCACCCTTCTCATAATTAAATCATTCTTACTTGTGCCACAACATGAACATAAATCATTCATTATAACCCAAAGAATAAAATGGGTTTCATAAACATCATCCCATCATAACGTAATCCAGATAAAACATTGGATATAATTTCATCATAATAATAATCAAACCATTTAAAAAATAGATAAATTATACTTGAAACATAATCATACTAAATAATGTCATCTTATATAGAAAATAGTTTTAAGAAAACACTTGAAATGAATTCTTGAGGAAAATATCCTTTTTTCTTCAAAATCATTTTCCTTTCAAAAAATACCATGCAATTTTAAAGAAAAGGATTTTTTGGAAAATAGTCATTAAATCTTGTAGAGTAATCTTCATGAAAATGAGGTTTTATGAAACCGTAAAAATCTGTTCATGCTGTATAAATTAAAAATAACATTCTTCTCGTACTTTTGTTGGAAAAGTCAAAAAAGTTCCCCGTGTGGTAAAAAAAAGTAAGATTCCTTTCATAACATGTGGTAAATTTCAAAAATGGGTAAAAAGGACTTTAAAAATAAATTAAAACATTTTTATAAAACATGGGCATGTCTTATAACAATAACCCCAGTAAATACTTATGAATAACAATCTTGGATAAGAACGAGATTGGAATAGTTATCCCTTACCTTAGGTCTGATATGATTTGTACTTATCCGAACATCCTTTATAATGATTTAAATAATTACATTGACTTATTACAGAATCATATTCATTGTTATGATATCATATATGGTTTACTTATGACTTTATATTACCCGTTCTTTTGTAAATTCCATGTTAAAGCAGCGTTTTGAGTAAAATCGTTTCATTTATCGTACGTGTTTTGACATGTTGTTCTTGATATTATTACTTATATCTAGATTTACATAATTCTAGATTGTAAAACATGATTTATATATAATATATATTCAGTATATAAATAAATATTATAGATCGATAAATGGAATGAAATACATCATTCATGGAGACGGTAGGTCGTGCGTACGCATGAACGCTGTTTTCGTTTCCTTATTGATTTAAATGGAATTAAGTAAATGAAAAATATATGTGCATAAATACAGTATAATTATTATGTAATATATTTCATTATTATTTATTATATATAATTTATAATCATACTTGAATAATTAATCATGGAAAATGAATCTCATCGCGTTCGTGGAGACGGTAGCTCGTACGTATGCACGAGCGATGATATCATTCCCATGATCGTGGAATTGTATTAAAGTGTATGTATAATATTTCAGAATCAATATCACTTTACAAAAATCATATATAGTTATTTATTTACACCATTATACCCATCCAAGTAAGGTGGTGGTGGAAAACAGATTACACCACGGCGTGGAGACGGTATTTCGTACGTACGCACGCACAGTGATTTTGTTTCTGTAGGATGGATAGAAGATGAAATTTGGTTGTTTCATATTTATAATAACATATCAATATATTATTGATACTAATGTTATTAATTTATGAGGAAAAAATAAGAATAATAAGTAGAAGAAGAAATAAAATGGAAAGATTCGGTAAAGGATATTACCACTTCTTTGACGTGCCTCTTCTTAACCTTCTCTTAAGGCTCTAGGGTTGGTCTTTTGAGGATACCAGATCCTAAATAATGTTTATAGGGAAAATTATAAGGGAAATGGGAAGGTTTTGTTCAAGCTTAAAGGCTCATAAGGGAGTGAAGAGAAGAGGGAAGGGGTTCCCTTTTTATAAGGGATGAGAGGGGCACCTTTGGAAAAACTTAAAATATTATTTTATAATAAAGTCATATTCGGTTTATAATAGCTCCAAATTGATTTATTTAGAATATAAAGTGGGTATGAGTCGAAATACTCTCAACCAATAGGTTTTAGACAAGTTTAGGTTACTATTTTAACCTTATCTTTTACATTTAACTCTAAGTTAAATAATTTAACTTTTACCATGTCTTCTTGTTTTCTTACAATATATGGTTAATAAACTTACTATAACAAGCCAAATGAACCCCAAGTTGTTTATTATTAATATATATAACCTTATTCAAGTCATTTTTTCGAACATTATATTTTTAGGAATATAATATCAATTAATAATATAATATTTGTTTTCAAAAATATTTTATGTCGATTTTTATACTATTTGGTAATTGATTTTTTTGAAAATCATAACAGAATTATTAGTTCAAAAAAAGTTAATTAAATCAATACTAACATGTCATATTAACCTATAAAATTAGTTTAATTCATAAAAAGTCTCAAATTACATTTATTTGGGTATTTATAATATCAATTATTTTAATATTTCATTATTTATGTACTTACTACATCACCATTGTGTCATAAATAAATCAAATTATTTATTGTCTAAAAATTATAAATAAAATACCATTAGGTGTGAAATCATTTTAGATTTCTAATTAATATTTATAGTCGAATTTATCTTATGTATAACCCTATATTAAAAATGTTTTAGTTGCTAAACTTTGATTTTAACTATTTTAACTCTTTTTTTAATTAAATAATAATAAATGTCATAATCTAATCCAAGTGGACCTAAAGGGTAATATTTTATTCCTAAGATTGTTTTTGGTCTAATTACACTTATCCAATAGAATTATTATATGTGTTAGGGTAATAATAATATCATTTTTAACCTTAATTACCTTATTTACTTTTAACCGTGGTAAATAAAAGTAAAAAGTTACTATTCACCAAAAATTATGTTTATCTTATTAAACCACATTTTACTCCTTGATATTAACCATGTCTCTCAGATTTTTGAAATTCCACTCACAGAAGTGGTAAAAATAAGTTTTATGTAAATTTCCAAATTCTCCTAGGAGGTGGGTAAAAGACGGTGAAAAGTTCAATAAAATTTTTATATATCTAAAATTATTATAAAATGACTCCAATGAATTACATTGAACTTATATAGGTATTATGTATCAATTTTTACCTAAAATAAATTTAAATAAAATAAATAATTATTTAAATAAAAAGTTAGTTTTTAAATAGTAACATAGTGTTTTCACTATTCATCAAAAATTTAGAGTTTTAAGAAAAATACCAAAAATTCACCCTAAGATAATTTCAATATTCCGAATCCAAAAATGAAGTCAATTTTGAAAGATAAAATTTATAAAATTTCAAAAAGTGGGTATTACTATTCATAATGGCTAGTTCATAATAATATTATAACAATATATCATTGTTTAGTAAAACCCGGTATTGCGTACTACACACGCTATTGAGGAAGGTCACGATTGCGTGTAATGCAAGCCAAGTCAGAGCTACGTGTAGTGCAAGCTCCCTTTTTTGTTTTGTATAATATAATCAAAACTTATTTCATTTATACATTAAGCAAAATCTATACTTAATGTTGCGTAGAATAATTGCCTCAAAACGAACATGAAATTGTGTGTAACATGAGCCAAGAATAGTGTTGCATATACTGCGAGCTAATACGGTGTTGCGTAGAGTACAAGCTAATCTCAGTGTAGCGTACAACACAATACATCAATGAAATTAAAAATAATAATTCTCATAAAATCTCAGGTTGTTACATTCTACCCCCCTTAAAATTAATTTCACCCTCGAAATTCATCGGGGTTATAAATGGTTTACTACTTGAAAGTTTCTTTCATAGAAACCCACATCGTAAAAAGGTATACTAAAACATAATTTTAAAAATTGAAGTATGAAACATATCGGTTACCCAAATTAACTCATCACTGGGTTTCCACATAGGAGAACATAGGTGAAAATATGGATATAGAAGAGAAACCCAACCATCGAGTTTTGGTGGAGAGTGGTAGAGAACATGGATATGAAAAATCCAACAATCACAAAGCCATAAAATTGTGATGATCTAAGGTACCATCTAATTCATCGGATATAAGGGTACTAGGACAACATTTTTGGTTTTCAAGATCATTTCCCTAATGTTGAAGAATTTGAATTAGAAGAAATACTTACTTTATTTCGGTATAATCTCACCATTGTTCGTGCCTTGAACAATTTCCACTTCATCTCATAAAGAAATGAAGTTGAATTTGTCATTCGTAAAGTGTTAGTAGATCATGTGATAGAATGACGGGTCATTCCATATGTCTCAAACAAAAGGTTAATAAAAGTTATCAAATATACATAAGTCCATCTATGGTGAGGTTAATCGTATATGAATCCAAAAATGGACTTATACTTCATCTATCATACCGATTAATAAAATAAAACTAGTTTCTACTAAGCATGGACATCCTAAAGGCCAGTGGTATGCGATAAAGGCCTGTCTCACTTCAGTTGTGGGTTCGATTCCCACAGCCTTGTCCGATGAGACGGGTTGTCGCCCATCCTAGAGGTTTTCCTTTTTATAAAACTATACTATTATAACATTCCAAAAAATAATATCAAACATTTCTAGCCTTAAACAATACTATCTGATGTACAACATAATGCATTCTAACATTTAGGCTTATCGGAAATACTTCTGTCCAATCTCATAGTATAAAGAAAATGACTACTATAAAGGTCATCTACCAAGCATGTGAATACCATCATTTATCCCCCATAAGATATATCTTGTTGTTGGTCACATTCCAAACATGTGAATACCTTAATCATGTATTCTTTTGAAAAATGAATACCCATTAAACCTTAGTGAAAATATGAATACTATCAAAAGTTAACTTTTCATATACCAAAATCCCAAAATTTCTATATACTCAAACCATGATATAACTTTGTCCATATATAAGTCATGAGGTCATTTCATTATCTCTTTATCCCTTCATTATGAGCATATCATCTTTTTTCCAAAAATATTTGAATAACCATTCATGGTTACCAGTACCATTCATCATATAATTTCAAAAACTTAAGGAAAGACAACAGTGTAACAATCCTTAGATTTTTCTTTATTCCATAGTACCATACATTATTCTTGATAAACATAAAATCATTCCATTACCTTCTTAAACCATTGACTGAGCTTCATCATTTTATTCCTCAACACTTCTTTCATCTCATATATCATTTGTAGTTTCTTCATCATCATCAACATAAATACTACTCATATGACAATGTTGATTATCTTCATGATATTTTCCCTTAGGGAATTGGTTTTCATAATTCCCATACATTCCACATTTAAAACACTTAATCATTGTTGATGTCATAGTAATACCATTATCTTTGTCCATAGTGTTAACTGACCCTTTTCCTTTTCACTTACTGGCTTTGGGTACTTCTTTTCCACACCCAAAGAATCTTCTAGTTCCTTTGAAACATTATCCCTGATGCCTCTTCCCACATTATTTACATGAGGGAAATTGAACTTTCTTTCCTCTATGATCATCATGAAACTCCATCTTTCTCTTATTAGATGAGTCGGGATACTTACCAAAGTTGAGATTATTGATCATATTGTGAGATTTCTAATTAGGAATAATAATGATGTTTTGACTTCCAAATCCCATTTCATTTGGTTTCTCATGAATAATATCATTCCATTGTCCATCATATCCTCCATTATCGTGAATCTTCTTGTTTCCAGCCATTTTCTAAAACCCAAAAAGAATAATATGAGAGGAAAAAATAATGCTTGGAAAACAACATAATAAAGGGGGAGTACCTTCAATATATAAAATCTTAGGTTTAATTCTAATATCTTTATCGTAATTCTACGACTATAACCTATACTTATACTTAACCTTAGGGACATCCCTAGACATGACTTAGAAATATCTCTAGGTATTTCACTAAAGTTTTCGCATCCAAGTTTCCAAAGGTTAACTAAATATTTCCTTTGATACCAACTGTAGAGACCCAAATCTTAATGTAAATGGACATTACATTACTTTTGCGGAATACTTAATACATAAAAAATAGACACACAAGGACCGTAATAGTTTATTGTCTTTGGAAACTCAGAATATAATATTCTAATCGTGGTGAAAGATCTTCAACATCTCCCATAAAGATCTTCCCCTTTTGTTTTCTTACCTAAAACCTTTCTTTAAATCTTGGGGAAAAGAAAACATATAAAGGGTGAGCTCAAAGGCTCAGTAAGGGTAAGAATGGAGAAAATAAAACAAACCATATACATTTGAACATAAAAACATAAACGTAATGTTTAAACATCAAAATCTTGAGCAATGACATAAAACATGGCAGTACATAAGGCATAGATCATAATGGAACATCAATCATGATAAAAATATATTGGAAATAAAACTTTTAATTGTGGGAAAACATTAAGCACATTATATTATTTCCATAGTAGCCAAGGCATTGCTGCCAAGACCATCTTAGTGGACAAAGTCCCTTTCTGAATCGAGTTCACTCCTCATTCTAGTCCTGTAACACTGAACCGGATTAACTTACCTTTCCAACCATGTCTATCTCATGAGATATAAATCTTTACCCAATTCATTGGAGGGAGATATAGGTCCCACCCATCTCATAATTAAATCATTCTTACTTGTGTCACAACATGAACATAAATCATTCATCATAACCCAAATAATAAAATGGGTTTCATAAACATCATCCCATCATAATGTAATCCAGATAAAACATTGGATATAATTTCATCATAAGAATAATTAAACCATGTAAATAATAGATAAATTATATTTGAAATATAATCATACTAAATAATGTCATCTTAGATAGAAAATAGTTTTGATAAAACACTTGAAATGAATTCTTGAGGAAAATATCCTTTCTTCTTCAAAATCATTTTCTTTTCACAAAATGCCATGAAATTTTAAAGAAAATGATTTTTTTGAAAATATTCATTAAATCTTGTATGGTAATATTCATGAAAATGAGTCTTTATGAAACCGTAAAAATCCATTCACGCTGTATAAGTTAAAAATAACATTCTTCTCGTACTTTTTTTAGAAAAGTCAAAAAAGTTCCCCATGTGGTAAATAAAAGTAAGATTCCATTCATAACATGTGGTGAATTTAAAAAATGGGTAAAAAGGACTTTAAAAATACATGAAAACATTTTTAGAAAACATGGACATGGATAATAACAATAACCCAAGTAAATACTTACGAATAACAATCTTAGATAAGAACGAGATTGGAATAGTTATCCCTTACCTGAGGTCTGATATGCTTCGTACGTATCCGAACATCCTGTATAATGATTTAAATAATGACATTAACTTATTACAGAATCATATTCATTGTTATTATATCATATATGGTTCACTTATGACTTTATATTACCCATTCTTTTGTAAATTCCATGTTAAAGCAGCGATTTGGGTAAAATCATTTCATTTATCGTACGTGTTTCAACATGTTGTTCTTGATATTATTAATTATATCCAGATTTACTTAATTCCAGAATGTAAAATATGATTTATATATAATATATATTCATTATATAAATATATATGATAGATCGATAAATGGAATGAAATACACCGTTCATGGAGACGGTAGGTCGTGCGTACGCATGAACGCTGTTTTCGTTTCCTTGTTGAATTAAATGGAATTAAGTAAATGAAAAATATCTGTACAAAAATCCAGTATCATTATTATGTAATATCTTTCATGATTATTTATTATATATACTTTCTAATCATACTTGAATGGTTAATCATGGAAAATGAATCTCATCGCATTCCTGGAGACGGCAGTCCGTACGTACGCACGAGCGATGATATCATTCCCATGATCGTGGAATTGTATTAAAGTGTATGTATAATATTTCAGAATAAATATAACTTTACAGTTATCATATATAGTTATTTATTTACACCATTATACCCATCCATGTAAGGTGGTGGTGAAAAACAGATTACACAATGGCATGGATACGGTATTTCGTACGTATGCACGCGCGGTGATTACATTTCCGTAGGATGGATAGAAGATGAAATTTGGTTGTTTCATATTTATAATAACATATCATTATATGATTGATGCTGATTTTATTAATTTATGATGAAAAAATAAAGAAGAATAAGTAGAAGAAGAAATAAATTGGAAAGAATCGGTAAAGGATATTACCTCTTTTTGACGCGCCTCTTCTAAACCTCCTCTTAAGGCACTAGGGTTGGTCTTTCGAGGAGACCAGAACCTCTATAATGTTTCTAAGAAAAATGATAAGGGAAATGGGCAGGGTTTGGCTGAGCTTCAAGGCTCAAAAGGTAGTGAAGAGAAGAGGGAAGGGGTGCCCTTTTTATAAGGTAGGAGAGGGGCACCTTTGGAAAAACTTAAAATATTATTTTATAATAAAGTCATATTCGGTTTATAATAGCTCCAAATTGATTTATTTCGAAGCTATAGTGGGTATGGGTCGCAATACTCTCAACCAATAGGTTTTAGACAAGTTTAGGTTACTATTTTAACCTTATATTTTAGATTTAACTCTAAGTTAAATAATTTAACTTTTACCTTGTCTTCCTGTTTTCTTACACTATATGGTTAATAAAATTACTATAACAAGCCAAAGGAACCCCAAGTGGTTTATTATTAATATATATAACCCTATCTAAGTCATTTGGCCGAACCTTAGATTTTTAGGAATATAATAACAATTAATAATATAATATTTATTTAAAAAAACTATTTTATTTCAATTTTGACACTATTTGGTAATTGATTTTTGTGAAAATCATAAAAAAAACTATTATTTAGAAAAAGGTTAATTAAATAAATACTAACATGTCATATTAACCTATAAAATTAGTGGAATTCATAAAAAGTCTCAAATTACATTTATTTGGGTATTTATAATATCAATTATTTTAACATTTCATTATTTAGGTAATTACTGCATCACCATTGTGTCATAAATAAATTAAATTATTTAATGTCTAAAAATTATAAATAAAATACCATTAGGTATAAAATATTTTTATCTTTCTAATGAATATTTATAGTCGAATTTATCTTATGTATAACCCTATATTAAAAATATTTTAGTTATTAAACTTTGATTTTAATTATTTTAAATATTTTTAAAATAAAATAATAACAAATGTCCTAATCTAATCCAAGTGGACCTAAAGGGTAATATTTTATTCCTAAGATTTTTTTGGTCGAATTTCACTTATCCAATAGAATTAGTACACGTGTTAGGGTAATAATAATATCATTTTTACCCTTAATTACCTTATTTACTTTTAATCGTGGTAAATAAAAGTAAAAAGTTACTATTCACCAAAAATTATGTTTATCTTATTGAACCACATTTTACTCCTTGATATTAAATGTGTCTCTCAGATTTTCTAAATTCCACTCACAGAAGTGGTAAAATTAAGTTTTATGTAAATTTTCAAATTCTCCTAGGAGGTGAGTAAAAGACGGTGAAAAGTTCAATAAAATTTTTATATATGTAAAATTATTATAAAATGACTTCAATTAATTAAATTGAACTTATATAGGTATTATGTATCAATTTTGACCTAAAATAAATTTAAATAAAATAAATAATTATTTAAATAAAAAGTCGGTTTTTAAATAGTAACCTAGTGTTTTCACTATTCATCAAAAATTGAGAGTTTTCAGAAAAATACCAAAACTTCACCCTAGGATAATTTCGATATTCTGAATCCAAAAATGAAGTCCATTTTGAAAGATAAAATTTATAAAATTTCAAAAAGTGGGTATTACTATTCATAACGGCTAGTTCATAATAATATTATAACAATATATCATTGTTTAGTAAAACCCTATATTGCGTACTACACACGCTATCAAGGAAGGTCGTGATTGCGTGTAATGCAAGCCAATTCAGGGCTGCGTGTAGTGAAATCTCCCTTTGGTGTTGCGTATAATATAATCAAAACTTATTTCATTTATACATTAAACAAAATCTATACTTAATGTTGCGTAGAATAATTTCCACAAAACGAACTTGAAATTGTGTGTAACAAGAGCCAAGAATAGTGTTGCGTATACTGCGAGCTAATACGGTGTTGCATATAGTACAAGCTAATCTCAGTGTAGCGTACAACACAATACATCAATGAAATTAAAAAAGAATAATTATCATAAAATCTCGGGTTGTTACACTATAAGGGATTTTTCAGTTTTATGAGGTTGTATACTTTGATAAATGTTTCTCACAATGTGATTTCTGGCTTTACTCAATGATATGAACCAAAAGGATATGGGATAACATGGAATATGAATAACTTTTTTGGATGATCAATCAAATCTGATAATCATTAGATTGAAGGACATTTTGATAATTCCTAATCAGTTTTAACAGATCATGGTTAACAACATGCATGTTAAACAACTATCAAACTCACCAAGGAATTGAATGAGAGATTTTTCTGATAATTCTTTTAATGGATATCCCATAGTAAAAAAAGATTTGGTTTCCTACATGTAAATATTATGGGAATAAATAGATATTTGAATGTATCAATGGAACATGAAGATGTTTTAACTATGGAAAATAAGGGCACAAAGCAAGTATCTTCCAAGGGAAATGAAAAGTTTCGTTAATGCAATGGATGGAAATATCAGCCTCCCTAAGGTATTATAAACAGTTGAATTCATTAAATCTTGAATGAATGATAATTATTCAAATCAATGTCTTATGTGTAATGATATTTAAGGGAATCATTAACGTGGTATGAGTAATGGTTATATAGCTGATGATGAGGATACTATTGATGAAATGTGAAAAGGAAATAGGAATTGTGTAATGGGATGAGGTATCCTTATTAATTTTATAAGGATGAGTTAGAATAATTGAAATGTTTATTTATTTGGATTCAATAATAATTAAATATATAAGTATTGTTCGGTTTATGTTTTTTCTCTAGGGATTTATAATAATATATTGAAGAGTTCTGATGGACTCCAAAGTGATTTCATGGCAAGGATAAATTTTGGCTAAGTTAATATAACCCTTAATAGGTTCCTAAAAATTATGTTTTGATAAGGATATATAGGGAATTAATAATTAAATTAGATGATACTAATTACCTAAAAATTGATAAATGATTTTTTTACAAAGTAGTTTATGCTATCATGGATGGAGTTTTCGACATTTTTTTATTTAATAAATTTACCAATAAACATGGGAATAATTAATCTTGAATGTTTTAAATGTGTATTTGTTGTAATTCATGTTATTAAAATGTTCTAATAAAATACATGATGAAGGAATTCACATGTTCGGTATGAAATAACTAAAATAAACTTTATGATATATGGGTGATCAATGGTAAGTCATTTTTTGAGAAATTTAGTGACCTTTTTTCTAATGTTTTGTATTTTCATATTTTTGAATGGTTATAATGTTAACCATTTATGTAATGGTTTAATTTAAACATTATATGAGGCTATATATATTCAAGTATTTTCTTTCCATATTAGGGATTATAAAGATTGGATAACTATTATTAACCTTTATTTGTTACAAAGACATATGGAATGTCGCATTATTATATTTTTGGACCTCATGATTTATTAATTCATCAGGATTTAAAAATACCCATTCATTTCATGGAATAAGAGATTAAATTTAAATTGATCATGGAATATTAAAGGGTGTGGTTGTCCTGAAATCATGTAATTATATCATCACAAGAAAGTTCTTCAACATTAAGAAAAAGGGGTCTTTAAATAAAATATTGTCCTATTGTAATCATTTTTTATGATATCAAATACCATTTTCAAGCCACTTTGGGTTATGAATTTTATATTATTAAATTTCTACTAATAGTTTTTTTATCTCTCTCTATCATAATTTTATAGTTTGAATTCTATTTCATGTCCATGTTTTCACTTTCCATCTATGTTCTCTTACGTGTGAGTTACTTTTGGTAACCGTTATGGTTCTTACTTTCTTATTTTAAAGGAAGTTATAGTATTCATTTTTTACTATGTGGGTTTCTATGAAATCAAAATTCAATTATTAATCCTTTGATAACCTAGATGAATTTCAAGGGTGAAATTCATTCTAAAGGGGTATAATATAACACCCTGAGATTTCGTGAAATATATTTTCTGAATTAATTTAATATTTTTGGATATTTTTCATTTCACACAACATAGATATAGTTTATTTATATTAAACTATTAAGTTAATCTTGTATTATACACAATACTGAGTCCCTTTGATATCTTATGTTACATGAAAGGATGACTTTTTACTAAAGTATAATATATTATTGAAATGATTAAATAAATATTATTATATCTACCACCAATCCATTTGAATTGATGTTATGAACAATATTAAATAAATTTTTAAAATATGATCTATGAATGTATATAAAATGAATCCTTTTATTATCAATTAGTATGAGTGAATATATGAACTATTTGAAAATAATGAAATTAATATTCTAAGAAAATTATTTTTTATGTACAAAAAAATTATCTCAATAAATTAAACAAAAAAATTTGATTAAAATTTTTATAAAATTAATTTATCATATATTCATTAAATATTTTTAATACTAATCCAATATATTTTCTATTTATAACATAAGAATAAATCAAATATTAAGAATAAAAATATGAATCATTATAAAAGGTAATTTTAACTTTTCTTAATGGAGAACCCATTTTAAATCTGATTGTTGAAGATTTTATAATTTATATTTGACAAAATGAATTTAATTTTTGAAATAGGAACATAAAAATTAGATTATGGTGAATTTTCTTTTCATTTTTCTGTGAAGTTTTGTTTTTTGATGAATAATGAATAATACAGAATTAAAATGTAATCTTTTTTCATATAATTTATTTATAAGGTTAAATTATGTCTTTGGTGTTTTTAAAGTCTAATTATATCATTTATACATCAATTAATCCAATTTATGCTATTGTAACCAATTTCACATAGAAATAGGATATCAAAACATTCCAAACCATAAAAAAAATTACTTAAAAACTAGCTATCATGACCCATCTACAGGATTAAATTGAAAATAATTTCTACCACATACATGATTGTAAATTGAAAAAATGTAGTAAATATTTTTAATTATCATAATATTTAATTTCTAACATGTTCAACATAGTTTTTTTTCAAATATACTAGTGAATGTGATTAAAATTAATTACAATGATTAAGGGAAAAATTAACTTAACAAAGGACTAAACATTATTCTTATGGCCCACAATGTCCTAGAAACTTTACAAGAGAAATGGGATAGCCATTTTTTGACCATTATACCATTATTTATCTATAAGGTTTTATTTAAAAACTTGGGGACAATTAAAATGTGGGAAATACTCACACCTTTTCAACAATGCCCAATGTGTCCTATTCCCCACTTATAAAAGGAATCCCCTCCTCCCCCTCTCTTTACACTTCTCAACTCATTTTTATAGGTCTAAACCTAAAAAATATACTCCAAAAAGCACTAATTTAATCATATAATCCTCCCTTTGGTAATAAATACATTCATGGAATCCCTTTGGTGTAAAATAAATAGAGTTACCTAAAGAAGAGGTAACATCCTTCCTCAAGCTCTTTTGTTTTATTATCATTGTACACCACATAAATTATTCTTATTCAATGATTATATAACAACATAAATATCCTCAATATACTGAGATTTTTTTTCAATGTGTTTTACTTTCACTTATACACACTAAAATCTAATGGGAAAGAAACTTATCGTTCTTTTGTACGACGAACTACCATCTCACGAAACAGTGTTGTTCATTTTCAATTTACCACCTATCATGGTTGTTAATTTTGATTGAAATTTTATTTTTAGATGATATATATGATATTTATTATTTATTTATTCTTTTTAAATTATTATATAACACATACCTTAATTATTTCCATTTTTGTAAATACAAAAATTTCGTTTGGGGAACTGTGGACTACCGCCTCCACAAAGTGATGTGATTCGTTCATACTATACATGGAATGTATTAAGGATGGGTTAAATAAAAATATATGATATATATGAAATAATTATTCAAATATAGTTACTATATATATACATGTAATTAATTCCCTTTATTTCTTTCAATATGATAAGAAAATGGATACAATGTTCATGCGTATGAGCGATATACCATCTCCTTGCACTGTGTATTTTATTTTCCATTTCTATATTTCACAGATTATTTTAAATATATATATATTTAAAATAAATTATAATTATATCCTATTTTAAATTCATTAAATCATGATAAATGTATGATGAAGAAAAATATAACAAATTAAGACACATGCAAAAAACAGAGGATATTACCTGAAACATAACATTAACTTGGAGTTGTTAATAAACATATAATATGAATTCATAACCAAATAATTTATGGTAATAATATGATAATATGGTTATGTGGAAGATATATAATAAACATATATTTATCATACTTTAGTTTTTCATGTTTACAAAGAATGATAAGACTAAAGGTAACAGAATTTCATCTGACTTTTTATTTTAGTGAGATGCATTCCATATTAGTCACTTGATTTTTTTGTGTGATGTATATAATACCCTATGACATGTTATATAATTAATTTAATTTATTTAGATATATTAAATTATTTAATTTATGTAATTATTTCATGGGGGTTCATATTCTAATGTAACACATGTATTGAGGGTTTCCCTATCCCACTTTTAATATCTGTGAGATACATGTCATGTTCACCACTAGATTTATTTATGTGGTGTATAGACTACCCATGGATTTATTATATGCTTCATATGCATAAATATATTTTTATTTACATATCCATTTAATGGCCTTTTATTCATTGTGATTATGTTTCTAAATTTACCAAAATGGTAAAGTAATTCTATCTCAATTTTCTTTCTTTGAGTCACATTCTATGTTTTCACCTATATTTATCTATGTGGTGTATATATTTCCTTTGGCATGTTATATCACAAATATAATTATTTTAGTGATATTTTAACCTTAATTTAATTTTATTCTGTCCATTTTATTATAATTAAATGTTACCAAAGTGGCAAGGATTTTTTGAAACAATCTCATCGTTTATCGAGATTATTTATAATTATGATTCAATGATAAAATATTATGATCCATATATTATGAAGTCTCATTAGTTTTCTTCTCATATAGTTATCCATGATATCTTCATGTATTACTAACATCTTATAATCTTTTTTACTTACGATATTTGAGAAAATGATTTTATGAAAGTATGACTTAATATATCCTTTTGGTCAAAAATCTACATTCTTTAAAAATCGTGCCTTCTAAAAAGGTTTTCAAAAATGTTTTAATATTACCATATTATGTATAAAGGAAATTTTTACTCATGATTTACCTTTTAAAAAATGTTTTTAAAATTGATATTCTTATCATTTTCTGATTAAGGTCCCTTTTTAAAGAGTTAAAGTGAAAAAGGAATGTTCAACTTGTACGGACTTACCCACCATCATGGACTTAATTTCCTTGAAGCTCCCATTATAATTATACATTGTTATATTTTAAAAAATCATAATCTTTAGGAAATTTTTTTGAATTTAAGGTTATTTTCAATGTTTTTTTTCAAAAACCTTTTACATTTAAAAATCATTTAAAATTATTTTCAATGATTCCTTGATATGTTTTCAAAATATTATTTTCAAAGAAAATGACTTGAATTATTTAAATATTTCTTTATAACTTTTCAATTACATTATTCAAAAAAGGGTTATCAAAATTATTTCCAGACTTATTTCTATGTTTTCATTATATTTTGAAATATAAAGTTTTTTAAAATGTTTTCAATATTTCTTTAGGGGGTTTCAAGGTTTTTTTAAATAAAAAAGTTATAAAAAAAATTCAATTTTACTTTAAAAGTATTCAATGCTATTTAAAAAAAATGTTTTCAAAAATGATTTATTTTTGAAAAATAATTTTCCATAATATAACATTTAATTTCATCAATAAATTTTTTAAATGAAATTTTAATGTTTTCTTTATAAGAATAAATAATTTTAAATGGGTTTATAGAAAGGATTTTCTAAGAAAAGATATTTTATTTAATAAATTTTTCATTTGATCTTTCAAAATCCTTCCCAATATATGATGATGTAATTTTTTATATTTTATTCCATACCAGGGATGTGATCCCAAAATACCATTCATTTTATTTCTTGAATGGTTTATGTTTTGATGAAATGATTTTTATGACACCCATTTCACTTCCACAAGTTATATGCTTTGGTAACTCACTTATTTTCACAGGTTATGCTTTAATGAAATCAATATGAGACCTATATATTTTTCATAGGTAATAATAGGATGAAATTTTTATGATACCCCTTTCATTTCATGGGAAATGTAAAGATGTTTATAAAACCCATCTTTTTTATGGTCCATGATATGATGAATTTTTTATTATCTAGTGGAACGTGTGTGTATGATGTTATTATATGATGGGTTATACCTATATCTCCCTCCAATGCATTGGGTAATGATTTATATATCATGATATAATGATTGAATCACATCGATAGGCTTGATCCACTGTGGATAATAGGGAAACCTGAAAAACTAATGAATATGGGGAATCCCTATCCACTATGGGAATATGGGGAAACCCGGTCCACTATGGGATGATGAGGAAGAAAGATCCCTTACAAGAAAAGGAACGCAACTAGGGATGGTGGTGTGTCCCTCCATGTAGGTGTATTCTAGAAGAAGTTCCTTGTTATGTTTTAGAAGTGGGCATTGACTTATAGGTGATGATATTAAAAGTTTATGTTTATAAAAATAATTATATGTCGTATACCTTTGATATGCTCACATGGTTCTTTTTCTTGTTTATTCTATAATTTATTGACTTATGAACTACCAATATTTATGACATATCTCATTATTATGATATTTTTATACAGGGTGTGATATTCAAATGTTATTTTTATGTTCTCATACACTTATGTTCATGTTATGCTTATGTATTTAATTTATTTACTCTTATTGAGAATTCAAGATCACCCATTTTTTTGTTAATTTCCCCAGGTTATGAAGAAATTTATTATATAGAATTACTAAAGGGGAAGATCATTAATGAATCTGTTGAATATATTTCACTAAACTAGAATAATTTGTTCCTTGTTTCCAAATACATTAAAATAATATAGTCCTTAGAAATTTATTTTTATAATGAATTGAATATTAATATAAAATTATTTAATATACATGTATGTTAAGACTAGGTATCTATAAAATAAGATGATTATTATGACTATAATCATACAAAGAGATGGTCTTAACATGCTGTTATAGGGAATTCTTTTACTTGGATGTTTACCATGGATGAGATATGGGATAATACTAGGGTGTTGTTCCATCATTTTAGGGGATTCCATTTTTATAGTAATTTTTTATGGAATATTTCAAAACCCAATGGAAATAAGATTAAATATTATGAAATGTAAAATTCTAAAGGAGTTTGATAATCCTTGAGATACACCATCATGAATCAAGCATATTGATGGGCCAAGTTGGGAAATATGGACTTCCAATCCAAAGAGATATGGGAACAGATCAAAAATGATTTATGGAAAACTATATAATCATTTGATTCTAAATATTTAATGTTATTATATCTCAAGGTGTGAGTGAGGAAGTCTATATTTAATTGATAAAATGAATATTTATTGAATGGAAACCGTGAACCAATTAATATATAAATATCCTCAAATAGACTATTTATTAATTTAAGGTCATTGATATAATTCAAGGGTTTTCTACTATTTTTGGATATTACGGATCAGACTGTGGGGTTGAGATAGACTACCTAGTAGATAGTTGGGAACAACCTAAAATAAATTAGAGATAATGATGAAAATATAGAGTACCTTCATCATTAATGTTAATATTTTAATTTCTTGATTATTGTAACATGGTATTGAAGGAATATGAGGTCATAAAACATTTAACATCTATAAGGACTTAACATTAAACATTACAAAATCTTTATTTATATTAATAAATTCACATTGAGGATCTATTCAAGTTTATAGTTTTAGAGAATAAGTCTGAAACTATTACATAACAACTCAAATAATACAAAGTAGACACTTATACCCTCTATAAATTTTTCACAATGGAACCCCTTTTAAAATAAAACTTGATTTCTATTTCTTGATAAAAATATTTATAAAATCTTACTTTCTCTTACCCATTCTTATACCCTATGAAAAACATTTAAAAAACATGAAATGAGAACAAAAATCTCAATAAGAGATATAAAATAAGTAAATAAATGTTACACCATGAATACTTATCAACCCATGAAATCATACTTTTCACCCATAAAACACAAGATCATTAACATACCAAATGAAATAATAATATTCTTAAAAAACTTATAGAAATAATAAATCATAAAGGTAACTTGTGTAATCCATATCATACTTAAATTGTAGCTTTCACAACTATATAGTGAGTAGCCTTCATAGTTACAATTGGAATACCCATAACGGTATATTCCCTAAATATCATTAGGGAAACTTTATCATTTACCGACTTCATGTTACCCAATTCATTGGAGAGCTATAACGGGCTCACCCATCCTCATTTTATCATGGAACCACCCATATACATAAATAATTCCCAAGAACCATAATGTAATTGTAACACATAAAACAAGCATAAAGAAATAAATAACAAATCCACATTGCAATCGCAAGAGATCATTTAAAGATTTTTTATAATAAATCCTTTCTCAAAATCATTTTTAATACCAAAATACATGAAAAGTGAATATGGTATTTATTTTTCTTTTTAAAACATTACGACTTGTAGAGGAAGACAAATATTAAATAGGAGTTACAGTGGCGGATAACTCATTGTCACCGCATATGTTAAAAATATTTATTTTATCGTTTTGAAAAGTAAAAAACTTCATATATAAATATTCCTTTTCAAAACATTTTAATTAAATAAAAATTAAAAGGTGTTGATATTACACCATATAAAAGAAGGTGGTTAATAACATCAAAATATGCCTCAATGAAAGGAGATTAAGACAGAGTCTCTTACCATGAGTTTGACTCGTATCACTCATTATTTATCATACTTAATAGTAAACTTAGGTTAATATCTACTTTATTTATAACCTTTTTTATTTTTATTATTCCATTTATATCACTTATTACCAAGTCATATCATTTAGTTAATTATTAGAGTTCATGTCAGATGTTTTGTTGATATTTGGTACTCGAGTCCAAAATTAACATAGTATGATGTAAATTTTCCATGTTGTAAAAATTACATTATCTTTATAATAGTATTCATGAAATGATAAAAAAATTTATGAATAAATCATACTTTTTAAAATAAAACCATTAATCATGGTTATGAAAAATGAACTACGTTATATTCATGGAGATTGTAGGTCGTACGTATGCATGAGTAAAATTTTCTATTTTTCATTGGTCATTAAATAAATAAGGTAATTATTATTTTATACTTACATAATTATAATAATATTATTATCATTGTAATAAAAATTTAAAAATAATTATATATATTATAAAAGTGATGTGGTGAATAAAAACAATTCGCATCGCTTCATGGAGGTGATAGTTCACACAAACACACGAACCACATTATTGTTTTTATGTGCATCGAAGGTAAGAAAATAATGGAAATATTATTATTTTAAAATGATAAATATTTCATTAATATAACATATGAATATTAATTCCATAATTATAACCAATCTTTATAGAAGAAAGTGGAAAACAAACTAAATCAGTTTGTGGAGGTGATAATTCACACGTACGCACAAACGATTAATTGCATTCCTATTTGATGAAAGTAAATAAGGATTTAGGGGATGATATTAACATAATAAAATCTTAGTGTATTGATGATATTGGAGTTAATATTTCATCTTGTGATAATAATATTTAAAATAAGTTAAATAAGAAATAAAATAGAAACTCTTAAAAAATGATACCTCTTCTTAGGTTGATCACCTTTGAGGAACATATTAACACCTCTATGAAGGGTATTCTACCAAAAATAAGGACTAAAGAATTTGGGTAGGAATTATAGGAATATTTTTGGGAATATATTGCCCAATAAAAAAGGTTTTGGGAGTGTGAGTATTAGAAAATAGAGGGTACCTTTTTTAGGAGAGGGGAGGGCCACGCTTAGAAATTATTAAAATATTAAATTAATATAAATTAATTATTTAATCCAAATGATTCCAAATTGAAATATGTATAAGAGAAGATGGTTATAGTTATATATCCTATCATATAATAATTGTTATACATGTATTTATTATATTTTAAACCTTATATTTTTAGTTTATCTTTAATTATACTCTTTAATTTTAATTATTGTAACAACATTTTAAGTTTTCAGAGGCTCTAAATTTTACTTATATGAGATAAATATCCAATAACTAGAAAAAAAATGAACTTTTAGAGCATATTATATCAAATTTATTATTTTAAAATAATTTTAGGATTTTTAACTAACTTAATAAATTACTATTTTAATAAAATCTCAATTATGTCAATTTTTACACTATTCATCATATTGAATTTAAATAAAATCCAAACAAAAAGATGACTTTAATAAAACATTGAATAGTCTTATAACATGTCATATTAAACTATAAAATTCATTTATGGAATAAATTATGTCAAATAATATTTATTTTAATATTTATAATATCATTTATTTTGTTATTTCATTATTAAGTCTATTATTGCATCACCATTGTGTCATAATTAAATTTAATTATTTAATGTATAAAAATTATAAATAAAATACCATGATTTACTTAATAATTTTATAATTATAATGACTATTTATAGTGTAATATATCACTTATATAACCCCATATGAAAACTTTTGTAGTAATAAGAGACACGTTTCTGTTATATTTTCATTTACATTAAATTAAATGTTATAAATGTCATAATCACACCCGAGTGGCTTCCAAAGGCCAAATTTGCATCCCAAGGGTTTTATTGGTTTTCCATTACTCATCCAATAATATTAGTACAAATTTTAGGGTATTTTTATATTATTATAATATATTTTTACCCTTTTTTACCTATTTTACCCTTTAACCGTGGTAAATAAAAATAATTACTAAAGCTACTGTTCATAATGTCCAAAAATAAAAGTGATTTCTTTACATAATTTGGACCTTCTGATTCAAAATATGGAATCCATTTTCCCAAATTCCAAGAAAATTAGTTTCAGTAATTAATTCAAAATTAATCCCCATTGTCAAATCAAGAAAACATGTTTTTAAAAGTAAAAACTATCAAAAGATTGACATGTGTTTATATAAAATTTTGATGTAAAATTAATTCCAATAACCAAATTTGAATTAAATTATAAAAATATATTCTAATTAAAATTAAAAAACAATTAATAGGATAACCTAAATATATAAATAAATTATATGAAAAGGTAGTTTTGAAATAAAATGCAGTGTTTTCACTATTCATTAAAAATGAAGTTTAACATAAATATAACAAAACTCAACCAAAGTAAATTTTTATGTCTTTCTTCCAAATAATAAGTTTATTTTGTATAATAGAACATATAAAAGTGACAAAACAGGATTTTAAAATGGTTCCCCATCAAAAGGCTGTAAAACTACCTTTTAAAAATATTAGAGTATTTTATGCTTAAAATTGGATTTATTCTCATTTTATGCCACTAAAATTTATTAAATAAAAGTAAAAAAAATTAATAAACATGTGTAAACATAATATAGTTAGTTATGATCATTCTATCCAACATAATGGCTAGAAAATAATGAACATTTAAAAAAATATTAATAATTTATTATTTGTCAGTATATATTGGCTTTGTGTTCAACATAAGATTTCGAAGAAACCCGTTGTTTCATGTCTAGTACACCATTGGAAATAGAGTCCCTGTTAAGGTAAAATTAATAACCATTTCATAAATATTAATAAATATGAAAATTTCTTATTATATAATTACTTGGGATGTTACATCCTTCCCCCTTTTAGAAATTGTATCATCAAAATTTTATTTACTTATCAAATAAGTAGTGGTATTTATCCCTCATAGAATTTTCAGATTCCCATGTTTCCTCTTCAGCCATATGGTTTTTCCAAAAAAAAAATATTATCCTAATGAATCACCTTATTCTACAGCACTTTCTCTCTGTAGTCTAGAATCTAGACTGGCTATTCCACATAAGAAAGGTTCTCTTCCAACTGAACTATTTATAGACTCAAAACATGAGATGGATCTGCCATATACTTTCTAAATATTGAAACATGAAAAAATAATTGTACATGGGATAAAATTAGAGGAAAATCCACTCAGTAGGAAACTGATCCATCTTTCTCCAAAATTTAATAGGGTCCAATGAATCACGGACTCAGTTTCCCTTTCTTACCAAAACACATTACACTTTTCCATGGAGAAACATTGAGAAATACATGATCACCAACCTCAAAAGAAATATCCTTCCTCCAGTTATCTGTATAACTTTTCTATCTACTCTGATTTGTTCTCATGTTCTTCTAAATCAACTGAAATTTCCATACCATCTCTTCTTCCAATTATGGTCCCATCAACATTCTTTCACCTAATTATCCCAAAAATATAGAGTTTGACACTGCATTCCATATAATTCCTCAAATGGTGCTATATATATAATGGAATGAAAACAATTATTATAATAAAATTCAATAGAAGAAATATGTTGGTCCCAACTTCCTTGGTATTCCATTAAAAAATCACATTGAAAATCCTCCAAGGTATAAATTTTTTGTTCTAACTGCCCATCTAATTGATGATGAAAAGGTGTGCTAAAATTTAATTCAGTTCCCATTGACATTTTATGGCCTTTATAAAATTTATAAGTGAACCTGGGATCATGATCAGATAAAATGAAGACAGGAATTCCATGTAACATGGATATCCCTTTAAGATACAACTGAGAATTTTGATCTAGAAAATGTGTTCCTTGAATAGGATTAAAATGATAAGATTTAGTCGATCTATCAACAATAACCCAAATAAAATTGTTACCTAAAGAATCCTTTGGTGGTAATACTAAAAATATCCATGGATATGTTTTCTCATTTCCACTCCGGTACTGGAAAAGGATGAATCATCCCTTTTAGTAACATCCATTCTTCTTTAACCTGTTTACAAATCAAAAAGTTCACAGTAAATTCAGCAATATCTCTTTTCATTCCCTCCCAATAGTAATACTATCGAAGGTCTTGGTACATCATAGTACTACCAGGATGAACTGAAAACAAAGAACTATGATCTTTACATAACAACTCTTTCTTCAATTGTGAATCACAAGGCACAAATAATCTCTTCCTAAATCTCAAAACACAATCTTTATCAATGTTAAATTTAGGAAACTTACCCTTATAAACCAATTATACCTTTTTATGAAACTCACTATCTTTCTTTTTTTCTTGCTTAATTTTGTGATAGAGATGATTTCACTGAAACCTAAAACAAAACTGAGAAATTTCCTACCCCAATAACATCCAAGAAAAAAATCATCATATTATTAACCAAAGGATCACATTCGAAACATAGCATGAAAAATTTAGCAATTCATTTCCAACTCAAAGAATCAGACACTTTGTTTTCTTTTCTAGTAGCTAATGAATCATGAAAAAATAATTATTGATTAATTATAGTCATCTCCTCTACTTCATGTTCAATTATTTCTGAGTAATTATATACTTCAAACTTTTGTGGTCAGTATATTTTTTATATTTTACTCTAGACAAATGAAGCCTCTAAATTTTAAAATCAAAAACTATAGTAGATAATTCTAAACCTTGTGTAAGGAAATTTAACTCATGAGTTTTTAATTGACATGAAAAATAATCAATTACCAAATAATTCTTCATTAGGACACAACTGAGTCCTTTCAATGAAGCATTACTTAGATAAAAAATTCACCATTATTAGAAGTTAATTCCAAAAATTAGAGAATTCACAAATATTATTTTCTATTCTTGAAAGCAATCATAAAATTATTTTGTCCAGATGAATATAATACATTTTATAGTAAACTTATTCATTAGGCTAGAGAACCCTAAAAAAATTTCAACAAACCTCCATTAATATCATGCTAAACTAAGAAAACAATGAATATTTTTTATATTTTTGGGTCTTTTACAATCATAAACAACTTTCATTTTAGAAGTATCAATAGTTTTCTATATTTAGAAACAATGATACCATGTAATAAAAAAATTTGTAACCAAAACTCACACTTTGTGAATTTTCAATACAGTTTATTTTCTTTTGCAGTTTGAATGACAACGCTTAAATGACTTCCATGATCCTATTTACATTTATAATATACCAAAATTTCATCAATAAACACAACCACAAACTTATCCATGAACTCACAGAAACTGTTATTCATAAGATACATGTATAAAGCAGGTGCATTAGTTAACCAAAATAGCATAACTACAAATTCATAATGGCCATATCTAGTATGGAACATGATCTTTGGAATGTCTATTTCCTTTACTTTTAACTGACGGTACCATAACCTCATATCAAACTTTGAAAAATATTGTAATCCCTTGATTTGATCATACAAATCATCGATATGAGTCAACAGATACATGTTCATAATAGTTATGTCAATCAAGGATATATAGTCAATGAAATGTCTCATTGAACCATCTTTATTTTTAAAAAACAAGATAGAAGAACCCCATGGTGAGGTGCTTTATTGAATGAAAACTTTATCTAATAACACATAAAAGTGCTTATTTAACTCTAAAATTTCAATTTGTGACATTATATAAGGGGGTTGTGAACTTGGATTCACTTCAGTAACTAAATCATTATTAAATTCAACTTCTCAATTTGGTATAATACCAGGTAACTCATCAAGAAAAACATCAATAAACACATTTATGACTAGAATATCATTAATTTGAAAAATTCCTTTGTTTTAAAAAATATGTGAATGGTATCCTTCATTTTTATCTTTTATTATTTTATCAGCTTCCTAATATGTTATCAGAGGTAAGGGTTCATTCTTGTACAAATAATGAAACTCTTTCTAAAAAGAAACTTATTTAGCTTTATAGTCAATCATGTATTGGTAAGAAAAAAAAGACAATCTATACCCAAAATAATATCAAAATCTACTAGAGTGAAAACAAAAAGGTTTTTAGGTAAATTATTTCCATAGATAAGGATATTAAGATTCTTATAATTTCATTTTACTTCCATGTTTCCCCAATCTATTTTTAACATGTGTTTTGGATTCATTTCACGAGGTGGAATTCCCAATTTTCTAAAAAATTTCTCAAAAATGAAATAATGTGTAAAAAATGAATCAAAAACACATTTTAATAATCTTAATAAACAAATATTGAACTTAATACCACTTTATTTGATGGCCCAATATCTGGTGAAGTAGTTTCAAAGGATTTCACCACACCTTTCTACTTATAGTCTGAAAGCTTCCCATCATTCGAGTTCTTCATCGGATACTCATTTTCATAATGAACCATCTCCTTGCACAATTTACTAACTGTAAATAATATTTTTTTCATACCACTATTATTATCTTTTTTAGTGCAATTATGAGACTTATGTCTTATTTTACCAATTGGAAGCAATTACCAGAATTTAAAATTCATTCCCCATTGTGATTTTTACCATAGTTTTCATCAACTATAAACTTAAATTTCTTACCAACAAAATTTTTTAAATAATTTTTCCCTATCACCTACCACCTCAAACATTAATTCTTCTATTTTTCAAAGAACACCTAATCATCTGAAAACTCCATTTCCACCATCTACGTACATCAAAAAAGTTTTTCGTAAATTGTGAACTCACAAGAACCTAATTCGCTTTGATACATTGGAATTAATCCTGAGTAATAATGATTTATTTTACTATCATGATCCCGGATGAAATTTGGAGCATACCTTGTCAATCGAGTGAATTTTTTCTTCATAAGTAGCCAACGAGTCCTCATCTTGCCTCAATTGCAAGAATTTTTTTTTCATCCAAAGTCGAACCACATTAGGAAAATATTTCTCAAGAAACATAACATTGAATTCATCATAATCCAAAGCATCAATTTCCTCACTTTCCCTGATATTATTAACCATAGAACACCATTAATCAACTTCAACATCAAAATGATAAACAACAACACTAAATTTTTTATTTTCTGAACTCCCCATGACATCACAAATATTTTATAGTCCTTTAATCCACCATTCAGCAAGCACGAGGTCAAATAATCCTATGCATGATGGAGGATGTTTCCTCATAAAGTTATCTACTACCAACACATTCTTGTATGTTTTATCTAGATGATCTCATGCATAGATACCACTACCATTTATTGCCTGATTCAACTCCTCCATCACTACAACAAACTATTTAGTTCCAATTCAGAACATCTCGGGTTACTTATTTCTAAGGGTGTTTTCCTCCTGATGTCATCCCAACACAGCTTCCATGTTTCTTCTGAACAAACAAATATTAGATGAAGAAAAGTGTAATCTATAAATACCGTATCATTTTAATTTGACTATAAAGTAAAAAAATTATGGATATTCTATTAACAATATCATAACCCCTAAAGTTTTCTAAACTGGCCTTTGATACAAAATATAAGGCTCCATCCATAAAAATATCAAAATATTGAGATAATTTAAGAAATTCACATTGAGTATCCTTTACATTTTAGAGTTTTAGAGAATTAGGAAATAACTATTATATAATAACACAAATATTAGAAAGTAGACACTTATAATACATATTAATTTTTCACAAAGGAACCCATTTTAAAATAAAACATGATTTCTTTTTCATAGTAAAAATATTCATGAATTATTTCCTTCTCTTACCCATTCTTATACCCTATGAAAAAAATATCAAAAACATGGGATGATCACAAAAATCTTATTAAGGTATATAAAATATGGAAAGAAAATATTAGTCTATAAATACTTATAATCCCATAAAATCATACTTCCCACCCATAAGACACAAGATCATTATCATACCTCATGGAATCAAAATATTCTTGAAACACTCATAGATATAATAAATCATAAAGGTAACTTGTGGAATTAATATCATACTAGCATAGTATATTTCACAGCTATATAGGGTGTAACCGACATGGTTACATTTGGAATACCCACCACATTATATTACCTAAATCTCTTAGGATAAATTTTATCATTTACCTCTGTCATGTTACCCAATTCATTGGAGAGCTATCATAGGCTCACCCATCCATGGATTATTATGGAACCACCTAATACATAAACAATTCCCAAGAACCACAACATAGTTGTAACACATATAACAAGAATAATGGAAAAATAACTTTTCCACATTATAATCACAAGAGATCATTTCAAGATATTGACATAATAAATACTTTCTCAAAACCATTTTAGGTTCCAAAATAAAAGAAAAGTGAATATGGTATTTATTTTTCTTTTAAAAACATTGTGGGTTATAGAGGAAGCAAAATACCAAATAAAAGTTATGGCAGCAGAGAAGTCGTTGTCGCCGAATACGTAAAAAAAAATCATTTTTTACTTTTTAAATTAAAACTATTTGTATAGAAGTTTTCATTTTCAAAACCTTTTAATGAAATTAAAATTAAAAGGGGTTGATTTTACACCTTATAAAATAATTTTGTGCAAACCATCAATATATTTCTCATTGAAAGGAGATTGAGATGAAGTCCCTTACCTTGAGTTTGATTTGTCTCTTTCATCCTTTATCTTCCTGAATAATAAACTTAGGTCAATTTATAATTTTTTTAGAACATTTTTCAAGTTTATTATTCCATCTATATCACTTATTATCATGTTATATTATTTATTTAATTATTTGAGTTTATATCATATGTTTGGTCGATATTTGGTACTTGAGTCGAAAATGAACATGGTATGATGTAAATTGTCCATGTGGTCACAAGTAAATCATCTACAGAGTGGTGTTCATGAAATAATAATAAATTTTATTAATCATTAATACTTATTAAATAAAACCATGAATTATGGTTATGAAAAATGAACTATGTTATATTCATGGAGATGGTAGGTCGTATGTACGCATGAGTAACATATTCCATTTTTCATTGATCATTATGGAAATAAGGTCATTATTATTTTGTATTTAAAATTTTATAATAATATTATTAACATAATAATAATAAATTAAATATAATTATATATATATCATACATGTGATGATGTTAATCAAAATTATTCACATCTCTTTATGGAGGTGATAGTCCACACATACGCATGAATGACATTACTGTTTTGATGTGCATGGAAGTAAGAAGAAAATTGAAATATTATTATTTTAAAATGATAAATATGTCATGAATATCACATATTAATATTAATTTCATCATTATAACCAATTTTTATAGATATTAATGGAAAATGAACTAAATCTGTTCTTGGAGGTGATAATTCACGTGTACGCACAAATGATTAATTCATTTCCCATTTGATGGAAGTTGAGATGGATTTAGGGGATGATATTAATATAATAAAATATAATTATATTGAGGATAATTGAGTTATTATTTTATCTTGGAATATAAATATTTAAAGTAAGCGTAAGAATAAATAAAATAGAAACTCTTAAAAAATGATACCACATTTTTAGTTGATCACCTTTGAAAAACACCTTAACACCTCTAAGAAGGTAGTTCTGCCTAAAATAAGGCCTCCATAATGTGTGGAGGGGTAATAGGAAGTGTTTTTTAAATATGTTTTTTGAACCAAAAAGTCTTTGGAATTTTGAGTATTAGAGAAGATATGGTACCTTCTTATAAGAGAGGGGAGGGGCACCCTTGGAAATCCTTAAAATATTAAATTAATATAAACTATATTTTTAATCCAAATGATTACAAATTGAAATATGAAAAATATAAGATTATTATAGTTTGATATATTCTAATCCAATAACTTGTATACATGTATTTATTTTATTTCAAACATTATATAGTTAGTTTACCCTTAATTATTCTCTTTTAATTTTAATTGTGGTACCAATATTTTAAGTAATGAGAGGCTATAAATTTTACTTATATGAGATCAATTTACCATAATTGGATGAATAATGAACATTTATAATTTATAATATCCGCTTTGGGATTTTAAAATATTTATAGGATTTTTAAATAATTTAATAAATTACTATTTTTATAAAATATCAATTATGTCAATCTTTACACTATTCAGTTTTTTAAATTTAAAGAAAATCCAAATATAGAGATAACTTTGGACCAAACCATTGAATAGTCTTCTAACATGTAATATTCACCTAGAAAAATTATGGATGGCATAAATTATATAAAATAATATTTATTCAAATATTTATATTTTCATTTGTTTTACTCTTTAATTAATAAGTCTATTATTTTTTCATCATTTTTTCATAATTAAATTTAATTATTTAATGTTTAAAAATCATAAATAAAATACCATGATATAGGTAATATTTTTATCTTTATTATTACTATTTATAGTTGAAGATATCACTTATATTTTCATATATTAAAATGTTTTTATTATTAAGATACATGTTTATGTTATATTTGAATTTACTTTAAATTAAATGTTATAAATGTCATAATTGCACCCAAGTGGCTTAAAAAGGCCAAATTTACATCCAAAGGGTTTTTTTCTCATCCATAACTCATCCAATAATAATATTACAAGTGTTAGGGTAGTTTTATATTATTATAATTTTATTTTTACCTTTTTTATATTATTTACCCTTTAACCATGGTAAATAAAAATAATTCTTAAAGTTAATATTCATAATGTCCAAAAATAAAAGGGACTAATTTAAAAAATTTGGATCTTATTATTCCAAATATGTATCCATATTTTCAAATTAAAAACTTATAAGTTAAAATCATTAATTTAAAATTAATCCGTGTTATCAAAACGTGAAAAAGAGTTTTTAAAAGTAAAAATAATCAAAAGATTGACATGTTTTTATATCAAATTTCAATGTGAAATTGTTTCCAATAACCAAAATTTGATTAAATGATAAAAACATAGTAAAATTTAAATTTAAAAAAAAATATGATAACCTAACTATATAAATAATTTAGATGAAAAGGCAGTTTGGAACTAAAATACGTTGTTTTTTACTATTCATTAAAAATGAATTTTATCATAAAAATACCAAAATTTAACCAAATTATATTTTTATGTCCATATTTTAAATAAGAATTTTATTTTGTCAAATATAAAAAATAAAAGTAAAAAAACTATATTTAAAAATAGTTCTCCATGAAAAGGCAATAAAACTACCTTTTAAAAATATTAGAGTATTTTATGCTGAAAATTGGATTTATTCTCATTTTAATCCTCTAAAATTTATTAAATGATAGTAAAAATAATAATAAACATGTTTAAACATAATATAGTTAGTTATTTTCATTCATTCTAATACAACAGCTATACTATAATGACCATTTAAAATAATAATATTAACAATGTATTATCTTTCGGTATATATCAGCCATGTTTACAACATAAGATTTCAGAGAAACCCATTTTTGCATATCGAGTAATCCATTGGATGTAACATAATCATTAAGGTAAAATTAATATCTAATTCATAAATATTAATAGATTTGAAAATTTCTTATTCTATAATTACTTAGGATGTTACACTATCATCTTCTGAGTGTGATGTCACTTCAACATGTGGTGAAAATCCCTAAAAAAAGGGGTAAGAAAATACTATGTATAGTAGGATGTAAGAGGAAACATGAAGATGTTCCTGAGATGGAAAATTTTGGCATCACTAGTAATCCATTTAGATGATAATTCATATGGGTGGGAAACGTCAATGCACATTTGAATCACGTAAAAAATAAGGGGAAAGAAAGGTGTGAGAACTCTGGTGGGAAAATGAAGAGTAAAACAAACCTTCTATCAGTATTTGTCTTATCAATAAGAGAGGAGGTTACATTGACATAATTTATATAGTTGGACCTTAGCATGAGGTCTATGAATCACTATATATTTAGTGAGAAGTAAATAAAGAAACACATTTTTTAGTTATTTTGATGTTATAGATGAAAAAAATAATAAAATAAATATTGTATCATTACATGTAAGGAATATAATACATTTTTAGATTTTATTCACCACATATAAATAAATTTTCTATGTATTTTAAGTTTATAGAGTTAGGAATAAGACCCGGGTAGTTTAATATAATTTTTGTTACACCCTGAGCTTATATGAATTATTATTTTTTAAAATAAATTAATATTCATTTAAGGTTTGAATTTCAGGATACACCAAGGGAATCTTACTTTATACAAAAAATAACATTAATTTTTTACTACAATAAATGAAAAGTTTATCTTATGGTACATGAAACACTTTGTTTGGATTCTATTATCCACAATACAATGTTTAGATTACGTTATAAAAAACACTGTGTATAAATGATACATGACATATTATTAAAATATTATTATAATTCTCACCTAGCTATTGGAATGGTGGGTATGAAGGGGATTAACTAAATAATAAAAATATTTTTTATGCATTTGAATTATTTGGTAACCAATTAGTAAGAAATAAAAGAACAATTTAAAAAAAAGAAATTCCATTTCTAAAGAACTATTTTTCTATAAACAAAAAAAATCTCTCAATAAATTAAAAAAACACTTTTGATTTGTGATTTTAACTAAATAAATATATTATATTATATTATATTATATTATATTATATTATATTATATTATATTATATTATATTATATTATATTATATTATATTATATTGTATTATATTATATTATATTATATTATATTATATTATATTATATTATATTATATTATATTATATTATATTATATTATATTATATTATATTATATTATATTATATTATATTATATTATATTAAACAATTATTTAACATTTATCTTATATATTTTATAAAACCTAGATAAGAATAAATCTAATTTTTCGAATAAAAATATGTATGTTTGTAAATGGTAATTTTACCGCCTTTTAATGGTGTACTAATTTTAAAAAAATGACTATTTTATGAATTAAAATTAAAAAAATAAAAATTCATTTTTTAAATAATAACATTAAATTTTTCTTAAGATGAATTTCTTTAAATTTACAAAAATATTCATTTTTTATGAATAGAGAATAATATTTAATTTAAATTGAAAAATGCCTTTTTATTAAAATTATTTATATTGTAAAATTATAATTATAATTATTTTAAAAGTATAATTATTTAAATTATACACGTATCAATCAAATTTATGTCATTGGAATCAATTTCACATTAAAAGTTTACATAAAAAATTCAAACATTTGAACATTTTCATATAAAAACTTGTAGTCTTGTCCCTCCCATAGGATTAATTTTAAATTAATTTCTACCACTTCTTAGAATTGAATTTGTAAAAATAGAATGCATTTTTGGAACCATAATAAGTTATAATTTATAATAAGGTCAAATTAATTTTTTAACAAAATAATTAGGTAAAAATTTTAAATTAATCATAGAGATTAAGAGACAAATGATTTTACCAAGAGAATAAAATTTAGACATAAGGGGAAAATGATCTATAAAAATTTTAACCACCCATTTAAGGAAAATATATTGACCATTACCCATAATATATAAAATTTGGGGCATTATTGAAGCCTTCTATTAGGTAAAAACGTGGGTAACCTAGATTTATTTTCAAAAAATGTCATGTGTGTCCTCTCCCCCACATGTTAAAGGCCTCCACATATTCCCCTCTCTTCAAACCTTAAAAACAATTTTTCCATCAAATAACTACCCAAATATATTCTCTACTTCCATACTGTCATCATATAATCCTTAAATTGGGATGAAATGCAACTAAGAAATTCATTTGGTGCAAACCAAATAGATATAACCAAATATGAGAAGATTTTAAAATGTACGAATAAATTCAAAACATAATGTAAGGGGATTTAAAGTCTCTCTTTTAATTATGTGAGAATTATGCCATATTCAAAAAAAAATATTTTATGTGTTGTATATATTTCCCTATTACAATTTATATCATGAATTTAATTTATTTCAAGATATTAAAAGTTTCAATTGATGTTATTCTTTCACAATCCTAACGATTCAATATTTACTCAACATATAAGTAATTTCCATCTTACTTTTTAGTTTTGTATGAAAAATGATATAATCACCACTTCTTTATTATATGTGCTGTATATAATACCCATTAATTTATCCAATGATACTTCTCCTAGAATATATTTTTATTTTCATATCCATATAAGGATCTATCTCTCATGGGGTTTATGGTTAAAAAGTTAGTAAATCAAAAAGGGAATATTCTCTCAATTTTTCTTCTTTGAGAAACATGTTATGTTGTAAACCTATATTCCTTTATGAGGTTTATATAGTAACCATTTTACTTATTAAACATGAATATCATTATTTTCATGAAATTTTAAGCTTTATGTAGTGTTATTATTTCATAGGGATTTTTATTAAAAGTTACCAAAGTTATAAGAGTTTATTTATACAATCTCATCATTTATTGGGATTGTTTTTTATTATGTTTCCACTAATGAAATATTATGATCCATATCTCATGAATTATCAAAAAAATATAATCCTATAGTTATTCATTACTTTTTCATGTAATTTTACCATTTGTTTTACTCTTTAGTACATAAGATATTTAAGAATGTGTTTCTAAGAAAATATGGCCTAATTTATCTCTTCAGATGGAAATATATTTTACTCAAAAACCACCTTTTCTAAAAAAATAATTTTTTTAAATGATATTTTATGTAAATTTTCATGGAAAAGGATTTTAATTTTTTTAATATTTTAAAATTGTTTAAAATAGGTTTGAAAGAAACCTTTATATGTTTTCAAGGTGTTTCTGAAATAAAAGGAATTTAAAAATGTTTTATTTCTTAAAAAATTGTTTTTAAAGAAATAAAATTTTACTTAAGAATGGAACCAAGTGATATATAAAAATAACTCTATATCTATTTTGAAATCTTTTTTTATAGTTTATTATTCATGGGTGAAAAGATCTAAGGACACCATTATTTACCATTTGTTTAATGTTTTTTGTTTAAGATGAAATTTTGTTTATGATAAATGTTTATCTTTCATAGGATATATGATATTAAATTTACTACAAAAATTGCTTCTTTTCATAGGTTATGATATGCTGAAATGATTATAAAACCTATCTCTTTTCCATAGGTTATGAATTGATGGAATTTTCATGATACCCATTTCATTTCATGAGTTATGATATGGTGATTTTTTATGATCATGTGGAACACATAAGTATTATTTCATTACGTGACTAGTGGGACATGTATAACATTTTACTAAATTGGTTAATGAGGGATAAATCATGAGTATATATGTTATTCATGAACCTGATTACACATTAACAATGTGATTTGTGAACCTGATTACTTGTTCTCAAAGTTATGTATGAACATGATTACATGTTCATAATGTTATGCATAAACTTGATTAAATTTTCACAATGTTATGTGTGAAACTGATTACATGTTCAAAATGTAATGTGTGAACTTGATTACATGTTCAAAATGTTTTTCCATAACTATATTACACATTAAATATTTTATCCAATGACATGGATTTCATGTCCATAATGATATGTGTGGAAATTGATGTATGTCATAAGTTTATGTGAGGGCCTAATTTATTATACTTAACTTAATGAGTGAACCTATTTATATTTATACTTGTTAAAAATGTATTAAGATGATGTGTATGCCACAAATATATGTCTTATAAAAATTTTATACACCCATGGTTTATTTTAATTGATTATATTATGATTTGTTTCCTATGAACTAACAATATTTATTCCATGACTCAAGATTATAATATTTGATATGCACAATACAGTTTTCAAATATTATGATTATATTATCATACCCTTATGTTTATGTTTTTATTGTGTAACTCCTTTTTTCCCTTAATGAGAATATGAGCATGCAATTTATTATGCTTCCTTTACACATGTTATTAAGAATGTTTTTATTTAGTATTTTTTAATGGGAAGATCTTGGGGGAAACATTGAAGATCTTTTAACATGTTAGAATATTATTTTGTAGGTTTCCATATACACTAAAATATTATGGTCCTCATACATATATATTTTTAATTTGATGAATAGACATCAAAAATTATGTAATATCCTTGTATGAAAATTATGGGTGAATATAGATGGTATGTGATGAAAGGGTTAGTCAACCATTGTAAATTGGTATGAAAAAACATTAGTGGTGTCTATAGGGATATTTCTAATGGTATTTATAGGGATGTATTCACGGATAAGTCCAGGGATGATTAAAATATATGGAAATTTCCTGGAAGTTTGTTAAAGGAGCAAGAGATTGGTTTCCAAGAAATAACATCCCAGCCTAGATATTATAAGTTGGTATGGATTTGTCACATATATACCTAGGAGTAACAACCTCTAAAAAAAGTATTGATCTAAACTCGATGGGGAATTGGTGCATGACAATGGGCCTTAATAGACACCTAGCTTGTTAATCCTAGGGGGTTTGATTTAGAAATCTATAAACTCTTTACTAACCATCATGAAGCATTAAAATAGATGATAGAAATTATTTACCAAGTATGAATATAAATTTTCATTATTAAATAATTTTTTATAATTTAGATATCGTATATGATATTTTTTGGTGATTATATGGTTCCCTCCTATGATTAATGTTTTCTTATGCTATGATTTCTAGTTGTAGTCAATGGATGGAACATAAATGATACTTGTTAATGAATAATTCAATGGAAAAAATTATTTATTTTCCATAATATAAATTGAATGTTATGGTAGGTCAAATTAAAATCCTAATTTCTATGACTACACAAACTTTTCAAGCCATGAATCATGTTGAGTTTCCAAACAATCATAGGAGGGGATAACATTTTCATGAAATCTTCATAATGTAACATCTATATTATTTTATTTAAATTATTGATCATTTATTTTATAAGAAATGGATAAGGACAACTAAAAATGTATTTTTCATTCTATATTGTTCAGGACATGAAAAAGTTATTTTAGACACCTATCGCTTGGAAGGTGAAGAGAATCAATGGTGTCACTTTATTTAGAATATGATGTAACCTGATAAAATTTAATCTATGGTATGGATGAGATTAATAATATATTTTTTATTAAATAAATTCAACTTAAAATTTTTAAAAAATGTAGATTAATGTTTCCCTTAAATATCATGGTTTTGAAAAGAAAAGGAAGATGTATTTCAAAGTAAAATCTATGAACCATGGAGAAAATGAGGTGATATTTACTTTATGGACAATGTGTGGAAAGAATCATGGAGGAATTTGTATTCATTAAAATAAAATATGTTTAAAGTGTTATAAGGATTTCCAAAGATATATTTAATGTCTAAGTGATGGTAAATATTAGATAATCATGCAAATAAGGTTAATTACTTAAAAAATTATACTCTCATGCTTCAGTGTCTCAAATTGAAGGATTTTTTGAATTATTATAAAAAGATCCCCAATTTAAGTAATTATGTGGATAATAAGTCACAATGACCTTTTAAGATAAATATCAAATGTAAATATTATGCAATATCAATGGTTGGATAGAATCATGATAATTATGGAACACTTATCCTCCCTTGTATTGTTGAGAAATTTCTAGTTTTTATATGAATAATGTCTAGTAAAATATTATTTTTCATTATTTAGTGAAATTTTAAGTGGTTATCTACCTCAACATTTAATCTAGAATAATAAAATCATATTTTATATTCTATTGGTACAAGGATATAACCATGTTTCAAATGAAAATGTTTTTGGTATATGATAAGAGATTATATAATGAATAATGGATGAATTATATTTTGGAAGGGTTATAAGGTTAACCAAATATGGAATGTCTTGAGTTGAACATTGGATGAGGTAATGGAGGTTAACGTACTACTTTACCATATAAATTTTTATTCATATTAGATAACCTTTTCTAACCATATTTCCTTGATAGATGGAATGACATATCATTATATTTTTATATCTTATGATCTATTAATGATTCAATCATAACAAATTAACCTTAATTTTTTGGAGAAAGATATGAAGTAGTAATTGGTCAAGTAATGACCAAAGGGTGTTATTTTTCATATAAAATGGAATAAAATAAAGGAAGTATATCACCTTGTAAAAATTCATTAACTTTAAGAGAATTATCTTGAAATAAAATTTTCTCCTTTTATCATATTTTTTTTATTATATCAATGACCTCTAAATAATAATTGAGTTATGGTTTTATGGATACTAACCCTATCTAGATCACCCAATTTCTTATAATTATTGATCTTTATCACTCTCTATATTTATTCATACTTTTATTCCATGTCCAAATAATCACCACCCACCTATGTTCTCCTATGTACAAACCTTGTTTCGAGTTACTTTGGATAACTCTAATGTTTATCACATTCCATCTTCAAAAGAAGTTTTATTATTTATTTTTATATAATGTGTGTTTCTATGAATGAATTTTAAATTTTACACATTTTATGTTCCATATGAATTTTGAGGAATGAATTCATTTTAATGATGGTATAATGTGACACTGAGAGTTTTTATAAAATGTGTATTTCGAATAAAATACAATACAATGAATCCTTTCATTGCATGTTGCATCATATTAAACTTAAATTATATGAAAAACCATGGTAATATTTCACTACATACATCACTAATCATATATTTAGGTACACACAACATTGAGTTTGGCTTATATTACATGAAATATGATAATTACATTATGTTACATGAAACAATGAGTTTAAATGAAACATTGCATATTTTAAAATATAATTATAGTTGTCACATTTCAATTCGCATGTAGGGTATGAAAGTAATTTAATAAAATATAAAAATATAATTTACTCATTTGAATTCTTTGTTAACCAATACTTTTGAAAAGAAAGTATGAACTATTTGAAAATTAATAAATTTATTTTTTTGGAATTCTATTTTTCTATGCACAAACATGTTTTATCTCAATTAATTAAAATAACCTCATTTGATTAATGATTATAATGATATATATATATATATATATATATATATATTATATTCAATCCAAAATTTAAAATTCATCTTATGAGTTTTCTAATCTAGAGATAAGAATAAATCCAATTTTACGCATAAATAGATGTATTTTTCTGAAAGGTAGTTTTACTGCCTTTTAATGGATCAATTATTTTAAAACTAAATTTTTAAATATTAATAAATTATATTATAAAAAATAAACATAATTTTTGAAATAGGGATGTCAAAATTAACATAAGTTGAATTTTTGGGATTTTTTGGTAAGCTTCATTTAATGATGAATAATGGAAAATACTGAATTTAAATTAAAAATAGCCTTTTGTTCAAATTATTTTTATAAATAATTATTATATTAATTTTTTTAAAGTATAATGAGATAAATTATACACTTATTTACCCAATTTATATCATTGGAATCAATTTTTACTGTGAAATTGTATGTAAAAACATTTCAAAATTTTAAACATTTCTACTTTAAAAATGTGTTGTCTCCTCCTGTCAACGTGATGAATTTTAAATTAATTCATGACAATTTTACTAATATAATTAGGAATAATGGATTAAATATTTTTAATAACCATATTTTTTAATTTCTAATAAGGAAAAATTAATTTTCTTCCAAAATTAATTGTGAAAAAGTTAAAATTAATCATAACGATTAAGAGAAAAATAATTTTACCAAGGGACTAAAAATTAAACTTGAGGGGAAATTACCTATAAACTTGTCCAAACCCCATTATCTGGTCGTATTTTTACCATTACCCTTTTTGGATCAAATTTGGTACATTATTTAATCCTTTTTTAGGTGAAAATGTGGGTATACTTAACTTTCATTTCAAAAATTCCATGTGTGTTATCACTCTCATTTATAAAATGCCATCCACTCTTCCCATAAATTAGAAACTTCAAAAACTATTTTTAACCAATATCTATCCAAATAACTTCTCCAATTTCCTCCCTTAATCATATAAACCATCCTTTTTTAATAAACCCATCCAAGAATGTTTTTGGTTCAAACCAAAATGAGATATATGAATAAGAGGAGCTCTAAACATGTACAAATGAAGTTAATATTTAAGGTAATGGGATTTATATTATCACTTATATTTATATGATAATTATTCCATATTTATCACTCGTTTCTTTTTTTTGGTGTTTATATTTTCCTATGAAATGTTATATCATGAATTTCCATTATTTTATGTCACTTAATGTTTCAATTGATGTTATTCTTTCATAAGGCCCAAGATTCAAAAGTTACTCAAGTAGTAACAAATTTCCATCTAACATCTTAATTTTGTGGGACACATGATATATTCACCACATATTTCTTTTATATAGTGTATATACTAACCATAAATATATTTTTTTATGGTTACCCTAATATATATTTTTATTCACCAATATTTTTGAGGATCTATATTTCATGGGGTTTATAGTTAAAAAGTTATCAAATTAGTTAGATACTTTTATCTCAATTTTACATGTCATATTGTAAATATCCTTACTTTCACTTTATTTTTGTCTTCGTGTAATTATATTCTTTCATGGGAATTATGATCCAATGATAACAAAGTGGTGTTATTTTATTTCTACAATCTCATCATTTATCATTATTGTTTATAATTGAGCTTCAATTTTTGTAATCCTATGATTCATCCCTCAATAATTATTAGGAATTTTCGTATCCTCTATCAGTCATGATATTTTCAAGAAATTATACCATTTCCCCACTATTTGGAACATAATATAACCCAGAATTTGTTTTTATGAAAATGCAACCTTATTTCACACATCTTTCTAAAATCTATTTTATTAAAAAACCATGTTTTATTATAAATTTTTAAAAAATTAATTAAATGATATTTTAAGATCATTCTCATGGATAATTATTTTGAAAATGTTTTAAATTTTAGAAGTTTTTTAAATGGTTTTCATAAATTCTTTTATAAATTTTCAAGGTGGTTCTCATAGAAAAGGATTTTAAAAATGTTTTATGTGTTAATAAAATTATTTTCAATGAAAGGTTATTTTCCTTAAGAAATTATCCAAGTGATATTTAAAAACATTCTCCATATATGATGATATATTTTGATATAGTTTATAATTTTATAGGGATATGATCCTAGTACCCATTATTATTCATTCTTTTAATGTATTACGTTTAAGATAACAATTTTTTTATGAAATAAATTTCTCTTACATGGAAAATACCATTTAAAAATAATTTGGAAACCCTCTTTGTTTCACGTGTTATACTATAATGAAAAAATAATAAAACATGCCTCTTTTATAAAATATATGATATGATGAAATTTTTATGATATCTATTTCATTTCTTGGGTTATGATATGATGAATGTTTATTATTTTGTGTAACACATATGTATGGTATCATTATGTGACTGGTGGGACCTATATCTCTTTTTAATTCATTGGGAAATGATTGATAACTCATGATTATATATATTGTGAAGGAACCTAATTTGATTTTCACAATATTATTCTTAAACTTGATTACATGTTCAAAATTTTATGTGTAACCATAATTATATATTCAAAATTTTATGTGTGATCCTGATTAAATGTTCACAATGTTATGTGTGAACCTCATTACATATTCACAATGTTATGCATCAACCTGATTACTTGTTCACAATCATATTCTTGAACCCAATTTAATGTTCAAAATTTACTATATGAACATATTTACTTGTTCAAAAAAAATCATGAACCTAAATTTAATGACCATAATGATATGCATGGAACCAGTTAAATGTACATAAGTTTAGGTGAGGGTAAGATTTCATGTCCTTAACTTAATAAGTTAACTTGTTTCTATTTATATATGTTCACAATTTATAATATATTATGTATGACAGAATTATATGTCTTAGGAAAATTTTATTCTCTCATGGCTCATGTTATTTTATTATCTCAAGATTTATGTGTTATGAATATCAAATCATTATTCCATGAATCAGGATTAAAATTTTTTATGTGTAGGGTATGGTTTCAAAAGTTATTCTCATCTTATCATACCCTTATGTTCATATTATGATTACATGACTACATTATTTACCCTTACTGAGCATCTGAGATCAATATTTCTAATGTTTCTTTTCACCAGGTTATGAGGAAAGTTTTTAAATAAGAGTAAAAAATGGGAATATCATTGAGGGAAACTTTTAAGGTCTTTCAACAAGTTTAAATATTGTGTTCCAAGATTCCAAAGACACTAAACTATTATGGTCCTAAGGAATTTAGTTTTTAAATGTGTTGAATATTCATATAAAATGATGTAATATTTTTGTATGAGATCCAAAGTCTCTATATTTTAGATATGATTTTTATCATATAGTTTAATGTCATATGGAAAGGATGATTTATAATAATTTTTAATGCAAAGAAACTAGGACCCATGTTCCATGTAGTTAAGATTCATCTGAGGAGGACCTATTTTGAGTAGATTAGATTTATGTGTTATATAAGTGGATTTTAATCTATTTAAATTCATTTGAAGTGGGATATTTTTTATGATGTTTAAATTCATCCATATTAAAAAAGACGCTACATGGTTTAATGTAAATAAGTTTGGATTAGTTTTATATAGTTTAATCAGCATGTCGTAAGGAAGATAAACCTAACATGAGGTTGCTTGAAATAAATATTTTGAAACCCCACGATGGTGGAAGGTATGATGTGATCCTAATTAATTTTTATCAAATAATATATACCATTTGGGTAAATCATGTAAAAAATGAAGGTAACTTTATATTTTCTCTCTATATTTTCTTTTTCCCACCAAATAATAAATAATTCTCTCAATGGTAATATTAGGTCAACATTAATGAATTAGTAGAGGTGATATTTCTTATCAAATACGTTATCCACTCAATGAACCTCAAGATTATATAGCTTTAGGATCATATTTTCATTGTAGGATTCAAGTTAACCCAGATAGACTTGTGAAAATACATTTAGTGTTATTTAGTTATATAATATAGTAAAATTTGATATTAACTATACCTTAATGAGAAATAGTACCTAAATTATATACACCATATATTAATAAGTTCCATGGGTGTAATTCCAAGTTCTTGTGGTATATTTTTACAATGAATTAGAGTTTTTTTGGGACTCAATTTTTAAGTTTTTTCCACAAATTTTTATATTATTTTAGAGGGATTTAATATATTCTTTGATTTATCTATTCAATAATTTTTGAATATGGGATTTATGGTTGGTCTAGATGTCGTAATTGGCCCAAAAATCCTTTAACATGGAATATTGGATATTGGTTTCATTTGTTAATAAAAATGGTGTGATGTATCTTAAACCATTAAATTATGGGGAGTTTCAATAACCCAATCAAAAAATAGGTATTGAATTCCATGATGAAAATAGATTCATCCCATTTTGAAACAAAATTAGTATCATAAAAATAAACATTAATTTTTGGGATATGACTGGTGAATAGGGAACTTTAACACCTATTCCCTATAAAATAAAGGAAAAGTGTAATTGATAGTGTGAATATTCTATGTATTTTGATGTAAAAATATGGCATGAATCCAAACTATATAACATTCATGGATAATTTTAGGTATTTGTGAATAATGGTGTATAGGACCCCATTAGCAAGCCCTACAATCACAATATTTTCCCCTTTAGGATTCCCCCAGCATAGTTTCTTGTTTCGTTGTTTTCCTTTTGAAATGTACATGTGATAGAGAGGGAATATATAAAGCCTATATTCCAGGCCAAAAACACTCTACATCCTAATGTGGGGCACATGTAAATGTCTTTATAATCTAAATTTCCCTAGTCAAAAATTGATTCCCTTCTTCTAAGAAGTAGTTTTATTAATCCCGTGTCATTTTTACCTAGGGAATTTGCTACAATAACTTGGTACCTCCAAGCTCAACCAAAATAATTTACATAGGGACCAAGGATATCTTTACCATATAATTCTAGTTGTAGCACCCCAAAAAATCAACTTCCATAAAAATATTATACTCTCTAGAATTCATCTTTCATGGTTTTTCATTCATGGTGTTTCCTTTGAAATGTTCGAGTGATGGTGAGGGGAAATCTTGGGAAATATATACAATTCCAAAACCCCTATATTCCCCAATGTACGAATAGGGTAAATTATATTACAACATAAAAGTACATGTTAATGCCATGAAACCCTTTTTACAATAATTAGGGTTGTTTAAACCATATCACTTTCAGCTAGGGAAAATGCCACAATAATGTAAGACCCACATCATGGAAAACAAATTTCATAATCATGATATCTAGTGGGATATCCTTAATCATATTTGGTGGACTCTATATATCCTAGTATAAAACATTTTTAAAACGTGAATAATTTAATTTCCATGTGTGTAGGGAAGAAGGATTCAATCAACATTACATAAGTTGGGGAGTCACATTAAGTTGGGGCCACTATAGAGGAATAAATTTACTGATAGCTGATGGAAATTTATGTTCTTCTCTCAAAATGATGGATAAATTTTATATAATAGGTACTAAATTAGGTAAGCAGTCAAATCAGGTTCTTCTTTTATTAAAAAATAATTAGTGGATCCTTTCATAGAATAGATGTTATTGAGATGATTGACCTCTATTTCATATTTATTATGAGTGGTATGGAAAATAAAATTTGGATGTGTTATAATGATGGATATTTCATTAGGTTCCTTAATGGAATGGTACATAGGAATGTTTTCCAGGGAATCCTATATATTATTTTGGGACTTTGAAACATGGTATACTTTTATCTCTAAATAAATTTTTCTATTAGTTCATGGGTATGATCATTAAATGGAATGACCTTATATTTTTAGATAGTTTAGTCACTACTGATTTGATCTAAAACCAAATTTGAGTTTCCCATTAAGAAAATGATACTCACATCTCTAGAGAAAAATGGTGACCAATGATGATGGCTTGGTATTTATCATCATTGGGGGTTTATTCCTCTAAAATAAGGACTGTGTATAGAATAAAATCCTCTAATGGAGTTAAAAATATAAATCTAAGGCTAACCCTATGATCATAGAGTAATTTATCCTTCAATCAGTATAACATCGTGAGATTAAATCAAAGTGAATCTACTATAATGGAATAACTTCAATGATAAAAAAATCCTTAATTAAAGAACTTGACATCTAAGGGTAAATCATCTAGGGTTTGGTGTGAGATATGAAAATTTATCAGTTCTTTCCCATTTATAACCATATAGTGGATGAACTTATTGAAAAAATTATTAATGGCTCATTGACCATCATTATAATCATCTAGTAAATATGGGAAAATTGGGGAAATAAATTAATGGGTTAATGTGGGTGGTCAACTTGACCTTTTGATGTAGTAGGAAATAAATAATATTATAAACCTAAAATCACTGGGAAAGGATGTCTTACTCTATGGTAGAATATCCATTATCAATTAATAACATCATGAGACTTATGTATTACAAAATATTATCTTTAACTCATCATTATACTATGCTAATATGAATCCCATGGATTACTCCAGGGTTATTAGTTAGATGAAAATATATTATGCCTGGACATATGGAATCAGAATAAAAGGACACAACATATACTATTTGATTTCATACAATATAATTTTGAATTAATCATTCTATGGTAGTCTTATAATTTGTTTTTTTATTATAAAATAAACTATATTTTCCCATCAGGTTAGAGAAAAAATAATTAACATTTTTTAGAATCCCTTCAAATACAACCACTCCAATAACATATGTAGAGGAGGAATTTATATGATAGCCTTGTTCATATATGGGTAAATATCAGTGCCTTTAAAATGGATAATGAATATATATAATTTTATAGAGTAATATCAACTACACACATCAAGTATTAGTATTTAGATTCTTGTTATGGAGAAAACAAAACACTCCATCATGATCATTGTGATTTGAATAGTGTTGGAAGGATTTTACCACTATATTTTATATACAGTACTCCACTATAGTTCTGAGGAGGGTCATGAGGATATTTTTCTTGGACCACTGGTAGGTTAATCCAATATTATTTAGTCTAAAAGTGAATCACCTTATATAAATAAGTCACCCGGTGTGCATTGAATTCTGTAGCTTTCTCGTCTTTAGAGGATATTATGATATAAGTGTATTTGAAGTACCAATCCATAAAATAGAGTACATATAAACCAAACATTTCATCAATAAACAATTTTATGACTAGGTTAATGATTTTATCCTTTTGGATATAGTGATTGAGGTTCTAGAAGTCAATAAATACATAGATATATACATTATTATTTATGAATGGTAAAATATTTTCAAGAAAAATAAGTTACTAGTCTTTCTGAATAACGTTTTGTTTGATTTTCTTATTAAAATTTTCCACAATAATGTATCTATGGGAGGGATTCATTATTTTAAAATCCTTCCTTTATCTATGGTGGATAATGGGAAGGATTAGATGGTGAATAGTGACTTGGGGATCGATCCATGGAATCTCCATTTATTTTTATGAAAATAAATCATAGTTATACTCCAAGAATATAGTGTACTATGATTGTTCATTGAGAGTAAAGATGGTAATTATTACTGTTGGACTAAGTTGTTCCTCTATACTAAGATACACATGTACTAGCTCATTGATGGTTATTAAAACTCCTTATTTAATGGTTAGAGGATATAATTCCAACATATTCTTATCAAAATAATGGGGGAATTATAGAGGAGATGGATCAATAGGATGAGAGGCTAAATGATAGAATCATCTTCATATACAGGGGTGGAATATTTAGAATAAAATTTATATCTCTCATGTACCATCGATACCATGTCAATATTTGGTTTCTTCCATTGTGGTGCACCTACCATATCAAAACATCATAGATCAGTCGATGTACAATGGGTTTATCTTACATTTTATTCTACATTATTTTGAAACTAATTAATGGTAACATGAAAATAAATCTGATATTAAATAGGGTAGTGTATTCTCAACATCAGACTCATCTAACATTCATATGAGTATAAAGTTATTTTAGTGCAAATTATTTTCATTACCAAAATGAAATAAGGATCAATTTATAGGGTTATTTCATCTAGAAGATGTGTATGTAGGGTGATTTTTTTGTTTATATCACATAAGGGATCCATTGAGATGGAAGAAAAATCATTAGATCTAGTGACACACTCAACTCTTTTGACCAGATGATACATTTCATTCCTTCTAAAAAACTCAACAACATGGTATCAAGTTTTACCTGATTAAAATATACTAGAATCAGTGTACATCACCCCTACTTTATATTTTAAGGAGAACTTTAGGCACTTGTGATATGATGAATGGATGACTATATGCAGGTTCTTATAAGGCCTTCTTAGAATGGAGTTTAAAGTAGTGTCTCGTGAGATAATATGCATTCAATATTGGATACCAAATCAAAACATTAGTTATTCAATTGGATATTTCTATAATGAATCTATTTTTTTATCCCATATCCCTGAATTTTTAGGTTCAAAGGGAAAAATCTTTCTATATGTACATTGATATGTAGAAAATTTGGGTCAAAATGAGGTTAATCTTCAAAATATTTCCCACTAAAAATGATGGGGTATCGATGTCATTGAGATTTATTGATTGATGGGGGTTGTATATATATGTGATTATATATTTAAACACTCATTTTACTCAAAAATGATAAAATGGGATAATAATCCTCTTATGTGTACTCCTCTACATGGTAGGAATCATCTGTGGCTACATTAGCCACAAATTCTAGGAGGATCTTTATGGCCTCAATGAGGGCCTAAAAAGTCTTTTATAGGATGTGTGAATCATGGATTGTGAGAAAATATGGGATCCATACATGAATCTTAATGTTAAAATAGTTTTATTCTATGGGAATTTTATTTCTCCAAATGGGTTGTTCCTTAGCCTGAAGTGTGAAGTCCTGGAATGGAAAGGGTGGGGGAACATTACTAATAAATATTGTATTATGATATATGTTGGTAACCAATATCTAATCTAGGAAATTTTCTATGAAAATTGTTCATGGACAATAAATTGAAAATAATGATATAGAATATTTTTCATACTGTGCTCGGAGGATTACCTTTCTTCTTGTTTTGTCAACATAGAAAACATTGTTGATGGTATCTCCCTAGTCGTTTCTCCCACCAAAATATTGTTTTTTCTTTTCTTGAGAATTTTTTTGATATGTTTCAGGGGGATTTTGTTGATGTGATTTTACCTCGTTCTTTATATAGAATTATACTAATAATATGGAATTGATTGAGTCATAATTTTACTACTAATCATAGGATTCCACCATATCATGAAGAGGCATGGGTATTACTCCTAATGTAGGGGAAATATATATGAATTCCCACATAAGCTTTGTCACTAGAAAATATTCCTAGTAATCATTACTATATTGGTAAGGATGTATATGATATATATAGGTCTATAAGTCTAACCTTTTCACTACAGATGAAAATCAGTATGTATAGGGTTATGGATTATTTATCCATGCATAGATGATCTAGTAGACTCAAGAAAATGAATTCATTAATAGAAATTAATATGAAATATAGTGATCCATGGTATGTGACTTTATTCCAATTATAATATCTTGATCATCATTTTTGGTGGTTGTTATACATGTGAAAATCAGAATAGGATTTCCCAATTAAACTACATCATTATTTATCATTCCTTGGAGTGAGTTGTTAAACACAATTCACTATTGTATGTAATGCTTGAGGAACTTATGGTAGGGGAAATTTTAGGGTTGGTTTTTTTAATCCATCATATTATATCTAGTTAAAGACCATAATATTGATAAATTTCTTCTAAATAATATAGATAAAGAATCCAGGAACCTAGATATCTATAAAGATGTTTACCTTTCTATTCTAGTTTGTGAAGGGTCATTCATATTTTCCCAAATGGGATCATGATAAATATTCTCAACATGAGTTGGTTCAATAAATTGATTTCTCATGAGTGGAGATTTAATATAACCAAAAGTCCCAGGAATGAATCATAGATCCACCCCTACCAAAATTTTATTAAAAAAAGGTACAAAGTCAGAGCATCAAAAGGGAGGTTTACAAAGATGAGAAAATAACTTGCCACAGGACTCAACCTCAACAAATTTCACACAACAATCAGGGGTGATGAAAGACCATTCTGAGCTTGACTTCTCAATAGCCTTCTTTGATAAGGCATCAGCAACCTGATTGGCCTCCCTATAAGCATGAGTCACATCAATGACAATCGAATTAAGAAGATGTAGAAATTCAATCTAATAAGGTAGAAAAACCCAAGGAACATTCCCGGATCGGTTTTTAATAAGATCCACAGCCACCATAGAATCTGATTCCAACCAAAGAAATTGCCATCCAAAATTAAAATTGTAATTAATAGCTTTGATCATGGCCCAAAATTCAGCTTCAATAGCAGAACCCTATACAATATAATGATAGAAGCATCCTTTGACAAAGCCCTGATAGGTGCGGAAAACTCCACCACAACCCGAAGGCCCAGGTGAACTAGCAGCCGCACCATCAACATTGACTTTCAGCCAAGAAGGGATAGGGGGAATCTATCTTATGGATTTCAAAACCCAAGGCTTCCTGGGTCTACCACTCACACCAAAATACCTCAAAACAATAAATTCATTAAGCCCATTGTGCATACACCCAATTTGAATATTAGAAGCAGTGAAAACAGCCCTATGAATAGCCCTTACACCAGAATGAAAAGTGGGTGTGATGTCCTCAAAAGCTTGAGCATTACGTGCTCTCAAAATGAACCCAATGGAAGAAGAAACAGTAACCATAATGATATTCCTGACCTGATCACTGCACCGGGTAGAATCAGCAGTCTGAAGAAGGTTATCCACAGAGCTGACATCCAAACAGCACCCAGTCATGTCTTGGATGTACTTACAGAGAATGCATATCATAGAACAAGAGAGAAAAAGATGAATATATTATCTTAGTACAACCCATAAATTCAACTAAATTAGCCTAATACATGGCATGGAGAACATTATTGATTGACACGTGCTGGCGATAAGCAGTATGGTATCATACAAATAAACATGGGAACAATTTCACCCTCAACAGAACTAGGATAAGATAGAAATAATCAGAGTACCACAAATGATATCTAAAATACATTATATATCAATAAAACTAAATCTTAAAGGTAACATCCAATAACTAGATGACTATATCTAAATGAATAAACTATATGACCATTAACATGGAACCAAAACAATCATAAGGGTCTATCTCGACATGACTAAATATCACCCCCATCTGAACCCACCAGAATGTGACATGGTTTTGGGGAGTAAACCTCTATAAGATTCTATTATATTTACATGTATCATGCAAAAAAGGCTACAAATTCCCAAAGGAAGAAGTATAGTGTGAGTATTAAAGCTCATTATGATACCACCAAGGAATATATACAATGTCCCTTCAAATGAATCAATTTTTTAATGTATAATATAATTTTAAAATATATTAATAAAAATCATTTTTCATAAAAAATAATCCTTAGGTTTTCTTTTAAAAACATGTAATAATATAATAAGTGAAGAAATATGACATAACATATACCCCTAAAGAATAATATGATGAATAAACTAGGTTTTCAATCATCAGTATCCATATCAAGTTGGTGAATAATCATATAAAATATGCATAAATGTTATGTATCCACAATGAACCAAAAGTAATTCCACAACATAAGAGTGTCTACAGATAAGACACACAAAACAACACTAGTTGTATTAAGTGGATACTAATGTTTGGAATCCTCAATGCCATAATAATTTTACTCATATACAACTATGGAATCATAGGAATCTGTTTTAGTGATAGCTTACTATATTATGGTTCATCTACATTTTTTTCACCCTCACAAAACAAGTTCCCCCATTGTTTTTTACATAATTATTACATTTCAATAAAACCAAACCCAGATTTCATAAAACATTCTCTATAGGGATGGAACACCACTTCGATTCTTGAAAAATAATTTCTAATTAAAACCCATCATTGAGAAATTTTATTTAATTCATATTGTGAATAAACTATATTTTTAAAAGAAAAAAAATTTAAAACACTTTCCATTACAACCAATGATCAAAAATTTAATTTCATAAATAAAAACCAAATAGATTTTTTATAAGAAAACAAGCATGTAAAGGGATATACCATACTATAGATACGCCTACCACAATAATAATGAGAACCATATTTCTTTCTAGTTTGGTGATGGAAGATGAAGATATTGGATCTTAAAGAACCTAGATCCGATGAAAAAGACATCATCTATCCATTTTCATGCTAGATATAGTGATCTAGTATCATGATATTTCTGAAGGAATCATTAATTCATTATGAAATAGATCAAAATGTAAATTTATATTAATCCCAGGCCATAATAACTACAATGGTTTAGTATAGAGGAAGTGTGTGTTCAAACCCACAAATATTGGGGAACATAGTGATGACAACTCTCAACCAAATCTTAGGTCGCTTAAATTTATGATTTATTTTATTTCAATAATGATGCAACTAAAATAAATTAACTCAAATAGAGAAATATAAGAGAGGGGATCCGGTTTTTAGGAATGGTGTTTCTAAATCAATTAATTCAAATTTACTTTTGAAATAATTATATCAAATAGCTACACCACCAAAAAAACTTATCGATGGAAGAAATTGTCATTCTCTTTGAAATGATCCTAGAATAACAATTCTTCATGGTTATATAAATCAAAAGAGATAATGTGCATTAATTTTCAATTTCAAAAATAATAATATTAATTGCATTAAATGGACATGAATAAATCATATCAATCATATTGGGGTTTGTTCATTATTGAAAACATATGGTCAATGATTAAATGACGAATAGAATAGACGTATAGGAAGAACTCGATAATAACAAATAATATCATCTTTACAAGTGAAGGAAAATAAAAAATGATGGTACATGCCCCCATTAACTTATTCTTCTCTCACCTATGGTTTTTATCCCACCATTGTTGGGTGATCACCAATGACGTTTAAACTCAAATCCATAAGAGAGATATTATGAATGTGAGAATGAAAAAATTGAATGAATAATTAAGAGAGTTTGTAATTATAACTATAATCATCCAATTATTACATGAAACAAATAAAATAAAATCATTAAAAAAATCTATCTATGAAGAAATCTAGGTGGAAACCCTGTCGAATCTTATCAGGGGGCGTGCCTATAATTTAGAATGGAATCCTTTTAGTGGATACTTGGACTCTCCATTTATTGGATCCAAATGGGCTCCAGTATTAATAAATTCAATAAATAAATGGTCTAGTCTTGTCCCAAGTTGATGATTTGGTCAAAATTGAATATTTTTTCAATCTAGGCATTAAATTATCATGTAAGAAATTTACACCATGTGTGAATTTCCATGATGCTTAATTTCTCCTCATAATATGTCCTTATTTTGACAACAAGCACCGGTATACATCGTGTAATGATTACATGACATGTAATTCAATTTCTCTACTATGGAAGCCTCATCTTTCCTTGGTTATTCAATTATATTCCTCTAAAGTTCTCTATAATCATCCTCAAAAATCTAGTGTTGTGCCGCTTTGCTTCACTCATGGCACAAAGTTCCTTTTTCTTCCTCAATTCCCATTTTTTATTTGGTATTTCCCCAAATGTTAATCCTGTAGTAGATACTGAAAACATCGATATCAGGAACATATCTTATATTTAATTAATTAATAATCAATGGAATCATATAAAAATCAATAAAAATATGTATATAAAATAGATATATCAAATACCCCCACACTCAAATCTTTTATCCTCCTAGACCAAAAACCTCAATATCAATATACCAATGATCCATATATCATCTAGGGAATTTTGAAATTATTATTTTCATGAAAACAAGTTATAACTAAATATAGTAAAATAAAAACACGTACCAAATAAAGGATCCCAAAATCATGCTTCATTTATAATGTGAAATTCAAGGCATTTCTACCTTTTAACACAATGTTTTCAACCATTCATCAAAACCCATGTCATTTGTGATTTACTTCACCATTACTTTTTCCACTCATCACTAAAGGTAATTATTTAATGGAGTTATTATCATACATCATATACATGAATCTAAACCTAGGTTTTCATTTAATCAACCTTATCCACCATGTATAGACAAATATCAAAATTAATCATGATGGATTTGAAATAAAGATTAAATGACTCTATAGTTGAGTGTAGGAATGTAAAAAAATTCTAATCAGTTAAGGTTCATGGAGGATTCTAAACACTAATGTATAATAAATGATATTCAAAATAAAATATCAATAAACTAATCCTCGCCAAAATTTAATTTTATCTCGAACACCCCCCAAATCATATAGTAAAGGCTCATATATAAAGTAATCATATTGAAAACTAAATCTAAAGACCCAAGATTGACATATATTTACATTAAATTTATATTGCATAATACTTAATAAATTAAAAAAATAGATTCCCAAATATGGAATTAGTTTAGTGTCTTTAGAAAATGGGAAACATACTAAACTATTTTATAAAACATCTACATCATCTCCTACTTTATCCTTCATAACTAGGAACCCTTTTTAACACATCTTACATAATACCCTTCTTAAAATCATGGTTAAAAGAAACATAAAAGGGGGTGATCTCATATGCTCATTAAGGGTAAAAAAGGGTGATATGTGAACATAAACATGAGCATAATGGTTATGATAATGTGATCATAACATTATAATATAATGCGCTTCATATCAATGGAAAACATGAATGATGAGTAAAATCAAAAATAATAATGCATAAGATCGTAACTGTAAAATAAGACATGAAATTATGGCATACACATAATATTATAACATTGTAAAAATGTATAAATTATAACATCCCCAAACGATAAAGGGTTAAATGACTAAATGATATGACTCATTTCAACAAGGTGCACCTTCCTTTTCGGGAGCCTCTTTGATTAGAACTCCACAGTTAAGCGTGCTTGGCCTGGAGTAGTGATCAGGATGGGTGACCTTCTGGAAAGTTTCCCAGGATGTGTGCGAGTGAGGACAAAGCACACTGGAAAGGACATGTGTTGGCCTGTGGGGACTGTCATTAGTCAGATGATCTGTTCAGGCGCGTGGGTGGACCCTGGGGTGGGCCCCACGTGTCTGTGGGGCAATTGGTGGTACCTGGTGGGCCAGAACCCGACGGCCATGTCAAGGTGGGGTGTCTGTGCTGTCACTAGGGCCCGGTTGTCACATTTGGTATCAGAGGAGGAACCCAGCCTTAAGTGTAGTGCACTGCCTGAGAAGAGATATAGGGCCCACAACGAGGGCGTTGTGCTCTAAAGGGGGGGTGATTGTAACATCCCCAAACGATAAAGGGTTAAATGACTAAATGATATGACTCATGTCAACAAGGTGCACCTTCCTTTTCGGGAGCCTGTTTGATTAGAACTCCACAGTTAAGCGTGCTTGGCCTGGAGTAGTGATCAGGATGGGTGACCTTCTGGGAAGTTTCCCAGGATGTGTGTGAGTGAGGACAAAGCACACTAGAAAGGACATGTGTTGGTATGTGGGGACTATCATTAGTCAGATGATCCGTTCAGGCGCGTGGGTGGACCCTGGGGTGGGCCCCACGTGTCTGCGGGGCAACTGGTGGTACCTGGTGGGCCAGAACCCGACGGCCATGTCAATGTGGGGTGTCTGTGCTGTCACTGGGGCCCGGTTGTCACATAAATAGTAACTAGTTCACTCATTAAATTAAGGACATGAAATCAGACCCTTTCATAAACAAATAGACATGGAAACCAGGTCCACTTATAAAACTATGAACATGAAAACTAGGTCCACGCATAGAATTGTGAACATGAAATCAGGTTCACACATAACATATATTACTCATGAGTTATCCATCATTACCCAATGCACTTGAGGGATATATAATTCCAACCAATCTTATAATGAAATCATTATTACATTTTCCCCAAAAAAATAAATTATTCATTATAGAATAACCCAAGGAATTAAAATTGGTTTCTTAAACATAATTCAATCATAACATAATCTATGTAAAAAAATTATTTGATAAATAGAATTCCATATTAAACATAATCGAATCATAAGAACAATAAGGTTAGTCTACTTAAAAATATCCTTAATCTTATATGGAAACTAATTTTTATAAAACACTTCAAATTAATTATTGTGGAAAATAACCTTTCTTCTTAAAAAAATATTTTCTAAAAATGTCACACAATCTTAAAAGAAAAGAATTTACATGAAAATAAACTTGAAATATTGTAAATGTAGCTTCATGTAAATAATTTGTTACTAAATTTTAAAAATCCCTTCATACCATATAAGGTAAATAAACATTCTTCTCGTACTTTTTTCGGAAAGGTAAAAAATTACCTCGAATCGAATAACGATAAAAGATTCCTTTTATACCATTTAATAAAAAATCAATAAAGTGTAAAATTAACATTAAAATTAATTATAGGAAAATAAATAATATTACATACTTAAAAAACATGGACATTAATGATAAATATACTCTAGTAAATACTTACATATAAACAATCTCAGATAAAAATGATATTACAAAATTATCCCTTACAATAGGTCTAATATCCTTTGTATGTATCTAAACCTCCTATAAAATGATTTAATTAATTTTATTTACATATTATAGAATCATATTAATTTTTAGGATATCATATATGATCACATTATTATCTATTTGGTAATAATATTTCATTATTACTCGTTATTCGGGAAAAATGGCTTCATTTTCTTACGCATGTTTTGCTGAATAAGCTCCAATTTCCCTTCTTAGGTCATATTTATATCAATAAAAAATTATATTAACATAATAAATATCTTATTTATTCATTATTTACATTTATATATTAATTTTTTAATGGATATCTTTTAGAATGAATTGCATGGCATCATGGAGATGGAAGGTCATACGTACGCACGAGCGACGATATCATTCTGATAATTTTGAGATTTTATAGAAGTGGATGGTATATATATTGTTAAATAATACATATAATGTTATAATAATAATATATAGTTATTATTTCCATCATTATCTCTATCCAATTAAGGTGGTGGTTAAAAATAGATTACACCATGGTGTGGAGACGGTAAGTTGTACGTACGCACGCATGATGATTTTGTTTTTTGTAGGATAGAAAGAATGTGGAATATGGTTGTTTCATAAATATACTAACATATCAGTATATGAGTGATATTTATTTTATTATTTTATAATGAAATGGATAATTAATAGGATGTATAATAAGAAATATATCTGAAAGAATCAATAGAAGAGATTACCTCTTCCTCAAAGTGATTCCTCTAAATCCCCTCTTAAAGGCACTAGAGTTGGTCTTTTGAGAATTCCAGAACAACTATAATATAACTAGGGAATTTGGTAAGGTAAAGGGTCATGGTATGGATGAGCATGGAGGATAAAATCGATGTGATGAAGTGAGGGATGAGGTTCCCCTTTATAATTGAGGTGAGGGTCACCCTTGGAAATTCTTAAAATTTTAAATTAATAAAAATTATTTTTTTAATCCAAAACAATCCAAATTTAAATATGTATTAGATAATACGATTATAGTTATAAATCCTCTGATACATTAATTTTTATACATGTATTTATTTTATTTTAAACCTTATCATTTTTGGTTTACACTTAATTTTTCTCTTTTAATTTTAATTGTGGTAATGACATTTTAATTATTAAGATGCTATTAATTTTAATTATATGGGGTAAATTTCCCATAATTGTAAAGTTAATGAAATTTTAGAACTTATAATAGTCACTTTTTATATTTTAGAATATTTTTATGAATTTAAAATAATTTAATAAATTACTATTTTTATAAAACATCAATTATGAAAATTTTTACAATAATAATTTAAATGAATTTAAATAAAATTTTAATAGAGGTATAACTTTGATCCAAAGAATTTAATAGTTTTATAACATGTCATATTCATCTATGAAAATAGTTTATGACATTAATTATTTCATATAATATTTATTTTAATATTTATAATATCATTTATTTGATATTTCTCTTAATAAAATAATTACAGTATCATTGTTGTATCAATGTTTACGGTAATTATTTAATTGCTTAAAATTATAAATAAATTCACTTAATGTAGATAATTTCATTATATTTATAGATACTATTTATCTTAAAAGTTTCATCAAATTTATAACTATGTTAAAATCATTATTCTTATAAGATATAAGAGAGTGACATGTTGTCACTTTCTTTTGTTTTAATAATAATTACATGACGTTCATAGAACAAAGTCCATTAAATGAATAAATTATGACCCTTAGATGATATTGGTCTACTTTAATTCATACAATAGGATTTTGGAATGTGTTAGGGTAATTTCATTATCCTTTTCATATTGTTTGTAACCCTAATTTACCCAATTTACCTTTAATTATGGTAAATAAAAATTATTGTAGTTACTGTTCATAATATACAAAAATGAAAAGTAACATATTAAAAAAATTTGTACCCAATCATTCCAAATATGGAATACATTTTTCAAAATTTAAAACATATAATTTTTAGTAATTAATTTAAAATTAATTCTCGTTGTCAAAGCGAGAAAATGGTTTGTTTAAGTACAAACCATCAAAAGCTTAATGTGCGTTTATATCTAATTTCAATGTGAATTTACGTCCAATGACCAAAATTGGTTCAAATATAAAAAAATAATTTAATTCTAATTTAAAAAAATAAAACTATAAAAATTCCATATAAATAAATTAGATGAAAAAGCAGTTTTAATTTAAAATGCAGTATTTTTCGAAATTTATTAAAAAAGAATATTATCAGAAAAATACCAAAAATTCAACCAAAAAAAATTTTATTTCCCTATTACAAAGAATAAGTTTATTTTTTCAAAAAAAAAACTTAAAAAAGTGTATGAAATTATACTTAAAATAGGGTCGTCATCAAAAGGCGGTAAAATTGTATTTTTAAAAACACACTCATTTTATCCTTAAAATTTAATTTGTTCTCATATCATATATTGAAAGCTTATAAGTTGAATTTTAAAAATTAAATTGAATATATTAAATAAATATTTTATTAATAAAATCTATAAAGTGTGGTTTTATTATTTTGTAAACTCACTAATTTTCATTTAAATTTTTTTTTAGAAAAATATATATATATATATTTGTTTTTACTTAGAAGGGGTTTATTTTCATTTATAAATAATTGTTCAAAAAATAATTATTTAAATAATGTGTAAATAGTATTTTCATAAATCAATTAATACCACCATTTTAATAGCTATGTTATAAGGTAACATAATAATATTTATTTGTTCACTTATACTCAGTCTTGTGTGAAATGAGTTATATCAAAAGAACATTAACTTGTGTATAACACAAGTCAAGAATAGTATTATGTATACTTTGAGATAATATGGTTTTTTGTATAGTGCAAGCTAATCTTTGTTTATCTTACAACATAATACATCAGGGAAATTAAAAATAATCATTCTCATAAAATATCAAGGTGTCACATTCTACCCCCCTTAAAATGAATTTCGCCCTCAAAATTCATTTGGATTATAAAAGGTTTACTACAATAATGTTTCTTTCATAGAAACCAACATCATAAAACAAAATACAAAAACACCATTTTAAAAAGGAAATTTAGAAACATAATGGTTACCCAAAGTATCTCATCATTGGGTTTCCACATAGGAGAACATAGGTGTGAAGTGAAACCATAGATATGGAAGAAAAATTTTAACTATCTAGTTCGGATGGAGAGTGAAAGAGAACAATGTTAGAAGAAAGTTAATAATCAGAAATCCATAAATATGTGATGATTTAAGGTACCATCTGATTCATCGTATAAAAATGTACTCTGATAACATTTTTGGTTTCAAGATCCTTTTCCTAAAGAATATTAATTTTCCATGATAAGAAATACTTACCTTATTTCAGTACAATCTCACCATTGGTTATTCCTTGAACAATTTTCACTTCATCTTTTATTCAATGAAATAATGTTGAAATTTTCATTCTTTATGTGTAAGTAGATCATGTGATCCATATATAGAATGATAGGTTATTCCTTCTATCTCAACAAAAAGGTCAGCACATGTTATCAAATATGCATAAGTCCACCTATAGTGAGATAATACATTAAACTAAAAAACTTCAACCATATATTAACTTATACTGTCCATAAATGGATAACCTTACAATCCTTCCAAATATACAACTTTATAAAGCGGTGAACTAAATTGACTTAACATTTATCTCCCATATCTCATAAGTCAGTTCTTGGTTGTCACATTCCAAATAAGTGAATACCTTAATCATATATTCTCTTTACCATACATCCTTATTGAAAAAATTCAGGTTTCCTTATTCATAAATCCAAAAAGCTATAGACATCATCCTTGATAGCATAAACAAAATTTCAAAAATATTTAATCAGTTCTAAAGAAATCATTTCCCTCCAATTTACTTATTCGTATCATTATCTAAATATCATTATCTCATCATCATGCACATATTAAGGGTTATCTTTCTCTTAATCATATCTTTTCCAAAAATTTCAACTTATTTCCTCAATAACTATTTATTTTTACCAGTACCATTTAGTATATGCTCTTAAATCCTTATAGAAAAACTACAGCGGACCAATAAATAGATGTTTCATTATTCCATAATACCATAAAAGTGATTTTACAACATTCTTCTAGAATCCCATTATACAAACACTCAATCATTCCACCACTTTATTTTCATACTCAAAATCTCCAGTAGTGATCACATGTTATTTTACTTTGTCTATAACCTTGATAGGTTGTTGACATCGATCATCATCAATTACCCTTTTATTATGACATTATTATCATAATGTACTATTTCATGGAATTTGTATCATTGAAGTGTTGGTGGTGCATTTTCATGTGATTTATCTTCATTGAATAGCCTTTTTACATCACTCCAACACACATTGGCTCTATGTCTAGGATTCCCACACATGAATCATCTTTTAATTCATTTCATGAATTCCCATGAGTTATCTTACCCACATTTTTGGCAAGTAGAGGGTTGAGAATTTTTCTTATCTCTTTGTGGAAAACCGCGGGAGTTACTATTAAGATCTATCTTATTTTTCTTATCACTAGAACCTTGAGAGTTACCAACATCCATTTCTACTTTTAGTGCAAAATGAATGACTTCTTTATAGCACCCAAAGTCTCTTATGGATAAAGCCTTTCAGATACTTAGTATTACGCCACCAAAGAATCGATCAATTTTTTTTCAGGGATAACTATTATCCAAGAAGCATACCTTAAAGGTCTTGTTAAATTATCTTCATAGGTACCAATAGATTCATCATTATTTTTTATTAAGCTCAAGAAATTACTTATCCATAATTATTAATAAAATATGCTGTATTTAATTACTAAAAAACATACCTTTAAACTCTTCCCATTCCATAGATTCAATATCTTCTTTATCCCTTACGTTCTTAATAATAGTCTACCACTGATCGGATTAACCTTCTAGACTATAAACAAACAACATTAAATTTTCATGTTTAGAACAATGAATAATAGAAAATATATTTTCAGTGGTACTGATTTATTACTCAAAAACAAATGGATCAAAAGACCCACTAAAAGAAGTTGGATGCTTCCTCATATAGGATTCTATAGAATGTTGTTCCCTCCTCTACTCATTTGGAAGTACACAATGATTTATATCTTGTGTGAGTATAGCGATAAAAATTTTCATTTCATCTCCCATAACATTTGGTTTCACAGAAGGAAAATTATTGAATTTCCCTATGAATTCATCATTAAAATGGTTCCTTTAGGTTCTAGTCATTGTCCAAAATCCAAAAAGAGTAGTGGTAGAGGAAAAAATCATACTTGGAAAACAACATAATCAAGGGGGGTACTTTCAATCGCTAACATCTTAAGTTTAATCCTAGGTTATTCATTCTCATTACATAATTCTAGTATTGTACCCTATAATTAGACTTATCCATAGGGAATCCTAAGACATATACTTAGAAATATCTCTAGGTATCTCACTAAATTTTTCGCATCCTAGTTTCCAAATGTTGACTAAACCTTTGCTCTGATTCAAAATAAAATGATCCAAGCTTGACATACATGTATATTACATTTATTTTGAGGAATAATTAATGCATTACGCAAATAGATTCCAAAAGATAGAATTAGTTTAGTGTATTTGGAAACTGGGAAACATAATAAACTTTTTCGTAAAGCATCTACATCATCTCCTTCTTTATCCTTCGTAACTATGACCCCTTTTTAACACATCTTACTTAATAACATTATTCAAATCTAGTGGAAATGAAACATAAAAAGGGTTAATCTTGAATGATCAATAAGGGTAAAAAATGGTGATTTGTAAACATAAACATGATCATAATAGTTATGTGATTGTGATCATAACATTATAATATCATTCTTTGTGTATTAATGGAAAACGTGAATCATAAGGAAAATAAAATATCATAATATATAATATCATAAATGTAACATAAGACATGAAATTTTGGCATAAATATAAAATTATATCTTTGTGAAAATGTATAAATATTAACATTTTCACTCATTAAATTGAGGATATTAAACCGGGACCTTTCATAAAAATATGGACATGGAAACCAGGTCCACTCATAAATCTACGAACATGAACACAAGGTCCACTCATTGAATTGTGAACAAGAAATAAGGTTCAGGCTTAACATATAAACCTTATGATTTATCCATCATTACCCAATGAACTAGAGGGATATTTAGGTCCCACTCATCTTATAATTAAATCATTCTTATATGTGCCACAAAAACACAAATTATTCATCATAGCATAACCCAAGGAATTAAAATGGGTTTCTTAAACACCATTCCATCATAACATAATCCATGTAAAAAATAGATTTTATAAATATAATTATGTCATAAATATAATTGAACCATAATAATAACAGTGGTAGTATACTATAAAAATATCCATAATCATAGATAGAAAATAATTTTGATAAAATACTTCAAAATAATTCTTGAGGAAAATATACTTTCTTCTTCAAAAAAATTATTTTCTCAAAATTCTACAAAATATTAAAAGAAAATAATTTAAATGAAAATAAACTTGAAATATTTTAAAGGAATATTCATGGAAATAAGGCATCATTAAATAATAAAAAATATTCATGTTGTATAATTTAAAAAACATTTTCCATGTACTTTTTTCAGAAAAGTCAAAAAATACCTCGAATCGAATAACGATAGAAGATTACATTCATACTATTTAATAAAAATTCACCAAAGGGTAAAATTATCTTTAAAAACTATAGGGTAATATAAATATTATTAAAAACTTATGAAACATTTAAATTGATGATAAATATACCCTAGTAAATACTTACGTATAAATAATCTTATATAACAATGAGACTGAAAGTTTATCTCTTACCTTAGATATGATCTCCTCTATTGGTATCTGAACCTAATTTCTAATGATTTAAATAATTTTATTGAATTATTCCATAATTATATTAATTTTTTATATCATATATGATTTTATTATCATCTTTTTGGTAATAATATTTCATTATTACTCGTTATTCAGGTAAAAACTGCTTCATTTTCTTACGCATGTTTTGATGAATAAGCTCTGTTTATCCTTCTTAGGTAATATTTATATCATTAAAATATTATATTAACATATTAAATATCATATTTATTCATTTTATAAAATTATATAGTCATTTTTAATAGATATCTTGTATAAATAATCACATCGCATCGTGGAGATGGTAGGTCGCACGTACGCACGAGCAACGATATCATTCTGATAATTGTTAGATGGTATGAAAGTGGATGGTTTATATGTTATTATATAATCAATATAATGTTATAATAATCATATATAGTTATTTTTTCCATCATTATATCCTTCCAATTAAGGTTGTGGTGAAAAATAGATTACACCACAGCATGGAGACGGTAATCCGTACGTACGCATGTGTGGTGATTTAATTTTTCATAGGATGGATAGAAATTGGAATATGGTTTTTTTATAATTATAATAAAATATTATTATATGAGTTATACTTATTTTATTAAATTATAATGAAAAAACTAATGAATATGAACTAGAAGAAGAAAGAAGATTGAAAGAATCGGTAGAATAGATCACCTCTTCCTCGACGTGCTTCCTTTAAATATCCTCATAAAGGCACTAGAGTTGGTCTTTTAAGAATACCAAAACAACTATAATGTAACTAGGAAAGTTTAGAATGGAAATTTTCATGGGATTTACGAGCTTGAAGGCTTAAATTTATGTGAATATGTGAGGGAGGAGGTGCCCTTTTAAAATTGAGGTGAGGGGTACCCTTGGAAATTCTTATATTAAATTAAAAAAAATTAATAAAAAAGCATAAAAATTTAAATATTTCAAAAATAATATTAGTATAGTTTTAAATCCTCTCATATAATTATTTATATACATGTATTGATTTTATTTTAAACCTTATCTTTTTGGTTTACCTCTAATTTTTCTCTTTAATTTTAATTGTGGTAACGAAAATTTAATTATTAAGAGGGTATTAATTATACTTATATAGGGTAAATTCCCCATAATTGAACAATTAATTAACTTTTAGAACTTATAGTACTATATTTTTTATTTTAAAATATTATTAAGATTTTTAAATAATTTAATAATTTAATATTTTTATAAAACCTTAATTATATCAATTTTTACACTAATCATTTCAATGAATTTAAATAAAATTCAAAAGGAGGTATAAATTCAAACCAAAACATTAAATAGTATTATAATATGTAATATTCACCTATAAAAATCATGGATGACATAAATTATTTCATATTTATTTTATATTAATATTTATAATATCATTTATTTGATGTTTCTTTTAATAAAATAATTATTGTATCACTATTGTGTCAGTATTTATGGTAATTATTTAATCTCTAAAAATTATAAATAAATTAAAATGATGTATAAAATTTCATTTTATTTATATATACTATTTATTTTATAATTTTCATCATGTTTATCACTACATTAAAATTATTATACCTGTAAGAGATAAAAGATTGACTGGTTATCACTTTCTTTTGTTGTAATAATAATTACATCACTTTCATGGAAACAGGTCCATTAAATGAATCAATTCCAACCCTTAGGTTATATTGGTCATCTTTAATTAATAATATAGGATTTTTAGGTGTTAGGTTAATTTTATTATCCTTATCATATTGTTTTTTACCCTAATTTACAAGATTTACCATTAACTGTGGTAAATTAAAATTACCGTAGTTACTATTAATAATATTAAAAAAAGTAACTTATTAACATAATTTGGACCCACTGATTAAAAATATGGAATAAAGTTTTCAAAATTCAAAAAATAGAAGTTGTAGTAATTAATTTAAAATTAAGTCTTTTTGTCAAAGCGATAAAACGAGGTTTTTTACAGTAAAAACCATCAAAAATTGATGTGCGTTTATATCTAATTTCTATGTGAATTTACATAAAATTTCCAAAATTGGTTTAAATTATAAAAACATAATCTAATTAAAAATTTAAACCAATTAAACGTATAACCATTTTGTATTAATAAATCATATGAAAAGCAGGTTTAAATTAAAATGCAGTATTTTTCACTATTCATGTAAGAACCTAGTTTTTGGATTTAAAAGACTTTATAATATTCTTGATTTTATTCCAGAGCAGCGCCTTCAGATGGCGTGCGATTCCGAGCCCTGGAGTGGCCGGAATTAAATTTTCAGTGCGTTCACACTGGAAACACCAAATAAATGGTATAACTCCTAAACGGTGCTTCAGATCAGAGATCCAAGTGTACAGATGGGTCTAGAATGGGGTTTTTACCCTAGGAACGACATAAAACATGTCGGCACTGGATGTTTGGACCCATCGCTCTCTTTCGGAACGTTAAACGGATAAATTAATTTATTTATTTATTCGTTTAATGGTGAAACTCAAGTATCTCTTAAACGGTGGCTCAGATTGGAAAACTGAGGGCACCCGTGAGTTTGTAACGTGTCGTTTACCCTAGGAGAGGGGTAAGTTTTGTGGGCGCGGGCCGTCTGTGAAAAATGGCCCCAGGGGCGTTTTCGTAATTTGGTGGCTCTGGGCATTCAGTTTTATAACTTTTGAATGGGGGCTCAGATTAAAATTCTGAGACTTTCGTTGTGTTCAGAGCGTGGTTTTTAGCCCAGAGGAGGCTTAATCCTGACCCCGTCAGGAGTTCGGGTTTAGGCCGACGGGTGGGTGGTTAAGTGTTTTCTATTTAAACACTTAACTCACCCCCTCCCTCTTCTTCTTCCTTTACTAGACAGAAGCAGGTGGAAGCCCTCCCTCTCATCCTCCACTCTGGCGAGGCAGCTCCGGCGAGGCGCGACAACTCCGACAGTCCGTCCGTGAAGCGTAGGGCGAATCCCAACGAGGTAGGAGGATTTTGTTGCATTTTTATTTCTGAACCTCTTTTTTAATTCAATTTTATGCGTCGATTTGTTGTTAAATCTTCGAAAAAATCCCATGGTCGTGTAGTACACATTTTGTTCTTTCCATTACATCTTTCAGAATCGAAATCTGAGTTTGGAGGAGGGCGCAGTGGTTCAGTGAAGTTTGCGGGTTTTGGGGTTTTCCGGAGGCTCGCATGGTGGTCTGGTGGTTTCAGCAGGGCGGCACGGGCCCTGGCCTGGCGGCGGCGCTCTTTGGTGCGGCGGCGAGCTCTAGCTGTGGCAGCTTCACGCGGCGCGGAGCGGGAGGACCGTCCGGTTGACTCGAGAGACTGGGGTCGCGCGCCGCGACCCCGCGGGGGAAGCAAAGACCCGCACCAGGCGGGTCTTCGCGTAACGAGACGACCGGACCTCATGGCCGGTCTGCATGCGGACCGCGAGCCGGCGCCAGGCCGTGCGGCTGAGCCGCGGGGTGGGCCAGGCCGGGCGGACCGGCCGGTCCAGACTGGTCCAGCCCAAGGGGATCCGTCCCCCCTCTTTAGACGCCCATAATTCTCATTACGGGTGTCCAATTTGCATGCCGTCTACGGCAGTCGAACCGTATCGATGAGAAGGACTTTGTGAGGTGGTTTTGGGAGTTTTGACTTCCGCGGCGAGGGGCTCGGGGGCACGACACATGCGTAGAGCAGCTTAGCGGGCTTCCCGGGAATTCTTGTTTTGGGCGGCGCAGACAGATCTGGAGTCCGTTTTGGGCGACGTCAGTGGTGTAGCGACCCTGGCACCGAGGTGAAGCTTTCCATGGTTGTTTCAGGCGTTGAGCCTGAAGTTGAGGTGTGGGCCCCATGGCCCGTCTTTTGAGATGCGAGCAGCATTTAGTGACTTCCTCATCGGGCGTCCGTTCGGGGCGTACGAGCAGTCGATTCTGGATGTTTTTTCGAGGGGATTGCAATGGTGCAATCCGCCCGATCTAATTCGGCACGATGGTGCGGGGCCCACGAGGGCCATTTGGGCGTCGATGGTGGTTTTCCATCTTTATCACCAGGTGTCCTTTTTGGACAAGTGAATAGTCCATCTTGTGTGTTTTTTCGAGAGGATCGCAATGGTGTGATCCGTTTGTGGTGTTTCGGGACCAGTTTGCGGGTCCCACGAAGCACCGCTCGTGTGCGGTGTGCTGGAATGCATCTTTTCCCCCGGATACTCATTGTGATCAAGTGATCAGTCTTTTTGATGTGTTTTCTCAAGGGGATCGCAATGGTGTGATGCGCCCGACTGATTTCAGGGTCGAGGCTCGGGATCATGGGACGTCGTTTAGGCGTGAAGCGGTGTTGGAGACTTTTCCGTCGGATATCCGTTGGAGGCGAGTAAGTAGTCAATCTCACATTTTTTTCCATGAGGATTACGACGGTGAGATCTGTTTGGTTGTTCGGAGCCTCTTGCATGACCTTGTTAAATGTGGAATAAAAGGGTGCTCCGACGGTGGTTCATCCTACCATGTTTGTAGAAGACCCTTGGCGTGTGATCGCGCACTCTTGGGAGAGTGATATAAGTGATTCACAAGATATGGTTGGACATGCCTAGGCCTTTAAGGTGGAGTTGTTATGTTCACGCCTTCGCATTGACGTTGGGTGTCGTGTGCATGATAGCCTGTGGGCTGGAACGTGGTATACTATGGGAGTATACGGGAATTCTTGGAGGTACATGTGGTTGTTTGTACCTGAGGACGTTTGTGCACTTGGTTGGGGTTGAGATGGGGCCACACGTCGTGTGGGCCCCACGTGTGTTTCGTGTTCTGCTTTGCGTACTTTGACCTCTCGCGACGTAGAGGGTCCCTCTGTGCTCGTTTGTTTGACCAGTAGGGTGGAGTTTTCCCATGGATCTGTGCTTGTTTGTTTGACCAGCAGGGTTGAGTGGTATCCCCCTGTTTTTGTTCTCGATGGATCGGCCGGTAGTGGTGCTAGTGACACCCAGTGATGGAACAGGCGTTGAACCTCTTTTGGGTGAGTTGTTCTGGAGTTGAGTGGTTGCGCGGTACCCACTCAGTGCTCGGTTGGCCAGTGTTGTACCACACAGTAGGGATGGCTAGATCAGTTCCGGGTTTACCCTCCAGTAGGGCTGGGTAGTGGGTTGCTCACTGACTTCTAGGGTTTACCCTCTAGCAGTGACTGGGCAGTGGGTCACCTGAAGACTTCTTAGGGTCTACCCTCCAGCAGAGACTGGGTAGTGGGTCACCCGACGACTCTTTAGATTCTACCCTCCAGCAGAGACAAGGCAGTGGGTCGCTCGTTATCTTGATTCAAGTCTACTCTCCAGCAGGGCTGGGCAGTGGGTCGCCTGTTGACTTGTTCCGGGTCTACCCTCCAGTGGGGCTGGGTAGTGGGTCACCCGTCGACTTATTCCAGGTCTACCCTCCAGCAGGGCTAGGCAGTGGGTCTCCTGATGATGTATTAGGGTTTACCCTCTAGCAGGGCTGGGTAGTGGGTCACTCGATATCTTATTAGGGTTTACCTTCCAGCAAGGCTGGGCAGTGGGTCACCCGATATCATATTATGAACTACCCTCCAGCAGGCCTAGGTAGTGGGACACTCGTTGACATTCCAGACTCAGTCCTTTCTACTAGGCTAATCTATGGCTTTCCTCTGTAGTTACCGGAGCGGGACCCTTGGTTGTACGGGTCAGTGATGGAACGACCTTGACTTTGAGAAGACCTCTCGACTGCAGGGCAGCGACGACGTGTGGTTTGACTTTCCCTAGAACTCTCAAGTACGAGGGGAACTTTCCCTACCGAGACGCGACCTAAAACCATGCGGGCGAGTCAGTGCTTCCCAAAGCGGATAGTGTCGAGGTGCGGTGATTTGAGCCCCTTGACTTGTAGTTCGGGGCAGACGTGCGGGATGCTGGGAATCGGTGGTGTTTACTTCTGGGACTGTTGGCGACTCATTTCTTGGGCTGAGCTACGGGATGGATATCCCCTTAAGACCTTGTTTGGGATTCTTTTTGAGCATATGCATATGTATATACCTCGTTCTAGTACCCACTTCTTGGGTTTTGGTTACTCTCCCTCCAGGAGAGGCGAAGACGTGCTGGGTATGCCACGTGCTTTCCGTTTCTAGCTTCTCATGGTTGGACGAGTCTACTCTCCTGCTATAGGTACTGAAGACTCAACGAGAAGTTCATCTTCTCACCGTTTCTAGATCCTTGTGCCTGGACGAGTCTACCTTCTTTCCTCTTGTTGGGTTGAGTTGGACTCTCTGTTGTACTCCTTTGTTTTCCCCTATTCGATCTACTGCTCACCCTTTGGTACCTCCTTTGTTGCTCCCTTGAGCCTTCGGGGTATCCTACTGAGTATTTTTATACTCACCCTTGCTTGGGCTTTTCTCACACTTGGTGTGCCCTTGCAGACGACGGACAGGTTGGTTGTGACTTCAGAGGATCTTAGAAGTTCGGGAGCTAGGACCGCGTGTAGTGGTCGTAGCCGAGTTCCAGGTGGGAGACTCGTCAGCTGTTTCTTTTTGTTTACCTGTTGCCGGGTTGTGGCACCTTTTCTGGTTGGGTGCGTGTTTTTCCCCTTTTTCCTTTTCAGCACTTTACTTGTACTGTTTAGAGGTCGATGCACATTTGTGGTATATATATAGCAGTTGCCCTTTTCTTTACTTATCTTTCCTTTTACTCTGCACTATTGCATTGAGTGTGATGCGTGTGTGTATACAGGTACTTAGACAAAGGCCTCCCCGAGTTTTTGTGCCTTCGGCGCTGGTCTCCAGCCCCTGGCCTATGGAGGCGGGTTTGGGGTAGTTGCGGCTCGAGCCCGGGTAGGGTCGGGTCCTGACAATTCATTAAAAAATGAATATTATCATAAAAATTAAAAAGAATCAACCAAAGTAAATTTTGATGTCCATATTACAAATAAGAAGTTTATTTTTTCAAAATTAACTTATAAAATAGTAAAAAATTAGATTTAAAATTGGTTCTCTATCAAAAGGTGGTATATCTGCATTTTTAGATAAACGCTCATTTTATCCGTCGAATTGAATTTTTTCTTATATCATGTATAGAAAACATATAATATTAATTTTAAGCATAAAATTGAATATATTACATATATATTTAATTGATAAAATTTATAAATAGTGATTTTTATTATTTTGTAAATTCAATTATTTTCATTTAAGTATTTTTCCAGAAAACAAACATTTCATTTTAATTAAAAAGGGGTTTATTTACATTTATAAATAATTATTCATAAAAGAATTAATTAAATTCATGTGTAAAAAATATTTTCATAAATAAATTAATACTATTCATTACCTTCATTTTAGCAACTAGGTTATAAGTTAAGATAATAATATTTAGTTGTTCACTTATACCGAGTACTGCATGAAATGAATTATATCAAAAGAATATGAATTTGTGTGTCACACAAGCCAAGAATAGAGTTGTGTATACTGAAAACTAATATGGTGTTGCGTATAGTGTAAGCTAATCTTGGTGTAGCGTACAACACAAGACATCAATGTAATTAAAAAGAATATTTATTATAAAATCTCAGGGTGTCACACTAAACCTCTATTTTTATTATTTTTTTATTAGTTTTTTCAAATGTCATGATTGGGAAAACATTAGATCCACCACCTAACCAAATATGATAAAAATCATCTAGTGGGAAAATGGTGATTTTTTATTCTCTCAATTCACATCCCATTTTTACATTTTTTTCATTTTTTGAAAGCTTCTATAGGATAATTCTCACATCCACCATCTAACCATATATGATTGTGTGATCATATATATGAAAATAGAGATTTTTTAAGTACCCATGAAACTAACAATTTTTCATCTTTTTCATTTATTTTTTAACAATAAGAGTGACATACAATAGAATATAATGAATGTAAATATGATCCTTCCTGAAAATCCCATGGAAGAACCCCACAGTCTCCAGTTAAGAACAATAGCCTAGATCCACCATAAACAACCCTCCCTGATACTCATTAAATTCATATCATAAAAAATACAAGGATATGGGTAGGAAAGTAAATAATGGCTTATAACATGGATCAAACCTATCAGGGTCATCCATGTATTTGACAGGCTAATGGGGGGTCAATTTGAAAGTTAGTCTCTGGATAAAATTTCTCATAAATAAAATGCCTCAATCATTTAAAAATTAAATTCTTTTAGTCATAACTTTGACTTCGTATTAATTAATGTTATAGTAATTTTACATTCCCCAATATTCTATAAAGAAATATGATTATAAAAATAGTAATTAGTCGGTCCTGAATCCTCTTATGAATGTAAAAAAATAAGTTCATCAGGACATGGAAAGAAAATCAATAATTAGTTTACGGAATTCATTATTTTAGGAATCAACATCATGAAAAGAAATCATATAAGAAATCATTTTCATGAAATTCAAAATTAAATTAATCATATGACTTTTAAATTTTTCATTTATATATTTTTAATTTATTAAAATCCTATTTCAAATTTTTTAATATGTCCAAATATTTATCCTCGGTGCTGATGTATCTTAGATCATTGATAACATGAAAAAAAATCCGGAATTTTTTTGGGGGAATCTAATTCAATTAATTTAATTAAATATTTAAATTGGTTAATTTTTTATTTCATTCTTTTAAAAATTAACAAGGAGTGAAAATGTATAATCATGTAGAAATATTACTCCCCTTCCATTGATGGTTCTAAATAAGTCTCTTAGGTTATTTCTGACTAAGTTCACGACATGTATTGTTATTATATGACATGTATTAGGATCACAAAGTGAAATGTTATTGTTTTCATCTCTTCAATTTCTTATTTCATATTCCTTATAGGGACCCAAAATATATAAATAAATAATTAAAGTATTATCCATTTAAAATTTAAAATATTTGGATCAAGGAGGTAAATAGGCCAACCACGGGGATATTTATTTAAACTAATAATGTAAATCTTAGTCGTAGAAAGAAATTTTAAAATATGGGTTTTCTCCCAGTATATTATCATTTTTATTTTTGTTTTGTTTGAACTTTTACATTTTATAGCTTATTAAAACATAATATAGAGAGAGTTATATTTGATTTACCAATATCTGACTTTTTTGTGCATCTGGGGTAGTCCTTCTCTTCATCCTCTATTGGTTCATTTTAACTAGTGGTGGGCAGCAATATGAGGACGTATGTAATCAAAATAATAGGAAATAAAAATTTGACTAGATTTTGAATTTCACTTCCTCCACCAAAACTTTTTCATGTTCTAATTCAATTATTGGAGGTTATTCTTTCTAAAATTCTTTAAATATTGTTTATGGAATGTCATGTGTCTTCTTCTTCCACTCTCATGATCCCTTTATGAGATCATCCATGGTATTCTCTTTTTCTTCTAGTTTGTTTAGCAAGGTGTACCTTGATTCTTCAGTCACTATAATTCAAGTGAGGTTGGTGCATGTCTATTTTTTCATCTTCCTTAAGTTTTTCATCGTCGTATGAATCGATGGATTATCAAACACCAAACTCCTTCTCTTCTTCCTCGTCGAGCATCCAATAAAAAAAATTCATCTGAGGTATTTCCTCTTATTATATTTTTTTCAAAAGGTATTATACTTTATCTTCTTGATTTTATTGTATGCATATAAGTGATGCCTTAGGTTATGATATTTCTTCTAAATTCATGTGTTCATATATTTAAATGTTTTCAATATTCTTAAGTTAATGTTCAGTTTTTTCTCCCTCTAACTTTTCTTCTTTTATTATTTCCATAATATTGACTTTCTCCACCTATTGATCTTCTTCAACTTCAAACCTACCAAATATGGTATTGACTTTTAATGGTAATTTCCTACTATAGAAAGGTTAGTAGTCAAATATTCACGTTTACTAAGTTGGGATTCATGGTCACCCATTATCTTATCCAACAATGGAATGATATTAGTAAACAATATGGCTAGTATTTCATTTTATTTCTTCCCTTGAGGTTGTTGGACATAACACAATTCTTTGATGTACTACTCTTGATGTTCCTTTATGTCAAAAAATTGAAAAAACTCTACTTGATATTCTTTTTATTTAAACCAAACTACATCTACATTAGAACTTATTGGAAGGAAATGAACAAGTGAATTAAAATTTGAAATGATTTATGAATGATGAGTAGTCAATTATTCATGATTTATAATTTTTGGATCATTATATTCCATACTATTGTCCATTAATATAATTTAATGAGTGAGAAATTTGGTTAGTCTTTCTTCAGGATGCTTCTCTTGAGTTTTCTCAAAGTAAGAGTTGTTATAAGTGTACTATGCGGCCCGTGAACTTACATGGTTTCATTGATAGTTATTAAATCCTTTATCAGGCTAATAGTAGGTGTTGTTCTACTATGGAGGTTTTGAATTTATCATACTCATTAGAATATAAATCATTATGAAGGTTTTCATTTTATTCCCACACTTCTAAATTCAATGCTTCCCATGTAGTTGGATACTTGGTATATTCAATATATCCTGATGGTGGAGTAGAATAAGAGTGATATGAAATGTAATCCATCCTTCAAAACACCAACAACTACTAAGAATGTAATATTGAAAAAATAATCCAACAAAATACCTGGAAAAAATTATTAAATGTAAATGGGATAAGAAAATTCATTGACCTAACCAATTGGTCTTGAGTCATATGCAACACTCCGCTGCTTCCCAACAACAATGAAAAATTTGATGTTCCCAAAGATGATGTTAATTCATCTTATTGAGGATCAAATTATAAATTTATATTAAACTCAAGATGTACCAACTACGAAGGAATAGTATTGCATTAATGCGGGGTAAAACCCATAGATAGTGGTGAACACAATGACAACAACTCTCAACCATAGGTTGATTTGCTCCAATTTCTGATTGATTTTATTGATTTAATGATGAAATTAAAATCAATTAATTAAAATAGAGAATCATAAGGTAGGGGAACCAGTTTATAGGAATGGTTTTTCTAAATCTGTTAATTCAATTTCACTTCCAAAATAATTCTATCGAATAGCTTTGCAACCAAACCATTATATCAATGGAATAAATTATCATTCTATACCAAACTATATTAGAATTCCAATTCATCATGGTCAGATGAATCAGAATAGATAATGTGCATTAATATCATATTTCCAAAATTAGAAGAGTTAATTTATTCAATGGTCATGAGTAAATTGTGTCAATCATGTTGGGGTTCATTAATTATTGAAAACATATGGTCAATGATTCAATGAAGAGTAGAATATACATGAGGTAACAACATGATAATATCAAATAAAATCATCCTTATGAGTGAAATAAAATCTAAAAATGATGTTACACACCACCTTTAACTAATTATACTCTCCCCTATGGGTTTTATCCAACTATCATTTGGTGATCACCAACAATGATTAAACCTAAATCTATATGAGTGATATTTAGAAATAATGAACAAAGAAATAGGAATAATTAATTGAATGATTTTGGAATTATAACTATAAATCATCCAATGATTATATGAATGAAAGAAAAAAATATCATAAAAATCTATCTATGAAGAAATCTAGGTCGAAAACCTATGACACTCTCATAGTGGTAGAGCCTTTACCTTGGAATGGATTCCTTTGAGTAGATCCTTGTTCTCTCCATTTATAGGATCTATATGGGTTGTAGTATTAATGAATTGCATAAAGTGATAGTCTGAGAGAGTCCCAGTTTTATGATTTGGTTAGAAATTGAATATTTGGTGAATCTGGCTGTTAAAATCCCATGCAGAAAAATTAAACAACATGTAACTATGTTACACCGCATGTAAATTTCTAGGATGCTTAATTTCACTTCATGAAGTTTCCTTATTTTTACCACATGCACTGGTAAAAGTTGTGTAATGATTACATGACATTTAATTCCTTTTTTATGCTTTGGAAGCTACATTTTTCCTTGGTTATTAAGTTTTATGCCCCAGAAGTGCTCCAATATCATCCTCAAAAATCCTGTGTCACGCCACTTTGCTTCAGTCATGGTTTAAAGGGACTTTTTGTTCCTAAACTCCCAATTTTTATTAGGATTGCTCCAAATTTCACTGTTGCATAGGAATACACAAAACATTGATATCAGTCGGATATATTATATTTAATTAATTAATATTCAGAGGAAAATCATATAAAAACCCATAAAAAAGTGTATATAAAATAAATATAACATCTCATAAGGAATCAAACATGTTGATATGAACTAGAATAAATAGATTATAATGGATCTTACTCACCAGAGTTTGAATAATGGAGATCCAAACTTTATACCAATATAAAGATACACCAATGGGAAGAGGGAGAGAGCCAAAATAATCACTATGGAACCTCAATATTAATGAAAACTGAATTTGGGTTGATATGGCTACATATTTATTAACCATCTTGAAAAATATGCATTATGGCACAATACATAGGGTTACACTACAATGCTTCCAAAAATGGAGTGGGATACAATGCATGGGATTTGTCCATGCCATAGTGGTTGTTAGTCAAAAGAACATCTAGAATCCACGTCATGGTCAACAATGGGATCCTGCAAACAAGAGTAATGGATTATGGTTTGATGACCATCACTACAATATTTCCTCCAAGGAATCACAAGGAAACTATGTTTTGACCACCTCTCTATAGCGTAGTGACCCTAATATTGGAAGATCTTCATGGATTTCACCTTCCATCCTTCACACTACATTTAATGCTCCACAAAACACCTGAAAAAACATTATAAAACTATTACAAAATAAAGGGAACCACCAAAACTAAAAACTATGCCACAGTTACCCAACCACACCACAACCACAACCTCTATAGGCTAGAAAAACCTCCATGCCATAATATCTAGTTCCAGTACTCGAATCCATTTTTTCAAATCTATGAATGAACCAATATTAAAAATGATAAAAACAAAAGTTCCTTAATACATTATTCCATATTTTCGGGTGTAATAATTTTCCCTGCTATAAAATATTTTTTCCCTAAAAGGATCCTGATTCATAACCCCAAAAATGATAAAGTTCCTGATACATCATCATGGTCTCACACACACATGTCTTATGGATGTTATTACCACACTTACATCTCACTAAAACCAATGGGATTATCTTTCCACATAGAAAGTTATCATTCCAGACCACTATCTAAATAAGTTTTTTGATAACTAGGTTGTCAGGTGCAATTTCAATATCCTTCCACTCAATCACATTGGAAATATCCATCTTATACTTCTCCATTTGGGAATCATCGGACACATTATGGATATAAATCAAATGAACTGGTAAGTCTAATTATTGCAACACCTTTCTTAGTCTCTCTACAATATCAAATTTGATAATATAATGAGGTTCTAACATACCATGCCTCCCCAAACACCTATTTCCCAACTAATGTGAAACTCATAGGGAAACCCAATTACCTACCTCAAAATGAAAATTTTGATGACTTAAATCAAAATATAATTTATGGTGAATTTGAAATATCCTTAACTAGATCATAATCAGTTAAACAACATATATCATCTCATGAATTATTATTATTCCAACCATGGACCAATCTCTTATATCTTCCCAAAAAAGAGGTTATCAGTAAGGCATCCCACATAATTCATTAAATGGATCTATACTTATCAAATAATTATCAATGTTGTCATAGAAAAATTCCACTATGGTTATATTTTTCTCCCATGATAAACTAAGGTCAAGAACACATTCTTTAAGCATGTATTCAAGTATTTGGATGACTTGAACAGTCATTCCATCCATCTATGTATGATATTTCATGATAAAATTTATCTATAAACCCATCACTTCCTATAATACACTCCAAAACATGGATATGATGTGTGTGTTATTATAAAAAATGATAGCTACTAGAACCACATAGATTCTATAAATCTGTCACACATAAATGATACCATAATCTTAAACCTTTGTTGACTCATTAATATATTTTAAATATGATGATTTTATATATTCATCATTAATCAACCATATCACATTCATACCACTAGGTTTCTGAGGTAGCATAATAATTATGTACATCGATATGTTATCCCATTCCCATAATAGAATGGTATGTGTTTGTAGAAAACTAGTAATCCAATGATTTTCAACCTTTAATCCATGTCAAATATGTCATTGAGAAACAAAATCCATAATCGAATGCCTTATTCCTAGCCACAAATAATGATGTCTCGGGTCATAATAAAATATGGTGAATCTAGGTTGAAAATATACATTTGATTGGTTTCCACTATACATGAATTTCTATCTCATGTCTATCAGGAAAACTGCATCGGCTTGAAAGCATGATACCCCATCAAGATATTGAGACCACTCACATGATCTCTCCCCATAAAAAATATTACATCTAAATAGCTTACACACCCCATAATTTTCCAATCTAAATCAAATTATACATAGTTGATCCTACCTATCAAAAATATTAGAATAACTATCTATCAACTATCCTTTAATATATGTGTGTCTCATCAAACAATCTCATCATGCATCACTCATCCACTAATTCCTTCATAGCCTATATTGAAACATGTATGCTCAAAGTTTCTATGACCACATTTCCTTTTCTATGTATGTATGAAATATCTAAATTAATGTTTTGAAGGAAATCCAGCCAGTGTCTCTACATCTAGTTTAGTTCTATATAAGATTGACTTCATACTCTTATGTCCTGAATCACCATAAATCATTCCCAAATGAGGTATTAGTTCCATGTATTAAGAGAATTTATCACTTACACCAACTCATGTTCATTAATGGGATAGTTCTTTTCATGAGGGTGCAATGGAAGAGAAACATAATCTACCAGCTTCCTCACCTTCATCAGAACATAACCCAAATCCATACCTTAGGCATCATAGTAAACATCGTATCTAATAACCATCTCAAAATGGATAAAGAATATAGCTAAATTTAATCTCAGTTTCAACTCCTCAAATGATGTTTGTGATTGATCATACCAAATGAATGTCATTGCAATGAGTTAACTCTATCATAGGAGATGTAAGATTATAGGGTTCTTGAATAAATCATCATTAAAATTAGTTAATATAAAGAAACTACATATCTCAAACATATTTATATTCTTCTCATAGGATATCTGTACCCAAATTATTTCAAAAACTGCTAACACATCCTTATCTGAAATCACATGGACTATTAATTTGAACTCTTAAATCCTAAAATGACACATGGATAGCTCCCTATATGGATTATTCTCTATTAAGATACCATGGATGATATTCAAATTCTTAGTATGATTCAATTTTGATCTATAATAAAGAAGGATATCATTCATGTAAAAATCCATGAAATAATCCAAAAGCATGTTTGGAATCTATTACATGGTCAATGGTGGGATCCTATAATCTATGTGAAATGAAGATTCTATAATGTACATAACAACATCATAGCCTTTAGGAACTCACAAGGACACTATGTAACAACCACCACTCCATGATGTTATGACCCTAATATTAAAAGAACTACCCTAATTCCATCTTCTAGCCTCAAAAAACAATTTAAACTCTAAGATAGAACTATTCCATAATAACCATAATAATCAAAATTAGAAGCATCCTTAAGTTCCTTAACCATGCCACAACTATAGCCTCCCTAATTAAAAAAAACTATACGTCATAGTATACAGTTCCAGTACCAAAATTCACAACTATTGAAATATGAATGATTTATATTTCAAAAGGGGAAAAATACTTTTAATACATGATATCTTATATTGGGGTGTGATAAGAGGTGATGGGATAAAGATCAACTAAGTATCCTAAGCCTGCAAAAATACTTTCTTCTATACTATTCTAGGATTTTTTATTGGAAAGGGAGGTTTTGGATGAGACCTTTCCTTGTTCCAGTACAATATCTCATCATGGAACACAATTATCTTAGTGAAATCATGGAATATACTAGGGTACATCAGTGTGATGACATTTGAAACATGCTCATCTTATATGTTCTCCACACACACCAAAAATAATTGTTCAATGGGAAGTTCACTAGATAGGGATTATATCAAGAACATTATTTATGATATGAATTCATTTCTCTTTTTTCTATATTTTCATTCACTTGAATGGTTCAGTGAAATTCAACCTATAGAAATTAGAGTTGAACTAGTAGAGTAATTTCCATTAAATATCATCCCAACATGTAATCAATCATGTCACCATATTACTATAATATACAAAGGCAAGTCATCTCAACATCTATTCATTGAATTATATCATATTTATTTCCCACATTTCTAGGGTGACCAATATTATGATTAATTGAAATGAAATGTGTTAAAGGTGTTTCTTACAGTGTCTAATTCTATTAAAGGATGAAAATACTGGATTTAAAAAAAATTATGTGGGGGAACATGGTCCACCCTATCTAGTTATGGATTTATTTTAGGTTATACTAGGGAACATAATATTTTTCACAACATCCAAATAAGAATAAGGGAACTAATCAACTCATCATGGGGTATTCACCATATATTTCCCCAGTAGCAAGTCAAAAAACACATGAATGGAGTAGCTATGATCAAGTAATGGGAAGTCACACTAATCAACTTGAATGTGAAAACTTACTAGCTTCCATATAGTTAAATTTTATTGGATGATCAATATTTTTGCTTCAAAAGGGAGTGTGAATGGGTTATGATGAACATCCCAACCCTGAGAATGATATATTTATAGGATATATCTTTTGATCTACATACATCTATTATGATTCTAAAGTGATGTAGATATTTAAACACCCTCCATAGTTATCTCACTAGATTTTAAAATTTTAAAATGCTTTGGATATTCCTTAATCCTTATAAAGGTTTCAGTTATAGTTTGGATGTGATAAAAGAGGTGGATGAATAAAGCATGTGGATTATCATAAATGATATTTGTTGATTCCTTTATGATGGTTCAGAGATCTCTACTAAACATCTTGGGTCATATCCTCCTAAAATAGATCATCAAAGGAATCATTCTTCTGGTTGTTATAAGAATTAGTTTTGATGAAATTATCTATAGAGATGGCCTATGATGGTGAATTTATAATATCATTTAAATGGAAAAAATTTAGGAATCATTTATAGGTGTATGATTGGATTGATTTATATAGAAACATAATTCCATTAGACTTTCATCATCATCATCATATTTGTTTATTTATTAAAAGGGAAGGGGAGAGAGCAAGGCTAGAGGTATAACTGAGGAGGGCCTAGGGAGGAAAGTAGTGAAATCTGAGGGCATCCCCTCTCATGAGGTTGACCCCTTAGGGTTTAAGTTGAGAAACATTGTAAAAAAAAGAGGTAATAAGGCCTTGGGCCGCAATGGATGCCATATGATCTGCCACCTTATTTCCTTCGTGCCACGTATGCTTCACCCGAGTGCTGGAGAGAATGATATTTCTTTTCTTGATGTAGTATGTGATATATCAAGGGGTAGGGCAGGTGCCTTTTAGAGATTTGAGGAGGAAAAGGGAGTCTGTTTCAACTCCAGCAATAACTAGGCCACCTGCCGGAAAAGGGAAAGGCCTGAAAGAAGGGTGAGGGATTCCATGTTGATAGAGGTACCCTTTACAAGGAAAACCGATAAGGAGAACACGAATGAGCCCCTGGTGTCATGGATCACCCCACCTACCTTCATGAATCCCTCAGAGCAGGACCCATCCATGTTGAGCTTCAAACTGCTGGAAGGGGTATGCCACCAGACCCAATTGCCATGAGGAACTGCATCTGGAAGACCATGGATGCACAGATGCAGAAACTAGAGTGAGGGAGCTTCATTACATCCCTTGATAAATTTGGTCTGGTCAATAAGAAGGAAGCATGTGCGGGTAATGATGGTCCGCCCTGAGGAGAATATCCCTTAAAAGTGTGCTTTGTTCCTTGCTTGCCAGATACACCACGCTTCTGCATGCATAATGATGGCCCTGGACGTCCTTTCCACACCCTTATCACCTGAGCCCTAAAAGCAGTAAGAGATGAGCATCACCTCATATGTATCATGGTTTTTCATAGCAGTGAATGACCCAAAGGCATGCCAGACCTCTTGGGACCAGTCCCCCTCATAGAAGAGATACTCCAGAATTTCCTCTTTATGGTCATTGCAGCACGAGTAGTGGGAAGCAGTCGGGATACCACATTTTTTGATATTTTCATCCATGTAAAGGGAACCATTTTTCATCCTCCATGTGAGGAATTTGAATTTTTATGGGATGCGCTTGATCCAAAGAAGATTATTCCATTGATATTGATGGGATGAGGGAATGAGGATACTACAGATGTCTTTGGAAGAGAAGGCTCTTGATTGAGATGGGTTGAAGACGCACCTATCCACTTCCATGTTGATAACAATGTGATGAAACGTTTCTTGTTGGTCCATGTCCAGTACTTCCTTAGTAAAGAATTAGTAGTTTATGGCCTCTTCAAATGATATGTTGTAAGCAGGGCACCTCAAAAATCCAAGCATAGTTCCTACCCAGTTGTCCTGCTAGAAGGACACTTTCCCCTGGCCAATGATCCACCAAATGTGGGGAAGAAAAGCATAAAAGAGAGGCAGAAGGGTCTTCATTAAAGGGGACCATTTCCCTGCTTCCATCAGTGAGTCATCAACAAGATTACTGCCCATGGTTTTCCCCTATAATTTTCTGCACTCATGAAGCTCCCAGGCTAGTTTGGCCTGCATGCAAAGCAGGGTATCTGCGAGACTGCGAACATCAATGTTGCCCTCCTGAATAGGTCTCTCCATCCTCCTCCATGAGACCCAGGAGTGTTTTCCTTCATCCCTTTGTGTCCCATATGAACAGTGCCAAGATATTTTCAATATTCTTGAAAACTGTTTTGGGAACTTTGAGGGATGAGAGGGCGTGGACTGGGGTGACTGAAAGAACACTATTAACCAGAGCAAGGCGGCCTCCGAATAACAGGTATCTATTTTTCCAGTTGAGGATCCTATCAGATATGTGACACAATATCTAATCAAAATCCATTATATGAAGGCCTCTCAGGGATATGGGGTCCCCCAAGTAGTTCATAATCAAGCACCCTCTTTTAATGTCGAGAATATTACATATGGAGCCAGCCCGGTTAGGAGAGAATTTGTTGGAGATGTACACTTTTCTCTTGAGCTTGTTGATAACGTGACCTCTCCAATAGAAATAGTCATCAAGAACCTTAATTATTCCATGAATGGACCATCTATTTGCATTTAGAATGATCATTGTATCATCAGCGAACATTAGGTGGGATATGGAGGGGCAGTTCCCTCTTCTTTTGTAGGGGAGGATCCTACTATTGATCATGTTTTTGTGGATGAGGCAGCTAAGGATTTCCTACGAGAGGATAAAGAGACTCAGACAGCAGGGGTCTCCCTGCCTTAGGCCCCAAACAGCCTTGAAAAACTATGATATTTCCCCATAAAATGCACTTCCAACCATGAATATCTATAGCACTGAATGATGAGATCCATCGACCAGGGAGAGAGGCCCATACCTGAGAGGAGCTTGTTTATAAATCCCCATTTGATTCGATCGTAGGCTTTGTTCATGTCCAATTTAATGACCAGATTATATCCATGGGACTTGGAGTTGATATCTTTGGCCATCTCTTGGGACATCGTAATCGCCCATTGGATAGAAATATCTTTCACAAAACCATGTTACTCCAAATATATCCATTGAGGGAGGTGAGTGTCCAATCTAGTGTTAGTAATGGTTGCAAGGATTTTGTAGGGGAAGTTACACATACTAACCAGGCGATATTGAAGGATTGACGATGGGTTATTGGTTTTGGGGATAAGAACCAAAGTCATGGCTACCACCACTCGTGGGAGAGTCCCACCCTTGAAAAATTCTTGGATCATCTTAGTGAGGTCGCCTTTGATCACCTCCCATGCATCTCTATAGAAGGAGCATGGAAATCCATCTGGTCCTGGAGAACTTTCCAGCTTGAGGTGCATGATCGCCTCATGAATATCCACCTCCGACAGAAGGGTCTCGATCATCTCATTGACCTCGGGAGACACCTGATCAGAAATTTCTGCTATGAACACCACTTCCTCCCCAGGGTAACCTTTGGGCATGCAGGGGATGGGACCTGTGAGGAGGTCTCTGAGTAAAGAGTGGACAAGGCTCCCCACCAACTCCATGTCACTCGAGTACATCTCGTACTCCATAAAGATGTTAGGTTGGATCATTCGCTTCCTTTCCTAAATGAATGCATAGAAGAAGGCGGTGTTCCTATCACCCTCATCAAGCCATTTAACCCTCAAGGACTCCCTCGTCGTCTGTTCTGGATGAAGCAACATATCTGTAAAGATGGATTTCTTCCTGGATAATTATTCAAACATTATTTCCACCCAATTTCTCTCAAGGATCACTTCAAGACATTCAATATCCTATATTGTGTCCTCAATGTCCCCATCGCTTGGAGGGAAGGATTTATCCCAATCCATAATCCAACTTCTGAGCCTTCTGGGTTTTTTGTAAAAGGAAATCCACAAGCTCCCATGAACGGGCACACACCAAGAGTCTCTAACCATATCCTAAAATCTGGGAAGTTTGGCCCACTTGTGAGATAATCTTGGTTATGTAGGTGACTGATGCCTTTTCGGGATAGAAACAAGGAGAAGGGAGTGGTCGAAGAGGCTGCACACCATATGGATAACTTTAATGTTGGGGTACACTGAAATAGCCTATATGTTTCCCAAGCACTGATCCAAAAGACTCCAGGAGCGTCGTAGACCATGTTGGTTATTTCACCAGGTGAAGCGGTCTCCAGTGAAGCCGAGGACTGAGAGGCTATTGGAAGCCATAAAATGGGTAAAGGACTGACTCGCATTCCTGAGGAAGGGGTCCCTTACCTTTCTTTCATCGGGGTCCACAATAATGCTCCAATCCCCTCCCAATATCCAAGGGCAGTTACCCGGATCGAAGCTAGAGAGATCCTACCAAAGGGTCTCACGTTGCTGATAGTCACATCCCCCGAAAATGAAGAAGAAAAAAAGGGATACATTATTATAGGATATATTAGCGGTTATATGTTGGTCACCCACCCAAACAAGATCAACATAGATATATCAATTCCAAAAAATCCAGATATGTTTGTTGGTAGGATTTGCATGCATGAACCCATGCATGGATATCCTTCTAGAGAAATCAGTAATTTTGGAGGGGTTTTGTTTGTGCTCTATGATGGTGATGAGACTGAACTTGTGCTTACAAACCTCAGCTATAAGAAAATCTGTTTTGGACCAAGCACCGATTCCCCTGGAATTCCAGAAAACCATTGGATACATTAGATAGGAAAAATCTCATATCTGGCTCTGGGACTCCTAGCCTGCGAGGAGCACAAGGGAGAGAGCTCCCACATTTTATTAGACTGAGCTCGTGTGCACCGGCCTGTTCTATTGAGGTGGGATGCAAGAAAAGTGGAGGGAACCTTTACAGGGTGACCGTACCCCAATCTTCATCCCTTCCTAGAAGACTAGTGGGATGCATGCCATTTCGGAGCTCGGACGGGGGATGGGACCTTAGGAGGAGGGGAGGGGGCGAGGGAGGGAGGCTGGGGATGCACCAGAGGGGGACTGGAAGAAGAAGGGAGGAGGGGGAGAGGAGGGAGGATGGGAGCACAGGGTACAACGGGTGAGGGAAAGGGAGAGAGGCTAGAAGGATGGGTAAGAAGTACCCTATGTGACAAATCCTTTAGAAAGGAATGCAGGTTGGGAAGGTGCAGGAGCACCAGGGTGGAGGGACTAGGCCTAGGGGATGCTGAGAAAGTTATTCCACAAACCTGAAAGGGGAAGGGAGGGGGGCTGAGCGGGAACCAAAGAAACTTCTTCGGAGTTCTGAAATGGGACCAATGCCCCCAGCAGAGCAGGAGGAAGCCATTGGGGGGCTAAACCAGGGGCCTCCAGAGGGGACTGCCTGGGGAGAGGGGTCGGGGAAACCACCGAATGATTGACCTACAAGACGTCAAGGCCAGCGGATGAGGACGCCTAGGCTGTTCGGGCAGGCGCAGGTCACTAAGGACAGCTACTACTGCCCTGTTGGCTTTTCTTACAAACCTGGAGGGAGTTCCCTTGGAGACAGCACGAAGAACAAAACATCGGGTAAGTCGGGAAGAGAATAGGTTGTGACCAACTAAATGATTCCTTGACTCGAAGAGAGATGTGGTCAGGATGAGGGCTCAAGATGTCCATTTCAACATAGCTTCTGGACTTCGAAGCATCAGCGCAGCTCCATGTACGTTCATCATAGCAGATAAAACCCCCTAGTGATTTGCCTATGTCCTTGAGAAAGTCAACATTATGGAATGGAAGCAGGATCCCAGGAAGGTTGAGCCACACCACAGCTAGTGGACTTTCCTTCCCCTTGTGCGCATCCATCGACCAACGAGCAAGGCTAAAGTGCTATCTACCCAAAGACCAAGGGACCCGACACCACGCGTGGACAAAGTAAGCTTCTGAACCAAGAACTACTAAGAAGGCATTGCAGTGGATAGCTGAGATCTTCATTAGGGAAGACAGGCCCCACGAACCTACCATGCTCTAGAAAACTGAGATTGGAGGTTTCGGCACCCTAAAACAGGCCACAAGCATCTAATGGAGGCATGTTGTCGCCTCCTCAAAGGTCGGTGCTGGGACCTCAACCATCAGACATGATCCATCGTGCGAGACCACCAGCGGGGGGAGGTGTTGGAACTTGTAATTTTCCATCTGCCTTGATAGGTGGCTGGTGCATCAACTCCACCCACCATGGTAGGTGGTATCCATGAGAGAAGTCCATGGTGGGTGGGGTGATTGGTGGAAGTTTGGTTGGAGAGGTGTGTCAAACTTGACACCTCCCACCATGGCTATATAAGGAGGCCTTGGGTAGCTTCCATCAGTAGATTAGAGAGAGCCAAGTGAGAGCTCCATTGTATCCAAAGAGAGCTGTGAGAGATCCATGTAAGAGAGGGAGTTTTGTAAATCTCTGTTCATGTTGAAATAAAGGCCAGTTTCTCCCTCCATTATTCTCTATTATCTCTCATAGTGGTCAGAGAACCACAACAAGTGGTATCAGAGGGAGGTTTCGGCGAAACGGTGGTCAGCAGTTGAGTTTTTCCGATGACCGGAAAATTCAAGTTTCTCATAATCGTGTTTTGAATCCAGATTCTGAAATCTCATGTCGAGACGATTCCAATGACGTAAGAGGCGTCGAAAACGGAGCTAAAACGAGGCCTCTAAGCTTGGTCAAAGTTTGGTCAAACTTTCGGGTGAACAGTACCCCCTCGCCGGAGAAGAAGGCATTGTTCCGGTGCCGGTGACATTTCCGGCAATTTTTCCAGCAGTAGCTCCGGCACGCCACGTCATCACCACGTCATCGGTCGATCTTGGTCATTGATACTGATTTGGTCATATCTTGACCAATCGGTGTCCGTTTTTTGACGATCCAGGAGTCAATTCCACTATTTTCGACTGTTCCGGATGCAATGGTGAGCTCCATTTTTTCAGATTCTATACCCATTTTTATAGAGTTTAAATTCAATGGAGGGATCATCCACGGGAGGGATGATTATGTTGACTTCTTCCAACTACTCCATTTGGAAGTCTTTCATGGAAGATCTCCTCAATGAAAAAGATCTTTTTGACCCCATTGAGAATGAGGGAGTCAACCCCGATGCCACTAAGGAAACAGAGTGGAAGAAAAAGAACAAAATGATGATCAGTCAAATCCGCCAATGGATCGATCACGGTGTCTACCACCATGTTGCACAAGAGACTAATGCGTACGAACTTTGGATGAAGTTGGAGAATACATACCAATCAAAGACCGCTCGAAACAAGATCCTCTTGTTGAATCGGTTGATGAATATTCAACTACCAAGTGGAAGCTCTATAGCCGAGCACACTAGTGTGTTCCAAAGCCTAGTGAATCAATTGGTTTCAGCAGGTAAGACTCTGACTGATGAAGATCAGGCGAACCACTTACTCTGCACACTTCCCGATAGCTGGGATATTCTTGTCGTCTCACTCAGCAACTTGGAGCCTGGAGGTAAACTTACCTTGGCGATGGTAAAGGATGCACTGTTCAACGAGGAAGCCCGAAGGAAGGATGTGAGTTTCAACAAGACGCAAGCTCTGGTTCTGGAGAAGCGAGGGAGACAACAAGGAGGAGGTCATGGGGCAGGAACCAGAGGTCGAAGCAAGAACAGAGGAAGGTCCACAGATGGTAGGAGGCCAACATACAAATGCTACCATTGTGGCATGGAGGGACACATGAAGAAGAACTGCCGAAAGTTGTTACAAGAAAAGGGTCAAAGTAACAACCAGCAAAGAAGAAATGAAGACACGCATGTGAGCGTCATCGGAGAAGTTGTTATTTGTTCCAAAGAAGAAGAAGAGACATGATTTCATACATCAGGCCAAGACACAGAATGGGTGGTCGATACTGCAGAAATGTACCACGTCACACCACATCGTGAGTATTTATTGACTTATCAAGATGGTGACTTTGGTGCAGTTAAGATGGGGAATACCAGTTCGGTGGAGATTGTTGGCATGGGTGATATCCAAGTCAAGACGAATTTTGGATACACAATCACCCTGAAGGATGTTCGACATGTTCCAAGCCTTCGGCTCAACCTGTTATCAGGTATAGTCTTTGATCGACAAGGCTATGACAACATCTTCAGCAACTAAGCATGGAAGATGACAAAAGGAGCCATCATCATCGCTTGAGACACATATGTGGTACGTTGTACAAAACTCATGTAAAGATATGTGAAGACAGCCTCAACACGGTGGAAAGAGAGACGTCGTCTAATATGTGGCATAGAAGGCTCGGCCACATGAGTGAAAAAGGGTTATCTACCCTAACAAAGAAGAAGTGCATCAGTATTGACAAGGATGCATCACTTGATCCTTGTAAATACTGCTTGTATGGGAAGCAGAATAGAGTTTCATTCAATACTGCTTCATCACGGAGATCAGAGTTGTTGGATCTGGTGCACTCTGATGTATGCGGACCTATGGAGGTGGATACACTCGGAGGTAACAAATATTTTCTATCCTTTATTGATGATTCATCTCGAAGGGTGTGGAAGTTCTTCTTACGAACAAAGGACCAATTACTGGATTACTTCAAAATGTTCCACGCCATGGTGGAGCATAAAACTGGAAAGAAGCTAAAGTGTCTTCGTTCAGACAATGGAGGAGAGTACACATCCAGGGAATTTGATGCCTATTGCAGGAGTCATGGAATCTGACATGATAGGATGGTCCCTCGCACCCCACAACACAATGGAGTTGCAGAAAGGATGAACATAACCATCATGGAGAAGGTCAGAAGCATGATGAGTTTGGAAAATCTCCCTAATCCATTATGGGGAGAAGCTGTTCAGGTTGCCTGCTACCTCATCAATCGATCATCGTCAGTCCCACTGAATTTTGAGATTCCACAGAAGAGATGGTCTGGTAAACATCCCTCTTACTCTCATTTACGAGTATTTGGATGTTTGGAATTTGCACATGTATCCAAGGAGCTCAGGAAGAAGCTAGACGAGAGATCTACTCCATGCATCTTCATCGGCTACGTAGATGGGGAGTTCAGATACAAACTGTGGGACCCGAAGGAGAAGAAGGTGATCAAAAGTAGAGATGTAGTGTTCCATGAAAACCAGACGATCGAGGACATTCAAAATCCTAGAATGAATCGAATGGAAGGTATTGAGGAATCAATTCATGATCTAACACCGGTACCAGCACCACCTATCAATGAAGAGGAGGAGGTTCAAGAAGACTCATCGGCAGCAGACCAGGAGGTAGTGGAAGAGGATATCGAGCAGGGGGAGACTCAATCCTCTCCACAAGAAGTTGCAGAACCATCACAAGAGCTAGGTGATGTTGTGCCTCCCGAACATAATATTTCACAGGTTCCAAGATCTTCACGAGGAAGGATTCCGTCAACAAAATATTCGGAGTCAGAGTACCTATTGCTGACTGATGAGGGGGATCGAGAAGGGTATCAAGAAGCATATCAACATTCGCTATCATTGGATACATGAAGTGATGGATCAACAACTGCTTCGACTTGTGAAGATCCACACGAAGGAGATCCTGACAGATATGTTGACAAAGGTGGTTGCTCGGGAGAAGCAGGACCTTTGCAAATGCTCCAGCGGATTGCAGCTGGAGGGGGAGAATTGTTGGAACTTGTACTTTTCCAGCTGCCTTGGTAGGTGGCTGGTGCATCAACTCCACCCACCATGGTAGGTGGCAGCCATGAGATAATTCCATGGTGGGTGGGGGGATTGGTGGAAGGTTGGTGGGAGAGGTGTTTCAAACTTGACACCTCCCACCATGGCTATATAAGGTGGCCTTGGGGAGCTTCCATCAATAGATTAAAGAGAGCCAAGTGAGAGCTCCATTGTATCCAAAGAGAGCTGGGAGAGCTCCATGTAAGAGAGAGAGAGTTGTAGAGAGGGAGTTTTGTAAATCTTTGTTCATGTTGAAATAAAGGCCAGTTTCTCCCTCCATTCTTCTCTATTATCTCTCATAGTGGTCAAAGAACCACAACAGGAGGGACACCGCTGGGAAGTAGGGTTAAGGGGGAACACGAGACAGGCGAAAAGGGTATCTCTTAAAGAGGGACCGTGGTTTGGGGAAGCACGAGACGAACCGGGATCAGGGGGAGTCCACGATCCTAGGGGAAGCCGCCAGACAATCCAGGAGCTAGGGTGGTCGGTGCCGGCGGAGGCGCAGCCAAGCCACCTAGATCGGGGATAACGAGCGGGAGAATTTGAAATGTGGGAGGCGCGTGTGGAGTGTACTCTCGAGGTGTTTCACATGAGGCCATCCCTAATTAACTACATGGAGATATTACTGATCAACAATCTGGCATTACACTGTGAAAGATTGAGTACACACTTATCAGTTGTTTATAAAGGTCCCAATAGATTAAGCGTGTTATTCCGCATGATGCACTATGATTTTGGCCTTTTGAAACCTTTGATCAAGGAATTGAAGGTGATTAAATCTTCCAATATAGATAAATAGTTGGGAATAATTGAATTTTAATGTTACCTGTGAATTTTTCTGAAGTTATATATCATGATTTTAATGAGAAACTTCGGAATTAGGAATTGGAAGGTCACATGAATCCAATATATAAAGAGATATTGGTATATGAATGGAGATTCCTATAGACAATCATTATTCATTAGCCCTTATTCAAAAGGATGGCCTTTCCCTTGATCACTATAGAATTACATGCAAGGTTGGTAGGAATCTAAGGGAGGGAGGGATAATGATATCTTCTATTGTACATTTTCAAACGGTAGTGATTCCCTTTGTTTAATCAATTTATAGGTTTAGGTGTTTTCATGTTGAGGAAACACAAGATTAATTAGCATATCCACATAGGATATAGATCTCAAATCATAATCTAGATAGATTTATCTAGTTTCTTGGGTCTTGACAATATTTTTTCCCTCATCCAAGAGAAATATTCCTAATCATGAAATCTCCCCATGTCTAGTGTAGTGTGGAGACAAGAAATATTATTGGTTCTATGAGAGGATCCAGGTATAGTCCCTAGAAGGACTATAAGACACCTTTCACAAACATGTATTTATGGAGAGCATTTAGAAAATTATGTATTTTTTATTTTGAAATTAAAATCCAAAATAGATGGGTTTTTACCCCATGTGTTATAGTGGTAGTGGTAGAAAAAACTCTTTCGGATACACCATCATCTTAGAATCAAAATAATCAGGTATAAATTGGTGTTGCTACCCTTGTTCTACCATCAATGGTGGTACAAAATTTCCCTGAGTGTCTGTAATGACTCTTTATATTGAAATATTTTTCTACAATTAATACTATGTTCGATAAGTTCTTCCACAAGAAAATATGACACAAAAATGAGTGAAGATGTATTTATTATTAATAAAATTTATGAGTAATAGTTATTATAGTGAATAAAAATATTTTTTCAATTAAAAATTCGTAAAAATATGGTTAACAACACATACTATTTTAAAAGGTAGTTTTTCAATTAAAGTATAATTTCATTATATATACGGAGGTTGAATTTAAAATATAAATTTATAAATTTTAGAATTTTAGTTTCAAAAAATACATTGATTTTTTTAATTCTAAATATTAATATTAACCTATGGTGGTTTATTTATATTTTTATAAGTTAGTATCTTTTTAGGTAAATATTGAAAAATACATGTTTTACCGAAACTCTATATTTTAAGACTTTTTTTATATATGAGAAATACATATAAGTTTATAAAACCCACTAATTGATATATAATTCATTTATAGAGTAAAATTACATATTTAAAAAAATATTTTTGAACTTAGAAAACTCATTTCTTAGGACACCCCAACAATCTAAAATAAGAACCTTGTATTTGATAGCATGTATGACATGAAACACCAAGCATGTAAGGTAATATTATATCCAGATACATTATAATATGTATACTATTTAAAATATATTATATATATTTTAATGCATGAAACATTGAGTTATCATGTGTTACACACAAAATCGACCTTCCTCGATGGCATACGTCACACGCAGGATTGCGCCTTACTGAACAACAATATATTAATAAAATATTATTATTTAACACATTAAGATATAAACTAGCTGCTATGAAAAATAATTAATAACTTATGAATATTATGGTTTATTCAAATAATAAATTAATAATAGGTTAAAAATTAATTAGAAACTAATATAATATGTAATTGAATATAAAGTGGATATTTTTATAGAAAACTATTTTTATGCTAAAAATGTTTTTTACGCTAATAGATTAAATTAATTAAAATTAGTGAGTGATATTAATGTAATATATATATATATATATTATATAAAAATATTTTTGATAATTTTCCAATTAGTTTTGATATACATAAGATAAGAACAAGCTCTATTTTACACATAAAAAACTTACATTTTTATAAAGGAAATTTTACGACATTTTATAGAGAACCCATTTTAAATATGAATTAGTGTAATTTAATTGATTTAATATGTCAAAAAAACATCATATTTTAAATAGTAGCATAATAATTATGTTTGGGTGAATTTTTTATATTTGTTTGAAACATTTCATTATTTTAATGAATAGTTAAAAATACTGATTTTTAGGTCAAAACTGCTTTTTCATCTAGCATATTTATAATGTTAAATTATAATATTAATTGATTTTAAAGTTTAATTAGACAATATTTTTATCCAGTAATAAAATTTGTGTCATTGTAATAAATTTCACTTTGAAATTGTTTATAGAAACATAGAAAACATTAAGAAATTTTTATTTTAAAACTCTGCATTGTTGTCCCATATGCAGGATTAAATTTAAAACAATTTCTACCACTTCTATGATTGGAATTTGAAAAATTTATTCCACATTTTAAATCAGAATAATATAAAATTTCTAATAATACCAACTATTTTGACCAAAATTATTAGTGAATGTTATTAAAATTAATTACAATTATTAAGGAAAAATTAAGCTTAATAATGGACTAAACATTTAACTTGGGGGGCCCAAAATACCTATCCACTTTTCCAATAACCATTTTTTGGAATTAAATCAGCCATTAACCTTCCATTCATGATTTGGGTTTGTTTTGGATGACTTCTTTTACGTAAAAACATGGGTAAACCTAACTTTTTTTCAATATACCATGTGAGTCCTTTTCCTCCATTATAAAAGGCCACCACATATCCCCATTCCTAAAACCCCTCAAACCACATAGAATTGGAAAATATCTTCACATATATATTCCCAAAATCAATATCCTATAAATTTAATCCTACCTCTGGGCATAAATTCTTCCATGGAAGCCTTTTGGTACAAACCCAATAAGCTACCCAATTAAGAGATAACATCTTTCTTCAAGTTCTCTAGTTAATTTCCATTATCCACCCCCTAAAAAATATTTATTTCATACATATATAAAAACAAAAGTATCCAAAATATAATATTACTTTTTATGTAAAGGTTTCGACTTACACATACACACACCTCTGTCTAATGGGTAACGAACATATGATTTTGTGTACGGAGAACTACAGCCTCACGAAACGATGATTGGTCATTTTTCCTTTACCATCTCACATGGTGTCCATTATGATCTAAAATATGTTTATATGTGATATATATGATATTAATTATTTCTTTATACTTATTTATTCCTTTTATTACATATACCTTCAATAGTTTTCATTTTATGTTAAAATGATAACATCGTTTGAGGATGTGTAAACTACTGCCCCCTCAAATCGATGTGATTAGTTCACATGATAAATGGAATGTATAAAAGTTTATTATAATAAAAAATATGAGTCATAAGAAACATCTATAATAAATTCATAACATAATTACCTTTTTTGAAATATATATACATCATTTTTTATTACCCTTTCACACAGTTAAAAAAACTTATAACGTCTTTAATGGATGTGTGGACTACCTCATCCTCGACATGATGTTATTATTTTTCATCAAAATAATTATATATATATTTATTTATTTATTTATTATTAAATAATATGGTATTTATTTTACAATGATCATTTTGGAAAGATATGGTGTTACTTACCTTCTTTCCATAACAATCATTGAAAAATAAGAACGTTACTCATGCGTGTGTACGGCTTACTATCTATAGGATTGTAACATTGATTCATTTTACATAACCATAATTAATGATTGGTTTTAAAGGAATAATTGAGGTGTAAATATTATAATTATATCATGATCATTATTCCATATATTTTATATAATAACCCCTTTGACTATATTTTACCAACAAAATTTATTTTTGACACATAATCATAATTTGGTCAAAAAACTAATGTACAAATAATTATTTATGTAGTTGTATACAATAAAGTAAAAAATGAAATAAATTTAATGATAAAAATTAAAAGGTTCTCAAGAAATTATATAATTATATAAAGGCACCCGAGACAAATTAGACATTGGTTTAGGGATTATCATCTCACTTTCTACATACATGAGATAAATTTCATGATCACCACTTACATATTTTGTGTAGTGTATATACTTCCCATATTTATATATTTCATCATGAATTAATTTATCATTTAGGTATTTAATACTTTTATCTAATATTATTCCTTTATGAGGATGATGATTTAAAATTTTAAAAGTGGAATGGGACACTTTGGAATGTTTAAGGATTATTTTCCTCAATAATAACTTTGCTAATATTTTAATGGTATTTATATTAAAATAAATTATATTTACATTGTTCACTAAACCATTAAATTTTAATCTATTATGGTAATTAATGACCTTTTTCATGTATTAGTACCATTTTTACACTCTTTGGTGCTCAAAATGTTTTAAAAATGCGTTTATGAAAACCCAACTTTATTTCTATCCTTAGTTAAAGAACTTGTTTACTTATAAAAACCATGTTTTATTAAAATGTTTTCAAAATTATGTTTTCAAATTATTTTGCAAAGAAATTTTTACTCTTTTTTCTTTTACCAATCTTTTCTATGTAATTTACTTGTTGCTTTCTAAACAAGGAATTTTTCCAAACTTTAATCATTTAAAAGTAATGGTATTTTTACCTCGTAAGGGTTAAACAGAGATACACACCATCATTTATTTAAATCTTCTCTTTCATGTTTAAAAGTTTAAATTTTTAATAAAATATTTTTAGAAGGTATTTTTAAAGAAAAGGTATTTCAAAAAGGTGTTTCAAAATAATAGGATATTTTCTTCAAGAATGTTTCTAAAAGTTTTTTTTATATTATTTCTATTTATCAATGAAAAAGAAAACTTTATATTACTCAACTTAGAGTATGTTGTATTGATACAATCCTTAACCTTCCTCTGGATGGTTTATGATTGATTTTTCAAAGTATATTATTCACGTTTACTTTATTGATATCATTTTTCCACATTAAATATTCAATTTCCTATGATCATTAAACATTGAATTTACCTTAGTTTAAAATATCATTTATTCATGGATATGTTCATTTCATAAATTTTATATCATAGTTATATGAATTTTACTTTTAATTTTATTCAATTATTTGGGTAAATATTGATAAATCTATATCTCTTACTCCATACAAATATTTGATAATGCACATTTTTAAATCGATTGTTCGATATATGAGGACTTTTTTGGACTGATATGACATGGGAGGGGCCCCATTATTGACAGCCCCTCGATGGTTCGGTAGTCTCATGGGATTACTCATTTGGTTAGCCGCCTTAGATGAGGTTTTACCTGATATGTTGTAAACTATATTGTGAAATTTATGGATGGTAAATGTTTTATGTACCTTTGAAACATGGAATCCAACAATCATGAATTTCATTTATATTAGTTTTAGTTATTATTCATCCATGAGATTTTTCATCGACATATCTATGGACACATTTCATTTTAATTTATCTAGATGGAATGTATTTCAGTTTATTTTCTTTCCATATTTATTTTTCTTTATTTATTTATTTTAATTTCATATATGTTTAGTTATTTACCTTTCCATATTGAAAATTCTCATTGATTCTTTATTACTTCCACTATATTTTCCCCTTACAGAAAATTTTATCTCACTCTTATTCTATTTATTTCCCCAAGAATCCAAGAATCATACTATGAAAGATATGTTGGTATTTCCTAGATGGATTGGATTTATCCTCGAAGTTAATTATTGAGAAAGAAGAAAAAAAATTGTGTTGTAATTAGTGTATTCTCATACAAAAAAATACCCATTTAAGTATCTAGTTTTCCAAGACTACTAAACACTTCATTCCTTCGGGATTTGATTCCTTGTAATCATACCAATGCAATTAATATCAAAAACCAGCTTTGGGTTATATTGGGTCAGGTCACTATAGTTAGTATCAGAGGAAGTTTATCGGAAACCTTAGGAACTGCATTTAGGGAAAAGTTAGTTGGAGAACATAACCCTAAGATATAATTTGAGGATAATTATAAAAGAGAAAACTATAATTTTCGTAAGGTAGATATTATGTGATATTTCCTAGACTGGGACCCCTCTATGGATACTAAAAGTGGATGTGGTTTTAGAATAGATGTAACTAAGAGTAATAACTATGACAAGGTGTTCTGATCCTGACTTGGGGTAACCTGGTACATGATAATGAGCCTTACCACACACCCAGTTTGACACTCCTAGGGGATTTTCCTATGATAATTTACATTTTATTTACAAACCATTATAAAGTATTTGAATAGATAATTAAAATAAATATTCTATATTAAACATAAGGTGATTTAGATTTAAAAATAAGGTTTCATGATTTAGATATCTTATAGATAATTATATTCCTTTCTCACTATGACTATTGTTGCTTACAAAATTATTTCTGGTTTTAGTCAATGTATAGAAGCCTAAGGATTCAAGTTACCATCGAATAGTAAGGAAAATGTGGTGAAAATGAGAAACCAAATGATGTGTTTACAAGTTTGAAGGATATCATGTTTATTCCAAATCAGTTATCCCAAAATTTGATTAACAATATATATATTTAGAAACTCCTAAACACACAAAAGAGGGGAATCATGGAGGTTTATAAGAGCTTGAGTGGTGGTGACTTTAAAAGAAAAGAAGTCTGGATTTACAACATGTGAGAAGTGTGGAAAGAGGAACCTATGAAGTTTTCTAAATATATATAAATGAAATTATTTATGTGTGGTAAATAAGGACATAAATAAAAGTATTTCCAAGTAAAAATTAAGAGTACAATAGAAGTAAATGAAGATCAACCAAAGATATCCTTTATAGTTCATTATCTTAACTTTAGAGAGCCTATAAATTACCCAAATCAATGCCCTATTCTAGAGGATAAACTCTAGACAAAGGAAGGATCTATGTGAAAATAAGTGGTTGAAGTATTTATGTGTTATGGTTGTATTTAAAACCATTTTTAAAAGGATATGTACTGATTAACTATATTTCTAGGATGTCCATTATATTTATTTTATAAACTATATTAAAAAAATTATAAAATGAAAAACTGCAAGACATGTGAAAACTAATAAAATCTAGAAAGGATGCAGTTCTTGAACCCATGACCGAATGACGATTAGGGTTTCATTCCAACCACTAATCTATGAAATTTCATGGTTAATATTTCATTGTTTTTAGTTAAAAAATTCAATGAATAAATGTTAATGATGAACCAAAATTATCACTTTTGAGGATTAGAGATTAATCTATAAATATATTTATTTTGGAAGATTTTTTAAGACAAATAGTTTGATCTTCCACTCTTTTATATGCCTTATTATTTTTAAATGTTTCTTTTAGTTCTTTAGGAAAAAAATCATTATTGGTAATTAATTTCTTGGAATAAAGGAATTAATTGTAATGTGATCAAAGTATAACCAAAATTTAGTATCAATCATATGAAATATACACCTATCAATTAACTATATTTCATTGTATTCATTGGTAGTAAAATAATTCCTCAACTTTAGTTAAATTACCATAAAACAAAAATGTAGTCCTAATACCTTATTTTTTGTTGAATCGATTTCATCTAAATCATTATAGATTTTTTGATTTGAGGCCCTCATCTTTACATTGGTCATTCAATTGCTTTCTATTGATGATACCATTCACACCAAATATATATTTATGCTTTCTCTACAAGTACATATCTCTACATTCTAATGATGTTCTCCTACTTAGAGACCTAGTTACATGGTAATCCATGGGACCATTATACCTTATATTCTCTCTTTATTAGAGGATTACTTAGGAACCATTTTCCCGATGTTGGATTTAAAACATAGGAAGTATCAAAAAAAATATCACCATGATTGAGTTTAAATTATGAGGATTCAATTCAAATAAGGTGTGGAGAATGTGATGCCACGAAAATCTAAATTAAGATCCTTGTATTTGATAGAATGTATGACACGTGGAACCAAGACTGTAAGGTAATATAATATATAGATATTTATAATATATTTACTATTTAAAATAGACTCTATATATTTCAATTCATGCAACACTGAGTTATCATGCATTACACGCAAAAGATACCTTCCTCGATGGCTTGCGTTACACTCAAGACTGCATTTTACTAAACAATAATATATTATTAAAATATTATTATTTAATATATTAAGATAAAAATAGATATTATAAATAGTAATAAGTAAACACTGAAAATTATGGTTTATAGAAATATATAATTAATTATTTTGTTACAAATTAATTATAATAGAATATAAGAAGATATTGAATATGAAGTGAATATTTTTATAAAAAACTATTTTATGTTAAAAAATTTATTCACGCTAATAGATTAAATTAATTGCAATTATTAAGTGATATTAATGTAATATAAATATATATTATATATTCAATAAAATAATTTTGATATTCATCTATTATAATTGATTTACATAAGAAAACAATAAATTCTTTTTTACACATGAAAAGCCATATTTTTATAATGGTAATTTTATTGCCTTTTAATGGTGTAACCTTCTTAAATATGAATTTTTACATTATAATTTATTTAATATGTAAAAATAAAATTCAAATTTGAAATTTAAATGTGTTAATTATGTTTGGTTTAATATATTATATTTGTTTGAAACATTTCATTTTTTAATGAATAGTTAAAAGTACTATATTTTAGTTCAAACCCGATTTTTCATCTAATTTATTTATAAGGTTATATTATGCTTTTAATTGGTTTTAAATTTTAATTATAAATTATTTTTATCAATTAATATAATTTATTTCATTGTAATTAGTTTCACTTTAAAATTTAATAAAAAAAACATAGCAATCTTTCGAACATTTGTACTTTAAAAACCCACATTGTCATCCCACATACAAATTAAATTTAATTCAATTTATTCCACTTATATAATTGGAATCTATAAAAATTGATTCCATATTTGTAATCATAAAAATTTATAATTTTTAATAATACTAACTTCCTTTTTACCAAAATTATTAGTGAAAGTAATTAAAATTAATTACAATTATTAAGGAAAAATTAAGCTTAATAAAGGACTAAACCTTTATCTTAGGGACAAAATGACATAAACACTTTTCAAGCACCCATTGGATAGAAATAATTAATCCATTAACCTTTTATTAGTTATTTTTTTTGGATGACTTTTGTTACGTAAAAACATGGGTATAGCTAACTTGTTTTCAAAATACAAAGTGAGTCATTTTCCTACACTATAAAAGGCCACCAACACTGCCCATTCATCACACCTCTAAATCCACTTATGATCAGAAAATATATTTCCATATAGATTCCAAATATACCTCTCTCTACCTTGAATCCTACCTTTGTTTATAAATCATTCCAAAGAATCTTTTTGGTACAAACCAAACAATGTTACCTGATTAAGAGGTAATGTATTCTATCAAACTCTCTAGATTCATATCCATTATCCACCCCCTAAAATATATTTATTACATAATAATATAACAACACATTTGTACTAAATATACTATGATTTAATTATGTAAAATATTATACTTACACCTACACACACCTACATCTAATGTGTAACGAACATACTGTTTCGGTGTACGGTGAACAACTACCTCACGAAACAATGCTTGTTAATTTTTTCTATTACTACCTATCATGGTGGAAATTATTATGTAAAATCAATTTATATATGATTTATATCATATTTATTATTTATATATACTTATTTAATCCTTTTATTACACATACCTTTAAAATTTTTCATTTGATGTTAAGACAATAACATCATTTGAGAAAGTATGGACTATCATCCCCTAAAAGCAATGTGATTCATTCACACAAAAAATAGATGTATAAAATATGATTATAACTAAAAATATGATACATAAAAAATATACATGATATTAATTAATTAATTAAATTTCATGAAATATATATATATATACATTATTTTCTTTATAACCCTTTCATACACTTAAAAAAAGTGATAACGTCGTTCGTGGATGTGTGAACTACTGCCTCCTAGGCATGATGTGATTACTTTATCATCACAAGAATTATATATATAAGTATATATGATTAAAAAATATTGTATTTAATAAATAATGATCCTTTTGGAAAGATATGGTGTAACTGACATTCTTTCCATAATTATCGTTGAAAAATAAGAATTTTACTCATGCATACGTACAACCTACCGTCTCCATGATTGTAACATTGATTCATTTTTCATAACCATATTTAATAATTGGTTTAAAAATTATAATTTAGGTATAAATATTATAATTATTTCATGATAATTATTCTTGAGATTTTATATAATTACCCCATTGACCATAGTTGATGAAGACAAGTTGTTTTTTACACATAATCCGAATTTGGTCAAAACAACTGACATAAACATAATTGTTTAAGTAGTTGTATAAAAAATGTAAAAGTGAAATAAAAGTAAGAATAATCATGAAAATGTTATAATGAATTAAAATAATTAACATAAGTTTTTCGTTCAAGATTATAAATTCACACGAGAATAATTAGACGCAATGTAAGGGATTATCATCTCACTTTTTACATCTATGAGATAAATGTCATGTTAACCACTTACATAATTTGTGTGGTGTATCTACTAACCATTTATATATATTATATCATAAATTATATTATATTATTTTTATTTAATACATTCATCTAATATTATTCCTTCATGAGTTTTATGATTTAAAATTCTTCAAAGTGGTATGAGAAACTTTGGAATGTTTAATGATTATTTTCCTCAACAATAACATTAATAATCATTAAATGGTGTTCCCATTCAAGGAATTTATATTTCCATTATTCAATAAACCATTAAATTTTACTCTCATCTAGTAATTAAAGACCCATTTCATGTATTAGTACCATTTTCCCACTCTTTTGTACTTAAAATGTTTTAAAATTACTTTCAAGAAAAACTGAATTCTTTTCCATATTTAGCATGAGAACCTATTTTTTCGTAAAAAACATGTTGTATTAAATTTTTTTCAAAAATAATTTTTAAAAATATTTTCTAAGACATTTTAACCCTTTTTTCTTTTAACAAAGTTTTTAAATAAATCTTCTTATCACTTTCCGAAAAAGGAATTTTTTAACCTTTAACCATGAAAAGGAATGCTCTTTTTACCTAATACAGCTTTGAATGGACGTACTCATCATAATTTTTTTGAAGGTTACTTTTCATTTTTAAAAGGATTGTTTTTAATGAATATATTTTCAGAAGTTATTTTCAAAGATTTTTTTTTAAAGGTTTTTCAAAACAAGATTATATTTTCCTCAAGAATGTTTTTAAAAGTTATTTTTTATATTATTTATATTCATCAACGATTATGGACTTTTATTTTACTCTGCTTATTTTAGATTATATTTATACCATCCTTAATATTCCTTTAGATGGTTTATGGTTGATTTGGAAAAATGATAGTGTCCAAATTCACTTCATTGATTCCTTTAGTCCCCATGAAATATTCAATTTCCGATGATCATTGATATTGAATTTTCACTAGTTTACCATAACATTTATCATGGATATGGTCATTTCATAAATCTTACATCATTGTTATATGTTGTTTTCTTTGAATGTTATTTGATTATTTGGGTAAATATTGATAAATTAATATCACTTACTCAATACAGATATTTGATAAGGCACATTTTTAAATCAATTATTTGATATATAAGTAATTTTTTAGACTGGTGTGACATAGGTGGGCCTGATTATTGATATCCCCTGGATGCATTGATAGTATCATAAGATGAGTCATTTGGATATCCAACTTAGATGGTGTTTAACTCAATATGTTTTAACCCATCTTGTGAAAGGTTTTGATGGTAAAGTTATCATGTACCTAGAAAACATGGTTTCCAACAATCAAGCATTTCTCTCATGTTAGTTTCAGTTAAAATTCATCCATGAGATTTTTCATTGAAATATATATGGATACATTTCATTTTCATATATTTAAATGGAATATTTTTTATTTTCTTACCTTGATATATTTATTTTTCCTTATCTAGTTATTTTAATGACACGTGTATTCTTTTATTTACCTTTCCATATTTACTATTCTCATTGATTCTTTATTTTCTCCACTATATTTTCCCTTACTAAGCATTTGAGATCACCCTTATTATGTTTCTTCCCCCAAGAATCTAAGAAGTGTACTATGAAATATATATAGAGATTTAATATATGGATTAGAGTTATTCTTGAATTTATTTATTTAAAAAGAAGAAAACAATTATGTTGTAATTACTATTTTCTTTTATAATAAAAGACTCGTTTATGTATCTGCTTTTTTAGAATACTAAACTCTTTAGTTATTTTGGATTTGATTACTTGTAATCATGCTAATTTAATTGATATGAGAAACGAACTCTGGTCTTTTTGGGGTTATTCCTCTACATTTTCAATATTTTAGAACATATGTAATATTAAATTCTAAATTAAAAACCATTTTTAGTAATTTTTTAGAAGATTTAATACTAATATTCAGTTTTTGAATTCATTGGAAGCCATATAAATCTTATATGATTTATAATAAACTAATTTATATAACCAAATTAAATGACATTTATCAATTGATACTATAAACAAATTTAAACATCATAAGACATTTTTTCTAAAAAAAAAAATTTATATAATGTGTGCTAATATTAAATTTTAATTTTCAAATCATTAGATTTATTTTTTAAAATAATTATTTTAAAATTTTAGATCAACATTTTTATAATATTTAAAAACTACAATTTTGATTTTTTGAAAAAATAATAACTTATCAAGGAAAATTATAGTTACCTCTGAAAAATAGTTATTTTTAAAATTAATACCTTTTGAAATATTAAGTGTTTAAAATTAAATATATAAATTTTAAAATTAATACACTAATATTATGTTCATATTAGATTGTTTGAGATGGAACGTTAGGGGGTGTTGGAGTTCCAAGATAATGGCATTCGGATGTTCTAGGGTTTGTGATGCCTTTTCCCCATTTTATTAGTTTTTTTCTCATGGATAGAGAAATTGGATCCACTAGGAATAAAGGTCCACAGTGACTTAGTGGTCATGTGCATTTAGTAGATCTGCTGCAATCATGTTCTGATGTTTTTTAGGCTGTTGTTTTTCGGTCTAATTCTCATAACAATGGTGTTCTGCATCTCTAAGATTTGGCACACCCGGTCCTAGGAGATATATAGGATCATGATGTATGTGGTCTTCAGGATGAAGAATATTTTAGGGATCATGATGATGCCATGGAGGAGGACTTTATTACCTCCATATCTAGGATCTTTATTGCTACTCATTATAAACTAGGCAATGAACACACACGAGGTCATGATTATTAGTTTGATCCACTGCATTTGCTGAAGAAAACTTTGTTTTTTTATGTTTGCAATGAATCTAGGAAATTGACCACTGCGATGTCAAACTTTACTTATACCTATTCTATTTCTGATTCATGAAGGATAAACCTAAATGATGTGTTGAAGCCTCTATTTTCATCCTATATTGACTCTTCTTTAGGAATAATTCTATGAAAGGGTTCATTAGTTCATGTTGAGGTTAATCCTGATGATTTTTCTGAAAGGATTGAAATCAGAAAAGTCTTTTTCATTGCGTGTCTTGTTTTACCCAAGGGTCATAAGTCCTAGAGGTTCGACGATTTGGTCTGGTGGATCTCATTTTTGGGGTGGTTCTCTGATTGGAGTTTTCTATCTCTTGGACATAGTTTATTTCATTACATTTATCCTTTGAATGCTTCTAAAATTTATGCATGGGTCACCAGGTCTCTATCTCTAAAACCCATATGGCTTCACATTCATGAATGGTCCCTAGACTTCAATTATTTACGTGCAAGGAATTCTTTTTCTCAAGTCTGGGTTCATCTTCATGGTCTTAATTGGGTCCTTTAGAATCCAAATATTCTTCATGATATTGGCATGGAAATTTTGTCTCATATATAACTTGACAAGGATACTGAGATTGTTTTATTTGGACACTTTTCCAAGATGTTAGTGGAGATTGATCTTAGCACCACCTCGATTGACACGGTAACTCTTTCCACTCTGATAAATGAAATCAAAATTGATGTTGAGTATTAAAGGAAGAAATTTTTCTATAATTAATGTATGGTTTTTGTAAATTAACTATAACTATTTCAAAGGAGGATCTCCTATGAGAGATGTGAGATGAAGTATTATCTAGATAATCTCTATAGAAGGAAATTAGAGAGGATAGATGTGACTTTCTTACACCCCCTTAATCATAATGTACATGTTCACACCAAGACATATTCCACTAAGTCTGATGTGTTGTATTTTGAGGAATATCATCAGCTACCTTTGAAAGGAAAGGGACTGATGGTAGATTCGTCACCATTGAGATCTAACAGTACTCCCTCTAATACTCATGTAAACTCTACAATGTAGGTAATATAAAATGATAGTTATGCTACTACTTCTGATTTTGGAGTTGTGACTCCGAGTCTTATTGTTTCTTGCTCCCCTTTTTTCACTGACTCTCCAAATCCTAACATAAATTCCAGTCCCTGTGCAGGTATGAAATGTGATGGGCAGCTAGTACGGATCCTATCATGGAGGATGACAATGGTTATCATCATCATGTTGTGGAAGGTATGGATGATTTCACCCCTCTGAGGGAAATGAGCAATGACAGTCATGCCTCCTTTAGGGATGCACTCTAAGAAGACTGATAGTGATAGATTTATCCTTCTCTCTCAAAGAGAAGGCCAAAGAAGGATTATTCTCTCATTCCTTGGACTGTGTCTACCTGATCCTCTTCTAAGTTATCGGGTAAGTTCAATAC